>JARGCV010000116.1:590000-1190000 GCA_034064705.1 Bothrops alternatus
ACTGCACAGCTGTCCTGTCAAAGATACTTTACTGTCTAAAACAAGAATAAGGAGCATCCCTCCCATTCCATGTGTATGAGTCAAGTGGACTGCAGGAAGAATTCTCCTTCAACCCAGAGATAGGAGAACATCTCTTCTTGCATCTGAAGACCACGGGCTGGCTCAGGAACACAAGGCTGTGTGATACACAGCTCTCAATCCCAACACTTTTCTACGGTCTTCTGGCATCTGTTGCCTGACGCACTTGTCTCATTCTACCTAACAGTAGGCTGGCCCTAAGGAGAGGTATTCTGCTCAATCCCTGCCCAAAACGAAAGCCTTACCCAAGCATCTATCTT
The DNA here is from genome assembly GCA_034064705.1 of Bothrops alternatus. Lineage (NCBI taxonomy): Eukaryota > Metazoa > Chordata > Lepidosauria > Squamata > Viperidae > Bothrops > Bothrops alternatus. The sequence goes on from JARGCV010000116.1 coordinate 590,339, forward strand.
CTTCCTGTTCAAGCTTCCTTTCTTTAAAGTGTCTTTGACCCACTGCAAGACTGGAAAGTTCCATACCCAAATGCAGTATGTGTATACGTGAGATGCATCGTATTATTATCTTGCAAAATATCAACATCTACTTAGGCAGCTCTTATAATAGGATTTACTTTATCAGTACAGTAGCTTTCCCTTCTCTTCACATACTCATATTTTGAAGATGTAATCCTCACATTTGCCATAGAACCATATTGTGCATGAATGCCTATGGCCAAAATAAGTTGATTTCTGAGAAGGAGGCTCAGAGGGAGGGGGGAGAGAAATCATTATACTATATTTAAGTGAATACTGTAGACCAATAATTTTCTACCTAACATCCCACTAGGCTGGTTTTAGCATGGATGCATATTGATTCATACATTCATATTCTCAAGTTACTACTTCAACACTAGATGTAGCCTGCCAATCACTGCAAGGAAGAAAAGATAAAAAAAATAAGCTTTAAGCAGGATGTTTGGTTGGATTGATTTCTAAATAAACCAATAACTGCATGCAGCTCTGTAAGCAAAATAGGTTTGGTTCACTTGAGAAAGAGGTGGATCAAGGAGACATTAGACAAGACTGATAGACAGCTTTTCTTAAGTCAGGCTTCCCACAAGCTGATACTTTCCAGATGGACTTCAACTATCCTCCAGCCAACACAGCTATCTGATCAGGGAACGTGGGGGTGGGGTGGCGGTTAAAAACTCATGCATCTGAACAGAACCAGCTTGTAGGAGATTGGTGGAGAAATCAAGCAGGTTGGATCCTCGATGGAGATATGGAGCTTTTCCCAAAAATGGAAATGTGCCAGACCAAGTGGATTTGTGGGTATGATTAAAGGGGGCAGGGGAGGAAGAGGAAAAGAGCACGCAAGTAGTAGGCCTAATTATGGAAGGGAGAGAGATTAGCCAATACAGGGCTCTGCTAAAGTGAGAGGAGACCAGGTTGAAGGAACCTGATTTTAGCTGTTCAAAAGATTTTTCAATATTAAGATATTTTGCTAATGTTTCTGATTTTCTGACCGCGATAATTGAATCCATACTTTGCAAGAAGGAACAGAAAACACCATCTCCTCTTCCTAAGTTTCACACAAAAATGTACACCTGTTTTATAGAAATGGCAAATATATGTTCCCCCACCCCTTTCACATTTTCCTTAGTCATCACAAGGATGTCAACACTAGAAAAGCCCTGGGCCAGTTTTAATCATGCACCATCTCCCAAGTTTTAAGTTAAGATTCACTTTCCCATCTCATCTCTTTGCTATTCTACCGGTATCTCTGGCTCCTGCTCACTAATCCAGCCCCAAATCATGAGATTGTCTTCACTCAGAGACGCCCTGGACCAGGTCAGAAGAACATACAGCAGAAAGCCCAGCTAGCAAGGAAGTAGCTACTTTCACTCCCAGTAACCCCCTAGCCTAGAGTCACAAGTTCTATTTGGGTTTTTAAGCTCACTTTGTTGCAAGTTTGTCTAAGTCCAACAGACATTTTTTGTCCTAACCGTACCCAGAGATAGAAGCTCTGTGGTAGAGAGGTGTTGCTTTTATGAGACCCCAAGTAGCACTTCCAAAAGAGCTCCACCCTCTTTATTTTTAAAATGAACGGGACAAAGCTCAAACATAAGCAGAACTTATTTAGAGCAAGAGAGGTGCCAGGACCATATGTGGTACCTGAAGTCTCTCTCTCTCTCTCTCTCTCTCTCTCTCTCTCTCTCTCTCTCTCTCTCTCTCTCTCTCTCTCTCTCTCTCTCTCACACACACACACACACACACACACACACACACACACACACACACACACACACTCATTTAATCCTATCTCAAAATGTCAGTGGTACAGCTGCCAAAAGCCAATGGTGCTGTATCCTGCCACTCTGAGGCCACAACACACATGAAAGCTGTACCCACTTATTACCACTACCATGCTCTGCAAACACTCGGGGGGGGGCGCGCGGGGAAGAAAAATCCTTGCTCTGCCCAAATGTGCAACTTGGCCATACCCACTTCACATTATTATCCTGTGATGTTTGGGCCTCCAGATATGTGCTCCGAGGGCACTGTTCCACAACATGTTGAACTTTGGAGACAAGAGACTTTCTGCATGCAACGCCATCATGTCCTGACTATATAGTCTACCTCTGAATTTGTAAGTAGACTAAACAGCTTCGTATTTTCTCCTTCAGAATGTAATTGTGATATGGTTTTTACCATTATTGTCATATGCTAAATAAATAAATAAACAAACAAATAAAACAAACAAACAAACGGGCCTCTGAAACCGCTTAGTGTGGCTCACCCCTGTCTCATGGGGAAGAGGAAAGATCTTCTTTTTGTTCAGTATTCTCTTGCCTGTCTGACTTTGCAATCAGAAGCACCCTCTGCACGCATGGCCTCTCTGAGTTCAATTTGACCTTCCCAGGCAAGTGTGTCTAGGATTGCAGCCTTATCGTCCACCTGCCTAGTCCAGCCTTCCTGCAGCCAAACCTAATGCCAAAGGGGATCCTATAGAGAAAATGTTTAGGTCAGACCCACAGTTCTTTTGACAGTTAGGTAAAAAAAAAATGGCCCGTCTTACAGTTGATCTATCAGTCATAATGTGTGGCATGCTATTCTCAAACATGAAAATTTCATCTTAACAAGGAATAGCTTCTCCATGGATTTATATCTACTATAGGAGAAGGCAGTTTGGTGTTCTCGAGAGGGCGTTAACTAACACTCCCATAATCCTTTGCTTCTAACTGTGTATTATGAGCCTGATGGGAATTGTAGTCCGAAAAACATGGCTAGCGCTTGACTTCCTTCTTACGGGACCGCCTTCTGCCACATACTTCTCTACGACCGGTGAGAGCGCATAGGGTCGGCCTCCTCTGAGTCCCGTCAGCGAAACAGTGTCGTCTGGCGGGCCCTAGGGGAGGGCTTTCTCTGTTGTGGCGCCCGCCCTCTGGAACCAACTGCCTCCTGAAGTCCGCGTTTCTCCAACTCTCCCGGCCTTCCGGAAAAATCTAAAAACTCATCTTTGCCGGCAAGCCTGGGGATGATTGTGGTTGATTGTTGCATTGAATGTGTGTGTTTTTATTGGTCTTTTTTAGCTATCTTGTTTGGGTTTTTTATATTGCAATTCTCTGTTATATATATGTTGTTAGCCGCTCCGAGTCCCCGGAGAGGAGCAGCATACAAACCCAAATAAATAAATAAATAAATAAATAAATATTCATGCACTGATACAAAGCCATCTTCTCACTTGATGCTAATGTGTTCAGTGCAAAATAAGCATAAAGTTGTACTTCGTGTCTGCAGTTGTCTTTCCTTTTTGTTCATTCTCACAGGCACGCATAATAAGCATGGTGCCCTGACTGCAGTAGGTTCCTGCCTATCTTCCTGAAGAAGAACAGAAGCTATGTAACCCGAGTATGAATTTGAATATCCAACTATGATGAAAACAAAGAGTTATAAATTGCTGGATCAGATATTTTATTCAGCCAGCCATGTGATAACCACAAGGAAATTGCTCAACACGAATGGTAGGAAACAGACGGTAAATACACAATATTGAGCTTCTGAAGGCAAAGTGTGGTGACCTCGGAAAGATGATGCAAATATCTCCCTTTTTTCTACCTTTTTGAGGGGGAGTTGAAACTAAAATAGGTGTACCACTCTTATTGGAGTATTTTGCTTTGGTATTTTTATGCAAACAATCAAATGATCTAATTTCTGTACTTTGCTGCTGAATTTCAGCAGTGTAACTGGAGAAAGGGCATTGACATAGGCTGTAGGTTATCCACCCTGTTCTCTATTTTTCTTTTCTTGGAGGCAGGCAAAATTTTGATAATCAAGAGCCCCTTTAAAATCTAGGAATGAGTGGCTCCACATTGCACACGGGGGTAAGGATAAGCTTTCTTTTCATTTATTAACAATGATATACATACTTTAAGGGCTCACTGATATACATACATTCCAGACTCACATCAGCATGAGAGGAAACACTGACAGTTTTCAGCAATCCTGGCCGTAGGAGTCTCTGAGGGTCATCCATAGTAGCTTAAGTGAGCCTGGGACCACAAATTCCCCATCCATAATCTAGGGCCATTACGATAAAGCTGCTGTCACTGTGAGCAGAGGAAATCTAAAGCAGATCCTAATGAGTCAGTAACTATGAAGGACAGATCTTAGTTGAAAACAGAACAAGGCCATTCTCAGACCACAAAAAGCTTTCAACTTCCAGGAGCCCTCAGTTTCAAGAACCATTTGCTTCCTCACAGTGGCAACCCCCCAATCACCCCAGAGACCTTCAGCAGACTGTTTTAGGAACACCCTACACTTTGACTGGCAGTTGCACATTGTAAACATGCTCAAAGAGGAAAGTATCCTTATCCGGCTCCACTCTTTCTGATTCGGTTCTCTACTGGAAATATTCTTGGGTTATTGTTTTTACGGACGAGGGTAACAAGAAGAAAATCACACACCTCATCAGGTAAAGACAAGAAAATTCAAGGTGGGTCAAACCAGCACTGCAAGTAAAGCAGACTCAATTCATCAGCCATTCAATCTTTTAAAAAAGAAACTTGAGATCTGGGGTGCTCAACATGAATACAAAACACAGAATTGCTGGGGCAAAGCACTGAATACTGAAAACATTTGTCATTTGCCAAGAACCATCATGCTCAAAAGCCCAATTCCGGTTTCCCAGCTTAAATGAGAAACAAAATCTCACTGTACACTAGTACAGGAGTCTCCAAACTTGGCAACTTTAAGACTTGTTGACTTCAACTCCCAGAATTCCTCAACCAGCTATGGAGGTTGAGGAATTCACCATTAAGACATTTTTTGTGAATGGGACACCACTCTAATCTCTTTAGATCAGTGTTTCTCAACCTTGACAATTTTAAGGCATGTGGACTTCAACTCCCAGAATTCCACAGCCAGCAATGCTGGCTGTGGAATTCTGGGAGTTTGTCAAGGTTGAGAAGCACTGCTTTAGATCCAGCCAAGGACATCCAAATGCTCATATTATCAGTTCTAAGCAAGTTCAGTGCAGATTCACTAAATGCACATTGTTGCACTAACATTACTCTCAAGTGTCACAGCACATTCTGAGCACTCCCAGGTCTCTAGGCTTTTTTCCCCCCTATCTGTGCCACTTAGTACAGGGATCTCCAAAATTGGGCAGCTTTAAGAGTTGTGGACTTCAGCTCCCAGAGTTCCTCAACCAGGAGCTGGTCAGGATCCTAAAATTAGCCATAGCAAATGTGGCAAATGAATGCCCCAAAAGAATTCAATACCAAATGTTAAGGTGTCCCCCAAATCCTGCCATTATTAAATTCTTCTTCTTGTTGTGCCATGTCCGTTATCGGATGCTGGCGATCATGTTGGCGATCCTGTTTTTATCATCAGCTGCACGAAAAAGTGCTGCTGAGTTTTGTCCAAACCAGTCCCTTAGATTTTGAAGCCACGATGTTCTTCTTCTGCCTGGATCTCGTTTGCCTTCAATCTTTCCCTGGAGGATTAAATGGAGTATGCCGTATTTTTCTGGGTGTCGCATCACATGTCCGAAATATTCTAATTTTCGGTTTTTAATTGTTTTGATGATTTCCCTTGGCTTTCCCAGGCGGCTTATCACCTCCTCATTTCTGATCTTGTCAACCCACCGCCTGTAAATCCACATTTCAAATGCTTCTAGTCTCTTCAGGTGGCCTTCTGTCAGAGACCAACTCTCTACTCCATAGAGCAGGAGGGAAAAAAATATAGCATCTGACAAGCCTGATTTTCAGTCTTAGGCTTATGTCGTGACTGCAGAAGACCTTTTTCATTTTGAAGAATGCTGTTCGAGCTTTTTAATTTTTTTTTTAAATTAATTTTTTACTTTTTTTTATTAAATAGGTATCAAAATTAAGACAGTTCTTGCTGTAAATGAATGATATTGAACCCCTGATTTTGGAGGTTGCTACTAATCACAGAAGATAGATTCTCATCCCTGCAAAGGGGAATACATAAGTAACTTGAAGAAAACATTCCAAGAATACAGTGACTTTTGCCAATGGCACTTAGTCATGGCTACATTTAGTAATCAGACATCTTTACAACAGGCCCAGCAAAGGAAACATGTGCCATTCTAAGTTCTGCTCAGCAGAAAGCCCTGTAATTTCCCCTGCCTGTATAATTTCTATTCCAACTGTTGTATTAATATCAAGTGTCCTGCTGTATTTCAGCAGCTCATTGCAAAAAAGAGAGGAAAACAATATTAAAATAGTTTCCATCCCTTCCCTTCCCTTTCACATTCTGTGTTGTGTCTGTACTGATTAAAATTTTAGGACAAGCTGTTCTGCTTTCATTGATCTGTTAGCAACAACTAGAGCTTTTCTGGGCAAAGAGTAAAGTACAGATGCTTTAAAACAACTAATAAATAAAATGACTCATGCAATTCTCCTTCAGTTTTACTCCAGATTTAACTGGGAAGGCTAAAGTCCAAACAAGCAGAGCCACGGACTCCACTGATTTCTCCTACATATGATGGCAGTGGCAAATGATGTCACTGTTATGAATATACAAATGAGAAAGCACTCATTGAGCACGACAGGCAAAGGGGATGGTCACAGAGATTGTGTTAGAGAACACAAGGCCTACATTCTAACCAGCAGGAATGAGCTCAGAAAAGAACTTTCACAACTTCACACTGCAACAGGCCTTGGCCATCTTTCGACCCATCAAGCCAATCAACCACAGTTTACCATCCCTACACATCAGGGGCTTAATGAAATCTTGAACTGCAAAAATGGTAGCGGTGGGGAGATAAACCATCACTGGCAGGCCACTTTCCTGAAGCTAGCAAGAAGGCATAGTAGTAGTAGTAGTAATAATAATAATAATAATAATAATAATAATAATAATAATAATAATAATAATAATAATAATAATAATAAAATCTCACTACCCAAATTAGGTTTATGGTCCAATTCAACCACTTCTTTGTTACTTCAATTAGTCAACTAGCAAACCACAGGTGGGGCACTTTGATCACACCACTTTTCTCCTGGCAACTGTTAGTCAGTGGTCCCCACTCCTAAGCTTAGAAAACCCTTTTAATAGAACTGTTTTAGGTCTTTTTTTAAGACAAAGGCCACATTCAGACTGAACACTAAGTCATTATTTATCAGCATTGAACTAAGGTCCTTCCATGAATTTGTCTAATTAAGAACATTGCACAAGAAGTCTGATTAAGCATGCTTACATGTTTATTGCAATTATCAATACAGAGAAGTTATGAAGTTAAGATTCCAGCTGTTTTCTTAATGCAGAGATGTCCAATCTGTGCCCCCTCCCTTTATTATAACCCCCAGAGACCTTCAGATGTTTTTACCCAATTGTAATTGTTAAGCATATAACTGGAATGTAATCATATCAACTACATTTAATTTGGATTATGTTACAAAATTGAACCCAGATTCTATTCTGGCTTCAGTCATGACTTTCTGGAGTTGAGTCTCTGGTGCAGTGCTCCAAAAAGGCACACAGTTATTTCTCAACAAACACAGCATACGCCCATCACAACAAATGACAGCCAATTTCAAGAGAAAACCCACTTGGTCCTTCTCCTGCTTCTATCACCAAGGAAAATTATGATCGGGCAGTTAGTGGCACTGATTAACAGTGCCTAGGTTCCTGTTTTATACACAACTATAACAAGATTTAATTGGTTTTGGCTCGTCACAAATGTGTGCATGTAGGCATAGTGCAGAATAAACCATGGTTTACATCATTGGGATGCTCTGGGTGAATTAAGGCCACTGATTCATTACACAAACCATGGTTAAATACACTGTTAGGATAATGTTTCAACCCAGTCAATGGATTAAAGTCACCCAATAAACTTTGCGACAGATTCTAACTTCATAGCCATCACATTTCACTGACATTAATCATGCTACTTTTAAATAGTGCATTTTATTCAGATTGTTGTTTTCTGTAAGCTTTACAGCAGCCTTCCTAGGCAGGCTAGTATTCATTTACTCCCCATATTCTATATGGAATGGAAACAAAAGGAATATATACTGGCTTCTTATATTTGTACTGGGTGGAGATTTAAATCTGAGATTCACGATTTGGCTGCACCAGGCACTTCACAGGTCTTCTGCATGGCTATTATCCATACCTGCTTCGGCCCTCAAACAGAAGCTTTGAACAGATCCCTTGAGCTACCAAGACGCAGAGGGAGCTGCAATAAGACTGACACAGGAGCTGTCCTTTTAATTTAATTTATTCATTATATGTGTTACCCGACTCCCAACAGCTCCCTTTCTCCCAGGACTGCTGCTACAATGATTTTGCTCACATTTTTACTATTTCTCTCACTGCATTTAGAAGATCACTGAAGACAGTTTTATTTCACCAAGCCTTGAAGATTACTTAAGTGTTATTATTGGCATCTATCTTGGGGCTGGGAGCTGGGGGTGGATTTATTCTTATTGCTGTTGTTTTTAATATTTTTAATGTTTTGTCGTAAACTGCCAAGAGCTTTGGGATTAGGGGCCAGGTTGTAAAAAAAAACTCTGTAAAACAAATAAATCAACAATAAATTAAAGGAGGAAAGAGAGAGAATACAGTGGCTAGAATGTCCAAGAAATCTTACTTCAGCTATGAAGTCACTAAATGGACTCACGCCAGCGCAGGGTAGCATGCTGTTTCCAGATGTACTTGAACTGTAGCTTACTGCTAAGGATGTTAGTTAGGTAAGGCTTATGGGACTTGAAAGCCTTAGTTTCCCTCTGTACCCCAAATATATGCACGATATAATACTGGCCTACCTTACTAAGAATAAGGACTAAATTCTCATTTAATACACAGCCAGGGTTTATTTTTGCACATAAAATAAACCATAGTGGTCTGATTTACGTATAACACAATGGATGAGTCTGCTCCAAGCCTTAAGCCAGGTGAGCCATGACTGAAGGATCCCGCTCAGCAGACCAGCCTCACACTCAGAAGGCAGAAGTGGTCAGCAAGGGGTGGGGATAAATGCCTATTAAGGTTAAATGGACAAATGTCCATTTAACCTTAGTGGAGCAATAAACTCATTCCCATGCAAAGCCTCCTCCCGAATCTACAAAAATGGGCCAAGCATCCGATACAGATTTCAGTCCCAATATAATCAGTTGAACACTTTTGAACTATTTTTCAAGGGGCTTTTATGCCTCCTGTTGCACCATGCCATGATGGCGCAGTGGTTAAATTGCAGGATTGCAGGCTAACTCTGCCAACAGCCTGAAGTTCGATCCTGACCAACTCAAGGTTCACTCAGGCTTCCGAGGTCAGTAAAATAAAGGATTGTTAGGGGCTGTAAACTGCCCGGAGAGTACTGCAGATCACTATGAAGCAGTATATAAGTCGAAGTGGTAGTGCTGTTGTTATTTCCAACCACACTTTAACTGTGCCCCAAAGTCTACTGAAAATTGTTGAAAAATAGTAATTTTGTCCTTGAGTTTTGCGGGGGGGGGCGGGATGGTCACAAACTGTGTGCTGGGGAGTCAGGCATACACAACAGCTGTGACTTCTGTAACTCAAACCAAATTCAAATTACAACTGAACCAAGTCAGTCTAAATCTAAAGCTCTGCATGCATGACTGAGCTATGCTGCCCCTTAAACTCATTTACTGTTTATGAAGAGGCAGTTTGGGATTTCCTATGGAGATTTTAGAAGCCTGGCACATTTATTTCCTATTTCTTACAAAATAGCACAAATAAAACCAGTTTTTGTAATCAGCTTTTCTACAAGTCTTGCTTTATGCCTCTGCTTGATGCAGAATTAAGTGGTATAACTCTTAATTGCATCACAATAGCATTGGCCTGCTACAAGTAGAAAGATCTTTTTTTTGAGCCTTCAATCATGTTTTTAAGAGAAGCAACACATTTCTCTGTTGAATGTTAACATACAAAGAGGAAGAACTGTTTGCAGTATCCTGCCTTTATTCTAATTTATTAAAGTAATACAAATTGTCAGTTATCCTAGCATGGCACATTCACCTGTACAAATGACTTCGTTTGCATTGGCTAGTGTTGCTTCATTTGCACTTGTTATCCTGGCAATTTTCCTGAGAGGTAAACCGTTATTATAATCGTCCATATTGGAAAAGGGATGGCTAAGAGAAGGGGATTCAAGGAGAAAATGCTCCTGATGAAGTTATGTCATTTGATTCAGAGCTCAGCCTCAGGTTGAGCCTTTGGCAGTACTGTATGCAACTGTATAAAATAGCAGAATAAAATATTTTTTTATTATAAATGATATAAATTAAATTATAAATTTAGCATAATCATTATAAATTATAAATATGATAGAATCTTTGGGCCAGCCACTCTCCCTCTGCCTATCCCACCTTGCTGGGCTGTTATGGTGAGGAAAAGAGAAGGAAGGCCTATTAGGTATGTGTGCTGCCTAGAGTTATTAATCAAAATAACAATGGAATAAAAATAAACAAAAATAATTATATCTAAATTCTAATTATAACATAAAACTTGGGGAGCTGGATAGATACGGTGAGAGGATGGAGAACTATTACAATTTCGACTATGGAAGAGCTTATAAATTCTCTCCACAGTGAAATTCCAAGGGAATTGAATGTGTTCAACTTCTAGCAGGAATTACCACAACAGGCTTGAGAAGAATGATTAAGTACCTTTCAAAACAGAGAAAGGGAGCTAGAAATTGATTTTTTTTTACCCTGATATAGTTATCCTGTCAAAAGAGATGAGATAGGGACTAAATGGGACTTTTAAACATGAGCCTTTTCTCACTAAAATCCATAAAGTATTGTGAAGAATGAAATAAGCCTTTTAGATTGGGCTAGGACAATTTTCAGAGGACACAATATTTAACCAGATGAACTTCTATTCAACACCTACCTCCTCAAAGCAGCCTGGATACATTCCATTCACATTTCTCTTATTACAAACAGAACTTCAGGCCTATTTCAGGAAAGTATTAGAAGAGAAGAGTAATGGACTAAGGCAGGGGTAGGCAACCTTGGCTCTTTTATGACTCATGGACTTCAACTCCCAGAATTCCTAAGCCAGCATAGCTGGCTCAGGAATTCTGGGAGTTGAAGTCCATGAGTTATAAAAGAGCCAAGGTTGCCTACCCCTGGACTAAGGTGTTTGCCACATTTTCCCATCTAGTGCCATCCAAGTGCGCCTGATGGACACACAGCAATAAACCCATTATGCGATTCACTTGTTTCTTGGCCTAGTGTGATCTGCCAACTCAACCATAAAGGTTCAGCATTATGGAGAAACAAAAAAAAACCTGGCTAAAACGGTTTGACTTAATATTATAAGTCAAACAACCAAGCTCACTAAGGAGCCCAGTTAATATTATGTGTATGAATTCTGTCCCAGAACTCCGACATGGGAATCGCCAGTCACTAAAAATTGTCGATTCCTTTACCCAAGCCCAAAATTTCCATTACCAAGCAAGACAATTGTTAAGTGAGTTTTGCCTCATTTTACAATCTTTCTTTGTCAGAGCTGTTAAGTGGATCACTGCAGTTGTTAAGTTAGTAACCAGGCTGCTAAGTGAATCTGGCTTTCCCATGGACTTTGCTTGTCAGAAGGCTGCAAAAGCTGATCACATGGCTCCGGGAGACACTGCAAAACCGTCATAAATACCTGCCAGTTGCCAAGCATCTTAATTTTGATCCTGTGACCATGGGGGGATGCCCCAATGGTTGCACGTAAGTCTGAAAATCGGTCACGATTCACATTTTTCAGTGCCGTTGTAATTTTGAATGGTCACTACATGAATGGTTGTTAAGTTAAGGATTATCTGTAAACTGCCCAGAGTCACTTAGGTAAGATAGGTAGTGTAAATAAATAAATACATAAATACATATATAAATACACATATACATAATTGGCAACGGTTAAAACTTGAGAGGTTTCCGCATCCCTGCAGGTTTTTTTTCTGCCTGTACTTCTGCCTTTTCTAGCTTACTGTTTTATTTTTGTTCCAAACCTCTTCCGTGGCATGGGATAAAGACCTTGGACACCTCCCCCCCCCTCCATCACCTCTATGGTTCCAAGGATGAACACCTAGGACCTCAGGCAGGATGCCCGAGACTCCATGAACAACATTGTAGACAATATTCCTTCTGCGATCACTCAGTACAACATAAGGCAGCTTCTTGGTGGTCCACTGAGAGGGACAAACTCTTCAATTGCCCCAAATCATGACAAGGTCTTATTCTACATGGGACGTCTGAAGGCAGAGACCCTGCTGGTCATATTTGGCAACCCAATAAGCCTCCGAGTAGGTTTGCTTCCTCAGATGCATAACAAATGTCTACTTTCAGGTAGACTGGTGGGATTTCTTTAACCAGGATAGAGTAGAATTTGTGCAAACCTCTCTGTTCACTGCTTACAATGGTTCTGATACTGTCTCCTAGACTCCAATCTTGAATTGCAGTTCTACCAAGCATTACATTACCATATTCCAGTGAATATGATTCTTCTTATGGCATATATTAAGAAAACCTGCCATCCTCTTCCAAGACCCCTGTGGTCTCCCTAGCTCAAGGGTTCCCAACCAGGGGTGCTCGCACCCCCTGAGGGTGCAAGATGATATTCCAGGGGGTGCGAAAACTTGGCTTTTCAAAATTATAGCGTATATGCATAATTCGTTGCTGTTATTTTGAACTTTTGTAAGGGGTGCGAGAATATATCAGAAGCGTTTTAGGGGTGGGGGGGTATAGAAAAGGTTGAGAGCCACTGCCCTAGCTCAACCATGGCTTCCTCAAACTGGTTTCTGTGGTCAGAAGGAATTCTGTTTTCCATTTCCCCCATCTTCCTTTCTGGTTCTGCACCTCCACCTTTATTGGCCTGACGCATCCGGGCGCAAATGGTGGAAATCAGAGAAGGAAGAACTGAACAACTACCTTTCCTCAGATTGCTGCAAATGACCAGGGATGCCTCCATTCACAAGTCCAGTCTGCCCAGCAGTGAAGAACCAGCCTCCCTTTTTCCTCACTGTTATAGCATCTGATGGGAAAGAGGCCTGAATTTCTCAAAGGAAGGCAGCGTCAGATTTCCTAACCTTGCTAACCAGCTCCTTCCTCCATGTTCACCAGGAAGTGGTAGAGAAAGTCTAGAAGAGTCGTAAAGACACAGGTCACACACACTCTCTCTCTCCCCACTCCCCTCTTGTTGTTGTTGTTAAGACTGCCATTGGTATAACTCTGTTCACGATTCAAAATGAAGACAAAAGCAATTGCACGTTTCTCCCATAACATCAGAGTGGCTCCTTTCTAGGTGCTACAAATGGGCCATGTTGGAAGAAAAAAATGGGTGGGAGACAATATGTCAAAAGACTGAGAAAATGCCGCTCTTCCTACCACTCAGGGAGACTCTGGATTCCTGCAAATTAAGAGATCAATCCTGAGACATCAGTAAAAACACCCCATTCAGCAACTCTGGCTTCTCTCCAAGAGGAGCCTTATGGTTGATTTACTAATACCTGGCACAAAACTGACTGGAGTGCAGTGTCCAATATCTGCTAGGACAGTGTTTCTCAACCTTGACAATTTTAAGGCATGTGGACTTCAACTCCCAGAATTCCACAGCCAGCATTGCTGGCTGTGGAATTCTGGGAGTTGAAGTCCACATGCCTTAAAATTGTCAAGGTTGAGAAACACTGTGCTAGGAGATTTTGTCCATCCCCAATTTAAAAAGCCAATCTCCACCCTCCAGTCCTTACTTTCCATCCCTCCAAAGCAGCAACAGTGAAACCCACAGCTGGAAACATCTGGAAAAGGTAGCTCCCTTGCAAATGAAAGGGCCCAGTTGGGCAATTCTCACTCTCCGGAAAAACAATGACTGACAGACAGTTGGGCAGGGAGAGGCATCCAGGATATTAGCGGGGGAGGGGGGAGGACAGGCAGCAGGATGCCGTTTGCACTAAGTTTCACTCTTGCACACTCCAGATGGCTCAGACTACAACTCCCATTCTGCCAAGAACATGGAAATTGTAATCCGATCCCTGGAACCGACCAGGTTGAGGAAGGCAGGTTGTCTGAAAGCTCTGAATAAAACCTGTTGCTGGTCTAATACTGTACAGCCTCTACCATAATATTTGGCCTAGAGGAGTTGGGGTGGGGGCAGCAGAGGCACCCAAAGGCCCTAAATACGCACCCAAGGAAAATGTAGGCCCTTCACCTATCCCCACTCCTTTCCAAAGGATCTGCTATGGTTAAAAAGAGGCCCTTTTGGCAGATCCCGACAGAAGCGGCCGCTGTTAGGTTTCGAAAGCGTAGCGCGGACTTTGCCACCATTCCCAGAGAAAATACACACGCACGTGTGCAAAGCGATTGCGCTGATGTTTGGCGAGACCCCGGCATCCAGGACGGGATGGGTCGTCCCCCCCCCTCCAACTTTGCTTCCTCTGGATGCCTGAGGCTGCAGCTCCCACCGCCCTTACCCACACTCACGGACGCACGGAATGCAACCGTGTGACATCCCGCGGGCTCCGGGTTGAAGACGGGCTCTGCCCGCCACCAGCGCCTGTGTTAGGGAACGGCTGGAATTCGCGGGACGCCGTGTTGACGCGGGTCGGGGAGCCTCTTCAAGCCCAGAAGAAACGCACGTGTTAAGACACTCCGTCCGCCGCTCCGCTCCCCCCCCACCCCGCACCCCGCTTCGGCTTTGCCACCGGAATCTCAAATCGGAGTGACTCCGGAGGCCCTTTGGGGAAAGTCTGCAAGCGCCCCTCCCCGGTTCGAGCCGTTGGCACCGAAGGCGGGCAGGGCGACCCAGCGCTTCTCCTCTCCGAGGGACGAAGGCGATCTGTCAAACCCGAGAGGGCCGCCGGGCTTCTGCAGCTCCGCTTTGGGCGACCTGTAGAGAGGGGGGAGGGAGCGAGACTCTTCCCCCCCACACACAAGCATTTCCCCCGAGGAAGGCAGGCAGACGCGGTCCCCAAAGCATCCGCGCCGATGCCCCGCGTGGGAGGAGGAGAAGGAAGGGGGGGTGTTGTTGTTAAGAATGCTTACCTTTCTCCTGCAAAGGACTGTTCACCTCTTCCTTGCTAACCTGGGTGATAATGGGTCCGCTGTCCATTAGACCAGACGTGCAGAGCGCTCTCCTCCTGCCTCCGATCGTCTCTCCGCCGCCGCCGCCGCCGATTCGGGGATTTTTCCGGGACTTCACACCGATTTTTTTCCCTTCCCCCCCCCCACCCGGTTGCTTTTAAAAAAAAAAAATCCCAAAAAAACACCACCCACCAGCAGCAGCGGAACGGAACGGGGAAAAAAAAAGGAAGGAAAAAATAATAAAGAAAAGGAAAGAAAACGGAAGAGGGGGAAATGAGAGGGTGGGGGAGGGGCGGGGGGGAGACGGGGAAAGGGAAAAACAAAACAAAATAAAAAGGGGGAGGGGGAGAAAAAAAAAGAGACGGCGGCGAAGGAAACTTTGTTACAACATGGAGTTCCCTCTTCACGGGTTCTGATACAAACATGGAGCCCAGGCGCGGTTTCAAGCTACCCCTTAAAAGGGCAATGGCTCCGGCCGCCCGGGACAGCCACCAGCGGCGTTCTGGGGAACCAACCGACGTTGCCGCCGCTCTCCTACAGGCTGAGGGTCCCCACCCCCCCACCCCGCTACACATGTGGGATCGCTGGGCGCGAAACGCAGGGGAAGGCGGCGGGGGGGGGTTGATTTTCATCTTAGATCTGCCCGGAGCAGACACTCCAAACTCTCGGCTCTTTGGCCTTTCCTTGCAAAGCCCACCCGGCGGGGCAGGCAGCGCTCGGCAAGGCCAGAGTGGGAGGGTGTGGTTGGATCCGCTGCTGGGGGAAATCTTTCCGCCTCGCCTGATTTGGGGGGCCAGGATTTAAAATCGTTGGATCCACCGCTTGTCTCCAGGGCTAGGATCGGTTTTCCGAGCGATTCTTGTCTGCTCTTGTACAAGAGCAGCCAGGAAGGAAATGTGGAGCCGTCGAGCTCTCCTAGTCAGCTTGTTCCCCGATAGGCTTATGTTTGGCCTGATGGGAGGACGTGCAAGCTTCCTTGTGGGAATCTTTGCCTCATTTGTCAAGATGGTTTCCCGAAACGAGCAGAGAGTCTGTCTAACATTCTAGCAAACATGACCGGTTTGGGATTCTGGTGAGAAGGCCTTCTTTTCAGAGGGAATTTCCAAATGTTTTCCAGCCTCTGGTGGGTCATTGTTCCAGAATAGCAATCTTCCCTTAAGAGTAATTAATTCACCAACCTTCCAGACTTAGAGATTTACTCACAGGAAGAACTGTCAAGAGCTCATGGCTGACCTTGCTGGGTGCCAGAAATGGCAAGAAGGCTTACAAGAATAAAATGAATTGGTCTGCGGGAATTCACCTGGCTCTTTAGCACCATGCTTTAGCACTTTGGCAATTAAGAAATACGTCTAAGAGCCTTTCCAAGTATTGAATAGCTGTCTGTCTTGACCCACCAGAAAGCAACTGGCATAACATTGCTTGTGCCGTTGCCAAGTTGGCCTCTATTACATCTGTTTCCAACCACTGCCAGTCTCTTGGCTCTCTTCCAAGCTAAGAGGTGACAAAGCTGAATAGATATTAACACACACCTGGAGCTGGCCCTGAAGGGCATCAGAACAAGGAAGATGTCACTGGCTGACCCAACATCCTGGGGAACAGAATAGAAGAAAAAAACGACCTCCTCACTGCACTGCGGAGCTGAGTAAGGTCAGGACCTCTTGGGAACGGTTTTTCCAGGGGCGAAGATGGTGAACATTGGTATCAACGGTTTTGGCCGTATTGGCCGTCTGGTCGCCAGAGCAGCAACCAACAATTCTAAGGTTCAAGTTGTCGCCATCAATGACCCATTCATTGATCTGAACTACATGGTGTACATGTTTAAGTATGACTCTACTCATGGCCGCTTCCATGGCACTGTCCAAGCTGAAAATGGAAAACTTGTCATTAATGGACATGCCATCACTGTTTTCCAAGAGCGTGATCCTGCAAACATTAAGTGGGGTGAGGCTGGTGCAGAGTACGTTGTGGAATCAACTGGAGTTTTCACCACCACAGAGAAAGCTAGTGCTCACTTGAAGGGTGGTGCTAAACGTGTTATAATATCTGCCCCATCAGCTGATGCTCCCATGTTTGTGATGGGTGTCAATCATGAAAAATATGACAAATCTTTGACAGTTGTCAGCAATGCTTCTTGCACTACCAACTGCCTGGCACCACTGGCCAAGGTCATCCATGACAACTATGGCATTGTGGAAGGTCTTATGACCACAGTTCACGCCATCACAGCCACACAGAAGACTGTGGATGGCCCCTCTGGGAAGCTGTGGAGAGATGGCAGAGGAGCAGCTCAGAATATCATCCCAGCATCCACAGGTGCAGCCAAAGCTGTGGGCAAAGTAATTCCTGATTTGAATGGGAAGCTCACAGGAATGGCTTTCCGTGTCCCAACTCCAAATGTTTCTGTTGTGGACTTAACATGCCGCTTAGGCAAGCCAGCGAAGTATGATGATATTAAGAAAGTGGTGAAGGCAGCTTCTGAAGGCCCAATGAAGGGTATTCTGGGATACACAGAGGACCAGGTGGTCTCTTCTGATTTCAATGGTGATACCCACTCTTCCATCTTCGATGCTGCTGCTGGCATTGCTCTCAATGATCATTTTGTCAAGCTGATCTCCTGGTATGATAATGAATATGGATACAGCAATCGTGTGGTAGACCTGATGGTCTATATGGCATCTAAGGAGTAAAGACTTTTCTTTTTCTTGCAACTTGGCTCTGTATTCTGCAGTTAGAGGCGCTTTGTTCCATCTGCCTCTGAGGAAGTAGAGAGGCTGGAAGAAACGTGAATGTTTCAGTAACATCTCCCCTCTTAATAAAATTGTCACTGTCTTGAAAAAAAAAAAAGAATAGAAGAAAAAAACAGGTTGCCAGACTCTGTGGCACAGTTGGGGCAAGTGCAGAACAGACTTAGGAGAGTGGGTGACATTTTCTCAGAAGGGGCTGGATAGAAGTATAAGACTGGAAGCGACTTTAGAGGCCTTCAGTCTAATCCAGTGTTTCTCAACCTTGACAATTTTAAGGCATGTGGACTTCAACTCCCAGAATTCCACAGCCAGCAATGCTGGCTGTGGAATTCTGGGAGTTGAAGTCCACATGCCTTAAAATTGTCAAGGTTGAGAAACACTGGCTCTAGTCCAACCCCCTGCTCAAGGCAAGAGCATTATGCTGGAGGTGGGGGCACGCTTTTTAAGCAGCAAGAGGGGTTGCAATTCTCTGTTTAACAGGGTCCTTTCCCAGCTCAGTCAGCAGCTAATTTGCCTCTTGAGCGATGCCTTCCTTGGAGAGGGTAGCTGGCCTCTGCAGGCTGGGTCCACAGGGGATGCCTCGGATTCACACAAGAATCTTCCATGAGACCGCTGCCTTCCCAACCATTCTAGAGCACGGCTGGGGAATTCTGGGAGATGAAGTCCACAAGACTTAAAAGTCGCCAAGGTCGGTCATCCCTGATCTGCAGCATTTTTGTCCTGATGTGATTTGGAAGGAGGTAGCCTCTCCTCATCAAGGATGGCTACCTTGGTGCAGTCAAAATGCTGCATGCTTTTTTTTTTATGATGCACATTAAAAATGAGTTGCTCTAATTGCCACCATCCTGGCTTTTTTGATCACATCCCATAGCTGCCTCTTCCAGAGCACATGGACTTTTTCTATGTGGATCGTTTAAAAGAAAAAAGAAAAACAGACCCAGCAAAGCCATCTCTCTAATCAGCTAGAAAGCCACAGGAACATGATAAGGAGACAAGGGGGGGAGGGGGACGACAAAGTGGGAGTTCTGACCATTAAACAACTGCCTACTGTAGAGAAATGGGGTGAAAAATTGAAAAAAATCAATCTTCACTGTACAGCAGAGGTCCCCAACCTTTTGGGCACCAGGGACCGGTTACGTAGAGAGAGGTTTTTCCATGGACAGGAGTGGGCGTGACTTTGTGTGCTGCCTGCATCCTGCAGATGGGGTTTTGCTTGTTTGTGCAGTCCAGTTGCTGGCATGCCACCGCCCGGTACCAGTCCATGGACCGAGGGTTGGGGACCCCTGCTGTACAGGTAATCCTCAACTTACAACCATTCATTAACGACCATTCAAAATTACAATGGCACTGAAAAATGTGATTTACATGCCAGTTGTCCCAGTTATAACCGCTGCAGCATCCCCATGGTCATGTGATCAAAATTCGGGCACTTGGTAACCCGGTATGTATTTAGGCAGCATCCCAAGGTCATGTGGTCACCATTAGCACACCCTTTCCAGAAAGCTTCCAATGAGCAAAGTCAATGGTTAAGCTGGATTTGCTTAACTATCACATGATTACTTAACAATTGCAGTGATTCGCTTGACCATGACAAAAAAAAAAAAAGACTGTTAAATTGGGTAACTGCCTTGCTTGACAGTGGAAATTCTGGTCTCAATTGTGGTTGAAACTTCAGGATTACTTGTATGTTCTCAGCAGCACAAGCTCCCGGAAACACGAAAGGGCACTGATTGGTTAAATCTTCGATTGCTTGTGGTCAGGAAATGAACTTGATTTCTGGTTTACGCGATATGCTGACCCATAAAAGGACAATGATTGGGATCATTGCTCACCAAAGCACAAATCACGCAACTGTAGCTTACCCTCGCACGCTTGTATGGCTTATTCTTAACATGTCATGTGTCGCCCTCGATGGCGTCTCCAGATTTGTGGATTTCTGGAGGTATTCTGTGTGCAATTTGGTAGAATATTCTTCAAAGAAGGTTGGGAGACCAATTTTGGAAACTAAGTCTTTGCTTTGGCAATGTGTTTTCCAGCTCTGATCCTTACTTGCACCCCTTTGGGACTTGGGTATGGTCAAGCTTTATTTTCTGCAAGTATGCAGAATAAGATCACATTATTGGTAATGAGAAGAAGAAAAAAATGGCACAACACATTCTTGTTATGGCAGTCTAAACCGAATACTGGGGTATTCCGCATCTATCATTAATTCTTGTAAGGTTAGATAAAAATTTCATTTATTTCATTTATTGGATTTCTATGCCGCCCTATTCCGGGAACTCAGGGCGGCTCACAGCATAAATAGAAATCAACATTAAAATACATATAAAAAAGAACCCCTGAATTAAAAAATAACCAATCATCCAACAACATGCACACAAACATACATTGGCTAGGGGCAAGATGTTAACTGCCCCAGGCCTGTCAGCAAAGATGTGTCTTGAGCAGTTTACGAAAGGCGGAGAGGGTGGGGGCGACACGGATCTCCGGGGGGGGGAGTTGATTCCAGAGGGCCGGGGCCGCAACAGAGAAGGCTCTTCCCCTAGGCCCTGCCAGGCGACACTGTCTGGCTGACGGGACCTGGAGAAGGCCGACTCTGTGGGCCCTAACCAGTTGCTGGGTTTCATGAGGCAGCTTTTGTCAGCTTTTGCTCTGCTCTAAATTGAAGTCAAGCAGCTGAGATTCTGTCAGACCATTTGCATAAAACACACATGCACACATATGCACAGACTCATCTACCACACACACACACACACACACACACACACACACACACACACACACACACAGGCTGGAAACTGATCTTTGCTCCAGCCCAAGGAAGGATTGGAGGAGCTACTAAATTTGCCCACTGTAACGCTTGTCTCTTTTGCCTGGGTTCTCCACTGTCAGACCTCTTCCCTGCCTCCAAAGTATCTGGAATGTGAGGAATTTCCTTAGAAATCTCCATTTCCCCTTGCAGATGCGGAGACGTTTCTCCAGTTTGTTCTTTTTTTATGCCTCATTTTCATTCCCACTTGTCTTTCAAGGAATACTGGACTCTTTATGGGGAAAGGTGCCTTATATTGGCAGAGTTCACAAATTATTTAACCCACATTTTATTTATATCCATTTCTATGTCTGCTTGTCTCAACAATACAACCCTGTGTTTTACTGACTGAAAAAGAATGTTATGCATTTGATGGATGTATTATGATGCAGGCATATACAAAATGGACAGGGCTTCAATCATGAAACAGTATCTGTCATCTTATAGTTTCTGACACACAGAATGTGGACATACCCTGTCTGTTTTCTTAGTGTTAAATTTCTGAATAATTCCTTTCTCTTTTAATAGTACATAGAGGTAGGTAGTTTTTCATGGCAGTAAAATAAGGACATAATACGGAGACTGTAGAAAAAAAAAACACCCTGCCAGATTAAGTTCATCCCCTCTCCTCCCCATAGAGAACCACAGAGGTAAGTTTTGTTCAACATAGCTTGTTGAATGACCCGTAAAAGACTTGAGTTACACTCATCAAGCGAAGCCCCAAGGTTTATAATCTTGTCAAGTGGCTGAGTTCATTCAAACAGCCTATGTGTCACAAACAAGAAAACCATGTGACGATGGCTTAGTGAGATATATGAGCCCAGTCTGGTCCCTGGTCTAAGCACTTCTGCCCATCTGTTTGCTGATCATTTCTGTGTTCTCTGTCGAGGCAGAGATTTTTCTGGGGCAAAAGAGACAGAGGCATTTCCAGCTTGGCTGGAGTGGCCAAGGATTAACCCGCCTCCCCACCCCGAGCCATTGAATACGCACAATAAGTCTGCACTTTCCTTCAGTGCTAGAATCACATCCCGGCCACAGATGGGGAAACAAAACCACTTCTGCCTGGTTTCCTTAAAAGGAAGGAAGACACACAAAAATGAGAAGGAAATCAGGCCAGGTCAAAAGAAGTCATATTGGCAGATCTAGCTGGACAAGCAGCTGTTCTCGATCGAGAACTGACTAGGATATCTAGCCCTCCCCACAGGCGTATGGCTGGATCACTCAATGCAGATTCAGAGTGAAGGAGCACCTCAAATTCTACATTCAGTGCCAAATAACATTTATTTTTAAACCATCACAACCATAGAAATCACAATAAAGAAAAACCAGGAAGAAATCCAGTCCTCTCCTCTTGTTTCCCTCTGGTATAACAAACCACTATGATACTTAAAAGGAGGGGAAAAACTGCGGATGATGACATCATTATGCAAATGATATACCATTACAGAGTAAGTGACATGATATCTGACACAAAGATGTAAGTCACAGCATTTGTGTGGCGGTGTCATTACAAATGTCATTTGCCTCCCCCCTCCTAGCTTGTGCTTAGGAAAGAAAATATTAGCATGGAACAATTGCACAGAATAGGAAGGAAGGAAGGAAAGGAAAGGAAAGGAACAGAAAAAGGGTGCCAAGAAGTAGCATGGCTATGATACAAAAGCAAAGTGTTTTGTGTGATCTTAGCAGAGAGAGCAAGGGAGGGAGGGGGGGAGAGAGATATGGCATAGATTCGTAGACTTGACAGTTCCATTTGTGATGTTGCACTGGGCAGTAGATCTTGAATACCTTCAGCTGATTTGAAGCCCAATTAACCAAGCTGAATAGCAAACATGAGGATTCAATATTTCAAGAATATTTGTTTTCCCCTCAGAAAATTAGTGCAAATACCATATTCCCACTAAGCAGGACCAATTAGTAGAAATATGGCTTGAAGTGTAATGTGGTAAGACTCAACCATCTAAGAAGCCCTCTTCTGGATCAGACCATGGCCCATTGTAGTCTCCAGTGCTGTTTCTCACATGGGCAAATGGTATCCCTCTGGCGCGGTTCATAAGTGGGAGATTGAGACAGCTTTCTCTCCTGCCTTGGGTTCTCCTGCAACCATATTTAGAGGCAGGCTGGCCTCTGGAGACTGGGGAAGGCTGCCTCATAGTGTTTCTGGTTGTTACTTGTTTTAATTCAGCCCACTTTCTAAATTGTCCTACAAAATTGTCAATATATTTTGATTGTAACTGGCTAACAGCCTGGGCAAATTTCTGAACACCCAACAGCTTCCTAGATATACATCAACAATGTGGGGGTTGTTATGTACGTTCTCTATGAAATTTTATTCCTAGGAATTATCTTTGGTATCTCACAAAGCACACTGACTTGATGGTCTACAAATGGAGGCAACGGAAGGCGAAAGAAAGGAGGTTCATATTTATTTTTCTCATTGTAAGCACATTTCTCCAGTTTTTCAACTGAAAAAAAAATAATATGTTCACGGAACAGCTTGCAACAATGAGCGAGGGCTTCCCCTCAACTTTACATCCCAAGGACTCGTCTGTGCAATAGGGTACAGTATGCGTGGTTGTCGCTCCGGAAATTACTTTTCTAATGGCTGCAACTGAGCTGGTTGCCACGGTGAATCAGACGCCCGAACCACATTTTGCTCTATTTTTCGAGCCCCACTGCCATCGGATGCAACTCTACGCTTGTACAACGTACACTTGACTGAGAACTGGGGCGGGGGGGGATGTAGTGGGATGTGTCAGTCCTAAATCTATAGCTCGTCCGTGGTGTGTGTGTGTATGTGTGTGCGCAAAACACAAAACGGCTTTTGGCTGGTCCCTAGTGCAATACAGCCATCGCCCTTTTAAGGGAGGAGAAATTCTTCGCATAAACAAGCTTTTGGGCCTGGAAGCTGGACGCCCGGGACTTGGGAGATTCGAGAGGAACGGGCGGGAAATAGAGGCGAGGGAAACACTGGGTGCTAAACCTTTGTTTGTGTGTGTGTGTGTGGGGGGGGGGAATCTATCGCACCCTCCCCGAAACGGCTTTCTTTTTGCAGCGAAAGCGGCCATCAAATCCGGGGCGCAGCGGACTGGGAGGCACCGAACGGCGCTTTTGGAAAGACGGGAGGGGAGGGGAGACTTGAAACGGTCAAGGGAGAGTCTTTCAAGAACGATTCGCAATCGCGGGCGAAACTAACAGAGGGACGGGGAGCAACCCACGCGAGCAATGGAAGTGGGATGCCCCGGGTGCAAAAAAAAACCAAACAAAAAAACCAAAACCGAATCTACAGCTTCGTAGCAACCTGCAACATTTTGTTCCTTTGGGGCTGGCGTGCACAAGATCCCTCCCAATTGAAATACACAAGGAACCGTATAAAAAGCCTCCAGGGTTTGCAAAGGGGCGGAAAGAGAGAGAGAGAGAGAGAGAGAGAGAGAGAGAGAGAACTCTTTCAAACGCCGAAGGGCGCAAAGACCCTTTTAAAGAGTGTGCAGACGCGCCGGAATCTTCACTTAAGTTTGCTGGGACGCTTCAATAGTGCCGAGGATGGCGAGGCAGGATAGAAGCGGGTCAACCCCTGCAGGAAGCATGTATTTCTCTCTCTCTCTCTCTCTCTCTCTGGGTTGCCTTTGCATCGTTTTCCATTATCCCCGCTTGCCTGGAGGTAGAGCGGGTCCTACAGCAAGGGATCGATTGCAAATTCTTTCCCTTTCCTTGAGACGCACAGTGCTAAATTCTCGACTTGGACCTCGCCGCTCCGCCCATGGCGGGGGAGAAGGGAAGTGGTCAGGGTTCGTTTGTTTTTTCTGCTTCAGGATGTCGGTTCCTCCGGCCCAGGTCGACGGATGGGCGCGCAGTGGCATGTACTCCATTCTAGCTTAACTTTATGGATAGATTTCTTCTCGCGTTATATTACCAGAGGTCGCCCGAAGGGCTGGAAGATAGGAGAAGGCCTAGAAAACAACAACAGCAACACAACAACGTCTGGCGGCCAGGATAGCGGGAGTGAAGGTTTCTATCCTTTGCTGCTCCTTATGGTACAAGAGAGTGGAACAGGCCCTTGGGTGTGACATAATGACTGCGGTTGCTTATGTCCCCGGGGGCTCCACCTCTCTAATTGCTGTGTGATTAATTCCAAGGCTAGCGCTCATTTGTGCAACTGTCTCTTGTAGCAGGCAGTTCCACCAGCTTAACTGTGCACCAGGCATACAGGTAGTCCTCAACTTACGGTCCCAATTGAGCCCAACATTTCTGCTGCTACCGTAGGCGAGACAGTTAAGTGAATTTTGTGCCCCCTGGTATGACTTTTCTCGCCACCGTTGTTAAGTGGGTCATTGCAGTTGTTAAATTAGTAATACGGTTGTTAAGTGAAGCTGGCTTCCCCATTGACTTTGCTTGTCAGAAGGGTGCAAAAGGCAATCCCATGATCCTGGGATACTACAAGTGTAGTATAAATGGGAGTCAGTTGCCAAGCTTCTGAATTTTGATCATGTGACCATGGGGATGCCGCAACAGTCGTAAATGTGAAAAACCGTCATAGGTCACTTTTTTCAGTGCTCTTGTAACTTCAAACAGTCACTAAGTGAACTGTTGTAAGTTGAGGACTACCTGTATTTCAAATTCTGTAGTTTCCGCTCCAAGGCACATCAGTCATCTCAGCCCTTTTCCTGAAGAGTTCTGTTTAGGAAGCACAATTTCTCTTCCCCTGCTTCAAAGCTGAGCCTTATCAATAGGGGTTTTTTTTAAAAATTATTTGCCTGTGTGTCTCCCTTCAAATTAGCCTTGACTCCTGGTGACTGGAAAAGTCCATGCAATTTTCTTGGCAAGATTTCACCAATGATTTGCCATTGACACCTCCTTCTCAGAGTTGAGAAGGAGTGCCTGGCCCAAAGTCACACAAATTGGCTTTGTGCCTAAGGCAGGACTAGAACTCGCAGCCTCTCCCAGTTTCTTGCCTGCTGCCTTAGGTGCTACTGCTGGTAGTTAACTCTACTTCATTATTTATATACTACAATCCAGGTATGTAGTGTTTGATAGACATGTGGCTTGACAGGTTCCTATCTCAATTGCAATCTCAGAATAAAAAAATAAATGGCAGCAGGGGGAGGGAAATGATGGATGAATAAAAAGAGAAAATGTGATTGTTTTAGGTAGATGTATTTGGGATTATTGTAGTCAGAATGAAGTGTTAGCAGTATATACTCCTTCTAAACCAGGGGTTCTCAACCTTGGCAACTTTAAGACTTGTGGACTTCAATTCCCAGAATTCCTCAGCCAGCAAAACTGGCTGAGGAATTCTGGGAGTTGAAGTCCACAAGTCTTAAAGTTGCCAAGGTTGAGAACCCCTGTTCTAAACCTTTGGATATCAATGCGAAGATATAGGCATAATGGTCAATCAAAGTAGGTTTGGACTATGCAGAGGCTTTTGAATCTTGCGTTATCTTCCTGTCTCTTTGCAATCTGAATGATGTTCAGTTTTTGCTGTCCTATTTTCCAAAAATAAGGAAGGATGCCATTCATGGATACTTAGCATACAATGTAAGATAAAACACCTCTGATGATTCCTTCTAAATGCTTCCTAAACTGTCTTTTTATGCATTATAAGAACTGCTCCTCTGAATTCTTTCTAGGGCCGTGGTGGCGAACCTATAGCACGCGTGCCACAGGTAGCACTTAGAGCCCTCTCTGTGGGCACGTGCGCCGTTGCCCCAGTCCTAGGCCTTCAGATGGATTTTATAAAACCTTTTTGCTTCACACCTCCGCCTCTGTGTGCAAAAAAAAAAAAAGGTTCAATCAATCAATCAATTACAACTTCTTGCAGGGAAAAAAAAGATCTCACAAATTTGGAATTGATTGATTGAAATTTTTAGTCCCACCCAATCTGCCATTACCACTGCAGCCACACCAACCCATTGGGCCATGCCCACCCAATGGACCACGCCCACCTGGCACCCAATGATACATAACTGGATTTTGGGTTGCAGTTTGGGCACTCGGTCTCTAAAAGGTTCGCCGTCTCTAAAAGGTTCGCCATCACTGCTCTAGGATTTTGACCAATTCACAAAGGAGCACCTAATTAGAGGAACATTAACCCTTGCAATCTATTTAACATAGACCCCTAAAATGCCACTGCTGCATCAATGATAGCCTATGAATGGCAGCCCTCCCAGGAGAGTATGTTGAATTGATTTTGCATATTCTGACTCCACCTGGAATGTATTCACTATGGGCTTCCAAGGTATATCCAGAGTATTCAGTGTCTATGGAGATTCTCAATCATCCAGGTAATTCTGGTTGTTCCAAAGGTGTTTTTTTTTTCCAAAAGGTAACTGGACTTCCTTGTTTTTTTTTCTTTGAAAACTTTTCACTTCTTATCCAAGAAGCTTTTTCAGTTCTGAAGGACCACACTGAATAAGCTTCTTGGATGAGAAGCAAAACATTTTCCAAAGGGAAAAAACCAAGAAAGTCCAGTTGCCTTCTGGGGAAAAAGCACCTTTGGAACAGAGTATATAGCAGGGGTTCTCAACCTTGGCAACTTTAAGACTTGTGGACTTCAACTCCCAGAATTCCTCAGCCAGCAAAGCTGGCTGAGGAATTCTGGGAGTTGAAGTCCACAAGTCTTAAAGTTGCCAAGGTTGAGAACCCCTGCTATATAGTAATTCTCTTCAAAGAGATTTTGGGATCCTGTTAGCTATTCCCCATTAGACAGGGCAGAACTGCAGGGCTCCTCCTGAACCTGTTTCAACAACAGGATCAAAATACATCTGGAAAGCAGGGAGGAATCCAGCCATATCTGTGTGGCTGTTTGTATGTCATGGGGTCTTGACTTCCTGCTGAAATGAAATGCATTGGCTTTTGAGGCATTGGCTGAAAACTATAGCAGCACGAAAGTTACCATTTCCCTTGCCAGTCCATAATCTACCTCTGTTGCCTGCCTTTCAGCTTATTGCAATCACCTGACAACTCTCCAAGGGAACACAAAACAGCATGGACATCTGCTACTAACTGTGGTAGTGAAACAAAAACAAAATGGGCATTATAATGTCCTGTAAACAACACCGTTTTGTAATTGGATTCCAAGTACACAAATCATGGGAGGTTGACTGCGTTTTCTAACTCTGCCACCCCATGACGATTAACAGATTTTATACTGCTTAAGGCTGACCTTGTATGGAATTGGAATAAAGAGAAACATAATTCCTTAAAGCTGGCACAGGGAAGGACAATTAATTAATAATAGCCGGCTCACTTATGGGATGGAGAAGATGAAGACAACATTGTGGGATTTAGCAGACAAAGGACATCACCAGACCACGTTTTTGCCTGATTTAAGAACAAGTTGGAAAAGGCACTACTTAGTTCAGGGGATTTCAAACATTTTCAGGCCACAAAATGTGTTTTTAAAAATACCTTGGGACTGCTGATCAAGAGGTGGAGCTGTAATAAGAAAATTAATGCCCTTTTTATGTTATTACTCTTAGTCTTTCTTCAGAACCCCATCACATTCTCATGGAATTCCAGAGGATTCCACAGAACCCTGATGAACCATGATGTATCAGCCACCACAGGGATGGTCAACTCGGCCTGGTATTTTTCAGGAGAAGCAGTTCTCCCATACAGGACGGGTAGTTGTTGAGTTACCAGTTTTTGAACAACAGCAATGTGTTCACTTAATGATCATAATGGAGACTTGCAACTCTGTTGCTAAGTGATATGGTTAAGCAAGACATCATGTGACCTCACTTCTACCATGTTGTTAAGCAAGTCACACATGGTTTTTAAGTGAGACACCATGGGACTGCGACTTGTGATTTTACAGTACTGCTGGCTTCTCCATCTACGACATACATTGTAAGAACTGCAATAGGCACCATATAAGACAGACAAGTAGAAGACTTGTGAATGTGAATCCAACTAGCAAATCAGAAGACATGATGAAAACTCCTTATCTGGCAACACACGATTCGAATCAGCCATAATTTCAACTGGGAAATTGGGCATCCTAGATCAAGCTAAGTCCAAAAATGTTAGGGAATTTCTGGAAAGGTTGGCATTCAGAGAAATCAGCCATCAGTAGACACACAGAAATAAAATAGATTTACACCATTCAAAAGAGACAATTAAAAAGCCAAGAGGGAAACAAAACCATCAGAATACATCCTCTCCAGCAGCCTATATCCAGATAAGCAGGAATGAACACAAGATAAACAAGTAGAAAACAATACCCTTATCAAAAAACATCTAAAACATACCCTACCAACAGGCAAGGCAAACTACTATATATAAATGGGCAAATCTGTTTACTCAGTCTCTTGCACTGATGACATTACCTAGATGAGTAATAAAAATGTCTGTAAGCAAACAGGAGTTCACAAAAAAAGAAAAAGGAAAAAAAGTCATGCCTTCTGGCTTTCTTTTTATTGAGTAATCGTCATCTTAATCTTTGCACATCCTTTTTGTTTTTTTTAAATGTTCTTTGAATGTGATAAACCAAACTTTTTTAATAAAAAAAATGCCCTTCAAGGCAACAAGCTTGAAAAGGAGAGATTGTGTGTTCTAGGCATGAAAGCCAGCTGGGTGATTTTGGGCCAGTCACTCACTCTTAGCCCAACATACCTCACAGGATGGCTGTTATGGGGAAACTAGGAAAAAGGGAGTATTAGGTATGCTGACCACCTTGGTTTATTTATAAAAAATAATGAAGATGCAGTAAAAATCAATAATTAAATGCCAATCAATAAAAAATTAAATGTGATAAACCAGCCAACTGTATTTTAGGCCAACATCAACACAACTTCCATTTTGATCTATTGGGCAAACCTAGAATTGAGTGAAGCTAACGGTGGATAAAACTCGGTTTAAATATTCTCCACTCGTAAGTGTAGAGTTAGTCCTGAAGGCAGCACAGTTAGATTTATGGCCACAATTGAGCCCAACATTTCCAATGCTAGGCAAGGAATTATACTGAGTTTTGCCCCATTTTCCAATTTTTTTTTACCACAGTTGTTAAACAAATCACTGCAGTTATTAAGTGAATCATACAGTCACTAAGTGAATCTGGGTTATCCCATTGAGCTTGCTTGTTGGAAGCCAGCTGGGACGCTTAAAAAGGGTGATCACATGATCCCAGGACTGTGCGACTACCATAAATACAGGCCTATTGTCAAGGGCCCAAATTTTGGTCACATGGGGATCTTGCAATGGTCGTGTGAAAAACCCTCACAGATCACTTTTTTCAGTGCTGCTGTAACTTCAAATGGTCACGAATAGAATGATTGTAAGTCGAGGACTATCTATGCAGAACAGGGAGTCCTCAACTTACAACAGTTCATTTAGTGACCATTCCAAGTTGCAACAGCACCGGAAAAAAGTGACATATGACCATTTTTCACACTTAACGACCATTGCAGCATCCTCAGGATCACATGATTTACATTGGGATGCTTGACAACCGACTCACATTTATGACTGTCTCAGTGCTCCGGGGTCTGACAAGCAAAGCTGAAGTGGGAAACCAGATTGATTTAACAACCCTGTTACTAATTTAACCACTGCACGGATTCAGTTAACCAACGTGGCAAGAAAAGTCATAAAACAGGGCAAAATGCACTGAGTAAGTGTCTCACTTAGCAACGTAAACTTTGGGCTCAACTGTGGTCATAGGTTGAGGACCACCCAGTAGTTGTTTAAACCCATACCCTGCTTTTTCTGAGGATTGGAGCCGGCAGCAAAAACTTGCTAACTCTGCTGTGAAAATCCCATTCATTCCTTAAGGTTGTTTTTCTGAGGCCAGCAGGAGCTGCGCCCTCATCACTTCCTGCTTCTTGCCTATTCCCGCTAAGGGGGCCTCTGAACTGGTTGCGTTTCATCAACTGCTTCTTTCTTCCCTCTCCAGGCTTGTGAGTGAAAGACCCAATCAATGGCTCCTGCATGCTTAGCAATTCCTGGCTTTTCTTTCCCTCCCTCTTCATTCAGTTCCTGACTCTCCTTACAATGCCCGCATTGATGCCTGCCTCTTTCAGGGTAAACAGTAGTGCTATGTGGATGTGGAGGGCTTTTGAAAAAAACCAAAACCAAAAACAAAAAAAAAAAAAAACCAGGGCATCAGCAGAATTGTCCTGTGTCAGGGGGAAAAAAAAAAAAATCAGAGTCCGAGGTTTCAATGTCTAGGGAGAGGCAAATGGCAAAGGGTCATTGAGTATGGTATTTAGTTTAAGCTGTAAATGTAGAGATTGTTTTTATGAAATGCTTTTCCAGTGGCAAAGGTCAAGAGGAAGAACCCAGTGCAGTACATAAAATAAAAGGAACAAATTAGGCCGAAGCATGATTTCTCTGATATGCTACTTTTAATATATATATATATATATATATATATATATATTATATATATATATATATATATATATATATATATATATATATATATATATATATATATATATATAATATATATATATATATATATATATATATATATATATATATATATATATATATATATATATATATATATATATATATAATATATATATATATATAAAGAACATGCTTCAGGGGTGAGGACAGGGCTATGTGGAGAAACCTCACCTTCCTCTCCATCTTCCTTTTCCCTTTTCTCTTTGATTCTAGAGAATATTTGCACTAGCCTTTTTTCAGAAAGAGCAGTCTATCGTTGCTTGTGTCATCCTTCTTAGGGCGGTCTGTTTTTGCCCCACTTTTTTGGCACGGTTACTTTTCTAGCCTCCTGCTGCAGTTGAAGCTGTTTAAGCATCTGGATGGAGTTCTCAAATAGACCATTTTAGTAGGTGGGAGAAAAAGGCTAGAGCTTCGTGCTATTGAATCCTAACAACTCTCCGATTCTGAAATTAGAATATGCTGTGAAAATGGAATGCTTAATTTATTCCAGCTGTACAAATATTGGCTCCCCACATAGAATTTGGAAATGTTTGGGTTTGGATATCTGACTAAAACCTTTTTAGTTTGCAGAGCAGTTTTAGATCCTACAGGTTAGGTTGAAGCTATATCTAAAAGGAGGGGGAACATTGATTGCGTGGTTATAAATGCCATTATTTTTTCTGACGCCTCCTCTGGGGTGGATGCATCCCTGCTCATGTTAAACTATCAACAAAGGGGTACAAAAGGCTTCTCTGTACAGGTAGTCCTTGGTTCACACCCCCAATTGGGACTGAAGGGTTTGTCATTAAGCAGTGCAGTTGTTAAGCGAAGCGTGACATGATCACAACTGGTTTTACAACTTTTTTTTCCTGCAATTGTTAATTGTTACATGATTATGATTTGTGACCTTCCCTGATGGCTTCCTCGTTGATTTTGCTTCTTGCAATTCAGCTGGAAAGGTTGCCAGTTGCAATGACATGACCCTGGAATGCTGCAAACATTGTAAGTACGAACTGGTTGCCAAGCGCCCGGATCACAATCATGTGAATGTGGGAATCTTGTGATGGTCAGAAGAAGTGTGAGAATCAGTTGCAAGTAACTTTTTGCACTGCCGTCATAACTTTGAATGGTTGCTGAATGAATGATTGTAAGTTGAGGATTACCTGTAGTGATCCTACTTTTATAGAACCCAGTATTTAATCCCAGATCATATGTATTTTAATATGGTTTAGAGGCTGATGAACACGTCTTTCATTTTAATTCACAGGAAACTCACTCTTTATTCCACATGGCTATAAGCATATTCCAGCCAGCTAAAGCGGAAGGTGGCCAATTGTACAATAATAACCTTTGAGTAACTTCCTTATTGAGTATTATAATTCTGCCTTGTATAAAAGCTGCTTTTCAGTATGCGCAAGGCAAGCATTCCTGTCAATTTCACCGTCAAAAGGCTATATCGGTAGATTTATAAAGGCTCAGTCTAGAAGGTTCCAGTTTTATCACATTTGTAAAAAGTGTGTTGTGGTTCTGTCTGGAAAGACCTCAGTGTTACATGTTCAGAGGGCATTTGTCTGTTAGAGCCAGTGCGCATGATAAAGAATTCCAAAAGTAGGCAGTGGGCGTTCTTGTGAAATGGTCAATGGGAGGGTAGTTTGCCCATTCCATTCATGAAATTCCCAGAATTCTACTCGCCACTCTTGCCCTTAGGAACCCTTTACCAGTCCTGTTATTTTTACTCTGGGCAGGTGGATGCACTTCAGAAACTCTAGGTTGTAGTTATCCATTTTTTCTAAGTTCGGAGACCTCTATGGAACATAGAGGCTTTCCTTGGACTACATATAATGCTGGAGGTTGCTGCTTTGAATGTTAGCTTTTTTTAATTAAAGAAAACAAGGAGAAAGCCCAGAAGCTATCAATGTTAGCCCCTTTAGGTGCTATGTTGGAGACCGCAGGCTTAGAGAGTTGTTCTTGAGCAGACAGGGTTAATGTTAGGGACCATACTGACTTCCACATTTATAGGCATAGGAAGAGGACTTAAAATTGGAATATTCTTTATTGGCGAAGTGTGATTGGACACAGAAGGAATTTGTCTCCAGTGCATAAGTTCTTGGTACATAGAAACAACAAAGAGATAAGTCATAGATCATAAATCAGAAGATACAAACAACAAGCGATAAATCATATCAATAGGAGAAGACAGTAGGAAAGATGAGGAGATGAGGATAATGGCAATATAGCCCTATTATATGGTTAGATATCCTTAGGTGTAAGACAGTGCTATGGGAATTAGATGTTTAGCAGAGTGATGGCATGGGGGAAAATATTGTCTTGGAGTCTAGTTGTTTTGGCATGCAATATCCCAGGGGTCCCCATCCTATGGTCCATGGCCCGGTACCAGGCTGTGGCCTCTTGGCCACTGGGCCACATGAATAGCTGGCAAGCCCCCCGCACTTGTAGCATCGTCGTGCAGGCACTAGCAGCCCTGTTTGCGCATGCGCGGGGGTGCTAGCACTGTCACCAGCATCATGCGGGCGCTAGCAGTCCATTTGCGCATGTGTGGGTGCCAGTGGCTTGTTTGCGCATGCGTGCAGGTGCCAGCAGCCCATTTGTGCATGCACACTGCCGCTTGCGCTTGTACGTGCGCGCTAGCGCCACTGCCGTGCGCACACATTTCCCTGCTCCTCCGTTTCCTTCTGGGCTGCCAAGTCAGAAAGGTTGGGGAGCTCTGCAATATCCTGTAGTGGCATCTTGAGGGGAAAAATTGCAACAGTTTAGGATGTGAAGATGTGATGTCCAGGATGCAATGCTTTATTTGGCTCAGAGGCCAATCTTCCAATTGTGGGGTACTAAATTCCCACCTCTTATCCCCCTGGAAGTCACAAATCCGGAAGGTGAGAACAGTAATTTGAAGCCATACTGGCTTTTTTTTTTTTTTGGGTACTCCTGTCAGAAGCAGTGAAGTACTTCCAGGTTGAAAGGATTAGCTGATGACATCACCATTGCCCAGGGGATGCCCAGCTGGCACTGGAGTGAAGGACGAGAGCTCAACTCTGCCCCACGGGAATTCTCGGGTCTTGAACATGGGCTTGTTAACCTCCTGCCCAGTGTCCCAAACACTCAAGCCACCATGCTCCTGCCACAATGGCTACCTGGATCAATCCGTAGCTCAGTTCTCAGCTGCAGAGGTCTTCTGGAAAGGCCTCTGACAGCGAAATGCAGCTGGAGCTCCATTCTCAGCTGCAGAATGACGCTGCTCTTTTGGCCACAGAAGAAGTGGGCTGAGGCGAGGCAAGTGTTGATCCATGGGAGGTCTGGCTGCAATGGTAAGCTCCACTCCCACCGTAGCTTGATTTTTAGGCATGTGCCTTGCCCCAAAACTAGGTCTTATTTTGGGGGTAGGGCTTATATTAGGCCGACCCTCAAAAATCAAACTAGGTCTTATTTTTTGGGGTATGTCTTACTTTTGGGGAAACACAGTAAGTGCAAAAGACCCGCAGTCTGGTGCTCAGAGTAGAAAGCTTAGTCCCTGCAGAAGGCTAATTAGATAAAAACATTTCCAGGGGTTCTTAATTCACATAAATGGGAACTGGAAAGACTGCAGGAAACATGAAGAAAGATTTCAGTTTGCACACCAGAGCACGTGAAAGAATATCTCTCCTTATCAGGAAAGGCGAACTGAGGGACCTCAAGGGGAAGATCTCTTTGGGAACCTAACTGGACATGATGGATCAGAGTGGAAAAACTGTGGCACTCTTGAATGACTTTGGACTAATAATCCCATCGTTCCTGATCAGGTAGAATATTAATTTGATTTGAGCATTTGTCTTCAGCTATCTTATTAATACCACACAGTTCACATCTTTTGATTTTTGGAAATCACTTGATAATCTTTTTACTGAAAAAAAAATGTTTAGTCTAAAACAATATGGGGATGGGATGGTACAAATAGCCCCAAAACAACAGTATTGATGTATATGGACCCAAATATTTCCATGACATAACTAATCAGTTTAATGAAATAAAAAAGTCAGTTAACTGAATTTAGAAGATACAGTGAATTTATAGGACCAGATTTTAAAAATAGGCCAATGAGACTGTTTTCAGAAGGATTCAGAACCTACTATTGCTATTGGTTGCTAGTCAAATTAAAATAAGCAGATGAACAGAATCTGCACATATATCGAATCTGGCACCTATCAATTTCTGCACGTCATCAAGTTGCTTTCTTGGGCAGAGGAACAGGTACAACTATTAAAACTAATAACTATTCTCACAGATAAAGATGGCAGTCCAGTCTCTTCTTGAAAGCCTCAATTGATGAAGCACCAACAACATCTGAAGGCAGTCTGTTCCACTGGTTGATCTCACTGTCAGAAAATTTCTCCTTATTTTCAGGTTGAATCTCTCCTTGATCAGTTTCCATCCGTTATTCTTTGTTTGGCCTTCAGGTGCTTTGGAAAATGGGTTGATCCCCTCCTCTCTGTGACAGCCCCTCAAATATTGGAACACTGATATCATGTCTCCCCTGGTCCTTCTCTTCACTAGACTAGCCACGGCCAGTTCCTGTAACTGTAACGTTCTTCATGTTTTAGCCTCCAGTCCCCTAATCATCTTTGTTGCTCTTCTCTGCACTTTTTCTAGAGTCGCAACATCTTTTTTATAGTGTGGAGACCAAAATTGATTGCGGTATTGTAGGTGTGGTCTTACTAACTTACTTACTTTATAGAGTGGTATTAGTACCTCAAGTAATCTTGATTGAATCCCTGTTAATGCAACTTAGGATTGCATTGGCTTTTTTGGCTGCCACCGCACACTGTTAGCTCATATTTAATTGATTGTCCACTAAGACTGCAAGATCCCTCTCACAGTTACTGCTATTAAGCCTGGTTTCACCTGATCTATATGTGTACTTTTGTTTTTTCTTGCCTAAGTGCAAGACTTTACTTTTTTCTACATTGAATTTAATTTTGTTAGATAGGACCCAGTGTTCAAGACTGTCAAGATCCCTCTGGATCTTGAGCCTATCATCTAGGATGTTGGCTATTCCTGCCAGCTTAGTGTCATCTGCAAATTTGATAAGTTCCCCTTCTATTCCCCCATCTAGGTCGTTTATGAAGATGTTGAGTACTGGGCCTAGGACAGAACCTTATGCTACCCCACTGCTTACTTCCCTCCATGTAGACGTAGCACCATTAAGGACTACTCTTTGAGTGCGGTTTGTCAGCCAGTTAAAAATCCATCTGATGGTGGTGCTGTCTATCCCATTTTTTAAAGCTTTCCAAGAAGTAGGTTGTGGTCTACTTTGTCAAATGCCTTGCTGAAATCCAAGTATACCACGTCCACAGCATTCCACTGGTCCACCAATTTAGTCACCTGATCAAAGAATGAAATAAGGTTGGTTTGGCATGATCTGTTTTTAACAAACCCGTTATAACTTTATTTGTTTCTAGATGTATAGCTTTGCTAGGTCTGCAGGTTTAAAAAGTGCAGCAGGAAATCCTTCTTTTTACTTAACTACTGTTTCAAGGGCAGAGGTCTCCAGATTCTGGGAGATCTTGAACGTATTTGGAAAATTGAACAAGCTGGCTGAGTACTGTACAACCACAGATTGGCAGCCAGGAAGGGCAGGGCCAGCCACAAAATGTTGGGATAGCCTTTCTCTCTGTATATAAAGGCTCTCTGTCTGTATGTAGAAGTATGTGGGGTTTTTTTCCCCCCTTCTCTGGATATCTTCCTCTTTTCATTCCCTCTATTGATTTCTGCTCCCCAACTTTTCCAGACATTTTTTTTTTCTCCTCTGGAATTTATTGAACTCCTTCCTATCCTCTCTCTGACCATTCTCCTGGTCCTCCAGGCATAAACTAAGAGTAATGTAAAAAACACAAGCAGCACTTTGGGTCAAGTTGGCCCAGTTTATTTTATTTTCTTTTGGGTCAAAACCCAACTGTGGGAATATATGAAGATGAGAACGCTGCAAGGCTACCACTGTCTTGAGAAGATTTCTAGGGGCCTTGTCATCATTTCATTGCCAAGCCCAGATTTAAGATATGGGAGATTCATCCTTTTTTACATCTACTATTTCTTTCAGGACAGCACTTCATGATACACAGAATAGACAGCTTTTGTGAAAAGTGAAACTCATGTTTGATTTCCAATTTTCTATGCCTTCTGAGTTACTCCATCTATAGGTAGATTATAACCGGTCATTTAATGAGCGTTTGCAATCATGATAAGCTTTGGAAAAAATGCTTTTACAACCTGTAAAACACTTCTGGCCATTATAAAATATCGTATTGGCATTTCCAAGTCACTTGATTACATTTTGGATACTTTTACTGTTCTCATTTATGACTGGTTGCCAGGTGTCCTGCGATCTTGTGATTGCCATTTACAATCTTCTCGCTGGCTTTCCCAGGGGAAAGCCAGTGGGGGAGCAGCAGAGAATGGATTTGAAGGATGAAGGGTGATAGATTTGAGGTCCTTTCCCCTGGCATGCTAAGGGATTTTCTCTTGCTTCCATGCAGGGAGGAGAAATCCACTCATGTGCTGGAGAAACGGACTTCAGATTTGGTGAGATTGCAAGCAAATGCCAGCATTCTGAGCCTTCCAGTTTCTGCCAGATTTGAGGTCTGTTCCTCCAATGCGACAAGGGATTTGCCCTCTAGAACTCCATTGTTCTTGCAATCATTATCCCTGGTGAGCCAGAAAAGGGCCTGGACTTCCCGGGTCTGGTGGGAGGCCTGGGTCCTCTTCCCTGCTTCACCATGCACTGAAGGTCTGGACCTTCTCCCTGGTGTTCCATTTAACGGCCTGCACAGTTGCTTAACAACCACAACTGGGCAAGTCAGGATTATGAGTTGTTGAGCAAAGTGGTCATATAATAACTGGTTTAACCACTTTATTCAACAACTAGGATTCCAGCCTCAATTGTGTTTGCAAGTTGAGGATTACTCAATGTTTTAGTGCCATGGCAGCATAGGAGCTTAAACTAAGACATTGAGCTGAAAAGGAACTGCTAGAATTGAAGTGTCTTAAGATGAGGAGGAAAATTTGCAATCCAAATTATGTTAATAGCATTTGTTATAGACTTTGAGAATCCTATGCCTTCTCTAATCCCTTACACTAAACCAGGGGTAGGCAACCCAAAACACTCAAAGAGCCACTTGGACCCATTTCCCACCAAAAACAAAACAACCCTTTTGATATCTGAAAGGAAGATAACACTGCATATAAGGTATATATATATATATATTGTTTAAAATTGTTGACAAAGAAATAAGGGATTTCTGATATAGCTATTTCGAGTTTCTTAACTCTCTTCAGTCAGAACTCACCCTTCCGGGATTCGAACCTGGGCAGTCTGCATGCTAAGCAGATGCTTTAACCTATTGAGCCACAAGTTCTCTCCCGCTTTGTCAGTAGTCAGGGAGTAAGGATATGTGTCAAGTGTTTATTTTTTAGATTGCACCCTGTAAACCCAAATATGGGAGGAAGGAATCATTCTTTCCTTTTGCAAAAGGAAAGAATGATTCCTTCCTCCCATATTTGGGTTTACAGGGTGCAATCTAAAAAATAAACACTTGACATATATATATATATATATATATATATAATATATATATATATATATATATATATATATATATATATATATATATATATATATATATATATATATATATATATATATATATATACACACACACACACACACACACACACACACACATATATATACACACATATATACACACACACATATATATCATAAAGGTAAGAAAGGATATATGCAGTGTTATCTTCATTTTAGATATCAAAAGGGTCTCTCTCTGTGTCTCTTTCCCCCTCCTTCTCTTTCTTTCTGCCCTTGGTCTGCCAGTCCTCTTCCCACTCTCTCTCTCTCTCTCTCTCTCTCTCTCTCTCTCTCTCTCTCTCTCTCTCTCTCTCTCTCTCTCTCTCTCTCTCTCTCTCTCTCTCTCTCTCTCTCTCTCTCTCTCTCTCTCTCTCTCTCTCTCTCTCCCCTCACCCCTCCCTACGATCTTCTGCTCACTTGGCAAGCTGGCTTCAAGCTGTTCTCCAACAAGTTCAGAGGTAGGTAATCTCGGCTCTTTTATGACTCATGGACTTCAATTCCTAGAATTCCTGAGTCACCATAGCTGGGCTAGCTAGCTCTCTCCTGCCCTTCCTGCTTCCTGCAGAGACGCAGCAAAGGGAGGAGCCATGCCCAAAAAGATTTTCAGCTTGTCGGAGAACACAGTGAGTCCACTCTCTTTTACACACACACACACACACACACACAGAGAGAGAGCGAGAGAGAGCGAGAGACAGAGACAGAGACAGACAGAGAGAGACAGAGAAGCAGGGAAGTGCAAGTGCCTCTCTCTGTCTCTGTCTGCAAATGGCAGAGGAGGCTGGGAGCCACAGGGGAAGGCTCAAAGAGCCGCATGCGGCTCCAGAGCTGCAGGTTGCTGACCTGTGCACTAAACCATGAAGTGGTTTTGCTTTGATTTGGTGTACTGTGTAAGTGCAACATTTGCAATTTGTAAATCCCATATCATGTTATGTAAAAAAAAAACCAATGTCGTATTAGTAAATAAGCCATAGTTAAATAAGTCATGGCTTAGGATAATGTTTGAATTGACATACTGAGTGGGCCTCCTTGTTCTAATTAAGATGATTCATTACTCCATCTGTCATTCCCATTACTACTTTCATCCTGAGGGCAGAAGCCAAGCAGCAATAACATGGAGAAGATGGAGAGAGATGGTTGATCTACAGTGGATCCTTGACCAGAGTGTGGGCTTGTGGAATTGTCAGTTGTAGGCTCTGATACTAGCCTTTAGATTAAAATGGGGACAAAGAAGGAATAGCTGCCAGATCCTGCAGTATAAATATAAGGTACATATTGCTTTGATGGATTTCCCATAAAGAGTCAGAGCAGAGGCCAGAATATGCAGCTTGAAGGAGAAAGCCTATGGCAATGGTGCAAAAGTAGAACCAAAGGGATATGTGCATTCTTCCAGCATTTCTTTGTGGCCTCATCAATGGTGGAATCACAAAATGTCTCTTTACCACCATT
This sequence comes from Bothrops alternatus, assembly GCA_034064705.1. NCBI lineage: Eukaryota > Metazoa > Chordata > Lepidosauria > Squamata > Viperidae > Bothrops > Bothrops alternatus. Next base: position 630,455 of record JARGCV010000116.1, read on the forward strand.
CTTTAAGTTCCTAATCCCACCTACCCAAAAGAAGGACTGCTTCCCACCCACTACTGAAGTGCATGTCTTGATGTTCTACACAAAGCCAATCTGGGTCTGAAGCTGGTAGAAGTTGGTCATGAGTATCTAGAATACTTTATAGTTCTTTCTTTGTACACCCCCCCCCACTGCCGCCAACTTGCTATATATTGTCAGGATTAAAAACAAAAGTGCATCAGGTCTTGAACCCTCTCTAGAAGTTACACCACAGCCATTCCAAGTCTGAAGGTTCTTTAGCAATGCTAGAAATTGTCCCTGGAACTTTTTTCCTGTAAGGCAGGCATTGTGCTGTGCTGCTGAGTGATCACTACTGATGCTAGAGTTCATCCTTTGCCAACAGAAACTGTGCTTCTGACACCTTTGCCTCCTGGCAGATCCCCAAGAGCAGCTGCTTCCTGTTTTGTTGGGGAGAGATAGTGATGATTCATCAGCTTCCAGTGGGGATGAGTGGGATGTACTATCACTGCACTCCATAACTGAACCGAGTATGGGGCCCACGAGCCAGGAAGGCAGCTCCATGGGAAATGAGACAGGTCCAAATCTGGAATGGTGAGAGATAAGACAAAATCCAAGAACAAGTTACATGTATTTCTACAGTATAGTCATGTATATGAGATGGGTGGCCATATATGTATATTAAATAAATAAACGAGGAAGAGTTTTGACCATGAAGCCACAGAACTTTCCCTATAGTCTCTGTCTGCCTGCAACAGCAAGCAAGCTTCTGTGTCTCTGTGTGACTAACCCATTTTTCCCCATTAAAATTCTCTTACATTCTTAAGTTTGTCTTCAGCTTTTGCCCTCCACCCATGTTGGGGTGATCATTCTCGGAATTCTCAGCCAATACATTCGCCCTTGTCCCAACAAGAGACATGCGTGAGCTCCTTTCCTTTCACAAGGTACTTACTTAAGGTGGTATCATTTCCCTGGGACTGGTAGGTCCATTCCAGAAGTTGTGCTAAGATGCACTTTGCTTAGAAATGGCATACTGAATTTGGCATAACAGGCTGGGCTAAAGCCAAACAACATTATGGCTTAACAAGTGATGTAATTTCAGTCCATTTCTGTGCCTTCTCCAGCATTGTTGTTCTATTGCTTCATAAACACCTATCTTTATATAACATCACTTTTAATTATGATAAGGAATGGGGGAAGAGAAAGAGAGCCACAAGGGCTGACTGAATATTCAGGATAAATTGATATCGCTATTTCATCACTACCATTCAGGTCACTGATTATCTTCTCTGGAGATTTTGCATTAGGAACAGTTTAACGCAATAGATTCCACAATCTTATCTGTTTGAATAAGGTAATCCCTAGAACTGTTAAATCCAATTTGGGGGATAAACAACCGCTATGGGTGATGCCAAATTTGCATGCAAGCTTCCTACCAGGTAGAAGACGAAGGCCACGTAAGCGACGAACACAAATGATATGGCAATGTAGTATGCCAGATAGTTTAGGCTTATGATGCTTGTCACCACGAAGTATAAATTGATTGCACAGATTAATCCAGTGATCAGGATCATTATACATTTTCCAATGCTAAGAAAACAAGAGGAGAGAGAAAAGCGAGTGGGGGAAAAAGGTTATTGAAGCAATTCCATCTCAACCACGTTTTAGAGCTACATCTGCCAAATCACCTAGAGTGAAAGGCGATTAACCTCTGTGGGGAGAAGAAGCCTTTCCCTCTTCTGAAAATGCTTCTTACCTTGATTTCTTCCATTTTTTGTCTTTAAAGAAAAAGAAACTCTGCAATCCTCTAAATACTATAATTAGCATGAATAATGCCTACATCCATGGTGACTTATTATTGCCCCCCCCCCAAAATGGACATATTCATGTAGTCACCAGAGGCTAAACTTATACATGGCAGGGACACCTCCTAAGCATCTTCTGTTTATGGAACAACCCAAAGAAAAAGCTGTTTATATGGAAGAACAAGCAAGCCAGATTAAATTGGACTTCGATGGAAGATAGAGATCTGGGGCAGGTTCAACAGTTCAAATTTAAGATGGAAATGATCCTCAGAATCACCAAAGAGTCCCCATCCATATTTAGCTACTTACATCCTGTTGACAAAATCCTTCATGAGAGGTTCCATGCTGGTGAAGGTGAGAACAGGTATGACGGCAAAAGGTAGCTAGAATTAGGTAGGGGAAAAAAATAGGTTGAGAACGCAGGCAGGTTTCTAAAATGAGCCCCATGTTTTCTTTCTCTACCCCTTCTCAGAATTTTTAATGGAACTACATGGACAAACAACCAGCATATTTTCTAAGGGACTCCTGACCGTTGACTGTTTGTTTATTTATTTATTTATTAGACTTATTTTCTACCCCTTCTCTCCTAGAGGAACTCTGGGTGACCTGCAAACATTAAAAGCCAATAAAACATTGAAGCAGCAAATGCTCTTAATAACAGTAATAATTTACAATTAAAAAAGATGGGGAAGAAGGGAGCAGGATGCACACAGTGGGGAGAAGGAGATGGGGTCTTGCCTTAGTCCAGGGGTAGGCAACCTTGGCTCTTTTATGACTCATGGACTTCAACTGCCAGAATTCCTGAGTCAGCTGACTCAGGAATTCTGGGAGTTGAAGTCCATGAGTCATAAAAGAGCCGAGGTTGCCTACCCCTGCCTTAGTCTGTCAGTCACCTCCAGTGTGATACACCAGGCTAACTGGCAGAACCAGGTCTTCAGGCTCTTACAGAAGGTCAGAAGGATCTCACCTTGGGGGGGGGGCAGAAGCCACAGGAGAGAAAACTAGCCTCCTGGATCTCACCAGCCTAAATTCCTGGACCGTTGGCTCTGCATTATGCCTGTTCTGCTGGCATGGGTAAGGCAGGCCTGTTCCATTGGAATAAGATAGTTCCTCACACTGCGATGAGCTTTAAAGGTGATAATCAACAGCTTGAATTGCACCCGGAAGCAAAGTGGCAGTTTGTGGAACAGCAGTGCAATTTGTGGAAGAGCAGTGCAACATGAGCCACCTAGGAGCCCCAAGAACTGCCCACCCTGCCACATTCTGCATCAGTTCCCACTGTTCACAGGCTCATGATATGATATCATCGTTTCTTGCTGGTCTCAGAGGATCATTAGCAAACTAGCATTACATCATAGCAATAGTAGACAGTGTTGTGCCTTCCAGATATTTTTGAACAGCTTCTATAATTCCTAACCAATGTTAATGTTGGATTTGATCTAAAAGGCATTTAAGTGACCTGCAGTTCTTATAAGACCCTATAATAGGGGTCTTCAAACTTGGCCCTTTTGTGACTTGTGGACTTCAACTCCCAGAATTCTGGGAGTTGAAGTCCACAAGTCACAAAAGGGCCAAGTTTGAAGACCTCTGCCCTATAATCATAATGTGGGTTTGTAGTCCATTTCTTATCTGATGAAAAATATCCAAAGCTAGCAGGTAAGTGCCAGGCTTCAGGATGAAAAGCTCTGACTGTGTTTTTACTGTCCCAGCTGCACTTACCATCACTAAGTTATTCCTGAAGTTTAATCAAAACTCCCCTCCTGTAACTTGCACTCCAGCCTTGACCTACAGACTATCTGAAAAAACACTTTTGCCTTATATTCAGGAGTGAAAAATCTGGAGCTTTTCAGATGTTGGACTATGTCCCAGCAGCCCTGGTCTGCATGCCAATGGAATGGAATACTGGGAATTGTAATTCAACAACATTTGGTGGTTGTGGGATGCCCATTCCTGTCACAGAACTTTAGGGATGTGTTGAAAGTTCTAGAAGAATCTTTTTTTTTGTTTGAAATCTTTTCTTTCATATCCCTAACAGATAAAAGATTGTTGTCACTATTTTTCTGGCAAATGTAGTTAAATAAACTAGTTTGTTGCAAACAGATAAGCCATGTTTATAAAGGTAGTCCTCAATTTACAACAATTCACTTAGTGACCATTCGAAATGACAATGGCACTGAAAAAAGTGACTTATGGCCATTTTTCACACTTATGACCGTTGCAGCATCCTCAGGGTCTTGTGATTTACATTCAGATGTTTGACAACTGACACACGTTTATAATGGTTGCAGTGTCCCAGGATCATGTGATTCCCATTTGCAATTCTTCTGACAAGCAAAGTCAGTGGGGAAATCAGATTCACTTAACAACAGGGTTACTAATTTAACAACTGCAGTGATTCGCTTAACAAATGCAGCAAGAAAAGTCGTAAAATGGGGTAAAACTCAACACATTTCTCACTTAGCAACATAAATTTTGGGCTCAGTTGTGGTCGTACATTGAGGACTACCTGTATTTGCATTTCCACTGGGAGTCTGCATTCACAAAACACACTTAACCTGGTTATTGAATTAGCTCATTTCCTGCAGTGGCACAATAAATCGAATCTTAAACTAAGCAAACACATTCAATCACAAAAGCAAACAAACCAAAAGCAAATCAAGGTGAGCACAAATTAAGCATGTTGTACAACCTGTTTAATCTTCTGACCTGGCTAAGCATGCCACAGTGAAGGTAGACATGGCTGTTGAAGCTGTGAAAGATGGCTATTTTATCTGGCTTTGAATTTTGCAGAATTAAAAGAAAATGTGTGGAGTTCCTTGAACGAAAGATTAGCAGGATGAGGAAAATAGCAGCCATCCCAGATGGACTAGATACAGTATGTTGGATTACAAATTCCATCATTACTAGGATGGCCAAGAAGAAAGGAAATACTGGGAGTTTTAGTCCTAACTAAAGTGGCTGAATTTGAGCACTTACCCAGAATGATAAGATTTCAGCACTCAGAATTCCCCATTTAGATGGCACTGAAGATCTGAAGTCCATATATCTGCAGGGTGCCAGATTCAGAAAAGTGGCTGTATGGGATTAGACTCGCAGTGTTTCTCAACCTTGACAATTTTAAGGCATGTGGACTTCAACTCCCATAATTCCACAGCCAGCATTGCTGGCTGTGGAATTCTGGGAGTTGAAGTCCACATGCCTTAAAATTGTCGAGGTTGAGAAACACTGGATTAGAGGATCCACATGGAAGTCTATAGCTAGTCAGATCTTTGAGAATCTGCAGTACAGGTAGTCCTCAACTTACAACTATAATTGGGATTAGAACTTCCATGGCTAAGTAAGCCGATTATTAAATGAGTCACACCTAATTTTATAGCCTTTTCTGCTACTGCTGTCAAGCAAATCGCTGCAAATTGTTAAGTGAATCATACGGTCCTTAAGCAAATCCAGCTTCTCCCATTAACTTTGCTTGTCGGAAGCTGGCTGTGAAAGTCACGAGCAGCGATCACATGACCCCCGGGATGCTGCAGCTATTATAAACACCTGCCAAGTGCCTGAATTTTTATCATGCGACTGTGAAGATGCTGCAATGATCATAAGGACAAGGATCGGTCCCGGGTCACTTTTTCCAGCGCCGTTGTAAATTCCATCTGTTGCTAAATGGATGGTTGCGAGTCGAGGACTCTCTGTAGCGCAGCGGTTCTCAACCTTTTTCAGGCCGAGATCCCACCTGCGCCGCCCATGCGCGGCGCGACCCCGACCCAAAAAAAATGGCCGACCCCCCAAAAAATGGCGGGCCCGCACCGTGCATGCGCGGCGCATCATGCATGCGTGGCGCGACGGCCCGCATCGCAATAGGGAAAAAAAATGGCCGACCAAAAAAAATGGCGGACTGCGGTGCTTGGCGACCCCCGTGAAATGGTCATTCGACCCCAAATGGGGTCGCGACCCACAGGTTGAGAACCGCTGCTGTAGCGAATCTTGAGAGAAGGATCCTATTGGATTCGAACCTCACCAGGATGCTCTGCAGTACGTTCAGAAGGTCGTTGAGGCCGGTTAAGTCTCCCACATTCCTGAAGGCAGCGACAAAGACGGTGGGAAGAATGGCGAAGCAACGAGTGAAGACCACACGGGCAAAGCGAGACCAGCGCAGTTGCAAGAAACCCTGTGGGAAATAAAAAGAGAGTTTTATAAAGGTCAAGTTACTATCAGTCATTGGTAGTCCTGCTATATTTATATATATATAAAAAAAACCTCCCTTGGCCATCTGAAAAAAAAATAATCCAAGCTTAACCTCTTTTGCCTAACTTGAGGCTCTCTTGAATGGTGTCAGAATAAGAAGGAAAACACTCCTTTAAGTCACAGATACAGCTAAGAACTACTTAAGCCAGTCTCAGCTGTGGGCCGGGGATGAGATGAAAGCAGCATCATGGGTGCCTGCCAGACAGAAAAATGATGTTGCCGGGGCATTTTTTTTAAAAATCAAGATTATGAGGGAGAAGGTGAAGGCCAGTAGAAGGAACCACAACTTCAAGCACAGTTCATCTCTAACGCAAAACGGCAAGTATTTTGAAAAAAGATTGCAACCTAGTGGTCAATTTAAATTATTGCAAAAAAAAAAAAGCAAAAAGTTGAGTTATTTGACTATATTTGGAATGTAGAGAGTATGTAATGGTTATTCTTCTCCAATGGGTACCACAGAGGCCATTTCTAGCCACAGAGAACAAATTGGTGCTGTAAAAGAACAAGCAATTTGCTAGCTGCCTAAGAAGCAGAAAGGGTGAGTATTTCACAGGCCAAGAGGACTCTTTTGAACCTGTTTCAATTTTAAAATAAAAAATGGACAGCCTGTTGTTGAATCATACCTAGGCACCCAGGGAGGAATAGGCTCAGAACAGAACACTGGAAAAGCACCACTGGTTAGACGCGGAGAGAACAATCAGAACAATGGGAAAGATTAAACAAGAGTCTTCTGCCTTGTTCTTGATGCTTTTAATCAGGGGTCTTCAAACCTGGCCCTTTTATGACTTGTGGACTTCAACTCCCAGAATTCCTCAGCCAGCGTGCCTGGCTGAGGAATTCTGGGAGTTGAAGTCCACAAGTCATAAAAGGGCCAGGTTTGAAGACCTCTGCTTTTAATAGTCACAAGTATCCTTGGAACCATTCCCTTTACTCATCTGCAGATCACTTTCACTTGAAACCACACCTCCCCACCCACTACTCTCCTGCTAAATTCCCTCACTTATATTCTCAAGTCATCCTGGCTGGGAATGAAAGCCCTGTAGCAAAACATAACTGGAGCACATCAGCTTGGGCAAGGCCATCATAAAATTAGGCCCAGAGCATCACATAGCCTGGGACCGCATGTGGATCAGATTAGGGGATCAGATAAATATGCACAAACAGTATGTTTGTGTGGGTGTAGTACAGGCTGTGAATGATTTTGGGAGGGAGCCCATTTTAAAGATTTTATCCAGAGGAAACGTATCCAGTGTTAATCATGATAAAGCTTATAGAGAACATACGCTTCTCAAGGCTGGTTGTTATGGAATCAAGTGGGAGAATATTGCATTTCTCCTCCTCCATTTAGAAGATTTCTGGAGGCATTTGGTGGACTGCTAGCGAACGCAAAGTTACTTTGATCCATCTGGTTACTTCTGAATAGCAGACTAGCAATTATTAGACCATAGATGGCAGCATTGCAATGTCTTGTAGTCCAGGTTTACCATAAGTGTTTGGCCCAAGTCCCATTAAATGTCTTCAGCTAGCTTTAATTGGGATTATACCCTGGAGGCTAATAAGCTATAGCTGTGCTATCTTGAAAAAAGGCATATTTTAACCAACCCTTTAATGATTTATAGATATATTTTCACTGCTTTTCTGGATTTTCTTTGAACCTTGATGCAGCAGACGCCATCTAAAACACTAGCACCTATAACAAGACTTCTCCGATCAAGTACAAGCTGTGGTCTAACCAAAAACCAAAAGCCAAAACCCCTTCATCTAACAGTGGAAACAAATAAAAGAAAAAAGAGCCTTAGACTGTATGCAGGAAAACATCTGTGCCTCTGCAACAGACTCCGTTCTGCATCTTTCCACGTGAAAATACGAGACCATAGACTGGCTGTAGAGCAGAATTCTGAGGAGACCTGGCTCAGGTTAGGCCCTTAGATGTGGGGGCCAGCAATGGCCTTAACCTGCTGCTGGCCTCATGTGTGCAGTATGATTCCACTCAGTAATTTTTTGGCATTGTGCACTTGCTCCACCCCTGCATGTTGATTTTCCCCAATACTTGTAATGTAGCTTTGTTGTGGAGCATAGTGGGAAAATAAAATGATAGGTAGGCAAGTTATGTAGCAATGGCCCGAGTGCTATTACCTGTGACCATGTTCAAAGAATCCCATTGGGATCACAGGTGGAGGAGGAGGTTCTCCTTACTGGATTGGAGGCTAATGAAGTTTCAAACCTTCAACATCAATTTTGCACATCCACCTGTCAAAACTTGCTTCATCTTTGCCCATGAAAGCACTTTGATCTGACTTGTCTAGACAAAGCGAAGCACTGGATCAGTCATCCGAAAAACTGCTAACACTGATGGTAGATTATTTCACACGGGCTGATGATATGCAGAAAAGGGAAAGAGGAAGAAAGCTACAGATCTTAACCAATAGTTTTGTTTGACGTGCTAAGCAAACCCAAAACCCAGGACACCACTTGAAGTGGCAGGATAGAGCAGGAAAAAAGAACTAGTGGTAGTATGGAAAGCAAATCTTAGACCAATAGTTTTCAACCACCTCAAGGACAGCGTATGAACTGTATCTGCCATGGGGAAAAGATGTTCTAACAGGATAATATGAGTCTGGACTTAAAAGGACACATGGAGCTGGAAAAATCATGGGAGAAAATATGAGGAGAGGGAGTATTTCACCCATGGGAGAGGTCAGGAAAGATGATGAGAGAAATGGGAATTTTGGAATTCATCAGCTGTTAAATGAAAGCATAACAATCAGAATCCATATATGAATCAGGAAACTTCTGTACTTTGACAAAGACATGTCAAGACATAGCGATACCATTATGTGTGGGGGATGTATGTAAGGAAAGGCAAAGTCCAGAAGTTTTGGATTACTTTCCTTCTTTTGCATTTTGTAACTTAAGAGCAAAGAAAACTATAGTTACATTGCCTTATATTTAATGAGACTTTTATATCTATTTTAGGGGCAGGCAGGCAGGCAGGCAGGCATCATCTGTGGTTACTCATCCTTTGCCAGTGCTGAATATCAGCCCTCCCCCTCCCCAATTTACCATACATCTCCAGGTATTTTCTCACCTCCATAACAAACTGTCCTGCATAGGTTCCTGTCATGGTTGAACTTTGACCTGCTGCAAGGATCCCAACAGCCCAGATATAGAGAGCAATGGGCCCAAAGTAACATCCCAGGATAATTCCCTGCATAGAAAAAGGCAAACATTCATGGCTTGCATTCCAAAACGCACATATTCATTGTGCTATGTAAAAATGCCTGAAATCATTTTGGCTGCATCCTGCAAAGGTCCACACAGCTGCTCACCATCTCATTTGCCAAAGCCTAACATTATAGTGACAATACAGTAGTAACAACCTAAAGAACTAAAAATAGAAAATAATTAGATAGCTCTAATTAAAGAGAAAATGATGGAGTGGAGGAGAGGGAATTTTAAGTCAATCACAAGGCTTCAAGATAAGGAAATTTAAAAAGCAACAGAAGTGACAACCGTAGGACTTAGAGCTCCTCTCCCTATTGTTTAACATCTGCTAGGAGAGGCCATCTACTTAAATGCACATCTCCACCCTTGGTTAGAAAGGCAATGTGGTGGAATTTGATATATTTGGAAGGTGGGGAGGTAGAGACTCGGATTCAATCTCAGCTAGATGAAGTGACTGCAAAATTGAAAGGCAACTGATTCTGAAAGTAGCCGAACATCTGTAACTCTAGATGGGGCTGTAGTCCCTGAGAAAAACTTGGCTCAATATCCGGGGGTGGGGGCACTTCTGAATAGCAGGTAGGGGACTATGGATAGGAAGCCCTTTGTGCAATTATATCTTATGTGCCAGTTAAAACCATTTCTGGAACAGGAGGCTTTGTTTATCATCACATATGCCCTTAACAACTCATGTCTGGACTACCGCAATGCAAAGCAACCTTTGCCCTCCAGTTGGAAGCTTCAGCTGGTTCAGCATGTGGTGACTAAGTAATTATGGACATTCCTACTGTAGGTTTGCCCATAAAACATTACGGGAGCGGCATTGGCTGCTGGTTGCTTCACAGTGCCAGTCCTTGGGAGAACACAAGCAGTGGAGTGTTCATCTGGCGATTCTGTGCAGTTCATCTGTTTTGTATCAGCACCCATTGGGTTGATAGCCACCATTTTGCTGAATACTTACCCCTTGGAAAATATCCACAGTCACAGTCTCATTATTTTCGGGAAAGTTGGGGAAAATGCTCTGATTCAAGAATAAGCTTTGATTGGCACAGACATCATGCTGAGGTATATAAGACAAAAGAAAAAAAACACAAAATTATTTCATTAGAAATCAGAAACAGACTTATTACAGGCACCTTGGAGCAGCAAATTCCTGCGCTCTTTGCTCTGCCATAAAACGACCAGCCTGCTGTTTGAGAAATTGTAGGGTAACTCTATCTTAAATCTCTTTAATGCTATTAATCTCTTCCGATATTCCTTGTCATCCCCTTTGGTATCTCTGTGTGTCTGTGTAAACTGTCTAGAACAAATTACAACTCTCACACAAATATGTGGGATCCGCAGGTCTGTCCCTATGCACCTTACCATCACTTATACCCCCTTTTCCCCCTAATCTTTGTTGCTAATACTGGCCAGCTTCCTTTATTTAATGGTAGGAACACTTATCGTAATATGCCAATACTGCAAAAATATGCTTTTCAGTTTTCTTCCTTCTTCACAACTAGTAAAGGGAAGCTTTTACTGCATTGGTTTGCCCTAAAAGGTCCCTGTTTATCTGACTCCCAGTCATTGAAATATCACAGTTACATACTATAGGACATTCTATCAGAGGTGCTACCGGTAGGATAGGTAAATAGGAAGAGGATGGCCAATTCCTATTTGACTGAAGGAATAACTCACTCTCTTTTTTCCTAAAGCTTCTTAGGGAAGCAGAGAAAACAAGACAGAAAAAGCATACAGAACAAGGCTTCTGGGATTATTCTCAACCCTTTCAGAATAACTCCATTCTGAGTCACATCTGGGAAGGAAGAGAGAGGGAGAGAGGGAGGGAGAGGCAGGGAGAGGCAGGGAGAGGGAGAGAGGCAGGGAGAGGCAGGGAGAGGGAGAGGGAGGGAGAGGAAGAGGGAGGGAGAGGGAAAGGGAGAGGGAGAGGTTGAGAGAGGGAGGGAGGGAGAGGGAGAGCTCAATTTAAATAGATAGGTAAAGCACATTCTAAGCCACTGTCTAAGTGCTTCTCCCATGGGAATGCACTGGGTGATTTTCTTTCCTGCTTTTTTTTTTTTTAAAAAATCTCTATATCCCCCAGCTTAACCTGACTCTTTCCTAATTGGTTGATTGATTCATATCTATCTATATTTGGCTTCCCCCTCCAAATATGACCCTCTTTGGTTCCCTTTTGGGAGAGCTCTTAGGCTGATGGACAGATAGGACCCCCCAAGTCTTTTTCTATTCGTTTTCTTTGGTCAAAAGAATAAATGCCTACACGTAGTGGGAAGGAACTGTAGATGTTAATGTCAGGGTGGCCTTCAAGGGAAGGAAATGTGGGTTCATGACTTACCGCTTCCTGGTTGGTGTGTTGAAAAAAAGCCTGGCCAAACACAGACATGACAAAGAGATTGATGAGGAAGGAAACAAAGAGGGCAATGGTGGATTCAACCAGAAAGTACATATTTGCTTCTTTCACTGCTTTCTGGTTGGTGCGATCCACTTCTCGGGTCTGTCGGAGAAAAAGTGCAATAGTTTCTACCTTTCTGTGTGCCACAGGATATTCCAGTGGTCTTGCCCCCTCCCCATAGGACATAGGAGGTTAGGGCAGGGAACTGCTGCATTAAACGACATGGATGAAATCATCCGACCATTTGAGAGTGTGGGTGAGGTCATCTATCAGAAATCTCCAAGGATGGGCTCATGCTTCACAATAACCTCTGTTCAGAAGCCCCAACTCAAGCCCCAAGTCCCAAACAGTGAGAAGTGAAGGACAAGGTTTGGCTAGGTTTTTATTCCCAATAAGTCATTCTCGTATGGACAAGAATCAGCTTCTACTGAGTTTAAGAATCTTGTGATATATTTCTGTGTGTCGCCTCAGGGTTTAAAGCCTGCATTCCTTTCTCCTGCCCTCATAAAAGCTTTTTTTTGCAGTCTGTTTCTCAGGCTTTGCTGTTGATGGCACTGTGCTATGTTTACACAATCATCTGGTCTATTCTCAGGCTTCTCATTGCCTGCCTTGTCAGCTTCAGTCCTTGTACTTTCCATGGAACTATCTATCACATGTGCTGCTTTTCACCCAGAGTGACATATAAATGGCTTTGGGTTATGTGCAACCATTAGGGTTTCTTCAGTAAAACCTGCCTTAAAATATTGGCTGAGCATTACACAGACCACTTTCACATATGTTATAATGCTTAGCGAATACCATTTTAAAATAATTTCTTAGTATCTGGGAGATATGTATTGCTTTAAGTAATAAAAAGCCTAGTGATATTTAGACTTCCGAGTTTTAAAAGTTAATTATTTAGCTGAAAACACTGCGGTGTCAGATTTACTATATTACTTTTCAATATAGTCTTGTTAATATTTTAGGTTTTAAAAAAATAATTATAACTACACAAAGAAAGGATTTTTTGAAGCAGTATGGAAGGAAAATGGAAATTTGAAATAGGAATAACATTTAATTGTGCTTATTCTAACAAGAAAATATCTATTTTGACTTACGGAAAAAATATTATAATTTTAAAACTGATATTGACATTTTCTAACAACTACTCCTAAATATCTAAATCCATCCTGAATTACAATGCAGACTAGTGGATTTCCAAAGGCACTTTTGCAACATCCTCATCAACTTTAATTAGCACAGAAATGATTTATGAAACTTTATTTCTAGTTATGCCACTGTGGGAAATGTATTAAAGTTGTAATTAGAGAGTATCTTGATCAGAATTTGCAAGAAAAGTAATTATGTCATCTGCAAACAGGCTTATTACATGATACTTCCTTTTTTATATTAAGACTTTGAATATTCTTATTCCACCTAATACTTTGTTGATTAGCACTTATGTAGTCATGCCTGATCACATGTTCAAATAAAGATTGATATGTAATATGTAATAGGGCTCTGCATTTGATGAGGGACTTTAATTGTAAGGGAAGCATCAACGTGGCTTCAAGCTATGAAGCAACTTCTCTGAATTTCCACATAGCTACTTAAAGGCTCTCCCAAAGCCTTCTCTGAATGCACAACAAAATCTCAGGACTTGGAAGCAGACACACTGAGTTTTCAAATAGATGTGCTTTGTGTTTTTGCTGTGTGGATCCAGAGGGATGCTTGGTTCATATATGAAGTGAATTGTCAGCTGTTCTGTACAGGCTAATTACTTAAATCTTGTTTTGCCTATTGGGTAGTTGAGCAGTAAATACTGGTTTATTATGATATAAAAATGCAACAGGAAAGTACAGTGACATCTATTGGGACTGTTATTAAAACAGTGCTTCTCAGCCTTGGCAAATTTAAGATGTGCAGACTTCAATTCCCAGAATCCCTCAGTTGATTATAAATAATTAGAAACCAAATTGCTTTCTAGTCAGGAATTTTTGTGTCTGCAAATACCCTACTGGATACCTAGATTTGATGATGACGACGACGATTTTTATTATTATTATTATTATTATTATGGATCATCGCACAGTCAGCCAAATGTTCAGACTGGATTTGGCATTTTTCTCTACCTATCGAGTCCTTACCAAGGACCTGGGATAGGCAGGTGTGGATGTTTGATGGTATTACAGATATTGTCGCAGGATGGAAGCAGTTCCTATAGTAAGGCCGCCTTTTGCAATTGACTAATGGCGAATTTGTCATTGCCAATGGTGTTCAAGTGGTGCTCCAGTTGTTTTGGGATTATTATTATTATTGTTATTATTGTTATTATTATTATTATAACAACAAAATCCAGTCTAACGCCATCCATTCATGAAATTTACCCATTCAAAAATTAATTACATTTTCATTTACAGTTTCTATTATTGTTTAATTTAGCTCAAGGGTTTTTTATAGATATGTGTTTATTGTAATTTCTATCATGCTGTGAGCCGCCCTGAGTTCTTTGGAATAGGGCGGCATAGAAATTAAATAAATAATAATAATAATAATAATAATAATTTGTATATTTTTCAGTTAATCTAATAGCACAAGTGTTTACTCATGCTTTAGTTAGTTTCAGCATTGTCTGGACTGACTTATAAACAGAATAATATTCTGTAAAAGTACTCTGTGTATCTTTTTTCTTAGACAAAGGATTCTGATTATTATTAGATTCTGTTGTACTTACCAAAGAAAGGGTTTTTATTTTAAGTTTTCTAATGATAAAATCTAATATTTTTGGAAGATAATTTCAAAACTCATAATGATTTATATTTCAAGTAAAGTACATTTCTAGTTATATCTTCATTATCTAGTGCTAGTTATTATTTGCATTTTTTTTACCAAAACAGCATAAAAATCAGCATTTCTAGCCTGTTTGTGCTTATCTTTGTTTTCTCCCTCTCTTTATATTTACTTCTTTTAAATATAATTTGCTTCCCATATACATGCTTTCTAATAAGCTTTTATGGGATCCCTTCATTTTCAGCCTGAATGGTAACTTGAAGATAATTTTGTATTCCCTTAGGTATAATTATCTTTGGTCGAATTGATTAAAGACCCATTAGCCAATAATTAAGAATCCAGTTTTGCTACAAGAGTAAAGAAATAGTAGACCTCAGATTAAAATGATCTAATATGACATGGCACGATCAGAAATGGTTGCGTCTTCAAATGTAAACTTGCTAATCAAATCAAATCAAATCAAATCAAATCAAATCAAAGTGCTATCTAATCATAATTAAGCTTTACGTTTTACTGCTGTATTATGTATAATATTTAACTGCTGGGTTAAATAAACTTTGAGCAACTCTGTTCATTTCTGTAGATGAAACATGCAATGGAATGCTTTATCTGCATGTTAAGAATCCCCTGCTGATACAAATTTCAGCTTTTATTTATTTATTCAAAACTTCCATATGGTTGTCCAATTCAATCGAAGTCGTTCTTCATGATTTACAGAATAATTCAACAGAAACCCACAGAATTCAAAACCATGCTATGTAAACCAGACGTCCATACTGAAATCCTAAAATGGCAGTCCAACAGAAAGGACGCCATCATCCAAGCAAGGCTCAGCACAACTCCAAAGACGAAGGAAAGAGCGAAGTTTTGTAGTTTCAACAAAACTGTACTTTTAAACCAGTTGTGCTTTCAAAGTATAGGTAGTCCTTGACTTACGATCACATTTGAGCCCCAAATTTCTGTTGCTAAGTGAGACCTTTGTTAAGTGAGTTTTGCCCCATTTTATGACCTTTCTTGCCATAGTTGTTAATTGAATCACTGCAGTTGTGAAGTTAGTAACACAGCTGTCAAGTGACTGTGGCTTCCCCATTGATTTTGCTTCTCAGGAAGTCGCAAAAGGTGGTCACATGACTCCAGGACGCCGCAACTGTCATTAATATGAGTCAGTTTCCAAGCATGTGAATTTTGATCATGTGACCATGGGGATGCTGCAACGGTCTTGGCCATAAGTCTTGTTTTTCAATGCCGTTGTAACTTGGAACAGTCACAAAATGAACTGTTGTGAGTCAAGGAGCACCTGTAGCACTTTTAAGTCATTTAGACAAAAAAAACAAAGCAAAACAAAACTGAAACAAAACCCAAGAGAAGAGAAGACTATAAGATCTTGACCACATTGCCTCTAGCCTATGTAGAGTGAGTGGGTAGCTAGCTAGCTAAAATTATTGAGTAGCTGAACTTTATGTGCAATAATTTTCATTTTTACAAAGACTATGGTTTAGGCATTTTACAATAAATATCAAATTCTTCCATCAGCAAATTATTTAGCTGGATCTGTACAATACCTTAAGCTAAATACCATGGTCTAAAAACAAGAGTGGGTGCGTTCACACCACTTTGCAAATCCCAAAACAAGTAAATCATGTGATTTAGCTCAATGCTTGAATCAAGCCTTTATCAGCCTAAAATCTACCCTCAACCAAGTTGTTTCCTTACCGACAGAAGAAAAAAAAAAGTATCCTTTCCTCTGCAGCATGAAGAAAAAGTTAAGCATATATTCCTTCTCCTCTGCTAATTCATAACTCTTACAGGTAGTCCTCATTTAGCAGTCATAATTGGAAATGGCCATTTGGTCATTAAATGAGGTGGTTGCTAAGTGAAACCGCAGCTGTGCTTTTGATCTTACTTCAGCTTTCCTTTGCTTTATAGACCTGTGAACGCCATTAATACAAGGACTGGTTGCAAAGTTACTTTTTCATGACTGTCATACCTATGAGTGGTTGTTAAACAAGGCAGTTCCTAAACTAGCTGTATTATCTTAAATCTGGAAACACTGCAAGATATGCGTATCCCGTATCACATCGATTAGGTTGTAGGTGCTAAAAACAAGGAATTTTACCTACAGAGAAGATGCAGCATCTACGCAAGACATATGGCCTAAATCTGGCCAGCAGGTGGCTATCCTGGTTTGCTTCGCTGGTGTTGCAAAATGCAGTCCCCTCCTGCCCAATAAATGTAACATAAATTGCAATAATGCTTTACTACAAGATAGCATATATTGACAATGGGGGAGTACGTTTTATTCTCTTTGCCTTCACGTCCATTAGAAGGGCATCACACTGTCATAAACCATAAGATGCATGTATGAGTAGCTTTGAACACATGGGCAACATCTTCTTTTCCAATACACAAGGAACTGTTGATCTATGCCCCAAAATAAAGCATCTGAATGTTAGACACTGACCTTGACAAGAGAAGAATGTAAATAGATGTTATGGGGCATAATGATGGCTCCAACCAGACCCACAGCCTGCAGAAGCTGCTCGTGTCCACAGTTCTTGCAGTAAGGTATAAACATCCCTTTCAGCACCTCTTTTTGGTCAGGTTTTACAACGACATACTGCCGAAAGAAGAATGGAAGATTAGGCCATGCAGAGGAAGGCAAGGTACCTACTGCTTTCTTTTGGAAATGGGATCCTGTCTCCTTCCACATTTCCTCTATGAAGCATGCCTCTTCTGAATGCCAGACACTATAAAAAGGAAGGTGGACTTACAAAGGAACCTTGAAAGAAAGGTTAAGAGGAATTAGAGCATCCAGGAGTTGGGAAAACAGGCTAGATGATTACTAGGAAAATGGGGAAGGTGTGTGCAGCCAAGAAGAGAAGACAAAAGATGAGATGAGACACTTCCCCCCCCCAATGCTGCTGCACTATGAAGGTGATTAAAATGCCAGTATAGTTGCTTATCTTGATTTGTCTGAAAGGTGCAAGAATGTGCTGCAACTTAATTCATTTGTGAGTCCTGGTGGCAAAGCTATACCTAAAGTAAGAAATTCTTAATACAATGGAACAAACCACAAGCAATTATGTTCCATCAACTTATCTCCAATGGTTGACTATTGCTTTGACGCCACAATATACCAAAATCTTCTCCCCAATTCAATTTCCTTCTGGCATTCATTGTCAGCAGATGTCGTCATGGACATCTTTCTGAATTTTTTTTTAAGTATTAAACAGCGCCCTGGTTATTTCAGGCTACTTGGTACCTCATCCTCCAAATACAGAGCATCAGAATATTTTGAAAATCAGTCACTGGGTACAAAAATGAGGGAAGAAACAGGACACATATTTTTGTTATGAGCTTCCTGATAGCATCTGGTTGCCATTGATGGCCACTGGATCTTGGACTAAATTAGCTTGATTGGATATTCCCACTCAATACTTTTCAGTTACATGCCCTTTCTCCAGATCCCATTGCTGGGGATTATTTAATAATAATAATAATAATAATAATAATAATAATAATAATAATAATAATGCATGTGCAGTATCAGATTGGAGAAGGCCACTCTGCTGGATGCTTCAGAGGATGGGGTGTTTTGGTTTTTTTTAGGTCAGACTGCTAGCCAGTCCAGGGAAGAGTGGTTGAAGTCCTCACACGTGGGAGCCAGGAGCATGCTTTACCTCATAGCCAAACGTTACTGCCATGATAGTAATGAGGAGGCCGAAAAAGGCTTCTAACTTCCTGAGACCTGTCAGGGAAAATCAAAAGAGAAAGAGGTTTATTCTCCATAGGAGTCCTTGGGATTCTCAATTAGTCTATTCTTACTCCAGTGCTCTCCTGAAGTACTTTGAGCAAAATTCTGAGAGCTTCCAGCAGGAAAAATTGCATTAATGGCTATTACAAGCAGTATTTAACATTTTACTTGGTGCTCCTTATTGTGTCAGGCAAATAAGTATTATTTTCATGAAATCACTCTGTGTATTTATATAATACCTTGAGTGCTCCTCCTGTTCTGATATAGCCAAAGATTCTGGGCACACAGGAACAAATGCTTTTTTACAATTCAGGCTTACTTTCTGAAATAAAAGCTTTATTTGCTCACCCATACAGCCACTCATGTACACCTACCAACTCAAAGTTGGCTAGCCATGTTAAGCTCAAGTTCCAGAAGAATCAAAGTGGAACGCCCACCATCAGAATGCTTTGTTTTGTGATGCAAAATACAAACGATGCAACTTTCTATCAAGGATTGGCCAGTCTTGATTTGGCCAATACTGGTTTGGCCCTCTTTTCCTATTTTTTTTTTCCTACCTGGAGCCACTGCCTCATCTGAGTCACATGAGCATCATCTGTTTTTGTAGGTGGAAGATTCTATTCTATTTTGAGAACTGTCTCTTGTGCCGTCAGAGAAAATTTCATTCTGATACTGTACTGTAGGGTAAGAAGCATACATCTACCTTGACACCCTTATGCCTTGTATTGGTGACATGTACTCTAACTTACATGCATATCCATTATACCTGCTGACAAATACATTACCAAAAAAATCCATAGCATTCATAACACGATAGCTACAAATCCTCTAATATGCAGACAATACATGGTGGTGATATTATGTTGGTATTACAATATTATATATGAGCATATCACGAACAAAACAGTAACCAAACTTTCATAAACTTGAATATCTCACTAGATGACTCAACCACGTATCCCTCCCTTCTCTCTGACCTAGTATTTACCATATTTATCCAGGAAGAGGAAGAAGAAGGTGTCCACAATTGTGATCAAGACTCCACCCCACAAAGGGATACTGTAAAAAGAAAGTAAATTTTTATCATTGGAATAGAATTGCACAAATCTGACTATTCTCAGAGTACAATGAAGACTCGGTGTCCTGCTATCATAAGCCCATGTCTGATTCCGGGAGGGTTGGTGCTTTCTATGCTAAGTTTAACTGCAACACTTTAGTCTTGTAGGATTTTTCTAACGGTACTGGGTGTAGATGGACAAGGTAAGGGATAGATTAGGTACATAGCTGTGTCAACAAAACATGTCTTGAAGGGCCTTAAGTTTATTAAAGCTCTATCTGTGGCATCTTTAATTCAAAGAATAATAGAAAACAGCTTTCTGCTAAGCCAAGTCAGAGTTTCAGCTTTGTCTTTCCACATGGGACTTTTTACTGGTTTATAATCAGCACTGAATCTATACTATGTTATGTCATCAGCTGTAAGAATTGTGTCAATGCACTGCTGGCTCAAATATGCTTATCTGCATTTGGAACGAAACTGGGGTTGTTGTTTTTTTACTTGAAAATGCTCTAGTTCTCCAGACCTTACCAACTGCCCGTTTTTCCATAGGCATTTCCCATTTTCCTCTCAGCACTCAGCACCAATTTTCTTTCTCTCTTGACCTTTGCTTTAGAGACCAGGAGGCCATAACATCTCAAGATGAGTGAAAGTGAAGTGCAAATCAGACTCCACTTGCTTTTGAGGAATTGGGAGTGCAATCAGAGATCTACACTGATAGTCAGAAACTCTTCAAGTTTTAGGTGGGAATCTTTTCCAATACTATCTAGAGGGGATAAAACCTGGAACTGTGCTGTGCTACTGGGTTATAGTTCTTCTCCCTCCCCAATTATCCCTTGCAATGCTTTACATTAACCTCCGATGGCCATCAAATTGTAGAAGGCTGTTCTATATCCTGCAACTTTGAAGTACAATATTCTTTGCTTGTGTAATTGTATCTTGGCTAGTCTGAAATACATGATTAGGCAATATATGACAAAAGTTTCAGTGTCATGCATTGGCAATTCCTCACCCCAACCATTTTTGCAGGAGGGTATTTAAAATGGGGAGGAATTGTGCCTGATGTGCAAAGAACAGAGAAATGACAGCATTGGTTTCACCTTATTTGACTCCAATCTTTCCTGGTTCTAGGAATCTGTAGAGACTCAGTGGTACAGTCCAGCGTTCGGTAGTTCCACAGCATTCACAGCACTTTGTCTCTGAAACGTGCCCATTGCTGTGTCTTGTGGCTATAGAAAATCAGGGATCTTACCGTCCAGCGGAAAGGAGGTTGAAAGCAATTGCCGTTCCAATCACTTCCTGCATATCGGAACCAATTATAGCAATTTCTATCATAATCCACAGCAGCACACGTGGGACCTATAGTGGAAAGGAAGAAGGTACAGAAGAAAAGTTGATGCACTAAGATGTCTCAATGCCTCTTCCTAATTTTGGCTCTAACATATAGGAACTTATTGGTAATAATAATAATAATAATAATAATAATAGTAGTAGTAGTAGTAGTAGTAGTAAAGTTGGAAGGGACCTTGGAGGTCATCTAGTCAAACCCCCTGCTCAGGCAGGAAACCCTATACCATTTCGGACAAATGACTGTCAAGTCTCTTCTTAAAAACTTCCAGTGTTGGAGCATTCACCGCTTCTGGAGGCAGGTTGTTCCACTGGTTAATTGTTCTGTCAGGAAATTTCTCCTTAGTTCTAGGTTGCTTCTCTCTTTGATTAGTTTCCATCCGTTGCTTCTTGTCCTGCCTTCAGGTGCCTTGGAAAATAGCTTGACTCCCTCCCTGAGATATTGGAACACTGCTATCATGTCTCCTCTCGTCCTTCTCTTCATCATTCACACATGATACTAATCTAGGGATGGGATATAGTTGCACTGACCATATGTATTACAAAGGACAGTCCTTTGTTTCATGAAGCTGTCCTTTTGATTTATTTTTCAAAAGCTCACTTTTGTCCTTTATTTTGGTTCTATAACCTTTACTATACAATTGGTACCAGCCAACACAAACCATTTCACATCTATGTGAAAAATATGGAAAATTGAATTGCTCTTTCAAAATAAATTCACATATACTGTTTGAGTTTATAGATTTTTTTTATTAAAATGTGTTTTTGTAAAGTTTTTCTTAGTTTTGCTCTTGAATTTTCCTTCGTAAAGCGAAATTATAAGCAAACAATTAAATATTTTTATCCTTATGAACCTCTTTCATATTTGCCCCTTTTTAACTTATTTTTTTCAAAAAAGCATGGCTCACTGTGGTTATATTTAAAGATCAAGGTCTACAGCTGATCACCTGACCTTCTGAGTTGTACAAGGCCCATAGTGATAACTAGACACTACTTGAAGGTTTTGGCTCATTTTTGCTTTGCTTGTATGTGTTGTTGTGTTAAGAGTAGATATTTATTTATTTATTTATTTTATTTATTTATTAGACTTATAAGCCGCTCTTCTCCAGGGGACCCAGAGCGGCTTACAAATATGTGATATGTGAGTGGACATGTGAGTGGGAATCCTCCCAAGGGCTAAAAAACCCCATCCTACCCTAAAATCAGACAAAATGCCATACTATTCTTAGAGACATGTTTAACATACTTCCAAAAGATCACTAGATACATGCTCAGAAATAGCCTAAGAGACTTGTTGGGTGTTGAGATCTCCATGCAGGCAATCTGTTACTTGGACCAATTTAAAGGTGCAAAATCATCACAAGGGGTGACCCAAATCCACTCCAACTACCCACTGCCCATTAAAGAGAATGTGGTTGTTTTTCTTCTGGCTGCTGATGCTGTTGGAGGGGAAATACAGCCAAAGGAATCCATGTTAAAGCTGAAAAGAACAGTTCTATTCATTGGCCTTCTTAATGAAGCACAGAACAGTTAAGCTGTGGGAGCAGTGCCAGTGAGGCTGGCATCCTTCTTGGCTAACCCAAGGCCTGGAGGAATCCACACTATTGCAGCAATAAAGGAAGTCATAGGATCATTTTGTCATCTGTAATCATGCCTAAGTAACTCAGTTGTCCAGAACTTAGTCACCTCCCTTCTTAACAATTACAGTATTCTTTGGAAAAAAAAAGTAAAAATGTCTGAACTGGCAATTAGTGCAAAAAAAAAAAAACCCCAAAAAGGCTGATACAAAACCCAACAACGAAACAAAAAAAGGACCCAGGGATCACAAGGTGCCCATGAACAAAGATCTGAGGGATTGTCAGTTATTTCCTAAGCACAGGGCATTAATTCTGAAGCCCTTTATGGCCCGATTACGTAAAGGCCCAACTCTCAACACCATCTGTAGGAAACACCCTCCCAAAAATGCTCCTATTTTCAAATAGGGCAGAATTATTTTTTTTTTTTGCATCATTCCCAGCTATGACTGTCACTTTCTTGGAAGTTGCATTTGAATCCCACTTGCTCTGCTTTTAGAAAAGGGCCAACATCTTTACAAGATTAACAGCAAATGATTTTACTGCCATTTTTTAAAAATGTGTATCTTTAGAATATGTATTTATATGAGCATGGGTTCAAACAGAAAGGCAATATATAAAATAAGTAAATTAAAAATGCTGTTGTTTGTAAACTATGATTTATATATTAACATTTTGCATAAAACAAGCAATAAACTATGATCAGGAACAACGGTGGCTTAGTCTGGTAAACATGCAGATGTTCAATCAAATCCTGCTTTGTTTATCCATGGTTTATTGTTGTTAGTTGCGAAATTGTGTCCGACCCATTGTGACCCTATGGACAACGTTCCTCCAGGTCGTCCTGTCCTCTACCTTCTTTTGGAGTCCATTTAAGCTCATGCCTACTGCTTCAGTGACTATAAACCACAATTGTTTGGTTCATACAACAATCAAACTACATTCTGGCTAGGTGCCATGAGCAAAGGCAGAGAATGACAGACAGATGAAGGTTAATTTAGTTCCATTTGCAACTAACACTGCACCACTGCAGCCACTGAATAAACCAGAATTTGGAACCAATGCTTTCCCTAGAGATGCAAGTTATTATTTGCTACACCTTCATACTCACCTTGGGATAGTAGAGATAACATATCTCTCCTAAGTCCTTGCCTGTTACTACCCCAAGCCGGATAGCCAGCCTTTGGCAGAGCAGACCCAAAATTGTGCTCCAAAGCAGGACCCAGAGAAGCTGTGTAGGGAGCAAAGGCACATGGTCACAGAGCACATAAGAATTTCTGTATCAATGCAACAATAATTAAACAGGATTGAGACTCAGAATTTTTACATAGCTTTAGCATATTGGGAGAGAATCTCAGAAATACCTGTCCATATTGGTCCACCCAGAGCAACTTTTATTGAGATGGGCAGCTGTACTAATATGATAAACAAATAAATACAGCATGGAGGGTCAGTTAGAATGAATGGGGACAACTTGTAAAGTCCCTGTGAATCTACGTAGAGGCTGAGCAATGAGAACTAGAAGTATGCAGGCATTCTATTTCCAGTCTTCAATAATTGTATTTATCATATGATAAATTGTATTTATCATATAGTTAAATGTTTATTAGGATTTATATAATAATTTAGTTTAACTTAGGGGGTTTTCTTGTGTTTTATCCTGTATTCACTTTGGGAAGTCGGGGTGGGTGGGTGGGTTGGGGGGGGTTAATGATATATTATAATGCACTCAACTGTAATACTTGTAATATATAAGGATGATGTACTTATTGATATAAGAGGAGTTGTTCGGGCAGTATCTCTGGACCACATCTGGAGGGGGTGGAGAGTGAGGAGTGAAGGAGTGGAGGGAAGTAGGGAGGTTGTAGAGGAGGGTGGAGAGTGAGGGAGGGAGAAAGGGAGGGGGTGGGAAGTAGGAGACAGGGAGGTAGGAAGAGGGGGATGTGGTGGAGGGGGTGCTGCCGACCAACATCTATAGTTATAGTTATTCTATTTTATATAAGTTTTCATGTTTTGTTTTGTGCGAGACGTAGTTGAAAATGATTGCATTAAGTTGAGTTGTATTTTATTTAATTTGATTTTTTGTTAATAATTATAAAAAAACTAATAAAATATTTTCAAAAATAAAAATAAAAATTGACAAAGCTGACTAACACTGTGCATTTGAATGAATTTCAAAGTACACACAGAGAAGGCATTGTAAACTACTTGTTCGCTGGGCTTCCTCCATTTCCTCACATACTCACTTGGAAACCAGCGACAGCGCCACATTGTAAGTCTGATTCAATATTTCCTGGATCCAGGTAGGCAATACTCATGAGGAATCCTGGCCCAGTGAAAGCCCAAAGCTTTCTGAAACTGAAACCGTACTGAAGAAAAAAGATATGGAAAATTTAACTAAATAGCTAGAGAAGAAAAGTCATAGTAACATTATCATACTTGGATAATTCATTCTGCTGAATCAGGCCTACATGATCACTCTTCTTATCAACCAACAAGAGTATCTCTTAGAAAAACCTGACATAAGACTACCACTTTGATCCCAATTAAAGAATTTGCTCCTCTTTCTCTAATGCAGATCAATGCTATTTGTTTGTGTATGTGTGCACGTACATACATATCCATCTGTCTGTCTGTAGCATGTATCCTGCTGCTAAATTGCTCCTAGCCTTTTTTGGGGGGCCAAGGGTGGTTTGGATGCTCTACATGCTCTTGGCCACAACAGCATGGCCCATGAAGTGTAAACATCTCCAACTGACCAGCTGGAAATTGCATGGAAAGGAAATTGCATGGCTCCTGCCAACCAGATGCTTCCATAGTGACAGCAAAAGCAAGGGGGTGGTGGACTCAGAAATTGGTAGAAGGGGTGAGGCAGGAATCCATTCCCTCCAGGGAGAAGATGTCTGCCCTGCAAATTATCTTTGCAGCATTTTTTTCTGAAGCAGCATCCAATCCAAGCCATCCAAGTGGCTCCACTTGCAAAGACCAACAACTCAGGGACACAGCCTTGATCTTGGCTTGGTTCAATCCTTGAAATGAAAATTGCCTTGGGCCCTCTCTAGGCTAAGGTCTGTTTACATCACCTATTATTTCTGAAAACTTCCCTATTTCCCTGTGTTTGAAACATAGCCCACGTTTTCCTGGCTCCTCAAAATACAGATATTATGTTAAGTCTATGAAAAAAAAAATCAGTTTCAGTTAAGCTCCATTCCAGGGGACTGTGCACATATCCATGGGGTTTTCTTAACAATAGTCCAGAAGGGATTTACCATGCCGTAGAATCGTACGATTAGAAGAAACCTCAGAGGTCTTCTACTCCAACCCCTTGCCAAAGGTTAGGAGTCCTCAAACCATTTCAGACAAATGGTTGTCCAATCTTCTCTTGAAAACCTCCGGCAACGAAGCACCCGAAACTCTGGGAGGCAAGCTGTTCCATTTTTAATAGAGGGGTCCCCAACCTCCAGTCCGTGGTCCGGTACCGGGCCCGGCATGCCAGCAAATGGTCCGCACAAACAAGCAAAGCCCCATCTGTGCGATATAGGCAGCACACAAAACCACGCACTCTCCGGTCTGTGGAAAAACCTTTCTCCACAGAACCGGTCCCTGGTGCCCAAAAGGTTGGGGATCTCTGGTTTTAATACATGTAGTCTTTGATTTACAGCTATATGTTTAGCAGCTGTTCGAAGTTACAACATCAGTGGAAAAAGTGACTTATTACCAGTTCTCACACTTCACGGCGCCTGTGATCAAAATTTGGGCGCTTGGGAACTGGTATTTTATTTATTTTATTTATTTATTTTGTTCAGACTTATATGCCGCTCCTCTCCGAAGACTCGGAGCAGCTCACAACATATATATAAAACAACAATTTCAATGTAAGTCCAAGCAAAAACATTAAAAATAAAACCCCACACATATTCATCAGTCACACCACAATCAACAATCATCCCCAGGCCTGCTGGCAGAGGTAGGTTTTAAGATTCTTTCGGAAGGCTGGGAGAGTGGGAGAAATGTGGACTTCAGGAGGCAGTTGGTTCCAGAGGGTGGGCGCCACGACAGAGAAAGCCCTCCCCCTAGAGCCTGCCAGACGACATTGTTTCGCTGACGGGACCCGGAGAAGGCCGACCCTGTGCGCTCTCACCAGTCGTAGGGAAGTATGTGGCAGAAGATGGTCCCGTAGGTATCCAGGTCCAATGCCATAAAGGGCTTTATAGGTAATGACCAACACTTTGAATTGCTCTCGGAGACCAATAGGCAACCAATGCAGCATGCGGAGAGTTGGCAAAATGTGGGCATGACATGGAAGGCCCACAATTGCTCGCGCAGCTGCATTTTGCACTAATTGTAGTCTCCGAACACTCTTCAAGGGTAGCCCCATGTAGAGAGCGTTGCAGTAGTCGATCCTCGAGGTGACAAGGGCATGTGTGACTGTGAGGAGAGACTCCTGATCCAAATAAGGGCGCAACTGGTGCACGATGATTGCAGAATCGCAGGGTCACGTGATCATCATTCCCAGCTGGCTTCCAACAAGAAAGATCAACAGGGGAAGCTAGATTCACTTAACAAATGTGTGACTCACTTAACAACTGCAGTGATTTGCTTAACAACCATGTAAAAAAAAAGGTCATGAAATAAGGTGTGACTCACTTAAGAACCGGCTTGCTTAGCAATGGAAATTCTGGTTCCAATTTTGTCCATAAGTCAAGGACTACCTGTACTTCTCACTGTCAGGAAATTCTTCCATATTTCCTTCCAATAAGCTTCCACCCATTGCTTTTTGTCCTACCCTCAGGCCCTATGGAGAATAAATCAACATCCTCTTCCCTGTGGTAGCCCTTCAAGGTTGGGAAGACTATTATCATGTCTCCTCTCATTTTTCTCTTTGTTAAGCTAAATATACCTTGGTCCATTAGATATTCTTCATAGGATTTAGCATCCAGACTCTGTATCACCTTTGTTGCTCTTCTCTGCATTTTTTTCCCCCAGGGCCCCAGCTTCTTTTGAGTATTATGTTGATCAGAACTGGAGGCAGTGTTCCAAATGTTGCCTCCCCAGTGTGGTTTAGAGCACTACTATCACTTTCCTTGGTCCTTGATACTTTCCCTCTGTTGATGCAGCACAAATTGTGTTGGCTCTTTCAGCAGCTGAAGCACACTGCAAGCTCATCCTTAAGAGATGGTCCACCTTTTGGTATAGAGCACTACTATCACTTTCCTTGATTCTTAATACTGTCCCTCTGTTTTGGCTCTTTCAGCAGCTGAAGCACCCTGCAGGCTCAGCCTTAAGTGCTGTCCACCAGGATGCCTAGATCTCTCTCACAGGCACTACTGTTGAGCCAGCTATTGCCTATATATTGTACATGTGTACCTATCTTTTTCTGCCTGAGTGCAGGAACTTACTTTATAATAATCAAAAAAGGAGTTGGTTACAGTCAGTTTGGCAGAATGGCTGGGTTTAATTATCATGCTCAAGTCATAACGTAGTTCATTAACATGCTGTATAAGGCCAATTATGCGGTGAAGCTGATGGTTCCAAAAGGGCTTTTCGGTCAATAGTAAAACACCAGGACAACAATCAATGTGCAAACCCATAGCCAAAGGCTTACCCCGCCAACATCTGGAATCGCGATCCTCTCATCCAAGTAGGTTTGATCCTGGTCCTCCTGTAGCTTTGGTGAATCAGTAGCGCCATACTGAGTTTTTCTTCGAATTTTGTTCCCTAGGAAAGTTCAAAAGCAAGGAGAGAGATCAATAAAAATGAATAGAACTCCAGAAAGTATCCAGTACTGTAATGACTGAAGCAATATCACTATATTTTCTGCTATATTAACAGCACCTAGCATTTTCTTGTAGTGTGAACATTCCTTCCCTCCCCAGTTTTCAGCTCTTCCATAGGCAATCTATGGGGACATTTTTGATGCAAAACGGAATATCATTATTTTGCACGTATTTAAAATCTCAACAGCGGCAGCCAGTGATGGAAGAAATGGAGTTTTTGAACGAAGGTAGACCAACCTCTTTTCCTATTCTCTGTAGAACTGCATTGTAAAAAGTATGCCCATAGGCAGCTACAGAATTGCTTCCAGGAAAATGAGAAATATTTTCTCAATGTCTTGAGAAAAAAAGATGAAGTATGCTCACAAATGTATCTACATCTTTACATCAGTTCTAAGCATATTAAAGAAAGAATATCCATACCTTACCCTGTTCCTGCATATCTCTTCCCACTTAGTTCATGCACAGTCCAAGTAACTTTATTACTGCCTCATTTATAAGCAAAATGTCTTTTTGATGAGTCTCACAGTCTGGAAAAACCTGCTTGTTAAAGTCCATGCTGATCCCTCCTAACCAGTGAAATCATATTTGCATATTCAGTTAGGAATAGGCATTAGCGATTTACTGTAACATCTGAAAATATTCTGACCAGGAAAGGATGGATGTAAAGCTCCTGTGTTGATTGTCCCAAAAGGTGGTTGTCCTGCCTAAAGCGTGTTCTATTGCTTATAGATGTTTAATATGTCAAAATACATATTAAAATAACAATATGAGATCTTCTGAGTTTCAAAGAGAAAAAAATAATGTATTGGCAAACTTCAGATGAAGAAATGTTATTTATTTATTTGCAGATAGAAGTAAATTATTCTTATGAAAATGTTGGGCATATAGTTGTTTTTTTTTCAAATTCTAAAAATGATAGAATGTACTTTCCGGCATCCCATCTATTCATTATACTGTTCCTCAGATTTAAGGATACTTTTGTCACATAACTTTTAGAGATTAAAAACATGTATTTTGTACTTTGGAGATTAAAAACACATACATTTTCACTTACCTAAAGAAAACCATCTGATGCCAAAAATAAATAGCAATGTACATGAAAATATGGGCTCTTATATAGATTACTTATGAAGCACAAGGTGTGAATAGTTAGTTTAGTATAGCTCTGTACTGGCATAGTCTATCAAATAAAAATAAAGCCAGGTAGTGCGACCAAGAGATAAATGCATACATATTCTTAGTGCCAGACTTCTTTTATTAAACAGGCTTTATAACGCATCTTCCAGCTTCAGCACAAAGCTCAAGGTGAATTCAATTAAAAATGAGACTCTAACCCACAAACTGTTAAGCAATATAATGAATAATTAAACCAAGATAGGTGCAGTATAGCAGATAAAACAATTTCAAAACAAGGAAAGTTATTTTTGTCCAGCTCCCACCTACATGTTGGAGCATAGCCAAGTATATCACTTTATGCTCTCTCTGTACAAGGTTCTTCCTAGCATTTGCTGTTCTACATTTGCTACACTGATCTGGTATTGTGGTGTGGTGATGAGGCACTTTTCCCAGGCTTTTCCGCTCAAAGACTAGTGATTTTTAAGAACCAGGAGTTATTTCTGCATGCATGCGCATATATGCACTCATGTGTGCGCAAAC
This sequence comes from Bothrops alternatus, assembly GCA_034064705.1. NCBI lineage: Eukaryota > Metazoa > Chordata > Lepidosauria > Squamata > Viperidae > Bothrops > Bothrops alternatus. The sequence continues at coordinate 660,044 of JARGCV010000116.1, forward strand.
ACACACACATCCCGGATGAATGGGAGGAATACTTTGCAAAGTGGCTTGCAGCACACACAAATAAAGGTGGATGGGTAGGAACAATTAAGACTTCATTCTTTCTCTCTTGTGAAGGAGATGGTTAATTCACAAAGTTTGGAAGTTGTGTGCATAGTACCTTGAATGATTAATTGGTTTGGAGCAGAAAGAAAGAGCACTGATCGGCTGGTATTCTTTGCATCGAAAACCAACTATCATGCCACACTTAAAATATATGCTGGAAAGGTTTCAATTTTGGTGAGATTCAGCATCTTACGGAACATGAGTTGTCTGCTTCCCTAGTGGCTATCTTTTTAAAAAAAACTCATCTGTTGTGTTTCGCATTTGGTGGGGCTTCAATATCTGTAATTGTTAGTGCTGTGGTTAAGATACTGGTCTAGGACTGGATTCAAGTCCAACTTCAGCTGCCAGAAACTCATTGGGGGACCCTGAGTCAATTTTTCTTAGTCAACCCAACCTCCCTCTCAACATTGCTATGGAGAAAATGGAGTGAATGTAATGTATATGTCCTCAAACCCCTGAGGAAAGGCAGACTATCAATCTAGAATAAATAGTATGAACTTGGGCTGCTTCTTATTAGTCATATCAGTGGTAGAATTATATGCCTGGGTGCTGGATTATTGTAAACAGGTTTGGTTCTGGGAGAAGGAAGGCAGATCTGCTTGATGGGAAGTAAATTAAGTTACATTCGGGTTGCTCTAGATCAGATGTGTCCAATCCATAGCTAATGAGCCACATGAGACCTTGGACAACTAGTAATGCAGCTCCACCAGATCTCAAACCTTTAAGGTTATTATATGGTGTTAGGTTCATTAACTATACTATGTATTTTGTATGCAGCCCAGATTGGACAACCACGTTCTGGTCTAGAGCAGTGGTGGGGAACTATGGCCCTTTTATGACCTGTGGATTTCAATTCCCAGAATTTTTGAGCCAGCATGGCTCAAAAATTCTGGGAATTGAAGTCCACAGATCATAAAAGGGCCATGGTTCCCCACCTCTGCTCTAGAGAATTGTACATATGCATGTTTTCTTGGCATAATACACAAGGGGTTTGCCACTGCCTTTTTCAAAGACATTGTTTCCGTTTTTCGATCTGGATTTTTAACTACCCCAAGTGCTAATTAATCAGTGATAATCTTGCTTCACCAGACAGGGTCAACTTTGTGTTTTTTTTATTATAATTTTTATTAGTTTTTTACACAAACATAAGTCATTCAATAGTTGGTAAACAGTGTGGTATCTGGGTTACATTTGTAAAAACAGTCCTTAACAGTTAATTTCTATAGTCTGTATTTCATATATTAATTTTGTTTATTTTCCTCTTTCCCTAAAAACATCCTTTTTTGCAAACATTGCATTAATACAATTCTTATTGTTTTAATAACTGACAATTTAGTATATATTTTTCCAATATTGCTAAAAATAATCATCATATTAATACATTTCTTTTCTTTCCATTCATTTGGATTGCCTTATCATCAATCCTGTTACAGTCCTTATTTTAGTTTATTTCTCCCACCAAATTCTGAGTATTTTTACTGGTAGCAATTAGTTACATTTACGTTGACAGACTTGATTCTATTTTTTTCCATATAAGCCATGTCACATTTTTGTGTTTCTTAAGTATTAAATATAAAAGTAAAAAGAGAGGGGAAGAGAAAAAGAATGAGAGAAAAAAAATACAAAAGAATAGAAGAAAGCAGTTGTAACAGAACAGAGAAAATAACATAGTACTTAAAATATCTCTCTCTCCTAGCTTAGTAGTATTTATTTTCTCGAATTTCTAATTCTTTTTAATCATAGTTAAAATATATTTAATCTTTAAACATTCTATTCAATAAATCTAGTCATCTAATCTCTTAACTCTAATTCAAAACATTTTATATGTATTACATATATTTTTCTTGAGTTCAGTCACCTTTAAATATCTAAAATATTTCATCCTTCATAAAGTGTTCCAATATTCCTAAACAATCATCATATTAATACATTTCTTTTCTTTAAAAAAAAGAAAATGAAAAAGAAGTAATAATAACAAAACATAAGAAATAATATAGTACTTAGAATATATATCCCTCCTTGATTAATTGTATTTATTTTCTCGAATTTCTTATTCTTTTTAATCATAGTTAAGAATATAGTTAATCTTTAGACATTCTATTCCAGCGGTTCTCAACCTGTGGGTCGCGACCCCTTTTGGGGTCGAATGACCATTTCACGGGGATCGCCAAACACCGCAGTCCGCCATTTTCCCCCTTTTCCCCTCGGCCGGCGCAGGGGGCAGCACCGCGCATGCATGGGGGTAGCACCGTGCATGCGCCATGCGGGCCCATCGCGCCGCGCATGCGCGATGCGGGCCGTCACGCCACGCATGCGCGATTCGAGCCATTGCACGCACGCCGCGCATGCGCGATTCGGGCCGTCCTGCGCGCATGCACGATGCGGGCCGTCGCGCCGCGCATGCACAATGCAGGTCGGGGTCGCGCCACGCATGCGCGGCGCAGGTCGGGGTCTCGGCCTGAAAAAGGTTGAGAACCGCTGTTCTATGAAGTGTCTGGGCGACGTTTCGATGAAGTCTCATTCATCATCTTCAGGCTGGTGCTTTTGGCTTCTGCTTCTAGGAGCAATGTGTGGTCTAAGCTGTTTTTTCCTTTTAACTGCCAGTGGGGGTTTGAACTGATTGGCTGGGAGCTTGGCTATGTTCTGATTGGTTGGGGGCTTGGCTGTGCTCTGATTGGCTGGGGGGTTGGCTGTGTTCTGATTGGCTGGGGGAGTGTTCTGGTTGGGTGGGGGCTTTGTAGTGCTGGAGGGGTTCAAAGTGGCCAATGATGCAGCTCTGGTCTGGCTCCTGGTCTGTGGTCGTGCCTCATCATCGGTGTGGGTTTGGGTTTGCTTTTTGCGTGGATGTGTGGAGGTGGCATCCTGTGTGGTTCTGGTGTCAATCTTTGTGTTAGGAATTCATTTGTCAATAAGGGCGGGTACATATATATATGTACTTTTCATGAATTCAATCACATTTAAGTATCTAAAACATTTCATCCCTCTTAGAATGGTGTGTTTCAAATTTTTTCAATTTCTTTAACCATATTCAAACACATGTTTCTTTTTAAATATTCTCTCTGATATGCCCCATTATCTTTTTTTTTAATCTCGTTTCTTTGCCCCAAATCTTTCTTGATCAATATACTTTGCTGGATCCAAAGGTTTTCCCATACAATCATAGGTGTTCCTGTAGATGTAGAAAGTAAATCAATATCTCTGTCCTGCGCACTTGCACTCTTTTTTTCCATTAGAATCCCTTCTCTTGTCTTCCAATTTGTTTTGTGATGTTGAAGTATACATTGTCTTTCCTTCCCCTTGAATTAAGTCATACTTAATTTTGTAAAAGTCCATCTTTAAGCCTTTTCCCTCTGATTTATATTCCATAATCTCTGCTGTGTTCTCCAGAGGATTTTTTTGAAGTGAGCTGAAATTGGAGATAAGTTGACTTATACTTTCAAAGTTGTTTTGTATTTCTTTATGGTTTATGATCATTGTCCTTTGAATGGATTGCAGCATATCATATATTTCCTCTTGTAAAACATCCATTGTTTCTGTAAATATCACTTTCTCTGAACAGCTGTATTTTAAGATTTTAAAAGCCACAAATACAAGTTTTTTAGCTCCTCATCCACCAGGTGTCAGAGTTGGATCATTTTTCAGTTTTCTTTTTCTCCTTAAAGAGTTAAATTTGCCGCTTCCAATAGCCAAAGGGGGGGGGAAGAATCCCTCCCCTTTTTTCACTCTCGGAGGTATTTTTGCTTTTTAGTTCTTTTTTTTTCAGGAAAATAAGTAGAATAGAGAAAATTAGTTCTTCCCCAGCTTCAAACACACTGTTTACAATCAATTTAGGTAGAGCTTCTTGACTTCCGTTTGCTTACAGCTAGGGATAGACAAGGAGTTAGCTAGCCTTTTTTCTATTGGTTTCTGGGAGGCTTCTCCTGGACCGATTGGAGAGACTGCCATCTCTCCTAGGTCCCTGGAAGTACCTTCCTTCAGTGCCACCTCTCCGGGGCAGCCTCTGGCCCATTTAGGGTCCCCAAACAAGAAGAAACTCAGCTGAAGAGCTCAGCATCCCGAGTCTCCCAGCTGATGGTCATGCTATAACTTTGATAGCCTTGTCTGCAGCATTCCAAAAATGGCTTGGTAACACAAATATTATCCTCTAGTCCAGGGGTCAGCAAGCTGAAACACTGAAAGAGCCACTTGGACCCGTTTTCCTCACAAAATAAAAAACTGGGAGCTGCATAATGTGCGCCCGCATGCGCACAGAACAAGGGGCTTGATTAAAGAGTGGAGCCTAAGGTGAGACTTGCATCAGCTCTGCTCCCGTCCAGCTCCATCCTGGCTTCTCCTCCCTTCGGAAAAGACTGCTCTCCCCTCACCCCACGCTCTCCCTCTCTGGGACTTTCTTCTTTCCGCCTTTTGGCGTGAAGGTTCCCAGGGAGCAGAGGAGGAGGCCAACGGGGAGAAAGAGCTGCTGCGGCAAATCTTCCAAGGCAGCAGCAGATGCTGGCTCAGGCTTGCCTATCTCAGCCTGCTGTGGGAGATGAGTTGAGGCTTCTGGCTTGCTCTGGGACGGTTGTCAGAAAAGAGAGGATGAGAAGTGGAAAGTGGGAGAAAAGATGTCTTCCACCTCTCTGGGGTTCTTTTGCTGGGAGGGCGAGGAAGCAGCAGTTCTGCTCCGCAGGAGATGGGATCAGGCAGCCTCTCCTTCAAGCTTCGCCAAGTGACTCCAGGAGTGAAGCGAGGTCCGAGTCCCCGGAATGTCAACTTTGCAAAAGAGGGAGGCGGTGGTGGGATTAAAATAAAACGTGGGGGGGAGGTTAAGGAAACCCAGCAGACGCCTCTATCAGAGGGCAAGCAAGAAAGGCAAGATCGGGGAGAGGAAGAAAGCTTTCAGGGCTTGCCCAGCAGGCAGCTGCTCCATGCTCTCAGAAATAGCCATGGCAGGCAGGGACTGTGAGGAGCAATCAGGATTGGAGGAGCAGAAGTCAACACTGCCAAAGAGGAGGAAGGAAAGGAAAAGTGGAGTCTTTAAATAGTCATGCCCACTTTCTCCCCTTTTTTCCAGAAATCCACATGTGTATGCGTGACAGGTTTGGAAGCATCCGTTTAAGTCTGTGCGTGTGCACAGACATAGGCTGACTCATCTCCTGCCCTTGCTGCATCTCCTGTGGAAACACATTTGCGTCTCTGTGTCTCTGCCACTCAAAGCCACCCCGCAGCTCGATCCTTGGAGCTGTTTCAATCAGCCACTGCCAAGCATCCCCATGGAAGTCAATGGACAGCGTGACTGAGATAGGCAGCGGCCTCAACTCTGATCCGGGGAAACGAGAGCGGAGCGGTGCTGCCTATCTCAGTCATGTGGAACAACAGCTGTGTAAACAGCACCAGATGGCGCCACTGCCACCAGCGGAGATGAGCAAGCTCGTGGAGATGCGTGGCTGGCTCGGCTGCCCAGGGATGGCCCAGGGAGCGATGCCCCCGTCGTCCGCCACCCTTGCTGGAACTGCCACCGGGGGGCTGCAGGAGGAAGAAGGGGAGGAGGAGGTCGAGGAAGCTGCTGCTGGGAAGCTGCGCCCATCCAATGTAGCTGCGGCGGGGACTGGTGCCACGCGGGCCACTGGCCCTGGCCGCAATGCTGCGGCTGCTCTGCTTGACCAGCCCCTCTGCCAGCCCGGCTGCTCCCCCTTGAGCACCCCTCTTGCCCCGGCACCCACCTGAGTTGCCCGGGGGCCAGCAGGAGGAAGAAGGGGAGGAGGAGTGTGAGAAAGCCGCTGCTGCCACCCCAGCCAGGAATCCACGCTGCTTGGCCTCACCCTCTATCCATCCGATGTAGCCGTGACAGGGGTTGGTGCTGCGTGGGCCGCTGGCCCTAACTGCAATGCTGTGGCTGCTCTGCTTGATCAGCCCCTCTGCCGGCCCGGCTGCTCCCCCTCGGGCACCCCTCTTGCCTCGGCACCTCATGAGCTGCCTGGGGGCCAGCAGGAGGAAGAAGGGGAGGAGGAGGGTGAGAAAGCCGCTGCCGCCGCCCCAACCAGAACTCCGTGCTGCCTGGCCTTGCCCTCCGTCCATCCAATGTAGCCGTGGCAGGGGCTGGTGCCACGTGGGCCGCTGGCTGCAATGCTGTGGCTGCTCTGCCTGACTGGCCCTGCCAGCCCCTCCGCCGGCCCTGCTGGCCCCCGGGTGTCCCTCTTGCCCCTGCGCCCGCCCGAACCACCCTTGGGGCAGCAGGAGGAAGAAGGGGAGGAGGAGGGCAAGGAAGCCGCCGCCGGCACCGAGCCCCAGAAGGAGGCTCTCCTCTCCTACCATTGCTGCATCTCCCTGTTCTTTCCCGGCAGCCGTGATTCCTGCGTGCCTTCCTGGCCAGTGGGGTCAATGGCTGTGCTGACTGAGGATTGCAGGGGCTGCTCTCCCTTGGGCCACGGCTTGTGGGAGGGCTGGCCTGCTCAGTGGAGCCTCCGGCGGGCTGCTCCCAGCGGGGATCCTGAGGCTTTCCCATGTGGCTCCATGGCCACGTGTGCCTAGGATGGGGCCAGCCCGGGAAAGAGACTTCCTGGCCACGCTTCTCCCAGGGGGTGATGCACCCGGGCACAGGGCCAATCAGGAGCTCTGTGAGGGAGAAGTCCGCATGAGACAGAAAGAGGAAAGGGAAGTGCAAGTGCCTCTCTGTCTCTCTCTCTCTGCAAATGGTGGAGGAGGCTCCGGAGCTGCATGTGATGGCTCAAAGAGCTGCATGCGGCTCCGGAGCCATGGGTTGCCAACCCATGTTCTAGTCCTTGACAGTGGCTTTGGCCTTGACTCCAGACTACAGTTTGCCGAACCTCTTCCTTCTGTCCCACAAAACTAACCAGAGAAGACTGGAGAAAGTTGGAGTAAGACAGTGCTACACCATATAGTCTTTATATTGTTCTGACAAGACTTGGAGTCCCTTCAGGCTGGGTAAGTGAGGAAAGACCGCCTCCCTCCCTTTGATGGATTGGAACCAGAGCCTTTAGTCCTCTTTTAGGAGGGTGAAGAGAGCTCGTTGACTGCAGCTCAGTCTTGTGGCTATGAGATCTATGAGCACAGACTTATCCTCATACTTATTTGAGATCACCACTAAGTTTTTCAGTGAAATTGTTGGATATACATTTCTTGGGGGGTTGAAATCACTGCCAGGGCGAGAAGTTCTGAGCAACACTTAATGGTTCAGTTTGGTTCCTTAGCTTGGAACTTCAAAGATTAAAAAGGGAAGTCCTTCTACTGCCATCTGCTGGTTTGAGCATGAAAATATACATCATGTTAAAACTGTTAAATTAACCGAGTATGTCCTAAGAAGATGGGTAAACTTAGTCATGGTGCTGCAACATTTGGAGGTGCTACATTGGTTTAACTGAACTGTAACTCTTAAACAACAGTTCAAGTGGTGCAACTTCCCATCTCTCCAGAGTGAAGCATTGGACTTGTATGAAAGGCACGGAGTTTTGGCAGAAGGAAAAGGAGGCAATCTATCTCCTCCAGCCTGTAATTCAGCAAAGGAAGTTTTGAGTGTGTGATCCTCTTTTCTTCTGTTAAGAAACAAAGGAAACACACTGGAATGGTATCCAAGAAAAGGGCAGAAATAATCAGCTTTGAGACATCGTGGTTGCCTCTTCTCTTCTGTAAGATATTACATTGGCAATATCCAAACCAAGTGGTATTGGCCAGTACCCACCACTGCTGATTAAAAACATAGAATGTCCTCAGGGTCACAGATTTCAGAATGTAATCACTTCCAAAGAACTTAAACTCTGTTTCTGCAACTCATGTGGTTACAGTATTGAAAAATGCATAATTATACCCTGGTTCAATGTTATGGGACCTTTATAAATCTCTGTTATGTGTTAGGCAGAAATTCTTTCACAATTTTATTGTTACCGGTATATTTCATGTTTGTTCATTTTCTTAGCATGCTTTGATGATTTTAACAGCTGGGTAATAGGCAGACATTGAAAAGCAACCGAATTACATTAAAAAATGGGCTTTGCAGAGTTGAGTGATCTCAATAAAGTAAATCCTATATGCAGAATATCTACCCAGAATTAAGTTCCTTTGAATTAAATGAGGCTTATTCACAGCAACTGTATAAAGATTGCAGCCTGTAAAGCTACCTCGAAAGAACAGAAAACTAGATGAAGCATGAAAATGTAAACTGTTTTTTTTAGAAACCATTCTAATGGTGCACTCATTTATATTTTCCTTCTTCTAAATAAAAACATAAATCAAATAAGTGCCTATGGAAGAAATGAATATGAATTTAAAAAAATCCTAACAGGAACAGACGATATAATTTTTATCACTGAAAAAAGAGAGTACAATTTGATGTAATCTACCTGAATCTTGTGATCCCATTTAAAAGTTTGTTCTGTCAAGAGTTATCTTCAGATCAGAAGCAGTGCAAGATCTTCACAAATGATAAAAGCTGAGGAGAAGTCACCACATGTCCTAGAGTTCAGTAACAGAGAAAAGAGTGGAAAGAAAGGAAGGCGTGACAGTGATCTCTTTTTGGTTACTCCTGGATTTCACAATAATGTAAAAGGAGAAGTGTGTGCAAAACGACAAAAAATTGTATAATAAGTCAAGCTTTATCTGTCAAGGAGGTAAGCTTGGGGTCCAAATATTTAAAAAGACCCCTGTACACACATCATTCTATTTATTCAGGAAAATCTTTAGATTAAAAAAAACTTCTGGATTTTAAAAAACAGAGCCTTTGCTAGGATGATATTCTGATCTTGGAACATCTGAAGAAGAAATGCTTGGAAAGCACATCTGGAGGAAAATCCAAGAATTAAGACAGCCTAAACATGTTTCATTGATTGTCCATGATCCACGTGTACACTGGCATCATGGGCACATATAAGTATAGCTACCTTTATTCTGGCAGGACTTGTGAACTTTTAATAACTGTGCAATAACTAGATGAAGCACTAGTAAATTACAGTCGGATGCTGGCCGTGATTTCTGAATTACCTTTCTCTGACCCATTCCTCTTTTAACTTACACAATCCTGTACTGTATTGAATTGCTTTCAGAAGTGGCTTGCCAACACCTTCTTTCTAGAGCTACACAGAGAATGTCTGGCCCCAAATCACCAGGACTTTTGTGTTGAAGGCAGGTCTAGAACCTACAGTGTCCCAGCTTCTATATTCAGCATCTTGAACTGTTACACCAAACTGGCACACATTAATTTTATATATAAATTTAATTTATGTTGCCATTCTTTAGCAACATAAACAATGTTGCTGAATGCCAGTTTGGTGTTTTATTTTCTGTAATTGTTATATCTCAACATAACAATAACAGGAAACCAAACACTATAATTACCAAAAGAGCTGCAATAATACCTTTGCATTTGGTAAGTAGATGATCTTAGTTAACCTAGGTTTTCCTAAAGGTCTGCTGTGCATTTTATTGGTTTGGCTTACTGAATAGCTTCAGTGATTCCTGTGGGAAAGCTTGCAGTAAAAAGATAGCGTCCTGCTCCAAGGAACCCTTCCAGGATTTCTCAAGGCACAAACAGTTCAGGCCAGTTCAGTCATGTTGAGGGCATCTGCATGAAAAGAGAAACATTCAGGACATTTCTTTGCTTTTTCTATTTGCCAATGACAAGAGACTGAACCCAGGATTATTTATTTATTTATTTATTTATTTATTTATTTATTTATTTATTTATTTATTTATTTATTTATTTATTTATTTATTTATTTATTTATTTGGGTTTGTATGCCGCTCCTCTCCGGGGACTCGGAGTGGCTAACAACATATATATAACAAAGAATTACAATATAAAAAACCCAAACAAGATATCTAAAAACCAATAAAAAATACACATTCAATGCAACAATCAACTACAATCATCCCCAGGCTTGCCAGCAAAGATGAGTTTTTAGGTTTTTCTGGAAGGCCGGGAGAGTTGGAGAAACGCGGACTTCAGGAGGCAGTTGGTTCCAGAGGGCGGGCGCCACAACAGAGAAGGCCCTCCCCCTAGGGCCCGCCAGATGACATTGTTTCGCTGACGGGACCCAGAGGAGGCCGACCCTGTGCGCTCTCACCGGTCGTAGAGAAGTATGTGGCAGAAGGCGGTCCCGTAAGTATCCTGGTCCCATTTACCACTTTTCTTAGCATTTAATGACTGTTCAAAATTGCAATGGCATTGAAAAGAGGGACTTATGACCATTTTTCATACTTATGACCGTTGCAGCATCCCCATGGTCATGTAATCAAAATTTGGATGCTTGGCAACTGGTTCAGATCTATGACTGTTGCAGTGTCCTGGGGTCATGTGATCCCCTTTTGCAAACAACTGACAAGCAGAGTCAATGGGGAAGCCAGATTCCCCTTAACAACCGGGTTACTAACTTAACAACTTCAGTGATTCACTTAACAGCTGTGGCAAGAAAAGTCATAAAATGGGGCAAAAACTCACTTAACAAATGTCTCACGTAGCAACATAAACTTTGGGCTCAGTGGTGGTTGTAAGTCAAGATCTATCTGTATTGGGCTCTCTTGAATGTAAAAGATCTTGAAGAATCTCCTTTCAGGGGAAGAATGCTACCGGTATGCCCTCGGGAATTTAAGTGGCCTTACTTTTCAATAGATATGCAACTGCAACAGAAGGACTGGATATAACAGAAATGGGAAAAGTGGACACCAAGGACGCAATATGTAATAGTTATGATTTGCTAATGTAAATGCTGTACTTAAAACTGTAAGGTGTAAGAAAAGAGAAGTGCTGAGGCAAGCACTAAGAGACACAATGTAAAAAAAATGGACTGGAGTGGGAAGAAGAGGACAATCACATGGAGTAGTTCCTCATTTATTGGTTAATGGATAATGCTAGGCTGGTCTTCTCCTTGCCAGATGTTGCCCTTAAGAGTCCTGACCAACACAGAATGATACAATGGGAAAGGACCTTGAAGGTCATCTAGTCCAATGTTTGAAATATATATACACTGTGTACAATGCATGTCCAATGGAGGAATTTGATTTTTTTTATTGTATTACTATTATTAGTAGATCTAATTGGGATTGCTAAAGTTGAATCTTAAGTTTAAGAAGTTGACAAAGTTTAGATCTTGGTAGAACATCGTTCATTTTTAAATCTGTATGATTCTGGTACAAGCTGTATACCAAAACAATCTGTCTTTAACATTGACATAGACCAGGTGGCCAAAGAAAATCTTGGCGAATTGAGTGGCAGGTATAAGATGCCCTGACGAGAGCAGCAGCCTTTAGCAAAGACTAGGAAAAGAAGGCTATTTGGACAACTCGTAGATGATGGTGCAGCTGCAGCTTTTTGAGAATTGAAATTTTGATTGATGTTTTTTTACTAGCAAAACATGACAGAACTTCCAATAAAGCAAGGGATATTAAACAGCTTTAGAGCCTTTGAGGAAGAGGGAAAAGGGTAAAAAAGGTTTCCCTTTGTCCAATTTGTTGCATTTCTGCTTTTCTCAGAACGTGAACTTCATGGTATGCTTTCGGTTTCTGCTTTTGGTTCTTGACTGGTTAAGTATCCCTACAGACAGAAAGGAACTAGAGTAACTTTTGTGCATTAACGCAGATCAGTCCAGAAAGTGATGGAAAAACACCACATCATAAAATTCAAATGACTCAGCAAGGGTCTGTTAAAGGAAGCGTTTGCAAAAAATGTCAACTGGGCTGCCTCTGAAAAATCTTACTCCTGCCTCAATATGGGATTTGTTTTTCAGCTAGTTGGGCAGCAACCTTCATTTGGTGCAACCAACGGGCAGGGTGTCCCTCATACAGAAGTTTGGAGCTACTCTGCTTTTTGGTCCAGTCAGCCCCCTGACTTGCTCTGATATGGGGCAGCACCTTTTTGATTGGTCTAAAAAAACCTAAATAGAATCAGACCACAAAGTCACCAGAAGCTGATCTGGAGACAAAAGAGGATCTATCAGATACTCTTGGCCGATCATGAGCTTTAAGCAGATAATGAACCCACAATTATCAGTCACTACATTTAGTTAATTTAGTTAGAAACTCTTTCTTCACTATCATAGTCGTTCCATCTGACCCACATAAGTCTTTGGGTTAACTGGAGTTGTTGGAAACCTCAGCTAGAAACTGCACATTTGTTATTATGGTTTGTTATATGTTCAGACTGGATTTGGCATTTTTATTTACCTATCTAGCCCTTCCCAAGGATCTGGGATAAGCAGATGCTGATGTTGATGATGTTAATATTCTCACAGAATGTAATAATAAAATATAATATTGTTATTGACGACTATAATTGCAGTAATAAAAGCTAATGCAAACTAAAAGAAAGAAAGTGCAAAGGAGAAGAAAGAAATGTTGAAAATAGAAAAAAGAAATAAAAGTAAAAGTACAATGAAGAAAAAAAGAAATACATATATATATATGACTTTCAACATTCATCACAAATATAAACAATTTTAGTGACTTTTCACTTCTTGATTTGCAACCAAAGATCTCTTCATCCCATGTCTCATCTCTTATCTATAAACAAATTTACAAAGCATTGTCAATTCAGTATTGATGTCAGCAAATTCTTTAAGGTTGCCAGAAATAACAAATTATTTTAACCTTGATCAGATAAACAAATGTCATATTCCTTCCTTTTATTTCTAACAGTCTTAATCCTTTCATTCATTCAAGTAATGCCATAGAACTTGACTTTTTTCATTTCTTTTTTACCCCTTCTCACAAGATTTATCCAAGGTTCAGCAAACCTTTTTTGTACGTTCAATACAAAACAATTCTCTAGCTCACTCTCTTGTTTATTATTTGTAATCCCCTTTCAATTTTTAAAGCATCAACTGGTTTCTTTTGCATGTCCAATGAAACATTTTTTTCCATGTTATTCTTGTTGCCAGCCATTGTTAGATCCACTTTCTACGACAATTCTGTCTCTGATTTAACAGATAAAACTTGTTTCTTTTCTGTCATTTTTTCCAAAACATCTTTTGGACACAGTCTATTTATAGAAGCCAATATCACTGTTGACATTGTGGTTATTAACTTTTGATTCCGTTTTTCAAAAGTATCCTCAGTATTTCCAATGTTATTTATTTACATATCAAACTTCTTAACTCCCATCTCTCTCATAGACAACACCCTGATTCATATGGCTATATATATAAAAAAAGGGGGGGAGTCAAGCATAATCAAACTTGTAAGATTCTGTTGCAATAGTCCATCTTAACAAAAGCAGTTTTATACTTCCATGGAATTTGTTTCTTGGCCTGATCTATATTACGGGGTTTACAAATACAGACTTTGAATGAGAATACCTTAATAATATGGTTTTAGGTTTCTCTGCAACAGAGATCTAGTATCTAATTTTCTTTTTTAGCCTGGTCTGAAAACCCTTATCGAGCTATATGTAAGCTTGAAATTAAGATTGCAATAGTCCAGTTGTCCACTTACAATAAATTCTGATTCAGTATAGTAGGATAATTTTACAGTCTCTGTAGGCAGGCTCTTTAAAGAACAACAGTCATACATCTCTCTCACCTATCACTATTTATACCTCATTGATTATGATAGGATATTTGAGCTACCTAGAATGGACAAATTGTAGTATCAGAAATGAAGTGGGCATTTAATATTTTTATAATTATAATTTGGTTAATAGAAATGGGCTTGTTAAGATTCAGCTATGAAAATATGCAGAATTATGTCATCTTAATGCTAATCAAAAGGCGAAACACCACTGATTTGTACTGTTTGAAATGCTGCTGAAATACAAACACAGCTCTTGAAAATATATAATTAACAATGCTCACAGTGCTGTACCATGGATAATGTCTGTGGATTCAGACTGGAATTTGTATGCTTTCTCTTTAAATGAATAAATATTCTGAATCAGTTGCATGAGTAATGTCTTCATGAATCAGCAAATTAAGTTTCTTGACCTTTGTGTCTCGATATTTGAGCAAATGTGGAAGTTCCTTGTCAGTCATGAAAATGTTGATAAGGCCCACACACAGAAAGTTAAATAATGATATAGGGGAAAACACGGTGTGCTGAAATGTTGGTGCATAGTTTCCATCGCAACCTTGACTTTCCAGTAAGTCTGTGCACATATCAAAACTGTATAGTATTTCTTAAAACAGAAAAAAACAACAACTCTGCAGTGTTGTCAAAATTTCACATAATCCAGACCAGGAAGCCAACACCAAGAATATTATTACTACCTTTATTGTAAGATATAAAAAAACAAATAACAGAAGTAAAGAGAATAAAAAGCTTAGAACAGAATAGAACAGAACAGAATAGAATAATAGAGTTGGAAGGGACCTTGGAGGTCTTCTAGTCCAACCCCCTGCTTAGGCAGGAAACCCTATACCATTTCAGACAAATGGTTCTCCAATGTCTTTTTAAAAATTTCCAGTGTTGGAGCATTCACAACTTCTGAAGACAAAAGGAAAAGAAACCAAGAACATAACCAGAGGCAAACAAAAATTATACTTGTGAGTATACATAGGACTAACATCTTAAATTTCCAGATTTAATATTTCTTCCCAGAACAAGTGAAGTTTTTTAGAAGAAGCATTGCTAACAGAGTTAAGAAACGGCCAATTTGAATGAATGAATGTTTCCAGAAAGGACGTTAGCTGGCCCCTGGGATGGGTTTTTAGGGAAAATGGCTGTGCATATCAGAAGGTCCTCCAAGTCAGGGGTTCCTAACCCTGGTTTGTGGACTGGTACAAGTCTGGTGCCCACTGGGAACCAGGCTGCGCAAGCAGTGGAAGAACACGTGAAGCTCCATTTGCACAAGTGGCAGGTACTTGTGTGAAACCATTCTCTCCCCCCACCAGCTGCCGTCACTACTGGTCCTCAGAGCTGGAAAAGTTGAAGCCATTGCTCAAAGTTATCAGGAGTTTTCAGCAGGTATCATAATTTGGCATGCCTATTTGCACAATCCCATGCCTATTTGCACATTCCTTGGGTCTAATGCCAAGTCTAGCTACAAAGCAAGTCGTAACAGCAACTTCTTTGTTCCTATAATAGCTTGTCTAATTTCATATACCTCACATTATCACTTCCTGTCTTCTGTGGATATGCATAATAATAACTAAACTGCTAGCCTTCAATAAAGACTTATTTTATCTCAAGGAACTGAGCAGAACCTAGCCCCAAACTGCATCACTGACCACTTTGTCAGTGAGTCATTTAGGCGACAAGATTTGTGTGAGGAACAGAGGGAAAACATCTCAATTTGAACACCAGAACAGCAAAAGGTGAATGCAAGTAGCTTCTTCAATGACCTCTGAAGAAGACGAAAGCTTTGTTGTGAGAACACATCTGACAAAACAGTTATCGGGTATTGCTTGAGCTATGGGTAGGGGACCTGATGTCATGCCCCAAAGCTCTATAAAACTTATCTAGTTCACTTGATTGTTTATTACCATGGGGTGCTTCCTCAGTAGGAACTTTTGCCTTCTCCTACCTATGCTTTTGATGCTCCAGCCAGTCCTATACTCAACTGCATGCCATCAGGCTATGATGTTATGATTTCACAGTTCTCTGAATTTGCACACATAAATTGTACTTGCACGTTTTTCTGGAGGGTGGGAAGAGGTCATGATTCATAGCAACCAATCATTTCTGAAACCAAATAGATACTGAAACCAATGGTGGTTTCTGATCTTGAAACATTCATGAGAAATGTCTTTAAAGTTTGTTGTAAAGCAGGTCAACCATATTGTTTATAGACCATAGGATAAAACCTGAAGAAATGGTGAGCTATGGAAATGGAATAGAAGACAATGTAGACGTTGGAAAGGAAATAGAGTTAGCAGAAAATGTCATACCAAAGCCAAGATGTCATTTGTCTCTTGAACAAGCAGGTCAATATGATGTAATAAAGAAAGGCAGTAATTCCCAGCAGGATTAGAAGCCAGGCCAAAGTTCTTTCATAAAATTCAAACAAGAGATGAAATATCCCAATAAGAGCCTAGAGTCTCTCGAAGAGCAAGATTTCTTAAACAAGAATAAGCCAGGAGCAATGAAAAAGTTGAAACATATATATATTATTTTTTAGCAAGTGGGACCTAGAGCTGAAAACAATCGAGTCCTATCGGGATTATGAAGGATCAACTTGGGTAGGTCTAGTTTAATGAAAAGAAGGACTAGGGAGTGACATGATAGCACTGTTTCAATATCTCAGGGGCTGCCACAAAGAAGATGGGGTCGACCTATTCCCCAAAGCACCTGAAGGCGGGACAAGAAGCAACGGATGGAAACTAATCAAGGAAAGATCCAATCCAGAATTAAGGAGAAATTTCCTAATAGTTAGAACGATTAATCAGTGGAATAGCTTGCCTCCAGAAGTTGTAGTATTCTAACACTGGAGATTTTTAAAGAAAACATAGGACAACATTTCTGACATGGTATAGGTTTTCCTGCTTGAACAAGGGGTTGGACTAGAAGACCTCCAAGGTGCCTTCCAAATCTATTATTCTGTTATTCTGTAACTTTAAACCAGCAGTTCTCAACCTTTTTCAGGCTGAGACCCCGAACTGCGGCGTGCATGATGGGCCGAATCGTGCATGTGCGGTGCGATGGCTCAAATTGCGCATGCGCGACAGGCCACATCGCACATGCACGGCGCGATGGCCCGCATCGCACATGTGCGGCGGGACGGGCCCCATCGTGCATGCGCGGTGCTACCCCGCGCATGCGCGGTGCTGCCCCCTGCGCCGGCCAAGGGGAAAAGGGGAAAAAAATGGCGGACTGCGGTGTTTGGCGACCCCTGTGAAATGGTCGTTCGACCCCAAATGGGGTCGCGACCCACAGGTTGAGAACCGCTGCTTTAAACCCTTTCAGAGGCCCTTCCCTTGAAATATTGTTACTCGTAACTTGAATCTTTCTCTTAGGCATTCTTTGTTCCCATGAACCCCTACCTTTTACTCTTCAAATGGTTTATACTTGACAACTGTTTTCTGGAACAGGTAAGAATTAAGCTTTCCCACGCCTTGAGGAAGAAATCCACACTCCTTGAAGAACCAGGATCCCATGGTCATTCTTAAGAGTACAGCGTTTCTCAGAAAGCTCAAGGTGTTCCTCTAAACAGAATTCTGCATTTTGGTTATGATTTATAACAGGAAATAAATTGTTAAGCAATAAGCAACTCTTAATAGAATGTCCTGTACTTCGGGGAGTGATATTAAAAAAAATGGCTTCTGTCAAATGCATAAATCTTTAAAAAAAGGTTTTTCACTTTTTTACTTAATTTTACTTCATTTTTCCCCCAAGGTTTTTTAATGCATTATTTAACTTTTCAATACATTACAAATGCACCCTTATAATGAAGGGTGTGCATGTGTAATGCATTGAAAAGTTATCCTGAGCATTATGGTCAATAGAGAAATAGATACAGGATCCAGTATCAAGCTAAGTAGTGGAAGATTCAGACAAAATGAAAGCTCCTCTTCATGTAAGATCACAGAATTCACAACAAGCAAGTTAGATGGCTGTAACAGGGCATATTCCTGGAAAATTAAGCTGTCAACAACTATCAATTATAATTAACGTGCATGAAATTTTCCTGTCTTCTCCTAATCTCTCCATCATTTTCTTGTAATGCATTATGAGAAATAGGATATCAAAGATAAATCCTTGGTCTGATTCAGCAGTGAAAACCTCAAAAAAGACAGAAAATTCCAAAGCAGTTCTTCAAACCATGTATAGTCTTAATACACACACACACAGAGAGAGAGAGAGAGAGAGAGAGAGACAGACAGACAGACAGACAGACAGACAGACAGACAGACAGACAGAGACAGACAGAAGTCAGTCTCAGGCTGTGTCTGAATGATGTCCTGAACTAAAAAAAAAAAAAAAAAAGGTTAACAAGCATTCATCTGAATCTTGTTTCAGATGTTGCATATGATAGGGAGTACTGCATGTGTTCTCCTAGATGAACTTTTTTATCTTAATATTCATGCAAATGTGAGTCTTAATCCACATAATTTCGTACAGTGCCCAAGATGTAGAATTAAATATATTAAGAAAATTTCAATTGAAGTTGAGAGAAATTATTTAGGGAACTTAGGCATTGGAAGAAAAGTCCATGACTGCAAATGTTGGTCTTCCTTTGTGCTTGTTGTTGTATATCAAAGCCTGGCCTCACAATAATGCAGCATTGTCTTCATCTAGATTTTACCAAATCACCTTCAGAGCATCAAACTTAAAACCAAGCACAGATACAGCAAAAAATGTTTACTCTATATTGACCACAAATGACTGGTGGGAAACACACCTAACTCTGTCCTTGCCCACAGTCTCCACACAAATATACCTAAAACACTTTAAACAATCAGGATGGAAAAAATGAGTTCTTATCACAATACAGTACAGTACATTTGTTATTGCAAGGGTAGGGCAATCTTTGTCATACTTCTGATTAAAGAGCTGGTAATAAACATTGATCATAAGCCAATCCCTCTTAAAGTGACATGAGCAAGAGAACTGGATAGCAATTAATTCCATTGGCTACATACTCTGTGAAGTAATTCTTTTGGGAGTTTCTTTTTATCCTTTCTGAATTGATTTCCGTTCACTGTAAGAAAAACAGAGTTCCCCAGAAATACCCCCCCCCCTCATAATTTGGTAAACTTCCTTCCCATCTTCCCAGGAACATCAATCATAATTTAATCAAATAAAAATGTAATTGAGAAGCAACAATCAGTGGATGCCCTTTTACTGTCAACCTCTTCCCAGCTACAGCAAAAGATAGGAGAATGCAGATTTATTAGGAATTTACCTCTTTCACGAATCCTTATTTTTTTGAAATGCTATTTTCTAATAAAGCCAGTGGGGAGAATTAGCTGTGTCAGCTCTATACTGACAAAGCCGCTTGATCCTGGGGCCTCTGTGGGGGAAAAAAAGCAGCTTTGCCTATAAAAGGCATCTTCCTGTTCCTTTTGTAAATGCCACAGAGTGGGGCTTTCTCTGTCAGTTCATGCCCATAATGCTTTCATCAGGTATATGCAAAGCTCCCAGCTAGAACATGCCTCCACCTCTGCTGACAGAGCTCCTGTACATTTATGGAGAAGCATCACTTCCTCATTCAGTTCCCCTGAAGCCACTAGGTTGAGAAATTTGGACTGTCCTGTCATTTTGTCTGAAAATCAGAAATCCAACTAAAAACCATAAAATCCTTTTAGTCTTCCCTTATAAAGAATATTCTATCAGAATTTTATTAACCAATAAAACTTTGGGAATGGGCAGCATAACCCCCTCCCCTCTCCCTCAAGCAAATACACACCTGGAGTCCAACACAACACAGTGGTAAAAGAGGAGCCACAGAACTCTCTAGATAAGACACCCCAACAGCTTCAAGAAACAGCTCTCTCTTATAACTGCAGCACGCATTGCATATGCGCAATGTTGGAAAAGGGAGAACATACCAACAAATGCAACGATTGTATGTAAGATAATTAGACTGTGCTGAGATGCACAAACTTTCCTTAGAAATAAAAGACAAAGAAGCTATAGAATTTTACGAGATACGGGACATGTATTATAACTGGCTAGAATTGCGGAATAAAAAATGTATGAGAAGTAATGTAAATAAATGTAAATAAAGTTAAAGAGATATAGGACATAGTATTGTTAAGGGAAAAGAAAAAATGTATTGTGTATTATGTTTGTTTGTAAAGAAAAAAAAGGAAAAATAAAAATTAAAAAAAAAAGAAAGAAAAAAGAAACAGCTCTCTCAAATTCCCAAGTTCTTCCCTGGATCTTTATTATTTTTTTTATCACAGTTGTTTTAGACATGGCTGCGAAAGGGGCTGGGCCTGTCAGACGACTGAAATGATCTGCACGGCGGCTGTTGGGCAGAAAAGGGAGCGAAGAATTCAGCAGCAAAGGTGACCACGTCATCAGGCTTGCGAAGGAGCAGCAGCTGCAAGAAATCTGCCAGCAAGGTGTTGAGTTCTGGATGGCGACGGACATAGGTAGCATGGCTTGCTTGTAGCTCTTCCTGTCGAAAGCAAACCAGCCCATTCTCTCTTTAGGGCTATAGCTCTTCAATGGCAGTAAATGAGGATCCAAATAAGATGCTCATTTGCTCCCCCCCCCATACACACCCCTGCAGCACAAATTTTTAAAACTCTCCTGCCTCAAGAGATGTATAGCCTCATCAGCTATGTATTTTGGGTGTGAGCCATAATCTGCAATTGTTGGCCACGGTACTAGCAACTGCATTCAAAACATCTCAGGAGCACCAGGTTACTCGTTATCATCTTCAACATAGGTATGAACATAAATGCTCTAGTCTTATTTCTTGTGTTGCTAGCCCATTGGCATTTTGATCATAGCCGCACCACTCTTGTCAGCCCTATGATGCTCACTAGGATTTTCCTCCAGGATTAGATTATATGTTAACTGGAGATTTGTGATACTGGATGCCAAAGTAAATTCACTTGAAATCAATGGAATTTGTTAGTTATGATAGTCCCACTGTTTTCATGAGAATGAAGTATAATTAATTTATTCTACATTCAACTACTGTAGCTCTTAAGTATTACCTCCAGATTACACCTTGACATTTTTATTCACTATCAGTTCCAATCAAGTCAGATTTCCATTTACTAAATAAGCCAATAGTGAAATAGTTCTCTATAAACCTCCACCCCTTCACTGTTGGGCAAAGATCAGGAAGCATCATAGGGAAATCAATCTCTCTCTCTCTCTCTCTCCCTCTCTCTCTCCCTCTCTCCCTCCCTCCCTCTCTCTCTCTCCCTCCCTCCCTCCCTCCCTCCCTCCCTCCCTCTCTCTCTCTCTCTCTCTCTCTCTCTCTCTCTCTCTCTCTCGTTATCCTTATCCCTACAACATTTGTTTTTAAGTAAAAATGTTGCAAAATTTAGAAATGATCACACCTTGCCACAGTGGGGAATATAAGTACTTCAGGTCTGAATTGTTGGGTTCTTGGTGTTTTCTGAACTTACTTTGGCTCTTGCAAACTTTTGTGACCAGGCTAGAAACATCATCAGTTCATGCAGGAGTAGAGCTTGCTCGTTGTTTATATGATAAATTGTCTTGGGGGCATTGTTTCTTCCTCAATTGTTCTTTCTTGTCTGGGTACTGATTAATAGGTGTGTGATGGAGAGGGGGATGTGTGTTTGAGTCTTTCTTTGATCTTTGGTTGCTTCCTTTCTGGAATGATTTGCAGAGGAGGCTTATCTCAAAATGTCTGTTAATCGATGATTCATCAGAGCCAGGCCTCTAGGAATTCTCTTGCATTTTTGGATCTAGTTTGGCCTAGCATGTCTGCAACTTTTTTCAATTGCAATTGTGGTTTCTACTGTCTTTCTGCTGTACGTTATAAATGCTTTGTATTCAATGGCTGTTGCTTTTGCTTAGAATAGTTTGGATGTATTTTGTTGGTTTATGGACCCCCAGGATGCCTAGAGGGTATAGCAATTTGCTGATAGTTTCAGAGAGGCTTTTGGCATATAGTAGTTATCCTATTAATAGGTTTGTGCAGCTTGTGTAATTATTGGTTGTATGGTTACACCTTTTTTTGTTGAAGTTGTTTAGATATCCATTGCATTGGAGCATACAATCAATTTTGGTAGCCATACTACAAAAAAGATGTTGAGACCTTGGAAAAAGTTCAAAGAAGAGCAACTAAGATGATCAAAGGCCTGGAGACAAAAGCATATGAAGAATAGCTGCAGGACTTGGGTTTGGCTAGTCTAAAGAAAAGAAGAAACAAGGGTGACATGATAGCAATATTCCAGTATTTGAGGGGCTGCCACAAAGAATTGGGGATCAAATTATTCTCCAAAGCACCAGAAACAGAACAAGAAACAATGGTTGGAAATTGAACAAAGAGAGAAGCAACCTGGAATTAAGGAAAAAGTTCCTGACAGCAAGAACAATTAACCAGTGGAACAGCTTGCCTCCAGAAATCATGATACTCCATCATTGGAGATTTTTAAGAAGAGACTAGACAGTCACTTGTCTGAGATGGTACAGATCAGTGGTGGCGAACCTATGGCATGTGTGCCAGAGGTGGCACTCGGAGCCCTCTCTGTGGGCACAAGCACCGTCGTCCCAGTCCCGCCTCCTCCCATGGCCCCCTCCTCACCAGCAGCCCCCCCCCAGAGAATTGCCCCCAGGTGCGGCCCATGCAAAGCAGCACAGCCAAGGACATGGTAGCCGAGCAGCGGGGATAAGACTCCGCCCTTGCACCTCATTGCACACCGATGCTGCTGCAGGGTGCGGGTGGAGAGTGTGACCACCATGGCACTGCTGGGCTGCCTGGGTGATCTGTGGCGGGCCGTGGAGGGGGTGGGTGGCCCAGCGGGCAGGGTGGAATGGGGATGGGAGGCAGTTTTTGGCCATTCGGTCTCTAAAAGGTTCGCCATCACTGGTATAAGTTCTCCTGCTTGAGCAGGGGGCTGGACTAGAAGACCTCCAAGGTCCCTTCCAGTATTTCTATTCTATTCTATGTATAGATAGTCTATTTCAGATTTTTGGAATTCTAGGTTACTGCAGAATATCATGCCTCTAGCACTCCTTCCCCAACTTCTTTTCTGTGCCATTGGGTTGCTGCTGTGATTGTTCAGTAAACTTGACTGATGGGGGTTGTTTTGTGGCACATCAATAGCCAAACACAAGATTCGAGTCATTTACAGTATATTAATGCAAGATCTGTGAAAATTCCTAAGGTATGTGGGGCAAACAGGAAGAAAATTGAAAGAATGCACCCACAAACATCATCTGGAAGTCAGAAGACATGAGGAAAATGCCTTAATTTCGCAACATACTGACGTTCAACCACAAATTCAATTGGGAAACTATAGACATCTTAGACTAAGTCAGATGTAAAAATGCAACAGAATTCTTAGAGGTGTGGCAGTCTCACAAGTCAGCTATTAACAGACATTTATTTATCTATCAGATTTTTAGCGTGCCTTTATTACTTTATAAGGAACTCAAGGCTAAAAACATGCATCATATTCCTTCTTCCTCTTATATTCCCCAAAACAAGCACCCCATGAAGTGAGTCGGGCTAATCCTGTTACTAACAACATCTGCAGTGATTCACTTAACAACTGTGGCAAAGAAAGGTTGTAAAATGGGACAAAGCTCACTTAGCTGTTTTTGCTTAGCAACATAAATTTTGGGCTCAACTGTGGTCATAGGTTGAGGACTACCTGTAGATAAGGCAGAAGCAAAAGGAGTTAATTATCTCATGAGCTTAGAAGTCTGCCATCTTGTGAGCCGTACTTCAGGTGTTACTCTGCCCTTAATCCCCGAACAACTCACCTTTCTGTCTAAGAACCTGGAATATAATTCAGCATCCTCTTCCCAGTCTAAGAGGACTTTTTCAAAGACAGGACGAGGGTCTGGTTCATCTGGAAAAAGATGGAAACTGGATGAGAATTATTCAGGATCTATAGCAGGGATAGGCAACCGTGGCTCTTTTATGACTCGTGGACTTCAATTCAATTCCTGGCTCTGGAATTCTGGGAGTTTATTTATTTATTTATTTATTTATTTATTTATTTATTTATTTATTTATTAATCAAATTTCTATACCGCCCCTCTCCCGAAGGACTCGGGGCGGTGTACAGCCTAAAATTTAAAAAACATATAAATATACAAAATTTAAAATAATTAAAAATGAATTAAATAATTTGGCCGAAATCCCCATTTAAAACTCAAAACATACAAAGCTTAAAATCTTAAAAAATACTCAGTCCCCCTAAAACATTTTGACCCTATTGGAACCGAAGCTTCTATGCCAGGCCGGCCTGTCGAAAAAGGACTGTTTTTAGTTCCCGACGGAAGGTGCGTAAATCTGTTATTATACGGAGTTCGGGGGGGGAGCTCGTTCCATAACGTGGGAGCTCCCACAGAGAAGGCTCTCCCCCTGGGGGTCGCCAGCCGGCACTGTCTGGCCGACGGCTCCCTGAGGAGGCCCTCTCTGTGGGAGTGTACCGGACGGCGGGAGGTATTTGCTGGCAGTAGACGGTCCTGTAAGTATCCGGGTCCGATGCCATGGAGCGCTTTAAAAGTGGTCACTAACACCTTGAACCGCACCCGAAAGACCACCGGCAACCAGTGCAACTCACGCAGGAGCGGTGTTACGTGGGAGCGCCACGACGCTCCCATCACTATTGAGTCATAAAAGGGCCAAGCTTGCCTACGCCTGATCTATAGGAATGGGGGGGATATATAAGCATGCAGCAGAACATATTGTAGTAGAAGTTTGAAACGTTCTTGTTTTTGAAGAGAAGGTGTTCCTGTGGTTTTCCTGCGACGGATGATCCACTCTAACCGTTGTCCATTTCAGACAAAAAGAACACCTCAGTCAGCAACCATCCCAGTTCAATGCTGCCAACATTTCCTATTTGCAACACAGGGAGAATGCCTGTGAGGATCTTACCTGTGTCACTCAAAATGGGCATCTGCAGGATCACCATGGTGGCTGGGGACCCAACTTGTACACGGCGGGATAAATGCCTGGATGGAGGGAGAAGGGAGGGAAACAAATGAATGGGAGTTTCTGCATTTGTCTGTGGAACTGCAAGAGAGAGGCAATAGCCAATGGCAAAGCTGGGCTAGAGACAAATTGTGATATATGGAGTTGCAGCAGATCAAAACGATTTATGATTCCCAATTATCAACGGTCGGAAGCCATAAAAGAACTTGTGTTCTAACTCAGTGTTTCTCAACCTTGACCATTTTAAGGCATGCGGACTTCAACTCCCAGAATTCCACAGCCAGCAACGCTGGCTGTGGAATTCTGGGAGTTGAAGTCCGCATGCCTTAAAATGGTCAAGGTTGAGAAACACTGTTCTAACTCATAACCCCGCTGAACCCCGCTGAAAAGAAGAAAGCTTGAGGTTACAAGGAAGTATGGAATGTCTCTGGATGGGACTAAAACAATATATCCCTTCCCTAGGTTCATTGTGGAATTTGGGTGGTTTATTATTGCCATGCATACATACGGAATTCTTTTGGCAATAATATGTTGAATTTGGGTGAAGTCATAAATCAGATTGAATTTGGTCTCTAGTAATTGATCCACTGACATGTTTTCCGGTACAAATTTACAAAGCTTCCCTTTTATTTCTCTTATCCAAGTTCCCAAGACTTAAATTGCCAAGCAGTGACAGAACCTACTTATGAAGCTGACAAGTTTTAGAAAATATGGCAAGCTAAACCCAGACTCTTTATGATAGTAGAACACGTAACCCCCAAATGCGGCTTATGCCATCATGTGCTCTGAAAAAAAAAGAGGTAGCTAGTGGGTCTCTTGCTATATTCTTAGGAAATATTTCCTCAGTTTACTGAAATTACTGCTTTCTGTCCATAAAACATGGGAACGGCCAGTTGCCTTGTGGGGAGTATGAATTCAATGGCACTGTCTCTTTGACACTTCACTAACTGACCACAAGAGGGCAGTGGGGTATAGAGTGTTAAGGATTTACCGTACTCCGTGTCATTTCTCTATTATTATAGAAGATTTAGGGCAGATACATGGTATTCAAAATCAGCCTCTGAATTGAAAAATCTTCCAAATCTCTACAAAAGTACTGTAGATAAGATGTGAACTATCTGGATGCTGTCAGATTATAATTCCATGCTCCCCAATCATTGGCTATGAGAGTGACTGAATGCAGACAACATCTAGAGCAGGGATTCCCAATCTGTGGGCCGCAACCCATTACCGGGCCGGCACTCGCAGCCCACTCATGAAGCTGTGTGTGTGTGTGCATATGCACATGCCCCTCACACAAAACTGTCCCCTCTTCCCCCCCTCCCCCGCACTAGGCTGCCAACCCGGAAATTGGAAAGGTTGGGGAACGTTGATCCAGAGGGCCATATGTTATCCTTGGAGTATTTAGAGCAGTGGTTCTCAACCTTTCTAATGCCGCAACCCTTTAATACAGTTCCTCATATTGTGGTGACCCCCAACCATAAAATTATTTTCGTTGCTACTTCATAACTGTAATTTTGCTACTGTTATGAATCGTAATGTAAATATCTGATATGCAGGGTGTATTTTTATTGTTACGAATTGAACATAATTAAAGCATAGTGATTAATCACAAAAACAATATAGCAATGCTCGCTGAAGAAGCTTACTCTTCCTTGCTCAAAAATGTTGGGAGGGAGGGAAGAGGAAGGAAGGAAGATTGAAGGGGAAAGGAAGGAGATGGAGAAGGAAGGAGATTGAAGGGGAAAGGAAGAAAGGAGAAAGAGACTGAAGGGGAAGGGATGGAGATGGAAGGAAGGAAGATTGAAGGGGAAAGGAAGGAGATAGAGAAGGAAGGAGATTGAAGGGGGAAAGAAGGAAGGAAGGAAGGAGAAAGAGATTGAAGGGGAAAGGAAGGAGATGGAGAAGGAAGGAAGGGAGGAAGATTGAAGGGGAAAGGAAGGAGATGGAGAAGGAAGGAGATTGAAGGGGGAAAGAAGGAAGGAAGGAAGGAAGGAAGGAAGGAAGGAGAGATTGAAGGGGAAGGGAAGGAGATGGATGGATGGAAGGAAGGAAGGAAGGAAGGAAGGAAGGAAGGAAGGAAAAGGTGCTTTATAACGCCTGAAGGGGAAAGATATTTTAACCCCCGGTGGCTGATTGAGGAAGCCAGGTCCGTCGGACCGATTTCCAAATAAGCCTGATTGGGGAGGTGGGAGTGTAAATGATGTATCAAAGGATGCTTCCTGTTGCCCCTTCCCCTCCCTTTTTGGCTACCACCGGAGAAAACGCACAGGCGCACGCACGCAGGGGTAAGAAAGCACAAACGCCCAGATTAAAACTGGTGCCAACGTTTCCAAACGAAATGCTCCGAGCCGCGAAGCCTTATCCAAAGCTCTTCCCTTCTGGCCGTTTTTTTTTCGTCCCCCATATCTCAGCAGAGCTGCCGCCGGCCTGCCCCTGTAGCCAAGGGTCCCGGACCAGCGCCTTTCCAAACTCTGGCGCTGGTTGCGGCAGGGGCCGGGTGGGGAAGAGGGATCCTTTCTTACAGCCCCGAAATGAGTTTTCTCCTTTGATTTTGGGGCCCTGTTGCCGGCTTACGGGAGTGGATCGTGGCTCTGCAATCTTCCTCGATCGATAGAAAGCCAGGAGGCGAAAGGAAGGAAGGAAGGAAGGATTGATCTTTGGAGAGTCATGTTTTCCCAGATGGTGATGAACTGCAACTCCCAGCATTCCCCACTCTTCCACAGTGCTTTTTAGGGCTGCTGGGGATGGTAGTCCAGTAAGGTCTGGAGACACACACACAGATGCCCTATCAGGGAAAATGGGCTGGGTAATTGCTGCGGTTTTACTTGGAGGCATTCTGCAGCTCCTGAAAATCACTTTAACCAATTTTCCCTGGTTCAGCAAAGGCAACAAGTAATAAAATAAGCAACACATACCAGTAATAAAATAGCCCAAATTGTCCAGCGCAGATGAAAAGAACCAGGGAAAGGGAAATCGCATCTGCCTCTTTGACCAACGGGAGGAGAAGCGGTAGGAAAAGCGCTGCGTTTCGGCCTGGACACACAGCCTTGCCCGCAGGCAAGGACGCACAAGCAGCTCCGCACAATTGCCCGGGGAGGGGGGAGGCTCTGGTGGAGAGCCAAGTGGTGGCACCTCTGGGGCCTCAGAAGCCGCGCGGAGGATCTGCGTGCCTTCGAGCCGCTAGCCGCCCTCTGGCGCCCACCAACCTGGAGCCCCCATCCTCATCCCGTCACCTCTTGCCCTCTCCAAGCCGCCCCCGGGACCTGTCCGCCCCTCCAGTCTCCTGAGTGCCATCACAGCGGCGGGGTCGCGGGAGCCCCTTTCCACGCCGCACAGCCCTTCACCACCATGACCCTTCCCTGACTCGTCACACGCGAGAGGGGTGTGGCCGGAGCACCAGCTCCCATTGGGAAGGGGCCGCTTCTCCCCGGCGGGCCGGCTGGCTGGCCTCTGACGCCCATGCGGGCATCGCCACCGCCTCGCCCTCTCCCCTGCCACCTGGCCGCTTCCGAGGCTCGGAGCCCGGCGAGCTGAGAAGGAGCCACTCCTGCCCGCCAGCCCCAGGGCCGCACTGGGTGTCAGAGGGCCGAGGCGGCCTCCGACGGCAAGGGAGGTGGGCTGGGCGGCGTGGGGGAGGCTCCGGCACGGTGCGGAGGGCGGCCGGGGGCAGAGCACGGCTGGGCAACCAGGAGGCGTGGGGACCGGCTCAGCGCCGCAACTCAGCTCAGCCAGCAGTGGTGGCAGCGGCGGAACAGCCCAGTGGCAGTGCCAGCAGCGGCCCAGACCTGGCTTGGCTCGGCCGCCCACGCAGCTGAGCTAGCCCGTGGCGGCGTCGGGGGCACACGTGATGGTGCTGTGGCGGCAGGAGCAGGCGCTGTCGGAGAAGGGCACCCTGGAGGCGGAGGAGCCGGTGGAGGAGGAGGAGGGTGGTGGCGGCGGCCGGATAGAGGAGCAGTGTCTCGGTTCCTAAGACCATCGGAAATATGTGTTTTCTGATGGTCTTAGGTGACCCCTGTGAAAGTGTCGTTTGATCCCCAAAAGGGTCGCGACCCACAGGTTGAGAACCGCTGATTTACAGAAATATTATTTAACTACTTCTAATGCAGGAAAAGTTGAAACAAGAGTGGTTATAGGGAGTCCTTGTCTTATGACCAAAATTTCCACTACTAATCAAGACAACTGTTAAATGAGTTGTGCCCCATTTTACGATCATTTCTGCCATGCTTTGTTAAGCGAATCGTTACAGTGGTTAAGTGATTCATGCAGTTGTTAAGCAAATTTCGCAAATTTCCCCATTGACTTTGCTCGTCCGTAGTTCCCTAAGGAGGCTGCAAACGACAATCCTAGAACCCCAGGACCCTGCAACAATTGAAAATAGATGCCGTTTATCAAGCGCACAAATCTGATCACACGACTGTGGGGATGCTGCAATGGTCATAAGTGTAAAAACAGTGCTGTTGTAATTTTGGACGGTCATTAAATGAATGGCTGTAAGTCAGGGACTACCGGTATACCAGAGTTTTCTTACCCATCTGGTAGGAAGTAGAACTGCCAATTCAGTGGGGGCGCTTCCACAGACTGTACGGTCCTTTCAATCACAAACACATCCACTTCCTCGTTTTTCACTTTCTGCTTCTGGAAGCCGAGGGTTTTCTAGAAGGAGATTAGGGAATTGGCAAAAATTGCAAAGAGAGGTACATAAGGATGGCTGTTCAGACAGTATCTTAGTTGCTCCAGTGAATAAGTACTTGATTTCAACATTTCATCTATATCAGGGATCTTCAAACTTGGCCTTTTTATGACTTGTGGA
The DNA here is from genome assembly GCA_034064705.1 of Bothrops alternatus. Taxonomy (NCBI): domain Eukaryota; kingdom Metazoa; phylum Chordata; class Lepidosauria; order Squamata; family Viperidae; genus Bothrops; species Bothrops alternatus. Next base: position 689,416 of record JARGCV010000116.1, read on the forward strand.
CTTCAACTCCCAGAATTCCTCAGCTAGCGTGCCTGGCTGAGGAATTCTGGGAGTTAAAGTCCACAAGTCATAAAAGGGCCAAGTATGAAGACCCCTGGTCTATATATTGCACTTTAGTCTGGACAGCTGGTATTCTTTCTTCCCTGGCTTAGATATTCTAGACATTTTTATCTGCCAACATCAAAACAGGCTACACCTCTGTTCCTTGCCCCCTTTTATCCTCTGTCTCAACGTATACTTCGCTTTTTTCTTACCAATTATAAATACATAGGAAGGAAAGGACTCAGTATGCCTGGATGAGTCAAAGTAGAGTGAGAGAGCTACAAGAAACTGCTTTATAATGAGAGACACTGTAGGTCCATGTAACTTTCTACTGTCTGAAGCTGACTGGTGGTCATTTGATAAGAGATTCAGGCAGATTTCCCCAGTTTTTATCCAGAGATGCCAGAGCTAACATTGGCACCTTTTGTGGGCAAAACATGTGCACTACTACTAATCTATAATTCCTTTCCAAGGCAGAATTCCCACTATATTGCTGGATACCCAGCTGCTCCATTATAATATATCCACAACCTGAGCTTACATAGGTAGAGGTACAGACGTGTTGGTCAGAGTCAAATGAGAGGAAAATAGCATTTTGTGGTAAGGACTGCCTCCTGGCCATCACCCGCAGCAACAGGAAGTTGGCAGATTCTGAGATGAGGCCCTCAAGTTGTGCACATCTGTAAGAAAACGTGCTGACGTTGATCTCTTCCTGAGGGAGACAGAAAAGGCTAGACATCCTTCACAAAAGCTCAGTCAACAACCAGAACAGCAGGCCTCCTTGAAGGAAAATGTTTGGGGCTTACAGAAGGCACAACCAAGACCAAGCTACCATTTTTTTGGGCAAGATCGAGGAAGAGGAATACGAGGTTATAATTCTCCTTCTCTCTCCACACAAACTGGTTAAGACTAGGAGTGTTAGTGTTCTCATTTCCGATAAAAGCAATCTATTTATCTGACATTAACTTTAAATGCTCCCTTCCTAACACACTCCTATTTATGTCCCCCAAACTTTCAGAATTCAAGTTGGCTTGTAGCCATTCACCCCCATGCCTCAGAAAACAACAAATGCCATATAAGACAATATTTCCTTCAGCCAACCAAGAGGACAGTGGAAGGAATGATATCCAAGCAGGACTTCCCACCCTCGTGCCATTTCTTTTACACAATGGGCTTTTACCTCAGAAGGCCAAGAAAGAACCAAGAATAGCCTGACCATCAGTATTTGATTTGTGCCATATGAGCTTTCCATGCATTTTTTAAATGAAAAGGAGTCTTTAAAAATGAAAATGATAGGGTAGCAAAAATTGCAAGCCCCAAGAAAGATATGAATAGGCAAATATTTGCTCAAGGTCCCTCTGAGAATAAGTGCTAGAGAGATGCTTAATGAAGGTGTGCTCTGAAGATCCTTCAGCAAATTTAGCAGTTATGGGAATAGTCACCTGGTGTCAAGCACTGGGGAAATCAGGAGATTCAGGCAGTTCAAATGAGCATAAAGATTTATTACAAGAATCTGAACTATCAACAGTCAAGGGAAATTAGCGGGAGTTAAGAACAGAAAGGAATTCAAGGTGGGGTAGACTTAAATCTCTTGTGGCGTGCAGGGACTCATGACTGATGACACATTTAATCCCTCCCTCAGGTTCAGCCTACACTTGGTCATCTCCTACACCTGGATGAAAATAGCCTGGCTGGGAATACCTGTTATGTTGTCTTGAGGGTACCATCAAGAATCGGAAGGGAAATTATATAGTCCAACAGTTCAGGAGTTCACTACTGGAACATGGAAGCAAGGTGAATCACAGATAAAGAAGGGTAACAATACTATTTGCTACTGTGCCCAGGATGCAAAGGGCTTTTGTATGCTCTAGCACCAAGGTTTCTCCACCTGTACCACATTAGCTTCCATAAGGCAGTTAAATGACAAGATCAACTAGAGCAGCCTTCCCTAATCTATCTTATTGTGGTTAATTTGTTTTAATTTAACAGGATTCATAGCAACAGGTTAGGCAGGTTTTAGAGGCTGGTGAAACTCTCACAGAAACCTGGCTGGATGGGTGTGGGAATCTTGATAGGCTGAAGAGAGCTGGATTAGTCCCTGTCTTGAGATCTAGGTAAAGCTATAGAGATTGTAATCAACTAACTCATGTGAACTGTGAGGAAGAGGGGAATTGGGCTAGTATTCCAGGCTCTTTAGGCTCAGCTCACTTCACTCACATCTTTTTCCACTATGGCTTTGGTCACATAAAGTTGGTCGTGCCGCTTCACCACTCGGATCCTGGTTTCCACGGGATGATTTCTAAACTGCAGGAACAACAACAACAAAAGAACATAGAAAAGTGGCAGGATTGGCCCCAGGTGGGAGGTGGAAGCTTCACAACTAGTTGAGGATTGAGTTAACTTTCCCCTGTGAGCTTCCTGAAAGCCTTTCTTACTGGGAGCTCAAGGTGATACAGCAGAGCACTCCCTTCCTCCTGTTTTCTCCCCAACCGTGAGAACAGCCTTTGACAGGCCAGTTGTCCATGAACATGTATCAAATCCCTCCTTAAAGCCATTCAAATCAGTGGTCACTATTAAGTCTTTTGATAACGAACTTCCATTATTTGTTAGGGAAGGAAAGGTGATCCTTCTCTATTTTAATACCTATAATTTACTTCATTAGATGTCTCTGATTTTTTATTGTTCTAACAGAAGTGTCTCCTAGTACACTTTTTCCATGCCATGCATGATTTTACACACTTGGATCATGCCCTTCCCTCAAGCTGCCCTTCTTTCAAATTAAAGAATCCCAAACATTTACAGTAAGCTTTCCCTTGTAAGGAAAATGTTCATGCCTCCAGTCATTTTGATACCAACTTCCAACATGTTTTTTCTTGCTCTACTATGGCAATTAGAACAGTACATGATATTTCAGTTGTAGATGTAGCACCAATCTAATAATCATTGTTCCTTTTCCGAGCTGCTGCAGAGTTGATCTCTTCATTGAGCAATTGACTCCAACTTCAAAATCTTTTTCCTGGTTAGCTGCAGATACTTCATTAGTGTATACGTGAAGTGCGTCCCAATGTATAAACATATAATGATGATTAAATTATATTTAATTGAATTGCATTTGCAGTTTGGCTGCTGTCCATTCTCTCAGTTCAAAAAAATCTCTCTTGGGATTAAATCAGAGATCAAGATGGTCTGTATCGAATCAAGTGACACTACAAGCAACAAAAAGAGACCTATTATTTGGAAGGGAAGCCCTGTTATGGAAATCTACCTGGCAAAAGAGGAAAGCTAGAACAAGATTGAAAAATGAAATTTAACATTTCTTAAATTGGATTAAAGGCAACCTAGAATTATGGATTGATGTAAGGACTGAGATTTTGAGTTTGAAGTAAAAAGATGTCTTAGAGTTGGAGTGAATCAATAATTAATTGAATGTTAATTAAATATTGAAATGATTTAAGGTTTGATATTAATTTGTTAACTTAAAGAGATTGATAAAGTGAAGGATTAGATATCTAGAGAATAATTTGATAAATACATACATTTAGATGTGTCTAGAATAGATTAATATTTTTGTTTAAAAATGAGATATCTTTCTATATAAGGGATTAAAGACAATTTAGAATACTAGGAATGTTCCTTTTAGAATGTTAGGTTTATTTCTATGAAAATTATGATGTAATGGAATAACGAAAATTGAAGAGATGTTTCAGATTTGAAGTGAACTAATAGTTAATTGAAATTTAATAAGATATGATTTTCTGATGATATGGACGTTATTAGTCATGATAATTAACTGGAGACTTGAATTTTGTTTAATGGAATGACATGATTTAAGGTATATTATTTTTTTAGCTTGAAGAGATAGATCAATTGATAGATTTGATAGGTATAGAATAGATTAATATTTTACTCTAAATAAGGAAGATTAATGGAAGAAGAAACAAATAAGATTTTGATAAAATTAAGAAAGTAGAACATATGTGGAAGGGATATTTGAACTGAAAATGTTTTTATTTAAAATTAATTTGATTACGGTAGAAATTGATGAAGCTTATAAAGAGGTTCAGGTTGAATAAATTTAAGCTAGAATTGGATATTTTAAACATACTATGCTATTTGAGGGAAAAAGAGAGGGAATATTTGACGTATTGATTATATTATGTATATATGTCTTGTTTTAAGATGTTTGATTACCCCAGCACCACGGTATGTCCTGAATATGTTGCTTTAAGAACTTAAAAAACCAATAAAATTTGTTTTTTTTTTTAAAAAAAAGATCTCTCTTGAACCTTTCAGGATCACTTTTGGATTTTCCCCACTCTAATAGTTTAGTAAGCTCCACTTCTCATTGCTTACCCCTGAATCAAAATCATTTTGAGGAAATTAAAAAGCTTGTTAATAAACTGTCCGTTGTTACTTGTGATATTTTTTTAACTAGTTAGCAAACCATACAGAACAAGTCATCTTTTCCTATGATTTTACTGTTTATTCATGGAAGGAATGAAGGAACTACCTCTGCAAAACTCCCATTTTTTTATGCCATTTAATGGCTATTCAGAGTTTTGCAATCCAGATCTGGCAGCCCTCTCCTTGTCCCTTGTACCTACCTCAATGCAAGACAGTTTTTTTTTAAAAGTAAAGATGTCCCTGTAGGTTTTACTCTGCAAGTTGTAGCCATCTTTAGAGGGTGGTGCTCATTTCTCCATTTCTTCAAGCTCTTGAGCCAGTGCTGTCCAAAGATGTTTCTGAAGTCATGTGGCTTCCACGACATCACGCCACAGCGCAAAGCGTGTGGCAAAACAAGGAACGCTGTTACCTTTCCACCAAAGTGATATCTATTTATCTACTTGAATTTACATCGCTTTTGATCTGGTTTGCTAGGTTGGCAGGAGCTGAGGCAAGTGACAGGAGCATCACATAGTGGTAGGACTCACACCGCAGGAGCACAGACCTTCTCTGACATCTTTTAAGCCACTAAACCAGGGGTGAAGAATTCTGGGAATTGAAGTCCACAAGTCATAAAAGGGCCAAGTTTGAAGACCCCTGCACTAAACCATCATGCCTCTTTAATACAAGACAGAGGTTGAAGGAATCTAGACCCATCCTCCCATTCCTCTGCCTGTGTTATGAAAAATGTCTTGCTAACTATCATTAGGGATTGTCCTCATGACTCGGGTGCCCTGTAGAATCAGCTTATATTTGTCTTGTGCTGTTCCAGTTTGAAAGTAGCATTTCCCCTCTTCTCCCAATACAATTTCTGTCATGGATACAATCCAGCATGCTCTCTCAATAATCTGGTTGATCGTGCAGTCAGGGGTTGGCTTCTGCCACTGGCCACTTTCAATGCTGTCAGCATAACCCCTCATCTATGGTCACTGCCGTCCATAACTATTTTGACTAGGGTTGTAGTAGAAACCAGACATCTTCCCCCATAATGTCGAACTGACATTTTTTGAAGCACTACTTGAACATGAGATCCTTCTAAACCCAGGTTTATCGCTCATTTGAGAGTGATTAGCCTTTAAAAAGAAAGCAAACTTAAAGGCAAGGCCAGAAATTTCTTGAGTGTTAGCAAAGTAAGGAGATTGACAAGAGTGACATTGTCTAGAAAAGTGGAAGAGAGAACATTGTTCGCAACCAACCTCAATTCTTTGTTCATTTGCTCAGATAAACTAGAAACATGCATGTACAACCCACACTTTCTTCCTATAATTTGTTAGTACTGTGCTCTTGCTTCTGCTCCCCCTCTTTTTCTTTTTGCTACTGACATTTAGCAAGTAGCTCTTCTCTTACTCCACCCACCTGCCAACTTGTTTCTGAGTTTTTAAAGGGTTTATTTATTTTGTACATTTAGCACTTTGGGGAGGGGAGGGAATCTGCGGAAAGCCACAGATGTTCTAGCACTGTCAGCTCCCTGCTGGATAAGGAAGCCAGCAGTAAGGGGAAAGCAAAATACATAATATACTCACCCTCACACTTTCCTGAATGTGCTGCTCCAAAATCTCCAGTTTCTTTGTTACATATCCTGATAGGAAAAAAGGCATTTGTAGGAAATCAAGGCCATGATACAACTGTTTATTTCTTTTGGGGCAGCTTTTCCCAATTTAATACCCCCGATATGTTTAATTATGACTCTGAATGGCCACATTGGTCCAGATAATAAGAATTTTAGTCTGGAAAATTAGGTTAGAGAAAACTGTTCTGGGATATCTTGGCATGTTGGTGTTGCATGGAAATTTCTTGGCATTCTTGGAAATGTTTCGTCTTTCAACAGAGGGTCTGTCTAGAGTTTTCTGTTCTGGTGTGAACTGCTTTTAATAACAGTTTAACCAACCTTGCCTGGCAACATCTTATTTGTGCAAGAATGAAATTTAGTTTTCTACATTCCTTGTCCTGACCTATTGACTTTCCAATAAGAAAAGCAGCTAAATGGAAGTATTTGGGGAAAAGAGGGGTCTCAAAATGTTAGCCTTGCACTTTCTTGTTTTTAATCTACATTAGTAAAGATGTGACTAGTTTGTAACAACTACATCAGCAAGGAATGGCTAATGATATGGATGTATTTGCAACTGTCCACATAATATTTTGGTTTTTTTTATTTATTTAGAAAATGTCCCTACAATAAAAATATTTTAACCACATTCTGCTAATCAGAAAGGAATAGGAAAGTAAAGAGCTGATAGTTGCAAGGAGTAACACGTCACACAAAATATGTAGACCACTAATGAATGCAATTCTAAGCTAACTGGAGTTCCCCAGGCTTATAGTCCTGGGGGACTTCAATCTGCCGTCGCTTGGCGAATCCTCGGGATTGGCACAGGAGTTCATGGCCGCCATGACAACCATGGACCTGACCCAAGTAGTGCAGGGCCCGACGCATGAGGGTGGACACGCCCCGGATATGATTTTCCTTTCGGAGCAGTTGGGTAATGATCTGGTTTTAAGGGGCTTAGATATCATGCCTTTGTCATGGACTGATCATTTTCTGCTTCGACTGAATTTTACGGCCCCAATCCTTCCCCGCAGGGAGGCGGAACCGATTAGGTGGTTCCGCCCCAGACGCCTGATGGATCCAATTGGCTTTCAGACGGCGCTTGGGGAATTACCGAGCTCCCTCATTCACAGTCCGGTGGAGTCCCTGGTAGCGGCATGGAATACGGCCGCGAAGGGGGCTATTGACCGGATTGCGCCTTTGCGACCTGTCCGTGGTGCTGGCCCCAGGAGGTCTCCTTGGTTTACTGAGGAGCTCAGGGGGATGAAGCGCCATAAGAGACGTCTAGAGAAGCGATGGAGACAAAGTAAGTCCGGATCTGACCGAACCAGATTGAGCTTATTTATTAAAGCCTATCTGAAGGCGATTAAGGCGGCAAGATCTTTGTATCTTTCTGCTTTGATCACGTCTGCGGAATCTCGTCCGGCCGCCCTGTTTAGGGTGACCCGATCCCTTATTAACCCAAGGGGTCCGGGGCCTCCCTTGCAGGGTAGTGCCGAGGACTTTAATAACTGTTTCGCAGACAAAGTGGCTCAGATCCGGGCTGACCTAGACTCCAATTGTGTAGCAGAGTCGACTGATAATGATTCAGTTGAGGGGACAGGGGCATGTTCTTGTCCGGTCATCTGGGGAGAGTTTGAGGCTGTTACGCCTGAGGAAGTGGACAGGGCCATTGGATCTGTATGTTCTGCCACCTGTTTGTTGGACCCGTGTCCCTCCTGGCTGGTTTCGGCCAGTAGGGTGGTGACACGTACCTGGATCCAGGAGATTGTCAACGCTTCTTTGAGGGAGGGGTCCTTTCCGGCTCCCTTAAAGGAGGCACTTGTGTGCCCCCTCCTCAAGAAGCCTTCCCTGGATCCAGAAATTTTGACCAACTATCGTCCGGTCTCCAACCTTCCCTTTGTGGGGAAGGTTGTCGAGAAGGTGGTGGCGCATCAGCTCCAGCGGTCTCTGGAGGAAGCCGATTATCTGGGCCCTCTGCAGTCGGGATTCAGGCCCGGCTACAGCACCGAAACTGCTTTGGTCGCTCTGATGGATGATCTCTGGCGAGCCCGGGATAGAGGCCAGTTCTCTGTCCTGGTGCTTCTTGACCTCTCAGCGGCAGTCGATACCATTGACCACGGTATCCTTCTGCGCCGGCTGGAGGGATTGGGAGTGGGGGACACCGTATTGCGGTGGTTCTCCTCCTATCTCACTGGTCGGTCGCAGTCGGTGTTTGTGGGGGATCGAAGGTCCACCTCTAGGTTACTCCCATGTGGGGTGCCTCAGGGGTCGGTTCTCTCCCCCCTACTTTTTAACATTTACATGAAGCCACTGGGTGAGATCATCCACTGCCACGGAGTGAGATACCATCAGTACGCTGATGATACTCAGCTGTACATTTCCACTCCTGGCCATATCAGTGAAGCGGTTGAGGTGATGTGCCGGTGTCTGGAGGCTGTGAGGGTTTGGATGGGTGTTAACAGATTAAGGCTCAACCCCGATAAGACAGAGTGGCTGTGGGTGATGCCTCCCAAGGACACTTCTATCTGTCCTTCGATTACCCTGGGGGGTGAATCTATAAACCCCTCAGAGAAGGTTCGCAACTTGGGAGTCCTCCTTGATCCACAGCTGACATTGGATCATCATTTGTCGGCAGTGGCGAGGGGGGCATTTGCCCAGGTTCGCCTGGTGCACCAGTTGCGTCCTTACTTGGATCGGGAGTCACTCCTCACAGTCACACATGCCCTTGTCACCTCGAGGATCGACTACTGCAATGCTCTCTACATGGGGCTACCCTTGAAGAGTGTTCGGAGACAATTAGTGCAAAATGCAGCTGCGCGAGCAGTTGTGGGTCTTCCTCGTTGTGCCCACATTTCATCAACTCTCCGCACGCTACATTGGTTGCCCATTGGTCTCCGAGCCCAATTCAAGGTGTTGGTTATTACCTATAAAGCCCTTCATGGCTTGGGACCAGGATACTTACGGGACCGCCTTCTGCCACATACTTCTCTACGACCGGTGAGAGCGCACAGGGTCGGCCTCCTCCAGGTCCCGTCAACGAAACAATGTCGTTTGGCGGGCCCTAGGGGGAGGGCTTTCTCTGTTGCGGCGCCCACCCTCTGGAACCAACTACCTCCTGAAGTCCGCGTTTCTCCGACCCTCCTGGCCTTCCGAAATAATTTAAAAACCTACCTCTGCCGGCAGGCCTGGGGATGATTGTTGATTGTGGTGTGATTGATGAGTATGTATGGGGTTTGTATTTTTAATGTTGTTCGGATTTGTTCAATTGTTTTTATATATATGTTGTAAGCCGCTCCGAGTCTTCGGAGAGGAGCGGCATACAAATCCGAATAAATAAATAAATAAATAAATTATTACATCTGTAAATGCCATGAAAATTAGAACTGGCAGCTTCTAGTATCTATTGTACAGATATTTACTTAGTTTTTATTTATATTATATAGTATTTATATTCTATGGTAAAGCAATTCATACCAAGAAGCATACAAGAAAATTTAATGGGATTTCCAAATAAATCTGGTAGGATCCAGTCAATTAGGACATGAATTAAAATGTTTTAATGATCTAGTGAAATATTAAATGTGTAATTAATATAGTAGGTCAAACATTCTGCTCACTGAAGAAGACCTATGTTCCAGAAGTATAAAGAAGCCCAAAGCAACCTTAGATCAAATATCGGGATCAGAATAAGGGAAAAGAATTATTCAAACTGAATAATTCTAACTACCATCATTATCTCTACATTTCTAAAATTGGTGACATGGGAATTTCAAAAATGGAAGCTCGCATTTAGGCATAGTCATGGGTCTAGTCTTTCTCTTCTCCCTATCATTATGCTAATTTGTGTGTATGTGTGTGGCTTCAAGTCAGCATTGGCAAGATTTCAGAAGTGGTTTGTCACTGTATCTTTCCTAGGGCTGGGAAAGAGTGACTGGCTCGAGGTCACCTACCTGGCTTCATACCCGAGGCAGGACTAGAACTCAAGAGTCTCCTGATTTCTAGTTTGGTGCCTTACCCACTAGACTAGACCAAACTGGCTTATGCTGAATTAGTGCACTGAATTTACCTGTAAGGGAGATTTTGCAAGGCACCCCATCAATTGCCACTTTGCTGTTTGCACGGACCAGGAAACAGTCTTCTTCTTGCCAGCCATCCAGCGAATAGCAGGTCCACTTCACCGAGACGGAAAATGTCCCTATAGTCTCTCCAGACTCTGAAATAGCCACCAGCCATTCTTCAAAAAGGCAGGGCTGAATTTCTTTTATTGCTGAGAAATGAGATGCAGCAATTTCATTTTCAGGAAGACAGGGAGAAAATTTTGCTCACTCTTAGATTGACAAACCGGAATGTCCCAGTTGGGTTAGAACCTCTCTTTACCACTTTCTTGTCCTGGTTTCATCTTCAATTTGCCCATGTAGAATATATCTGTGTGAAAGCAAATGGGGGGGGGAGAGAATGCAGCCTACTTTTTGCTTCCTTCCTCTTTGTCTATAAATCAGATGAGGATTAATTTCAAATAACCCTCTTTTCTCAGAACTCGGGGAAATGAATTACATAATAACAACCATGTGTAAAAACTGCACTTAAGGCATATTAAGTCTGCTTAGTCTCATGGAAACACAGTCAAACATCTGGCCATCTTTTATGGAACTGGACAGCTTTAAGTTATGTGAATTATGTAAATAATTTAAGTCTCTTGTCTTTCAACCAGCATTTGGACCACAAATGGCTCACAAATACTCTCCTATTCAGGAGAGTACATTTTCAACAGACTTTTCTATTCAAAGACAGAGTAGGCTCAAGGAGCCAATGAAAAGTAGGAATTGTTAAGTAAAGCATGGTTTGATGCCAAAACACAACTTTGTAAAGCTATGGAATGTCATGACAATTAGATCAACAATCTGGGCTGAGAAGAGAAGAGGAAGTTGAATGTGCCTGGAATCTGTGAAGATCTGGATGGGGAGCAACCAACTCAATCTTGGCAAAATGGGGTGGTTTTGGATTTTTGACTCCTAGGTTGCAGTGACATGCCATCTTTGACTCTGGATGGGGTGGCACTCCCCTAGATAGAGTTAGTGCCCAATTTGGGGGTCTTCTTAGACTCACATCTACTGCTCAAGGAGCAGGTAGCCGCTGTGGCTAGGGAGGCCTTCTCATATATTTATCTTGTGCATCAATTGGACCATTTCCTGGATTGGGAGGCCTTGGCCACAGCAGTCATGCTTTGATCACTTCCTATTTCCAGTGAGTTCTACATGGGGCTGCCTTTGAAAATTATCCAGAAACTACAACTGGTGCAGAATGCAGTGAATTGTACAGTGTTGGGTACTGTTGGTTACTTCTGCATTCACCTAAGTTCACTTCCTGCTGCATAAGTTCCACCGGATTTCAGTCCCCTTCCAGATGCAATTCAAGGTGTTGGTTATATCTTTAGAACCATATGGCTTGGGACCAGGTTATCTGTAGGGCATCCTCTGTCTCTCCTACCAGAATGGATATGCACATTCTAGGTTCCTTTCCATGAGCATTATGGGTTCTTGGAAGCCTGCCTTTTCCATGGCAGCTCTTGCCTTATGGAACACCCTCTCCCTGGAGACCTGTCAATCCCCACTCTCCTTTTAATCTTCTGAGAAGCACTCAGAACCTGGCTGTTCCCATAGGCACTGTGATGGCTGAGATCATAGGAAGAAAATGTGGTTGTGGCACCAGATTTTTCTCTCTCTCTTTTTCTTTTTGAGTTTTATTGTTGTTGTAACTGTATATGTGATTTTTATTGTTGAGTGTAAGCCTCTCAAAGTTTGGTTTTAAGATGGGTAGCTATATCAGTGTTTTAAATAAAATTAACTAACAAATTAATGTGGATTGGCAGCTGAAGACTAGAATGTTAACATTAGAAGATTCATGCTCATGCTGATTGAAAACATTCCTTAGCTGTTAGGAATGGAGGGCCAAACTACATTAGCCTGGTCTCAAAGATCTTCTGTCCTAATAGGCGTCTGGATGAAAGAATTCCCTACTGTAACTACAGTTGGAGAGGAGAGGGTAAACACTTCTCTTCATGTGTACTTTGATCTCTCACTTTGTTGCATCTCTTATGATTTTGAAAACCCAGGTTTCGTAGTACTGCATTCTGGGCATCCTTTTCTAGCAAAACATCCTTCAGCTGTGTTAGGATTACACTTTCCAGGCCAATATGGTCAATTCCCATCATAGCTATGAATTCTGGGAATTGTAGTCTCAGCACAACTAGAAGGTGTCTGGTGCAGAAAAATCAGGTTTAGCACCCTACCTACATTTCTCCGAGATACCTATTTTGTAAAATTCAGTAAAACACAATATTCACATTAACTATAGCTTTTGCTTAAAAGACAATTCTGCAATAAACAACACAAGAGTAGATGTCCTATATTAAAAGGCCCCTCACCAATGTGGGAAAGGAAGTCCACTGCTTCCTTGCTGGCAGTTGGAATTCTTTCTATTAGTTCAACTTCTTTTGCCTCTTCAGACAACTTTTTTTGCGTGCTGGACAAATGAGAGCTTCGAGACCTGGAACTGATGGAAGGATTCATTTTTCACAGTAATGGTAGTGCTCTGAAAAGAGGAGGTGGATTTTGTTAGTAGTGGCAAATTGTAATAATATTCTTTATCCATAGAATAAGGTTCCTAAACAGTAATATCGTAACTTACGGGACCGCCTTCTGCCACATACTTCTCTACGACCGGTGAGAGCGCACAGGGTTGGCCTCCTCCGGGTCCCGTCAGCGAAACAATGTCTGGCGGGCCCTAGGGGGAGGGCTTTCTCTGTTGTGGCGCCCGCCCTCTGGAACCAACTGCCCCTTGAAGTCCACGTTTCTCCAACTCTCCCGGCCTTCCGGAAAAACCTAAAAACTCATCTTTACCGGCAAGCCTGGGGATGATTGTAGTTGATTGTTGCATTGAATGTGTTTTTTTATTGGTTTTTAGATATATTGTTTGGGTTTTTATATTGTAATTCTTTGTTATATATATGTTGTTAGCCGCTCCGAGTCCCCGGAGAGGAGCGGCATACAAACCCAAATAAATAAATAAAATAACTTGGGTGGTTGCAATTGTAGTCAAATGTGATGTGAGAAATGGAATAATTCAGGTTATCCTATCCCTGCACACAGAAGTCCTTTTATAAAAAGTTATTACTGCTGTTGAGATGATATAGCAGGGGTGTCAAACTCACTTTCACTGAGGGCCGCATCAGCATTGCAGTTGCCCTGGGGGGGCGGGGTGGGTGTGGCCAGAGTGGGTGCAGCCTACTGGGTGGGCGTGAATGGAGTAGGTGTGGCTACCGTGTGGGCATGGCCAGTTCTACATCATTCGCGTCAAGGGTGCCTATGAGGGCCTGGGCAGGAGTGGGACAGATCTGAGGGTCTCTGGCAGAAGGGGGTGGGACTGGGGCAAGAGCCAAGGCATGGTCCACCAGGGCAAGTGCCAAGATGGCCACCACCAAATTGTACATTGGCTCCCAGCTGGCCTGGGCCAGGGCCAAGGCAGCGGGGGCTGTTCCCTCACTGTTTCCAGGATGGCTTCGCGGGCCACATAAAACCACTTTGCGGGCTGCATCTGTCCCCCAGGCCTTGTGTTTGACATGCCTGTGATATTGGCTTACATCTCGAAGGCAGGGATAACTGAGAATGCATGAATACAACTTATGGAAAAAAAGCTGATGTGGATAGGATAGTATTGTGAAATTATACAGAATTTCGTTTCATACAGATTTAGATCTGATCCTTCCCACATCTTTTGCACAAGGTAGCTAGATTCCAGCAATCCAAATCCAGACAGATGTGTGCATTATGCCGTTAGTTTTGTGGCTGTACAACCGAGATAAAATTCTTGGCCAAATGTGCATCTGGAAATTTCATATTCTCTATGTAAGCATACATACATATGTGTAGACAGACAGACAGACACACAAACCCTAGAATCACAGTCTCCAATTAAATAAAATGAATAGCAGAAAAAGTAACCAGAAAAGTTGATTACTTAGCAAGTGGTTAGGTAGGTAGGTAGGTTAGGTAAGTAGGCAGAGAGACAGACAATTTGAGATTTGGCATTAGTTGTGTAGAGTGATAACAATAAAAGAACACATGGCAGAATATACGTATTTTCCCCCCTTTGTGCTTACTTCTCCCCTAATAATTATGGAAATCTAAAGTGTGTGTGTGTGTGTGTGTGTGTGTGTGTGTGTGTGTGTGTGTGTGTGTAAAAGAAAGCCTTTGAAGATTTTTGACTCTTGGTGAGTGCTTGGATTAATCTCTGCAGTGTTCTTGGCTTTATTTTCAGAAGTAGGTTGCCTTTGCCTTCTTCCTTGGACTAAGACAAGGGGCGTTGTCTTACCTGAACGCCTTTTCTCAGCACGGAGCTGGAGAATCCACCAATGGGTTTAGACTGTATTCCTGCCCAATCAGATCAAGTCAGCCAAAGTTGCCACGCCCATCCTGGACCATAGAGATCCCAATCTTGATGCGAGCATAGCCATTGACTGACAGCAAGACATTGTGGCTCACTAAACTAAGACTAACCCTAGGCCTGAATAACCTGCAAGGGTGGGAGTGGATTCTCCATCTCCGTGCTGAGAAAAGGCGTTCAGGTAAGACAACGCCCCTTCTCCAGCACTGGAGATGGAGAATCCACCAATGGGACATACCAAAGCCTACTGTCCCTGAGGGTGGGAAGTAGATCGGTCCGGAGTGGCACTTTGATGTAAAACCTGTTAGAGAACCCTCCTACCGAAGGAGGCCTCCACCAAGGCAAACCTATCGATCTATGATGGCCCCCAGGTGTAACAGCCTTGTTCTGGGAACCATCTGGCTCTTGGGGAAGTTTACCGAGAACCCGTGATCCTGGAGCAGCTTTACCACCAGTTCGAGGTCCGCCATAATGGACTGGGTGGACGATGACTGGATTCATATGTTGTCCAGGTAACACTGGACTCTGACTGGCACCATCCTTAAGTGAGCTGCTAGAACCGCCAGAATTTTGCTAAATACCCTGGGAGCCGATGAGAGGCCAAATAGAAGTGACGCCCCTTGTGTGCGAATCTTAGGAACTGGTGGTGGGCGAGAGAGATGGGGATATGAAGGTACGCTTCCGTGAGGTCAATAGACGTCAGGAAGTCCCCTTTTCTTACGCTTCCCAAGATGGAGCAGAGCGTTTGCGTCTTGAATTTGTGGTATGCAAGATGATAATTCAAGCCCTTGAGGTCTAAAATGGCTCTCTATCCCCCTGACGCCTTGCGGACGACAAAGAGGATGGAATAAAATCCCGACCTCTCTGGTCCGCCGGCACCGGTTCTATGGCCCGTATGTTTAGTAGATGTTGAATGGCTTCGTTCATTAGTCTTTTCTTTGTTCGATTCCGGGGGTATGGACAAGAGATAAATCGATTTGGGGGGTTGGAGATGAACTCCAAGGACAGGCCGTGACGTATGGTGTTGAGTACCCATGCGTCCATGGTGATGGCCTCCCGCTGGTGGGCAAAGAGAGAGAGTCTGCCCCCTATGGGAGGGACCGCTGGAGAGTCACCTGGAGTGGCGGAATGGTCGGCCGTTCCCCCGAAAGGGCTGCTTGCCCTGGGGTTGCTGTCTGGGTCTGGCCATCTGTCAGACTGTCTATCCTGTCTGTCCTGCCTGGCCGGGAAGGGGCGGAAAGGCTGGGTGTAGTTGTACCTAGCCCCTGCGCGAAAGGACTGTCTTCGTGGGTAAAAATTGGACCGTTTGTCCGATTTCTTAAGGAGATGATTAAGGACCTTGCATATTTGTCCTTATTTTCGGTGAGATAAGGATTCAAAGCGTCCCCAAACAGTTTACCTCCCTGATATGGTGCTGCCGACAGATGCCACTTAGACTTGGCGTCGGCTTGCCAGTGCTTCAACCAGAGCATATGGCGACCAGTGACGCTGGAAGCCATTGCCCTGGAGGAAAATCTGGCGGCCTAGAGAGTGGCGTCTGACGCATACTCGGTGGCTGCCACCATCTTGCTAAGATCCTGGTGGGTGCGGATATCCTCCGCTGGAATACGGGCCTGGAGCTGCCTGAGCCAGCGAAGGGCGGATCTGTTAAAGAAAGATGCAGATGTGGCCGCCCTAATAGCTCAAGCAGCCGCTTGGTGCGTCCTGCAATAGGCGAGTTCGCAGTTACGGTCCTCAGCTTTGAAAGCCTCAGAGACATCCCTGGGAATGATGGTGGGTGATACCAGGGGCCCTAATGGCTCATCCACTGTGGGCACTTCCAGGGCAGGGCCTCCTCCAGATATTTGGCCACGTTATATAGCTTTTTGTCAGTATTACCTGGGAGTGGAAGGTAGGCTGGAGATGTCCACTGTTTTCGGACCGCATTCAGGAACATGGGAATGCAGTGTTGAATTGCAACCAGTTCGGTGAAGTTTGGGTCCACCTCCGAGTCTGAGGGAACAGTGGTTGTTGCTGAGGAGGGATCAGGCCCAAGATGGGCTGTGGATGTGGCCTTGCAGAGTAAGGGGACAAAGAAAGAAGGGTTGAAGAGGCCGCTAAATGAGGGAGCTTCGGGAGGAGGCTCCTCCTCCTCAGACATTGGAATTCCCTGTTCAATGTCATGTTCGCGAAGGGATGAGTCCTCAGAACAGGTGGACCCAGATGGGGAAGAAGGAGCGTAATAGGTTTCAGGAACCGATTGATGAATAGGAAGGTGAGTGATGGCCGCTGGCCTAGGAGCTTGCGCTCTGGCCTCAAGGGCGCGGTCTACCGCTTGCGCAATCAGCAAGGTTAGACGGTCCTCCGTGGGGAGGGGAACAGGTTTACTTGGCCAAAGCCCGGCTGCTGCGTGGATAAGAACAGGCGCACAACAGGGGATGCCTAGAATCCAGCTATAGCTGTTGCGTGGATAATAACAGACGCATGACCGGGGGGGGGGTGCCTGGAATCCAGATGGGGCTGTTGTGGATAAGAACAGATGCACGAAAGGGGGTGCCTGGAATCCAGATAAAGTTGTTGGTAATTTAGTAAGCTCAGAATAAATGAGTCTGGTATGAGCAAGGTGTGGCCGGAAGACACCAGGCCCGAAAGGGACCAATAACAATAATGTGTAAAGGAGAATGGGCCTGATAATTATGGAGACCTGTAATGATTGTGCCTGACAGATCTTGAATTGAATAAAGCTCAGGTGAACCCAAAATAAGATCACAAACTGTGCCCTGAAGAGTGTGCACCTAGAGGTATCAGGCCTCAAAGTAAAGGTGGGCCTATCTGGCTAACAAGATGGCGGCTGTCCCCAAAATGGCGGCCTGCTTGACGATGGTGAAACTGAGAATTTGCTCTCCCCAGATTGCCTGTCTCAGTCCACCTCCCCCAATGGAAACCCCTTCTCCAGCAACAAGGAAGAATGGTCAGAAAAGAAGGAGGAAGGAGCCCCTTCCTCCAGTATTCCCCTTGTGCAACGGAGCAGAACCGGCAGGAGTCTGGGACCACGTGGCCCAAGATGGCGGCCACGCGTGGAGAAGGCAGCTAGGCCTGCCGCGGTCCGGGAGGCTCCGAGGGAAAATGCTGGCGCAGAACGAGCGTTCCCTTATTCCAGGGAAAAGGTCTGCGGCCCAAACTGGCAAGTTAGAAAAAAAAACAAGAAAACTGATTCTTTCGTCCCTCCGATCTGCCGCCTAATAGCTGATTGGCAGTGGCTGTTTGGCACATGGCGCGCCTCCAGCCATGAAAGGAACAATCATAGGCCCCGAAACTAAAGAAGGCAAAAGGGAGGCGAGAGGCTTAAACACATGCCGGAGCTGCAGTTGCAGCTCCAAAGAAAGGTTAGACATGTGGGATTCCCGAGAGAGATCCTGGGTGCGTCACAAAAAAACCTCCCCCACCAACGCTTGTAACCAGTCACCGGAGCT
The DNA here is from genome assembly GCA_034064705.1 of Bothrops alternatus. Lineage (NCBI taxonomy): Eukaryota > Metazoa > Chordata > Lepidosauria > Squamata > Viperidae > Bothrops > Bothrops alternatus. The sequence goes on from JARGCV010000116.1 coordinate 707,344, forward strand.
GTAGGAATGAAGATGAGCCAATATCAGCTGGGGACTGACAGCCGTTAGTCCACAGGTGAGGCAAGAAATTAGGGACTTGAGAGAGATCTATTTGTCAAGATGGGGAGAAGAGGGGTAAGGAAGGAGCCCCTTACTTGGAAACTCAGTTTCTGTCCCCCCCCCCGAATCAGGAATTGAATTGGAAAATTTAGGATGTTCCTGAATGGAGACTAAATTGCTAATACCGGTAGGAAGCCAAACTCTGTGCTGAATACAGCACTGCTCAGCAAATTTGGAAATGGAAAATCCACCAATAGAGACTGTACCTGCCTAATAGCCAAACTTGCACGTCTGTCCTGGGCAAGATCAAGTCAAGACTGGGATCTGTATGGTCCAGGATGGGCGTGGCAACTTTGGCTGACTTGATGTGATTGGGCAGGAATACAGTCTAAACCCATTGGTGGATTCTCCATCTCCAGTGCTGGAGAATGACTAGTCCATGAGTCATAAAAGAGCCAAGGTTGCCTACCCCTGGACTAGTCCAAGGTCACCCAGCTGGCTTTCATGCCTAAGGAAGGACCAGAACTCCAATCTCCTGTCTCTAGGATGGCAACTTAATGACTACATAACATTGGGTCTCCAGTCTATATGGAGTAAATCCAGAAATTCAGAAAACACTATTCACACCATTTTAATCATGTTATACAGTATAATGAATGAATACGACACTTTTCTGAACCTTGCTATAAGAGTTTGGCTGACTCCTGCATGAAAATTTAAGAATGCTCAATATATCTACATTATAAATTTTAAAAGCCACTGCCTCTCCATAGGGAATTCTGAAAATGTAGTGGAAGGCTTTCTTCCAAAATTTTCAAAAAGCTAGCATTCTCAGGTTTATTTGAATAATAATAATAATAATAATAATAATAATAATAATAATAATCTGGCAGTTAAAGCAGCCTAACCCACCCACCCCAATGGTGGCTTTCTATTTTTAGCCCCTTAATATCACCTATTTTTTTTCTCCATCTCACAGAGACTAAGTTACATCATGATTCTCCATGAAGAATTCTTGAGAAAATATGACAATAGATGACTTTCTATACACAGAATTGGGATTCTTGAAAAATGGAAAGAGCCCTGGGAAACGCCCAAACGTAGACTTGACTCTCAACAAACACAACACCTAAATCACAAAACAACACAAAACAAAACAATACAGAACAAAACAAAATAGACAGGCCAACTCAGAGATGGGGTTTCATAGCAAGGCTAAAAAAAGGTAAAAAACCCCAGTAAAGTTTGAAATAATTTATGATACAAATACTCAGGACAGAGTGGTAAGGAAAGTGCACATTAATCAAGCGTCCCGTCCCATCAACCTGCATAGAAAACAAGCCAAACCTGGATCCAATCCAGAGATAATTCTAGGAGTGAAATGAATCCAGGGGAGAAGAAATAAGCTGCAATTACTTTAAAATTGGTGGAACTGGCGGCTCTGGTGGACAATCTCCTTGTGCCCTATGTAGAGATGGAAGGGTTACCATCGATGAGAAATTGTTCGATAACACGCATTAAGTCCCAACTTGATAACAGGTTTAACAATGAACGTGTGAATTCAGAAGTACAGAAAGAATGGCTCCAAAACTGAAATGTTTCCCCGTCCCAAGCATCCCCTCGCAGCTCTTGTTCTCACCTGTTACACTCAACAACAGCGGTCCGGTGTGATGGAAGACCACACACAAATCTTTTAAATACAAAAATAAATCCCAAATATTTACACCTTATGTCTCTTCCCCAAAAGGGAATGAGCCTCGAAAGAAGCAAGGAAAAACTATTCAGCTGCAAGCAAATAACCTTCTCTCATCTGTGTTTTCTTTCTTTTTACAAAGAGGTTGCAATGCATGTACTGGTTTCTATAGCAACAGACTGCGCCTGATCTCTCTCTCTCTCTCTCTCTCTCTCTCTCTCTCTCTCTCTCTCTCTCTCTCTCTCTCTCTCTCTCTCTCCCCCCTTAAAGAAACATGACTTGTTAACAGTTGACAATATTGACCACACTTTTTCATAAAATTTAGTAAATAAAACTAAATGTCTGAAAACAGCAATAAACATTTTGGCATGCACACTACTGAGAATATCAAAAGTGTATTTTAATTTATTTTTTCTTAATTTGCTTTAACTTTCAGCACAAACAATCAAGACATGTTTCTGCAAGTAGTTCCTTGTTTAATATTCTGGTGATCTAATTTAAAAACAATAAAATGGAAAAGAACAGCAGCTTGGATGCAAAGAAAAAAAAACTGGCTGACATTGTTTTGTTTGAAGCAAAATGCAATCAAAACCAAATAGAATGTGAGTTAAATTAAGGCACTTTTTGCTGAGAGGCATCTTCAAACTAGACACATCAAACCTATCATTGGTGGAGCCTGAGTTTTGGGGCTGGGGGCTGCAGGGGGTTTAAATTATGGATTTTTTAATTGTGAATTTTTAATCTTGTATGCTGCCTTGAGCTGCAAACAAATATCTCTGAATCGTTTTAAGGAAGCAATGCACCAGACAAATAAGCCAAGGCATTCAAGCGCTCTTTAAAAATAAACAAATAATAGTGTATGCTTTGTTCACTGATTTTTTTTTGGGGGGGGGGAGAAGAGTTTCAATATCAGCCTGGGTGTTGGTACATGATCTGGTGGCCCAGACTAGAAAGATACTTGAAGGGACACCATCAGAGCACCACGGTAATTTCAGAAGAAAGTCTTGAATATGCCTTTGGTTTGGACAAGGGACACAAAGACGAGTTAAATGGAAATTGGCTCAGTTACATTCCCTGGAAGGAACCCATGAAATGAAATGAAGGTGATTTAAATTTGCTTTGGTTCTGCCTAAAAGGGGAAAGTTTTTCTGTTGTTGATCTACCTCTCAGCTGTTTCTATGGTAAATGAGAAAGAATCTCTAACATCTGGCTAGGCTTGGGGACATTGTAGTGCAGGGGTGTCAAACTGCTGGCCCGTGGGCCGGTTTCATCATACCGAAGCCATGCCCACCCCATTGCCGGCAATGCAAAAAGACTCGCGATATGTTGTGACACGTCACGTGACGTGTGAGTTTGACACCTGTGTTGTGTTGTTCGTCCATCGAATTCAATGAGGACCTTGACATCTTGTGGATTATGGGCCATCAACGATGTGTCCGTAGGTGGCTGATAAGACCGATGTTAGCACGGAATGTTCTGCCACATACTGAACAAAGAAATGTAGACACTGTTACTTCAGCATTTACAGCTCTGGCTTTGCGGAGTGCACACTTCTCTTGTGCCAAGATTGTCCTTCTATGTTCATATGTCTGGCAACCCTGGTACACCAAAATACGCCATGTCGATCGATCATGTGCCAGAGGTTCCCAGGAGGTGATGTTAATATCCAGGGACTTGAGAGAGGCTTTCAGCGTGTCTTTATATAGCTTCTTTTGTCCCCCATATGATCATTTTCCTTGAGACAGTTCACCATAAAAGAGTTGTTTAGGGATGCGATGATCTGGCATCCTTACAACATGGCCTGCCCAGCACATCTGGGCTTTCATCAACAGAGTATAAACTGATGATAGGCCTGCTCTGGAGAAGACATCAGTGTCTGGTATCTTATCTTGCCACCGGATCCTCAGAATTCTAGGAAGGCAAGTCATGTGGAAATAATTCAGTTACCTCACGTGCCTCTTGTACACTGTCCAAGTCTCACTAGCATACATCAGGGTAGTTAACACTGCTGCCTTGTAAACTTTAAGCTTAGTAGCAAGGCTTATTCCATGGCGGTCCCACACTTTAGTCCGCAGTCCACCAAATGCAGAGCTTGCCCGTGTTGTAGTGTGACTGAGGATGACTAAAATAACCAAGAGAAGAGGAAGAAAGGACAGAAGTATGAAAAGTCAGCAGGGAGGGCATCAAAAAAGTGAAAGTGGTGGCTGCAACCATGATTGAAGCCCACTTCTTTCTTTAGGTTTATCACATGCATGTTATATGCGAAAACAGGGGAAATTTCCAGAGCCACCAGCTTGACCTTTTTGCCCTTCCCTCAAGAGAAATACAAAACAGAATTAAAATACCAAACAGAATCTGGGATTAAATGTGCAAAACTCAATTGACTTTTCTATTTTTAATGTGGCTTTTGAGGAGGTTAATGCAGTCTGAATTCCCATGGTTGCCATAAAGTAGGGGAAGCCCACTCATCTGCAACATTCTTGGAAATTCAGATTTTTAGCAGGCTAGTAAAAAGAAACCCTGTTAGTGTACAATACTGGTAGAAGAAGAATGGAGGGGTGATCCACTAGCCTGCTACTAAATTCTGCACTACCCAGAAAACGTCTTTCTTTGTGGTCAACAAGGAAACTAAGCTGGAAGATAGCAGAGGAGTCTTGCTTTACTCATCACCATGGAATTTGTTCTCTCTTAAAGTCTGCTGAGTTTCTTAATAAATACAAAGGATGATGATGAACATCATCTCAATGAACCCTACTGAGTATTGGGGGGAGGAGAAAAAACAAATCTCAGAAATATGCATTATATCTTTAAAAAGAGCAGAAGGAAAAAAGGCTGCGTTTATCAGAATCACTCAGAAATTATCTCCCAAGCTAATGCAACAATCATCACACAACTCCTCTGCTTCTAGCATTTTGTGGCTCAGATAGCACAGCTTTCCCTGCAGCTTTCTCCATTATGTAGAAGCAGGATACTTTTACACTGGAGCATGGCTGGAATATTTCTCATGCAAATTCTCCATTATTTAAAAAACAATTCAAACCACAAATCCCTGTTTTGCAATAGATACTTATTGATATTACCAAATTCAACATCTCATTGTGGAAATGCATATGGATTGAAAATGTTGTATAGCATACTGCACGGTATTATTAGTAATTCATATTGAAATAAAGCTGAAATCGTTCCCATCGTTACAACTGTTCTTTATTACCAAAGGTAGTTCCAGTTCTGTGGTTTAAAGAACTGCAGTAGCAAGCAGGTAACCATATTCAATAATAGAGCAATAACAAAAAGGCCAGAATGTAAAAATGTTAGCTCTAATTGGCCATCAACTAAATCATACTGAGCTTTTATGTGCACTGGATATAGAACAGAAATTTTACATTTATGTGTGTGACAAAGTTAAATATGACTATCAGTGTTTGGAGATAAAGGGGTATGCAGGAAAAATAATTAGACAAGATGTCTAAAAACATTTTGGAAATAAGTCCAATTTAGAGAGCCTTATTTCTCAATAGGTATGTATTTGACTGGGAAAAATTAAAATACAAGCTGTACCTTTAGAGATATTTGGCAATGTTAACATATGTGTAAGTGCAATTTGACCTTCCAATAATTACTTTTCTTTGGATTCCTTAATATTCATATTTCTCTTTTCTACAAGGTAGGATCCACAATGCAGCTTCCTATAACAAAACTCTGAAATGCCCTGAGATAAATAGAAGAGGGTAGAGGGATGAATGATCTGTTTCAGAATAGCCTCTGAAATAGCAGCTTGATCATACCTATACACATACATGTGTTTCAGAAATAAACCCAGTTGATTAAGTAACTTAAAATTAGCCAGAGCACAACCTTGAAACAAATTTTGTATATTTAAAACACCTTTTTAAATGCTCCTAAACAAGACTTCACATGTCAGGTGCCTGGAATATTCAACGGATGCCATTGTTCACACATGCATTTCAAAATTAAAATACCCCAGTGAGGGAGAATGCACTTATATGTTTGAGAGTTAAGAAAATGAAAGTTGCCTGAATGAAACTACTCAATAGCCCAGCGGTTCTCAACCTTTTTCAGGCCGAGACCCCACCTGCGCCGCCCATGTGCGGCGCGACCCCGACCTGCGCCGCGCATGCGCGGTGTGGCGGCCCGCATTGCGCATGCGCAGTACGACGGGCTGAACCGCGTATGCGTGGCGTGCGCGGCGTGCCGAACCGCGCATGCGCGGCAGGCCAAACCGCGCATGCGCGGCGCCCGACGGCCGAGGGGAAATGGGGGGAAAAATGGCAGACTGCGATGTTTGGCGACCCCCGTGAAACGGTCGTTCGACCCCAAATGGGGTCGTGACCCACAGCTTGAGAACCGCTGCAATAGCCTCTGACAAAAGTTTAATGCTGAATTCAGTGGGGCTTAATAAAGGAGAATATTTGTAGCTCGAAGTCGATATGAGGGGTCCTTGGTGCTCTCTGAGCTTGGTTGTTTTCTTGGAGACATTACCCAAACTTCACCATCAGCAGCACACATTATGTTACCTACTTTGAGTAATGAAAGATCTGCAGCAAAACAACCAAGCTCAGAGAACACCCAAGGACCCTCTCTGAGCTTGGTTGTTTTCTTGCAGACATTTCATTACTTAAACTAGATAACATCATCAGTGCTGATGCTTTGACCTAGTTTGGCTAACGTCTCCAAGAAAACAATCAAGCTCGGAGAGCACCAAGGATCCCACAGTGGGCCTTATTTTTAAGATCAAGTACAATTTAGTGAATTCAATGCAATGAATCGGTCCTTAGAGACGACACCTGCTATAATTCAAATTCAGAACTGCTGAAACGAATGCCTTTTATAAGGACAATTCAAACATGCATTTTTCCAGACACTATACCTTACAGGGGTTCTCAACCTTGGCAACTTTAAGACTTGTGGACTTCAACTCCCAGAATTCCTCAGAAAGCTGGCTGAGGAATTCTGGGAGTTGAAGTCCACAAGTCTTAAAGTTGCCAAGGTTGAGAACCCCTGCAAGCAGCCGCGTCTCATGGCTTCGAGGCCAGAAAGTCCGAGAACCTTTTAAAAGTCTGGACTTCAATGCCCATCAATCCAACCCGGAGTGGGCGCGGGCAAAGGCTCCTGGGAATTCAAAACAACTTCTTGCACGCTGCAAGCTTACGTGCGTCACCCGTTGCTCCCCTTTCGTAGATCTGAATCCGCAGTCAGGCAGCTTTAAGCCAGCCAAAGCGCGAGCGCATCTTCCCACGCCTGACCGCGGACTCTGCCGCATACAAACCGGCGGGGCAGCGCTGAGCGTGGATCCTCCTTAACGGGGCGATCGCGGCGCCTCGCGGTGGCGAAAGGAAGCGGCGACCGACCGACCGCGCGCTTCGAAATCCTCGGCGATCCAAGGGGGCGGGTCCCGAGTGTTCCGTGCGGGAGATGGGAGGGCTGCTTTGAAGGCGGCGGGGCGGGTTGGAGGCGCGTCGCGCCCCCTCCGCGGAGCATGGCTCGGCTGGGTTGGTTGCTGTGGATTTGGGCTCTGATAACCGCTCTCGCCGTTTCGGGTCGCCGGGCCTTGACTTACGCTTTTTACCGCTGCGGGAACAGGCAGCGTTCGCCCCAAATGCCCATGGCTGTGGCGGGTCACCTGCTGTTCCGCATTGGGTAAGTCGGGGTGGGGGGGGGGAGAACTGGAGCGGAGGGGGACGCACTATTTCGTAGCGGCTACAAGAACGTGCTTTGGGGGGCCAGCACATTTCTTGAGCTGATAGGATGCACTCCCCGATCTGCTGCAACTGGAAAGGTCTCGGCGGGATGAACGGTGAGACATCGGGGAGCTTGAGACGGGGGGGGGGGGAACTTAGGCTACTCGATCTGAACTGCAAAAACCAGGGTGGCCGCTAAATGGCAGCCGAGAGTTTTCTGCGGATTTTTTTTTTTTTTTTGGCAGAAAAATAGCTATATAGACTAACCGGCGTATGCGTGTCGAATTTTCTCGTGTTTCTTTCGGGGTGCAACGAGAGAATCTGAAGTCATTGTTCCAGGGCTTCATGCATGCTTCGGGCTCAGCGGGGTATCTGCTTCGATCCAAAAGGATGCAGAACATTTGCTTCGGTCGGGGAATGACAAGTCTGTTCAATTGCGGGGGGGGGGGGGAAAGAGCTTATGTGCGCCTGCGCGGGGGGGATTAACTGACTTTTGCAAAGCGAGCGCGGAGGAGGAATTCGGCGGCTCTGTTATAGGAGCGATATAGGTCAATAGGGACAAGGCTGCTTGCAGGGTTCAGGGAGAGCCGGCCGGGTTACGTTTGCGGGATTGAAACAGCAACGTTGTCCAGGGGCGTCGCAGCACTTAAAAGCAACCTTAACGGAGAAGAGACCGACCGCAACGCTTTGCAGGGCAAAGATTAGATTGAAGCCGGTTTAAGAAACTGCCGGCGTTTGTTTTGCGGCCAGGAAAGACGCTCTTTCTACTGTAGGCGTACTGGGAGCAGGCTAGTGCGGGGCTGGATTGATTGGAAATGATGGATGCCTGCGCATCAAAGGAACATCGGGATCCGAACCTGCATGCGTAACCAGTGGCTTTGCGCAGGTAGCTCGCTCTTAAAGGGAGCGGAGAGGTTCGCGGGGCGGCGGCGACGACATAGAATACAATAGGTGTCTGTTCCCCTCCTCCCAAATCGAAAGTCAGAAAGAACGAGATTCTGCTGTGCGCAACTTTTGTGGGATTTTTTATTTTTATTTTTTGCCTACGGCGGTTGCTTTTTGGTGGTTTTTTTTCCGAAAGAGCTGGAGCATGACGAGCATGTTTTCTGGAAATGCCTGTCATTCAAAAGAAAGAATAACAAAAGCGTTACTATACTGTTCTCGCTTCTTTACCGTTTAGCATAAACGCATTTCCCTCTTTTCCAGGGATTTATTTATTTATTTATTATTATTTATTTATTTATTTATTAAATTTGTATGCCGCCCCTCTCCCAGGACTCGGGGCGGCTCACAACAAGATCTTCCTTGGGTGGTGGGAAAGAGCGTGGCAGACCCATATGCTTTATATACGGTAAAAAAAAAAAAAAGACTGGGCCGACCCTTAGTACTTCCATGTGGAATTGGGAAACCTCTCTGCTTAAAAAAATCCCAGGTAATCATTGTGTTAATCATACAGATTAGTAATGGTTCATCAGTGACTTGGCTCTCTAAAACGGCATATGCTTCATTACTTAATCATTAAGCTCCGAATTCTGATCCTTGTATTCATTTTATGTAAAAAAAACCCAAAATTTAATGCTGAATTTAGAGCCATGTGGAATACAGTTGAGTCGCAGTTTGAAGGAGGGAGATGAGATGGTGAGAAAACAACACAAACTGTCAAGATAAGACTGATATTCCAAGGAATATCAAGTAAACAGAACGCTTGCTTACCTAAAACAAAAAGGGCACAGCCTCTTCTGCAGAAGAAAAAGCCTTGCAAAATATGCTGCATGTGATATACTGTGCGTGCGAGATAGAGAAAAGGGGCATTATGTTTTCTAATAATAGTTCTTCAAACTCTCTTCCCCAATCTTCTGTGATTAAAAGGCGATTGCCTTGAATAGATGGTTACAGATTAGGCCTTAGAACAAGAACAATAACCACAAGATAATAGACCCATGAGCCATTAGAATACCGCCCCAAAGTCCCCTAACCCCTTAAGTGCTTTCTTTACCCATCTATTACTAAAGGCAAGACACTTGAGAATGGAGATGGTTGGATATACATAACTCACTAAAAATGAGCAGAGCTTTAGGTTTTAAGGGAGAGTGCCAGATCTGCTGTGAACAAAGAGGAGGAAATTATTTTTGGAAACAAGCTTAAATTCCTAACACAGAATTCTCTTTTGTCCCTGGTTCTTCCAACACAGGCAAGTGCATTTACAATATCTTTTTGAGAATCGGTGAAGGAAAAACCTCCCAAACTTTTTCCAACCAATTTTCCTCTTCTCTCAAAAGTCTCCGTTCTGAGTTTGGATGCAGATCTTACAGAAGCAAATATGTGAAGAATAAATTTCCTGTATTCTAATTATTCGGTGAAATTTAAGTCACTCTGTCTATGAGTAGTTTCTTACATGTTTGCGTTCTGTGTTTGTTCCTTCCTTCCTTCCTGAAATATTCCCAAAGGTGCTTTTGCCAAAAGGCAACTGGACTTTATTGGGTTTTTTTCCCTTTGAAAAAGTTTTGCTTCTCATTCAGGAAGCTTCTTCAGTTCTAACTGACTGTAGGGGAATGGTAATATTTACTGTATATTCTTTGCAGTTATCTGGTTGTTAGCACTCTGAGGATGAGTTGTTAGGTCACTGAGAGTAGTTGAGGCCACTTGGAGGTTTATCTATTTCCTCAAAGTCACGTAAATCAGAGTGTAAAATAGGTGTGGAACCTTGGGACTGCTGAAAGAACTGCCTTGTAGACAGGAGATAGGTGGGTGTCATATCTCTCCCCCTCTGTTGAGGGAGGGCTGTTCAGTTTTAACACAGATAGTTCCTTTGACCCCTCTTTCAAGCTAGTGGTCCTCTTTGTCCAGTATGTGAACTTTTTCACATTCACATAATGCAGCGGTTCTCAACCTATGGGTCGTGACCCCATTTGGGGTCGAACGACCGTTTTGCGGGGGTCGCCGGACACTGCAGTCTGCCATTTTTTTTCTCCCGTTGCGCGCGCGCCGCGCATGCGCTGTTCGGGCCGTTGCACGCGCGCTGCGCATGCGCAGTTTGGCCCGTCGCGGTCCGCCATTTTGTTTTTTTCATTGTGCGCGCGCCGCACATGCACGGTTCGGGCTGTCGCACGCGCCGCGCATGCACGGATCAGCCCGTCGCACGCGCATGCGCGGATCGGCCCGTCGCACGTGCATGCGCGGATCGGCCCGTCGCGCGCCGCGCATGCGCGGATTGGCCCGTCAGGTGCGCATGCGCGGACTGGCCCGCCGCGTGTGCATGCGCGGACTGGCCCATCGCGCGTGCATGCGCGGACCGGCCCGTCGCGCACATGCACGTCGGGGTCGCACCGCGCATGGGCGGCGCAAGTGGGGTCTCAACCTGAAAAAGGTTGAGAACCACTGACATAATAAAACGTTTTCAAAGAAAAAAACCAAGAAAGTCCAGTTGCCTTTTAGAAAAAGTACCTTTGGGACAACCAGGGCTTGGATGATTGAGACTCTCTTAGCCATTCCTGAAATACGAGTAGTATGTATGAAGTTTCCAGACAGCATTTTACCCATAATATGGTCAAGTTATCCTTGAATCGATCTTGACTTCTAGTGATTTTGGCAAGAAGATGGAAGTGATTTGATACTGCTTTCAGAATTTGTTGACTTCCTACAGCCCTAGGATTTCCTGTTGGTCTCCCATCCAAGTATCAATTTGCTTTTTTAAGATCAGTCTAAGTCAGCAAGGGCTGTCACTAACTTGGTTTTGCATCTAGATATTGATCAACCTCAGTAAGATAGCTGAGTTGTTGGTTACAGGTTAGGCTTATTGTTTGAGCAATGCCATCTCTTCAATCTTAGGGTTTAATTCCTTTCTCCTCGTGCCATACTAGTACAGCTTGCAAAGCTGTGACCTCAGAGAAGCCCAGATGAAAAATGATGGGGCACAAAAGGCTGAAAATACAAATACTACAGGTCTAGGTAGGAAGTATTACCAGGGAGCCTAATGAGCTGATTCCTTGCTTTTTCTGAAAGATATCTTAGTTTGGTTTTTACTGCAAAGTCAGATCTTTATGCTGATATCCTCCAAATTACCAGTGTATGAATCCATGTTTGCTTTCTACTTTTTTGGCTTATGGCGCAAACAATTCATAGACTTATATAGGTAATCTTTGACTTACAACCAGTTGCTTAACAACCATTCAAAGTTACGATGGACTTTATTTATGACCCATCCTCAAAGTTATGATTGCTGAACCACTCCTGTGGACCTGAGATGGCATTTCAGGAGTTTGGCAACCAGTTTGCATTACCATTGTTGCAGCATCCCATAGTCACATGATCATATTTTGTGGCTTTTTTTTTTTTGCTGTTTTCCATTCGATAAGCTGGATTCAAATTTAAGACCAAGTAATTCGCTTAATGTGATTTGCTTAATGATTGACATAAAAACCAGTTGTAAAATGAAATGAAGTCTAGTCATTTGGTGACTCAATTAACAACTGCAACAAATTATAACCAAAATTCCAGAGTCAATTGTGGTGTAAATTGAGGACTACCTGTAAGTGTACTAAAGTGGGGATTTCACACATGAAAATAGTTCTTTGCAGGCTTATGATTCTGAGGATAATTTTCAGGAGATTAGTAATCTGACTTTGATTTAATCAAGGCATAATCTTAGTGAAATCTCCATTCTTAATCCTCTGGTTTAATGAAAAGGGAGATGTCAGGTGCATTGTTGAGTCATAGGTAGATTTTTCTTGCAGAGTGAGATTCCTTTTTAAATATGTATAAATTGAAAGGGAAGAAGAAGAAAAGAAAGCCAATAAACTAAACTAGCAATAGCACTTAGACTTATATACCACTTCATAATGCTTTACAACCCTCTCTAAGCGGTATACTGAGTCAGCATATCGTCCCCACAATCTGGGTCCTCATTTTAACAACCTCGGAAGGATGGAAGGCTGAGTGAACCTTGAACCGGTCAGGGTCGAACTCCTGGCAGTGGGCAGAATTAGCCTGCAATACTGCATTCTAACCACTGCGCCACCACGGCTTTACATGCAGTTTAGGAAGCTGTCACCTCTGCACTAGTCTCTTGCCTGCCTGCTTTATAGATGATAGTTGGAAACCAGATGGAGATGGGTTTTAGCTACCCGGTGATTCAGGCAGAATTATGTGTATAGGTAGTCCTCGACTTACAACCACAATTGAGCCCAGAATTTATGTTGCTAAGTGAGACATTTAAGTGAATTTTGCCTCATTTTACGACCTTTCTTGCCATAGTTGTTATGTGATTCACTCAGTTGTTAAGTTAGTAACACAAGTGTTATGTGAATGACTTCCCTATTGACTTTGCTTGTCAGGATGTTGCGAAAAGTGACCCGCGGGACACTGCAATGGTCATAAATATGAACCAGTTGCCAAGCATCCAAATTTTGATCACATGAGCATGGGGATGCTGCAGCGGTCTTCAGTATGAAAAGGGGTCATAAGTCACTTTTTCCAGTGCTGTTGTAACTTTGAATGGTCACTAAATGAACTGTTGTTAAGTGGAGGACTACCTATATTCCAGTTATACGTTCATTTGGAGAGGTGTCTTCTATGCGTTTGCATAAAAATTCTTCCATAGGAGTGTTCTTCCTACAAAGTGGTCATCTGTACTTTGGACTTTGTCTATTGATAGGTCAGTCTGGTGTCTGCTTATCTGACCATTACCTTGGATGCAGATTTGTTTTTACAGGGCTAGCAACAAAAACATAGCTTAAAAGCAGCCACACATGGTATAATGAACAAACCAGCTGGTTATTGAAGTATTGGATTTATAAGTGTTGGCTTACAAAGTAGCTTGCCAACCACTCCCTCCTCTGTTCCACTAGAGGACAGATTTCTGGTTCATCAAGTACATTTGAATAATTGTGCCTTTTGCTTAGAATAAAAGGTTCACTTTTTTTTAATTTTGTCTTGATATTGGCTGTCTGCAAAGTGCACGGAATCTGATTGTATATCTATTTGATTGCATTGTAGCGTATTGCTGTCTTGAAGGATATTTTAGGATGGCTAGTCCCATCTGCTTTCTTTCCAGTAATATTGTATTGCAACGCCTATCTTCCCACATGCTGGCTATTCTCCCTGGGAATATTTAGAATAACAATTCAGCACTTCTCAAGTTCATCAGGTTGAGGAAAACTAACTTAAGAGGAATTATGAGTCAAGGAATGTAATCCTGTAGAAAAATTATCCCTTTCTGAATCTTCACGACGACTTCATGTGTATTTCCTCTGCCCTGGTCTGGCATATTTTCCATCAGCTGCTCAGCTCTTACAGGCCCTTTATTGCACAAATGGGATCCTTCATTATATAAATAAGTAATCTGAAAGAGGGTGTCCGCCAAGGTTTTGAATGATATACTTAAATCCCTTTTCTTAACATCATTGTGATCCCCGTAATACCTATATTAACATAATATTAAAAATTCAGCCTTGCTTTCTACTAAATTAAAGATTCCTGTCTATTCAAATACTATATTCATTTTGAGCAGAATATTTAGAACATGTGTCCATTTAATATCGCTAGATGTAACCTAGCTTTCCTGACTGGTTATAGAAGAGTCTAGCAATGAAAACTAAAAAAAACATGTGCTGCAAGTTTTCACGTGACTGCAGGATTGACTGGATGTAGCACTGAATGGAATCTGCATTTTTTTCTCTCCTTTGAAAAATGGATGAGAAATGGGGAATGTCTTAATATAGGCTCTTTGTTGTTTAAAAAATAACAAAGAATGGTACCATTTGGAATTATTGCAAGGATGGGCAAGATGACCTCTGGAATACCCTGCATATACCATGCCTCCATACACCATGCCAGTTTTCTTCCTCCTAGTTTTTTTTTCATTGAATGTGTGTGATCTTTTCCACATACCTTATCTGTTGTACTCACCATTCCTACACATGTCCTCTATCATACCATTGCCTATGTTGTTAACTTGGTTCCTTCCACTGCTTCTTATCGCCTGTGTGCAGTTGGTTTCTTCCTTCTTCTGTCACATCCTTCCTGTAAATCGGCCATCTGGACTTTAAGCAAATGAAGAGAAATTCCCATGATGAAGAAACTCCAAGGAATTATAAACTTTTGAGGGGGGGGGGAAGTGCAAAGTATTTGTTTAACTTCTTCCCCGCTACAGAACTCTGGGAAACAAAGGTTGTGTTTGTATTCATTGATTAGTTTTGAAAAGTATATTGCTACACTATTTGCTACATGAAGTTTACTGTGGTGACCGGATTGAACTGCAAGTTAGACTGGGTTGCCTGCGTGGTGACAGGACTGAATTGTGTGCTTATCTCCAGTGCAAGCATATTATAATTCCAAGGCTGAATTGTGAAAACTTGGCCATAAATTTACTAGTTGGCATGGGCAGGTTGCCTGTCCTCAGTCGTGCCTATGCGCAATATGAGGATCATATACAGAATTGTTATAGCTGTTGAGAGAATTTATACCGAGAGATTTCAGAATGACAAAAACTCTGTGGAATAATTAGCCTGCAAGCTCAGAAAAAGAAATGTATGGGAAACTGAAAGACTTTTGACTATGATACCCAGGGACCAAATTTGGATGTGTATTGCTACAGTTGTGTCTTTTGGGAGGTTCACCAGTGGTCCTTGCTTTCCTATTCTTCGACCTGAGAATCCTGCTTAAGCAGTCCCTGGTAGAACAGACATTGCTGCCTAAATTGCAAGGTTTTAGATCTTTTTCTTCAGAGATTCTTGATTTGAGCCATCTGCAGACATTTGGATAAAATAATTTCACTCCTGTAGGGGAAGAAAGTTTCTTGTATGTGTGGCTTGCCTGTCTCATTCTGAGTTTGTGTGGGTCTGCTGTCCCAGGAAAATAAAAAACAAACAAACCACTGGATACTGTTTAATTGCAAGTTTAATCTGAAGGCTCAATTAGTTGCAGCTGATAACAGGAAAACTGGGTTCTCAGATGTTGATTTGTTGAAGGAAGTTATTGTGGACTCAGCTTAGAGGCTGTTTAATCTTTCAGGAAATGGCTCTGGAGAGGAGGCACCTTGGGAGAAAAGCTGGCTCGCTTTCAAATTTTTATGAATCTAACGTTCCTGAAACCTCCCCAACCACTTTTAATATAAGCAGTCCCATTCTAGAAGTATTGGATTACAACCCATCATCCATACTGAGCATGGACTGGCTTGCAGCCCAATGCATTTTAAGGCTGGTATACTATGCAGTAGGATGCATGTAGCTTTAACGTGCAGTTTGTGGGATCTGTTTTTATTGGCATGCTACAGCTGCCTTGTAGTGAGGTATGGAATTTTATTCTAAACAGGATCTACCTTTGTGTCAACAAGCTACAGTTCACAATCAGTTTTTGTTTTTCCTATAAGATAAGATAGATAAGATAACCTTTATTGTCATTTTTTTTACTGTGGGCACAATGGCACACATCAAAAATGAAATTTAGTTGCCTGCTCTCAAAGTGAAACACATACATGACACACACCTAAACATACTATGAACAACATATGTATAGACCCACACCCTACATATACTTGGCAAATAAATATTAAATATTGTCCATCTTGAATATATAACGGAAGGAAGAAGCTTGAGAGTTCGCAAGGTTAATGCTGTATGGAATGAAACTATGGTTGAATCTGGATGTTCTGCTACGGATACCACAAAGCCTCCTCCCAGAAGGTAAACACGGAAAATGGTCGCGAAGAGGATGTGTAGTGTCCCATACATTCCCAGATCAAGCAATGCTTCTGTGCTATGTCCTGGATAGAAGGATGGGAACTGCCAATGATCTTTTCGGCCATTCTCACCACTCTCTGCATCACCTTCCTGTCTGAAGCAGTGATGCTTCCAAACCAGACATGTATTTTCCAGTCTCGTCTCACAGCTCATTTCTTTCCCCCCATTCTTACTGGAATCCCCAGTAAGATAGCCAATCTTTGGCCTTCTTTTCAGCACCCACCTCAGATTGCTACAAAAAAATCTTGGCTTGATGCTGGTTCCATATTTTTCTCCAAGGGCTTGTGGATTGATGTGGAGCCTTTAGGAGTGACAACAACAGCCATTAGTACTAGAATTTCTGTTGCTAAGTGATGTAAAATGTGATATCCCATGACTACACTGCTTAGCGACAGCAGTCCTGGCACTTCTGGTTGCTATTGTTAAGTGAATCCCACACCATCATTAAGTAAAATGTCATGTGTTTGCCATTTGTGACCTCCTGCTGGCTTCCCCATTGACTTTGCTTGTCAGAAGGTGGCAGTGAAGGTCATAAATGGTGATGTTGTGACCACAGCACACTGCAACTTCGTAATTATGAGGTAGTTGCTGAGTGCCAGGATTCTGATCACGTGATCGTGGAGACTGCAGTGGCCACAATTGCAAGGACTGGTCATAAATACCACCCTAAGTTTGAAGTCATTCAATGAGTGTAGTTATTAAATGAGAACGTGAATTGATTGCCAAGAACTTGGGGTTTCAGGGTGATACAGTAATGTCTGAAGTGCAATTAAGGGTTCATCTCTCCATCAAGAATTCTCCAGAGGGGAACAATGAATTTGAAAGAACTATGAAGGAGTGAGCAAAGAACAAAATGTTTTATCTTAGTTCAAAAGGTTTTTGTGGAGAAAAATCTTACCTTTGTCTGTTAATCAACCCACTATCACTTCAGTTGTGAATTGTCTGTGTGGTCTGATAGTGTACATATCAGGTGAGCATCTGATGTCTTCAAGAATGGGGTAACCTTCTACACACATCGGCAAACCGGTTCTTAAATGCTAATAACATTGTTAAACCATGCTAATCCAGTGGATCTTAAACAAAATACTATCAAGGCTGCAAGATTCTTTTCATTTCATAGACCAGGGATAGGCAACCTTGGCTCTTTTATGACTTGTGGACCATGCTGGCTCAGGAATTCTGGGAGTTGAAGTCCACGAGTCATACAAGAGCCAAGGTTGCCTACCCCTATCATAGACCATTCCTCCATCTTTAGAATAAATTTTACAGAAAAGAGATACATGTCCACAATACTGAATTTCTCACTTTTCTGCAGTTTTGCTAAGGGAACTCGCAATTTAAACATTAATGGATAATCCTCGACTTACAACCACAAATGAGCAAGTAGTAGTTAAGTGAGTTTTATGACCTTTTTGCCACAGTTAAGTGAATCACTGCAGTTGTTAAGTGAATCATACGGTCCTTAAGTGAATCTGGCTTCCCCCATTGACTTTGCTTGTCAGAAACCAGCTGGGAAGGTTGCAAATGGTGATTGTGTGACCCTGGAACAGGGCAACCATCATAAAGACTTGCCAAGTGCCTGAATGTTCATCTCGTGATCGTGGAGATGCTACAACAGTCGTATGGGTGAAAAGCAGTCATAAGTCATTTTTTTCCAGTGATGTTGTAACTTCTAACAGTCACTAAATGAATGGTTGTAAGTCAAGGACTACCTATATGCTAATTACACTTCCTACACTGGTGAGATGAACTTACACTTTTGGGAATATTTGCTCATCCTGTGTAATTGCCTTGGATTTATATAATATTTGTGGTGAAATGTTAGCTGTTTTGATTTTGGGGAGACCTTTTTTTCCCAGACTCTGCTTGCAATGGTCCTGGAGGCTCTTTTTAATTCTCTCAAAATGACTTTCCAGTCAATATGATATATTCCTAGAGTACTGTAGTTAGATGCTCAAAGGGAGGGACAAATCCTTCAAGTCATTTGATTGACAGCTAACGTACTCTTCAACCATTTGTTATGTTTGTTGGAGTGCCTGGAGATTGTATAAAATATAGAAAAAGTACCATGTTATCTTTCTCCAGTACAGGAGATGGAGAATCCACCAATGGGTGTTCTCTGCCTGCTCTTGAGACCAAGTAGCCAAACTTGACATGCCCCTCTTGCTAGGAGATCCAGTCTTAACTTGGTCTCAGCTCTTGAAGACGTCTCAGGTGTGGCTCTCAGCAGATAGCAGGTTAGGAAAACTCCATTGGTGAATTCTCTTCCCTATACTTTACTTAAAATTAATTGGCTTCCCCTTTAACAAATTTCCCCACAAACACTGGGCTCAGTGTGCAATTATATTTATTTGAGATGTGTGGGGTGGAAGTGGGGGGGGGAGCCCTTGCAGCTTCTCTGCGTTCCTTTCCCCAGGGCTCTGGGGAAAAGCTTCCAAGCAGGATCTGCTTGGAACTTTTTCCAGATTCCCTCTCTCCCTTCCCCTTCCCCTGGCTGCAGGTCTGAAAGTCAATTCCTGACTTCGGATAATTTCCAAAGCTTCCTAGGCAGCCGGGAGCAGTCGCGGGCACCATTTTGGTTGCCGAAAAAAGGTAACGAAGTGAATCAAGCCCCTTCTTCACCTGCCGACTCGCAGGCAGCTCGAGGGCAACTAATTTCGGCGCAACGCGCCGCGCGGCCTCCGTAACCTACAAGGAGGCAGTGCACAGCCCGGGACTGAAAGTTGAGGCCGCGGAGATCGGGCTTAGGGGAACGAGTCGTGGCCGCCATCTTGGATTACGAAAGGGACGCGGAGGCCGTTTCGGCCTATATTACTGTTTTACATGCGGCCCTAATTCAATTGGCGGCCCGCCCACGGCTCCTTTAAAGCCTTACCTCCGCCTCAATTGCTACCTTTGGGGTGCCTAGTTACCGGATCTCCCCTTAATGACCACCAGTTCGGATCCACGTGGGTGGGGCCAAGTAAGGCCTACGAAGCCTACCCTCTGTAGTTAACAGCCACCTTGTACCCCACGTGCACACCTTAGGCCCAATTATACCTATTTACAATACTGGGCCCGGCTTAAGCCACATCTGGACTGTGTTTCACTGACTACATACACAACCTGAGTAGCCGCCAATTGAGATTGATCCTTCCCTTGTCAGGACCCTTGTCCACTCAGGCCTCTAGCCCTTTTGGGGGGTTTTCTTTTGTTTCCTTTTTCTTTTACTGGTGCACCTTGACTGGCCACCTAAGGCCTCCGGGCGGAGCCCGGAGAATGGCCCCAAACGTGCCTTCGGCATCTGACTCAATTGCCGTGACCTAGACCCAGAGAGAATTTTTTTTCTGGTCGGGTGGTCAGGGGAACAGTCTTGTTGCTTGTTCCAATCTCGCTCCTGCCAGCTACTTGCCTGCCAGAGCCATTATCTCACTTGTTTGGGATTGCTCAACTGGGATGGAGGGCTCCTCGATGCCTCAAACCTCGAGTACCGTCTCTCCATCCTCTGTTTATAGCTGCCACACATCCTCTGAACAGGGGGCGGCAGGCAAGTCCAAATCCAAGACGAAGCACATGCTTAAGAAGCCTTCCAAGCTGACGGAGAAGCAAGCCAGCTGTAGGCACCAGGCCCTGGAGAAGGAGTTCTCCAGGGCACAGAGGCGGGCTGGATTGGATCCTGCTCAATTGGCGGCCCCTGAAGTTGATCTTCCCTTAGGTCCCTCAACTTCAGCTCAAGGCATGTGGTCCCTCTCAGAGACGCCAGTTACGTTGAGTTCTCCATCCGCACTGACTCAGCACGCCACTATGGCTCCAGGCCCAGCCCCAGAGGCCACATTTACCCCCACGGCTGCAGGACTCGGGGCTGGACATCGTGGATATTTTCTCCGACAGCCGCCTGGAAGCCTTGCTTTCCAAGGTCGTGGACCGAGCGCTAGCGCAGCGTTCCGCTCATACACCAGATCAGGGGGCCTCCACGTCAGCCATGCCATCTTATAGTCCCCCTGCGGAAATTCCCATGATTCAGGAGCCCACTTCTCCAGTGCACTCCTCCATGAGCGGTTACTCCTCCCCTCAAGGTGAGGAACAGCCGGACTTTAATCTGTCAGAGGAGGAGGAACTTCCTCCTGAACCCTCCTCTTCGGGGGGCCTATTTAATCCAGCCCTATTTCTCACACTGTTGTGCAAGGCCACATCAACGGCCAACATTGGATCCGATCAGTTCCCGCAACCGCAGGCCACATCGGATTCCAGCCCCAATCCTATCTTTTTTGAAACAGTGGCAATGGAACACCATGTCCTGTGCCCCTCCATTTTCCTCAAAGGAATCAAGAAACAATGGATTTCCCCTTCCTCATTCCTTTCTGTAAGCGGGACAGATAAAAAGCTCTTTAGCACCTCCACAGACCTCGCTGATGCATTGGAGGTCCCAAAGGTTGATGAGGCCTGGACCCCTCTGGTTTCCCAGATGGCGATAGCAGGGGACCTGCTGGAGGCGCTAAAGGCGGATGATAAAAAATGGGAGCAGACCTTCCGGAGGAGCCATCAGTCTGCAGCATGGGCAATTAAAACGGCCACTTGCGCATCCTTTTTTGTTAGGACTATTCTTTTATGGCTGCGCTAGTTACAGGCCAGAGTTCCCACTGAGGACATTAGGACCCACCAGGACCTAAGTAAAATGGTGGCGGCCACAGAGTACGCAGCGGATGCCACTCTTCAGTCAGCCAATTTTGCCTCCAGGTCCATTGCATCCAATATCACCGCCAGGCGGATGCTGTGGCTCAAACACTGGCAGGCTGATGCCAGGGTCAAATGCCGTCTAGTGATGGCCCCTTATCTGGGTAACAACCTATTCGGGGAGGCCCTGACCCCTTACCTTGTGGAAAATAAGGATAAGCGCAAGGTTATGGGCCATTTGAACAAAAAGCCCAACAAGCGCCCCACTCCATATTTTCGCAGGCAGTCCTTTCGGCCAGCAAGAGGTGCAACAGGCGCTCAACCCTCCCGTTCATACACTCCCAGGCAGGAGAGGCCGTATGACCGTCCCTTTGACAGGCCCAGGTTTTGACCCAGACAACAGAACCAGACTAAGCGGCCATTTGGAGGGGCAGGATGCCCCTACAGGAGGTCCAAGTGACCCCTTCACATGTCTTCCAATCGGGGGAAGGCTAACCCACTTTCTCCACCATTGGGAACTCACTTCCACGGACAGCTGGGTTTTACAAACCATCCAGTTCGGTCTATCTCTAGAGTTTCTAGCCACACCCCCGGACCGATTCATGGTTTGTTCCATCTCCAGGGAACCACTCAAACAGGGCCTCATGCAGGAGGCCATCCAACATCTTCTAGAAATTCAGGCCATAGAGCCGGTACCATCAAACTACAAGGGCGGGGGGTTCTACTCCATCCATTTTGTGGTCCCCAAAGCCTCAGGAGGGTGGAGAGCGGTCTTGGACCTCAAACATCTCAACCATTACATCACTTACAAAAAGTTCAAGATGCACTCTCTCCAGTCCATCCTGGGGGGCATCAGACAGGGAGACTTCCTAGCATCAATAGACCTCACGGAAGCGTACCTTCACATTCCCATTCATCCAGCACACCGAGGGTTCCTAAGGTTCTGCTACAGAGGCAAGCATTTCCAGTACAAGGCCCTTCCTTTCGGCCTGTCCTCGGCACCCAGGGTGTTCACAAAGGTCCTGGCCGTATTAGCCGCCCACTTGAGGAAAATACCAATACGCGTCCAGTGTTACCTGGACGACATTCTGATTCAAGCATCCACATTTCAGTCAGCTCAGGCAGACGTAAAAAGCACCATTCAGGTCCTTCAACAACATGGCTTCTCGGTAAATTTTCAAAAAAGCCAGACAGTCCCCTCGTCCAGGCTCCTACACCTGGGGGCCGTCATAGACACCACAAACTGCACGGTTCACCTATCCCAGGAGCGAATAACCAGCATCAGAGACCTGGCCCGTCAGGTGCACAGGAAACACTCAGTTCCATTGGTTCTACTGTCACAATTGTTGGGAAAGATGGTCTCCTGCATAGCCATTGTTCCCTGGGCCAGACTCCACTTGCGGGACCTCCAATGGTTCCTACTTCCGTTCCAGCGGGTGAATGCCAGCGCATCCAACCGCCAGGTCAGGGTATCGATCCACATTTGCAGGTCACTGGGCTGGTGGTTCTCGCAAGCGGTGACCAAAGGCTCACCCTTCAAGGAACCGGATCGCATCATGATCACAACAGACGCTAGTCTGTTCGGCTGGAGAGCCCATCTACAGTCGCAGTACGCTCAGGGCCGTTGGTCCCACGCAGATCTGAGACACAATATCAATTGGCTGGAGCTCAGGGCAATTCACCTAGCTCTACGCCAATTCAGACACTGGATCAGGGGTCGCCACCTTCTGATGCTCACAGACAACGTGGTCTTCAAGGCGCACGTCAATCGTCAGGGGGGCACCAAATCCAGGGCCCTCATGTCCGAGGCACGGCTCCTGGGTTCCTGGGCCGAATCCAACCTAGCCTCGATCAGGGCCGAACACATCTCGGGGGTCATGAATCAGCAAGCAAACTTTTTAAGTCACTCCACGGTCGACCCCTCCGAGTGGGGGTTGCATCCGGATCTCTTTTCCGAGATCTCCCACAGGTTTGGCTAGCCACTATTAGACCTGTTTGCATCGTCAACCAATGCCCCAGGTACTACTCCCGTTACTTCCTGCCAGGGGCGGAGGGGACGGACGCCCTGCGGACTCAGTGCCACCAGGCCTCCTTTATGCCTTCCCTCCCCTCCCACTCATACTGGCGACCATCCGCAAGCTGCTCCAGGAGCAGGCAGAAGTAATCCTCGTGGCCCCTTATTGGCCACAGAGGCCATGGTTTGCCGACCTGGTGAACCTTTCCCAGTCTCCCCCTTGGGGAATCCCCCCTCATCGCGTGTCATTACACCAAGGGACCATACAACACCCGGACCTTCAATGGTTACAGTTGACCGTCTGGCACTTGAGCGCAGTATAATGACTCAAGAACTGTTTTCCCCTCGAGCCATTGACATGATTCAGGCCTCTCATTGGCCAGCGACCAATTGTATTTATAATTCCACTTGGAAGAATTTTTGCCATTGGTGTCGCGGGAGGCATCTGAATATTTCCAAATTGACCATTCCTCAAATAGTAGATTACCTTTTGGATGGCCTGGACAAGGGCCTTGCCCCAGCGACCATTCGCCGACAGGTGGCAGCCCTGTCTACAATACTTACTTGCGCTGATTCAGTTCCCTTGGCTCACCATCCCAGGATTCGCACCTTTATCAAAGGTGCGTGCAACACCAGGCCCCCCGTGGTGCACAGGTACCCCTCGTGGGAATTGCCCCGCGTCCTTCGTGCTCTGACTAAACCACCTTTCGAACCCATAGCAGCTATTCCCTTGCGGAATCTGTCCCTAAAGGTGGCGTTTTTAATCACCATTACGTCGGCCAGGCGTATTTCTGAATTAGCTGCCTTATCGGTCAGAAATGACCTTTGCATTTTCCACAGCAATAGGGTGGTTCTTCGCCTAGATCCCACCTTTGTAGCCAAGGTGAACACGCTCTTTCATAGAGCACAGGAAGTGATTTTACCAAATTTTTGTCCCAATCCTTCCCATGACCTGGAGTGGCAGTGGCACATGTTGGACGTCCGCAGGGCACTGCGGCATTATATGAAGCGCACAGAGCCTTTTCGTAAGTCCGAGGCTCTGTTCGTTTCCTTCCGCCCGGCTTCGCTGGGCCAAAGGGCCTCCGCTGGTACTATTGGCAGGTGGATCAGAGCCTGTATTGCGGAAGCGTATCAAGCATCTTCCCTGCCGGCTCCACGACACCTTACTGCCCATTCCACTCGCAGTGCTGCGACCTCTGCGGCATGGGCCACTCAGGCGTCCATCGGGGAGATTTGCAGGGCTGCAACATGGTCCTCGCCCTCTCCGTTTATTCGCCATTACAGAATTGACCGCTTTGCTTCAGCGGACGCCTCCTTTGGTCAGAGGGTCCTCCAGCAGGTGGTCTCCGGGGATACCATTCCAGCCTTATCTGTTTCCCACCCAACGGGACAGTGAGGCTTTGGTATGTCCCATTGGTGGATTCTCCATCTCCTGTACTGGAGAAGGGGCGTTGTCTTACCTGAACGCCTTTTCTCAGTACGGAGATGGAGAATCCACACCCACCTTTTAGGTCAGTTAGGCCGTATTTAAGGGTTTGGGAGCCAACACCTCGTCCACCTTCAGCCACTTCACCCTCGTTAAGACTGGATCTCCTAATAAGTGGGGCGTGTCAAGTTTGGCTACTTGGTCTCAAGAGCAGGCAGACAGAGAAAACCCATTGGTGGATTCTCCATCTCCGTATTGAGAAAAGGCGTACAGGTAAGACAACGCACTATCTCTTCGGAATTTTTCTCTTCAAATTATATTTCACCTTTGTCTTGGCTGCAGTTGGCCTGAAAAACTTGTTTCTCTGCTGTGATTTATTCTTAGATGCTGCACATGCTTTTTCCAGTAATTTTTGTCCAAGGGTCAAAACTCAACAACTTTTTCTAATTCCACTTTTTAAAAAAAAATCAGAAAAGCATGTGTTCAGTAGGCTCTCTTTTAGACCATCTTTTAAACTAGCTATGTTAATAGTTTGCAAATGTATTTTTACTAGACCAATGTAAAATCTTCAGTCTTTTTTAATTAATAACCTCAGAAACCTGAGGACAAGTCAAAATAAACATCAATTGAAGAATAAAAAATAAGTTGAGTGTACACTTTATAATTTGAGTTTTCAGGCATCTTTGTGTAGTTTAACAGCTTACCTGTTTAGTCCTAGAATACTGAATTGATGCTAGATGATACATTTGTCTCTTTTAATTAAATATACCTCTGCTTTCAGTTGTCCACTTTGAATGGTTCAGCAACTCTAGTGGTGGCTGTTAATCTCTCTCTGCTTTGTTAAGCATCATTCTCGTCATTCTCGGGAACGTATTGTACCAAAGTCTTTGTGAACTTGTTCTGACTTGCCTGTCTGTTTGCCTCAGGTATAATCTCTATGCGAAAACCCGGCTGGGCTACCTGTTATACAAGCGGCAGGTAAAGAAGGCACGCCAGCGTTATCCCCAAGGACACTCAATTTCCCAGCCTGTGGAGTTCAGTGGTGAGAGCTTGGCTTTTTCCATTGCATTTTGGATAGATGTACCCACTTGCGTTGTTTTGAGGCATATTGTTTGATTTAACTTTTGGTCAGTGAATTTTGAGAAGTAGTAACTGGATTCTGGATAGGGAAGAAATCCTGTAATGGAAACTTAACTTTTTGAGATGCCTCAGCATGAATTAATGAGTCAAATTAGGTCTATATGATTGGGATTCAATCATACTCATACTCCTGAATTTGGCAAACAATTTGTACAAAGAAGGCTTTTTACACGTGTACAGAATTCTACAAACTGACTTGGTCAGAAATCTTGGGAAGGGCGCAGACCAGTTTCACAGTGTGATCTTTGAGATCAGCTGAGATTGCAGCACGTTTAATGGAAGATACAGCAGGATCACTGTACTTGAACGTCGGTGCCCCACCACCCTGGTTGAAATTACTGAGCATCTTTTTTCTCTATTGCTCAGTAGACAAAGTTACTCAAAGAACTTGCATCTCTCTAAGACTTAGAAGGCTGCTGGGCTGCAGAGGCCAATTTTTAAAAAATCATTTTTGTTTCTCTGATTGCAATGTCTCACTATCTTTTAAAATAATTCTCTTTTAAAGAGTTATTCAAGGTGGCCAACAAAATATAGTTCCAAATAGCGATATAGATATTGCAGGTTCAATGGAGGGTTTTCTGTGCTCATTTTCCTGCTTTCTTCCTTCTTTGCTTTCTGTTTGTTTTCCCAGGTTTGAAGATCCTTCCCATTCCTGTCCTGTCTGATAATTACAGCTATCTTGTTGTTGACACTGACTCCAACAGTGCTGTAGTTGTGGACCCTTCTGATCCTTTGGCTGTACAGGTGAGAATCCAGATATGATATTTCCTTTCCAGAGTTAGAGATAGGAAGATTTTGGGGCTGGATGTCTACTTTTTCTTCCTTAACCAGGGATATGGAATCCATGAGCTCTCCAGAAATTGCTAAATTGCCTCTCACTTAACCTTCCCTCAAAATTGGACCTCTAATTCAGTGTTACATAGCACTGCTTTTCAGCAACAAGCAAGGTCTTCCAGTTCCGCACTTCTGTTGTGATTTTAAGGGGCAATCAAATGGAATTGGGTATAATAAATAAATATAAATACTCTTAGCAGTATTAAGGAATAGGATGTTTCTGTGCACGATTGAGATAAAGTAATAGATCAGTGATGGCGAACTTTTTAGAGACCGAGTGCCCAAACTGCAACCCAAAACCCACTTATTTATCGCAACGTGCCAGGGCCGCATCAGCATGGTGGTGCCCTCAGGGGAGGCGCCTCTGAGTGTCGCCAATGGCATGCAAAGAGCGGGGGCACAAAAATGGACCACTATGCCGCAAGGCGCAAAAACGGCTGCTGCTGCACCGCAGGGTGCAAATACAAGATGCTGCACCATACAAGAATGGGGCAGGCACTAGCCCCGTCCCATTTACAATGCGTGCGTGCTTGTGGCCCCATGTGCGCATGCACACATGTAAAATGCTTCCCCCCTCCCTTTTCTTCCAGTCCACCAATCGACAATGGTTGGTGACCTCTGCTTTACCACCTCTACTTGAGCTTGCTAGTCAGTTGCTTCTCCTCCTTTGTGCTGGGTGGCCTGATGGACCTGCTGCTGGTGGCAGTGGTGCGCGTCCCCACAGAGAGGGCTCTGAGTACCGCGTGCCATAGGTTCGCCACCACTGTAATAGATTTTGATGCTAGAACTGACTTTGAAGTCTGATCATAAAAATATCCAGTGTTGTTCTTCATTTGTTTTTTTTTTCATCTCAGTTACTTAAGTCAGTGATGGTGGGAAATACATTATTTTTGTTATTACTGTTGTTCAGCAATTAGCAATCAGATCTTTTCAGATCACCCAGGAATCTAATAATACATCCTGTTTTGATTTTTGCATCTTCTGCTGTATAAAGTGGCTCAACTATGGATGTTTGAAAGCTGGAAAGGGAATTGCCATTCTTACCAATGTTTTTAAATTGACTCAAGCTGTCCTCTTAAGAACAAGGACTTGGTAATCAGTTGGTCTGATCTCTTGCATTGATGCAAGAATGTTTAATATTGATGCAAGAATGTTAAATGGCCCATGCAGTTGAGGACTCGTCTGTTTTCACTGGTTTCTGGAATTTTTATCAAAGTCAGCTGGAGAATGACAGATTACCATGACCTGCTACAAGTTCATAGAGATGTTAATCAAGTATGAATCGTCGAAAGGAAGTGTCAAAAAGTCCCTTGGATGAATTAGGCTAAGTTTTGTACGAGGCAAGTGGCCAAAAGGAAAATAGTATCTATCATATTTCTGGAAAGAACTGACATTTCTCAAGAATTGATCCCAAGCTTAAATGCTAAGAAAGGAAAAAAAAATGAATTCTTCCTCTATCCTCCCTAATTCCAAATGATCAGCATTTAAATCCGTCCTCTGGCAAAGTCTTTGATAGGCCAGCTATCATCTACCCCATAAATCTCAATGCTTCTAGGACGAAAAAAAACAAAAAAACCTCCAAAAACAAAATGGCGGACCGCGACGGGCCGATCCGCGCATACGTGGCGTGCGTGTGACGGCCTGAACCGCGCATGCGCGGCGCGTGCATGATGGCCCGAACCGTACATGCGCGGCGCGTGCGCGACGAAAAAAAAATGGCAGACCGCGATGGGCTGCGCAGCACGCGCGCGATGAAAAAAAACAACAAAAACAAAATGGCGGACCGCGGTGTCCGGCGACCCTCGCAAAACGGTCGTTCGACCCCAAATGGGGTTGCGACCCATAGGTTGAGAACCGCTGTTCTAGGAGGTGTCATTTGAAAAGGACCTCTCTCTACACCAGCGGTTCTCAACCTGTGGGTCGCGACCCCATTTGGGGTCGAACGACCGTTTCACGGGGGTCGCCAAACACCACAGTCCGCCATTTTTTCCCCATTTCCCCTCGGCCGTCACGCGCCGCGCATGCGCGATTCGGCCCGTCACGTCGCGCATGCACGGCGCAGGTCGGGGTCACACCGCACATGGGCGGCGCAGGTGGGGTCTCGGCCTGAAAAAGGTTGAGAACCGCTGCTCTACGCATAAGTGCAGTACTACCATTCGTCAGGATGACGCAACTGCATTGTAGACTTTTGCTGATTTAACAGTTATAGGTGGTCCTTATTTAGTAACCACAATTTGGACTAGCAGCTCTGTTGTTAAGTGAAGTGGTTGCTGGCACCAAACTCCTATTTAAAAGACTCTTGCTTTTTTCCTCCCTCTTCTCCCTCCCCCCCATGTCCTCTTTACACAGATTAGCAGAATCAGCCTTTTCTTTTCCTGACGTAAATAATAGGCTGTGTATGCGTGCATGAAGATGGGCATCTGCCACAAAGCATCGGGTCTAAGGCGGCTTTGACCTTTTCCTCTTGGCTGCTTTCTGATCAAAACCACATCTTCCTCTTCTCCTTCCCACCCCATTGCCTTATCAACTGTCAGAGGAAAGAGGTAGAACTGAAAGTAGCTGTGGAACTGCAGTTTCGATATAAAACCCCTCCAGCACCACCGACCCCCTTTTTTCTAGTTCCATGACTCTGATTTTACAAAAGCAGAAGTGGGAGAGATCCAGGGTTTCAGTCCTGGGTCTCTTGTGATATATGTTGCTTGTTTGCCCTGATTCTCTCCTGCAATGTGGTAAGAGATACACACCTCTATTCTGATAGAGAAACTGATTTGTAGCTCAGAATTGAAATGAAGGGTCCTTGGTGCTCTCTGTGCTTGGGTGTTTCCTTCTGGACATTTCATTATCCAAACTAGGTAACTTCAGTACAGGGCAATGAATCATCTGCAAGAGAGCAACCCAGCTGAGAGAGCACCAAGGACCCCTTCATACCTCTGTTCATTATGGTGACCTTTTATGGGTCACCTCTTGTAGTTTGATGAAACCTTCCCTAGGCTGCTACAGAAAGCTTCCCTCTGCTCTGTCAATATGGGCATCAGTCTCTCTCTCTCTGCCTTCTCCCTTCTTTTCCCAATCCCTGTTTTAATCTCCACTGTTGATCTTTTCCTCTTAGGAATACTCTGAAAATAGTCCTCAGAGAAGAATGGATAGAAGACTTCTCCATTTTGTTTTGTCTCTGGAGCCCTCTCCAACCACAGTTCCAAGAATTGGTACCTTTAAAAAAAAACTATGAACAATATGTGGAAATTAGTTGGAGCCCTATAATTCATTTTACAATTTTTTTCTTTCTTTATTAGAAGAAAATTGCTTAAACCTGAAAAACCCTACAACAGTGGTGGCGAACCTATGGTGCGGGTGCCAGAGGTGGCACTCAGAGCCCTCTCTGTGGACACGCACGCCGTTGCCCCAGTCCTAGGCCTTCAGCTGGGTTTTATAAAACCTTTTTGCTTTAGGCCTTCGCCGCCGTGTACCAAAAAAAAAGGTTCAATCAATCAGTCAATTTCAACTTCTCGCAGGAAAAAAAAAGATCTTGCAAAGTTGGAATTGATTGATTGAACTTTTTAGTCCCACCCAGTCTGCTGTTACCACCACAGCCACGCCCACCCAATGGGCCACACCCACCCGGCACCCGAGGATGCATAAGTGGGTTTTGGGTTGCAGTTTGGGCACTTGGTCTCTAAAAGAATCGCCATCACTGCCCTACAATGTCTGTTAAGGTCCCTTCCAGTTAGTATACTCCCCCCCTCAATGACCCACTTCCATAGAAGGAAACTGGGCCCCAGGCACCAAAAGGTTGGCTATTGTTATCATCAAATTACATCTGCAAAATAAGATATGCGTATGTCTGTAATATTTTTTTTCATTTTTTTTCAAAAGAGGATGAAACTGTGGGAGTCCTTCTGGAGCAAACTTCTAGTTAGCTTGGTTAGATGCCATATCTGACTCCACATTCAAGTGTGGGGGAGGGGAAAGGTATGTATATAGTGGAATCATAGAACAGTGCTTGAATTTCTGCTTTTTTTTTTCTCTTGCCACACAGAGAGTCATTCAGGAAGAGAAAGTGACACTGGAAGCTATCCTGTGTACTCACAAACATTGGTAAGGGATTTCTTTTTCCCTTTTCTTGATTGGTTGCAGACAAGGGGGAATGCTGGGGAACTTTAAAATGTGTGTCTACCAAGTAAAATCCTAGTGCAAAATTGATGTTACCAGTTCAGGTGTGGTCAGGACAAATGCGTGCACAGGTGAAAATAAACCTTTTCCTTGGAATAACTTGTTCTACACGGGTTTTATTGGGGAATATGTCTGTAGATGTGGCATTGCAATCAGGATGGAAGTGAATAAGATGGGCATCCTGTGCTTTCCATAGTTAAATGTGTCTCTTCTTGACAGGGATCACAGTGGAGGCAACACAGCCCTGCGGCGATGGTATGGCTCCTGCAGAGTCTATGGAAGCAGCTTTGATGACATTCCTGAACTGACAGAGTAGGTGACCTTTGATTTCTGCTCCCTGCTTGGTGAGGATGGATACGAAACATGGTGGGCTTACAATGTGAAGACAAATCTCCTTCTTAGCTAGAAATTTTTTTGGGATTGCATTAGAACAGTGGTTCTCAACCTTTTTCAGGTTGAGACCCCACTTGCCCCGCCCATGCGCGGCGCGACCCGGGCCGCCGAAAAACAAAACAAAACCCAAAAACAAAATGGCGGACCGCGACGGCCCGATCCGCGCATGCGTGGCACGCGCACGACGGCCCGAACCGCGCATGCGCGACCCGGGCGCGACAAAAAAACAAAAAAACCCCAAAAAACAAAATGGCGGACCGCGGTGTCCGGCGACCCCCGCGAAATGGTCATTCGACCCCAAATGGGGTCGCGACCCATAGGTTGAGATTAGAAAGATAATAGTATGGTCTCGAGAGTGATGGGGAATAATGGCCCTCTCCTCCTGTTCATCTAAATATTGTAAGCTGACTCACCTTATTGTTTTGTGTTCATCTGAATAGTATAAGATGACTCAGTACTGGCTCTCTGATGTCCCTTTCAGCTTGTGACCATAAACATGCTGTTCCTTTTCAGTCCCCTCACGGACAAGGAGACTGTAGTGGTTGGGCGCCTGAACTTCAAGGCTCTCCTCACTCCAGGTCACACTCTGGGGCACATGGTCTATGTCTTGGATGGGAAACCATTTGAAAGTCCTAGCTCTCTCTTCTCAGGAGACCTCCTCTTCCTCTCTGGCTGTGGTAAGTTTCCAGCTGAAGGAGGAGACCAACTTGGCTCCCTGGTGTTGCTACCTCAGCCTTCCGGACTATTCCTTGGGAATTAATGTGAAATTTGCCTCTGTTAGCCACTAGGGGGCATCAGACACCTCTGCAAGCATCTGGAACGGACTCTCAATAGCTAAACAAATGGAAGTCTAGACTAGTGATGGTGAACCTTTTAGAGACTGAGTGCCCAAACTTCAACCCAAAACCCACTTAGGCATCATCGAGTGTCGGGTGGGTGTGGCCCATTGGATGGGTGTGGCTGCGGTGGTAACGGCAGACTGGGTGGAATTAAAAAGTTCAATCAATCCCAACTTTGCAAAATCTTTTTTTTCCTGCAAGAAGTTGAAATTGACTGATTGAACCTTTTTTTTTTTTTTGCACATGGCGGCGGAGGCCTAAAGCGAAAAGGTTTTATAAAACCCAGCTAAAGGCCTAGGACTGGGGCGACGGTGCACGTTAGGTTAGGTTCGCCACCACTGGCCTAGACCTTCCTATTGGATACTATGTAGTGACTGGCTGAAGGTGGGACCAAATTTAAGGGAGGAAAGGCATCAATAGATACAGTATGTGAAGAGGAAACCAACTGTAATATTGAAATACAGCCATCGAAGTCTCCCTCGTGTCAATCCTCTTTGTTGAATGAATTTGTTCCTTGTGCTCTCTAGGTCGGATCTTTGAAGGCACACCAGAAACAATGCTGGCTTCATTAGACATAGCAGCTGACTTGGCTGAAGATACCCTACTTTGGCCAGGTAGACCATACATCATATTTTTGTTTTGTGTTTCAACTCCCTTTTTTTCCCCAGTTTCCGAACTTAGAATAAAAAGCCACATCTTCGCCCCCTTGGAGTGCCTCCCTCCCTGAGCCTCACTGTACTACCTTTGGGAATCCTCCCTGAGCCTTACCAGGCTTCCCTTCTACCCTTCCCAAGCCTTCCCTCGCCCCCTCATGCACCCATATCCTACCTGGCAGTACCTACCTGCTGGTCTGCTTGCAAGCTGCCTGGGACATGAAGCTTCCTGCCAGCTTCTCCACTGACTTGGTCACGGGAAACTGGCAGGAAGTTGCAGGCTCAAACTCAACCCCGACAAGATGGAGTGGCTATGGGTTCTGCCTCCCAAAGATATTTCAATCTATCCGTCCATTAGCCTTGGGGGGGGGAGCTTTTGACCCCCTCGGAGAAGGTCCGCAACTTGGGCGTCCTCCTCGATCCACAGCTAAATCTGGAACATCATCTTTCGGCTGTGGCGAGGAGGACATTTGCCCAGGTTCGCCTGGTGCACCAGTTGTGGCCCTATTTGGACCGGGAGTCTCTTCTCACAGTCACTCATGCCCTTATCACCTCGAGGCTAGACTACTACAATGCTCTCTACATGGGGCTACCTTTGAAAAATGTTCGGAGACTTTAGGTAATGCAGAATGCAGCCGCGCGAGCAGTGTTGGGCTTACCTAGAAATGCCCACATTTCGGCATCACTCCACGAGCTGCATTGGCTGCCAATTGGTCTCCGAACCCAATTCAAAGTGTTGGTTATGACCTATAAAGCCCTACATGGCATCGGGATCGTCTGCTGCCTCATGAATCCCAGCGGCCGGTTAGGGCCCACAGAGTGGGCCTTCTCCAGGTCCCGTCAGCCAGACAGTGTCGCCTGGCGGGGCCTAGGGGAAGAGCCTTCTCTGTTGCGGCCCCGGCCCTCTGGAACCAACTTCCCCCGGAGATCCGTGTCGCCCCCACCCTCTCCGCCTTTCGTAAATTGCTTAAAACATACTTTTGCCAGCAGGCCTGGGGCAGCTAACACCTTGCCCCTAGCCAGTGTATGTTTGTGTGTATGTTTGTGGAATGATTGGTTTTTCTTTTTTAACTTAAGGGTTTTTATATTTATGTATTTTATTGTGATTTCTATCATGTTGTGAGCCGCCCTGAGTTCTCCGGAATAGGGCGGCATAGAAATTAAATAAATAAATAAATAAAAAAATAAATAAAAAAATAAAAAAATTGTGGGATTCTGCTAATAACAGCAACTGGGACTGCAAGGACGGCCATTGCTAAGCAATGTGGTCACACTTTATAAGCACATCCTGTCATGCTGGAAATTCCCAGCCCAATCGCTATCATAAGTTGAGAACTACCTGTATGGAAGGAAAGTCCACCTGGATGAACTTCATCACTGATCGAGGGATGGTTCTAAAATCATATTGGACCACTTAAAAACTGCTTTGATGTTGTCCCGAGAATTCTGCTAGCACAGTCTACGTCAGGGGTGTCAAACTGCCGGCCCGCGGGCTGGTTGCATCACATGGAGGCCCCACCCAGCCCAGCTCCGGCAATGCAAAAAAAGTCACGATACGGCGCGACGCGTCACATGACGCGCCGAGTTTGACACCTGTGGTCTCCATGATTCTCAAAGAAGAACGGTTGTTTGGGAATCAGAAATTAAGCAGCTTAAAATACAGACTAGCAGAGATGTTGAGAGACCTTGGATGACTATACCGTGTTGACTGTTCATCCTCTTTCCTTAGGGCATGAGTATGCATTTGAATGCCTAATGTTTGCAAGCCTCCAGGAGGCAGAAAACCCCATTCTGAAACAGAAGCTCCAGTGGGTGAGCCAACAGCGGCTTGAAAAGAGAAGCACAGTAAGGAGTGGCTCTGTTTGTATGCATGGGATGTTTCTTTCATGTTAGGGGATCTATCCATCACCCCAGATAAAACCTGGAGTGGAGGGAGATGAGAAGCCATTGGGGTTTGTAACTTCTTTAAGAATGAAATATTTTAGCAGCTGTGTATGTTTTCCCTCTCCCCCTTTAGTTGCCATGTAGCACTCAGGTAATCCTCATTTAAAGAACACAATTGGGACCAGCAACTCAGCTCCTTAAACTGTATATCATTCCCACTTGGTTGTTAAGCGAGTGACAGTCGTTAAGCGAGACATCACATGACCACGACTTGCTATTTCACTGATGGCTACTCCATTGACCCTACTTACCAAAAGCTGTTTGTGAAGTGTGCAGATGGCAATCGTGGAATGCTGCATTGGTCAAAGACACACTGGTTGTGAAGTGTCTGATTCTTTGATTATGTAACTGGGGACACTGCGGTAGTCCTAAGTGTGAGAATTGATGATAGTTACTTTTCAGTGGCATTGTAACTTTGTATGGTCACTAAACAGAGCAGTCCTTAAGCGAGGATACTTTCCCCAGATTAGCATTTAATAAATTAGAGGCAATGCAGTCATCAGGTCAAAGCAGCTTGAGCAGTGCTGTTTTGAGGCTATATTAGCAGAACATTGCATGGCTGGTTATGCCGTTCCCAAGGAGCAGGCAATTAATTTTCCCAAAGGGCCACATGAGAAACTGGGACTTTTGTGGAGGCCGCTGCCCTCCCATCCCACCTCCCCACCCTCGATGTTGCTCCCCAACACTGCCAATGCTGATGTCTTGCTGCTGACCACCACGGGCTGGACAGGGACAGCCCACGGATGTGGCCTGTGGGCTATAAAATGCCCAGGTCTGCTGTACCCTTTTCCTTCTTATATTCTAGAGCAGCGGTTCTCAACCTTTTCCGGGGCTCGACCCCAGCCCGCACCGCGCATGCGCAGCACGGCGGCCCGCATCGCGCATGCGCGGCGCGACGGCCCGCATCGCGAATGTGCGGCGCGACGCCCGCATCGCGCATGTGTGGCGCGACGGCCCGCATGCACGGCGCGGCAGCCCGCATCGCGCATGCGTGGCGGCCTGCATCGCAAAGGGGAAAAATGGCCGACCCCCCCAAAAAAATGGCGGACTGCGGTGTTTGGCGACCCCCGTGAAATGGTCGTTTGACCCCAAATGGGGTCGCGACCCACAGGTTGAGAACCGCTGTTCTAGAGAATCAGGGAGGTATTCTTAAAAAATGCTTTAGTCTCTTTAGATATAGCTTTTGCATGTTTCTATCATGATTATTTATTTTCCTTATTCTCGAAAAGGGTATCTGCTATTGATTTTTTTTTCCATTCAGAATAAGTAACCCACTCATTCTCTATCCCCCACAGTGTCCTTCCACCATTGGTGAAGAAAAGCAGTATAATCCTTTCTTACGGACTCACTGCCAGGAGATTCAGGAAGCCATGGGCCTCCAACGCCAAAGGGATGAGGACTGGGGCACCTTCCGGGCCCGGGTGCTGAAGGAAGTGCGACTACGAAAGGATGTCTACAAAGCAAACCTTTAAGTCGAGAATCTAGTTCAGAGTAGGGCCTAAATTAGGTTTCTGCAAGGACTAGTGCAGACACAAAATGGATTCTATCATTCTGAAAAACACTCAACTTGGACACTGATCTTTACCACAACGTGAAGGGAATGGTTTGGGCCTTTATTTGATCTTTTCCTTCCGAAACTCGGATTCCCGTGCTATTTATCCATTTACTATGATAATTGGGATCACAGTCTCCCAGGAAGGGTCTTACCTCAGTGGAAGACAGCAATTTTTTTTGAAAACCCAACATGCATCACCAATATGTTGTCCTTCTGCAGGAAGGGATTGGTATAGCACATAGCAAAGTGAGGCTGAAACAGTTTTGTGAGTTTAAGCAAAGTCTCTTGCACTTCACCACAAGACTGACTTCTCGTATTTCCATTAGAGACTAATCCACATGTGGGAACTGAGGCTATTTTTTGTCTTCCAGTTGTTGACTGGCACTTGAGAAGGAAGTTTGGCCTTTCCTCTTCTTCCTCTGCCAAACCTTTTCTTAAGTATCAAAGCATCTTGCAACTCATGTATGTTCATGGAAGTTTGTTACTATATAATTTTGTTCCACTTTTCCCTCTTTTAATAGAACTGAGAAGATTGACATAACACCTGCCACTAGACCATGCACCAATTTCTTGAAAGAAAATGTCCAGGCTCAGATCAAGCATGTCAGTGTTAATATAAAGTCTCTCAGAGCTCACTATTCATAAAACTCCAGGCCAAGAATTGCTCAAATTCTTGAGAGAACAGGAGAATGGAAGTTGGAAGCTACTGCTGGTCTTTCAGCCTTCCTTCCAGTAGATCCCATGCAAGTTGCTTGCAGAAGATTGTGTAGGCCAACTTTGTGGTATTTAATTCAAGTTTCTCAGGATTATTATTTTGAACTTGGTATTTGTGTCACTGTAATTATAGTTATTGCTATTTATAATTGAACTGAGCGAAGTGTTTGAAAGAAATGCTTTGTAACATGCAACAATGTGAGCAAAGGACTTCACAATGGATTATTAAAGCAGCCCTGTCTTTTTCCAAGCATGTGCAGCTGCTTTGAAAGTGTTCCCTGAGCCAAGTGGCTAAATCTTCACTTACATGATTTTTGCACTTGCAAAGTACCTTCTGTGAATGTTTTGCACAGCCAAGTATAATTTAATTCCAATTAGTCTCTTTTTTGTTACAGCACAAAGTCTTTATCAGACCAGTTTTTTAATCTTGAATGAAATAGGAAATAGTCTTATCCCATTTGCGATTCTATTTTGTTTGGAGTAAGAGATTTGTAAGCTATACCTTTCAGTTT
Source organism: Bothrops alternatus (assembly GCA_034064705.1). Lineage (NCBI taxonomy): Eukaryota > Metazoa > Chordata > Lepidosauria > Squamata > Viperidae > Bothrops > Bothrops alternatus. The sequence goes on from JARGCV010000116.1 coordinate 744,360, forward strand.
GGCCTTCTTTATCAGAGTCTATGAACATTGCATTTTGGAACAGAGAAATACGAAACACTTTTGATTTGTATGTATTACTGAGAAATGTTTGCCAAATGTTGACGTTTTATGATACCACTAAAATGAAATATCCATAGTTTATAATGCTGTATCTTGTCTGCTGAATCTCAGGGAAAATATTTTTAGAGTCCATAATTGAGTAATGACTTTTAAACCAATCATACTGTGAAATTGGCATCAACACAACTTTGTCTAAAGGTGAATAACATCAGAGGGGCTGAAGACTAACTTGTGGAAGTTATACGTTGGAAATAAAGTCACTATGTAAGGGCAATGGCCTTCTCCACACTGTATAATCAAGCTTTCAATACTACGTACATTTGTCTGCAGTGTTTACCCTCTTATATTACCAGAGCAGAAGGGGAATCTCCAATCATGTAGATTTAGTGTCTGTTTAGGACTGCCTTAAGAAGCCCTCTTCACCCTATGTATAATCAACACATAAAACATGTGGCTGCTGGAAGAGATGGTGACTATTACTTTAGGCCAGCAGGTCTTCAAACTTGGCCCTTTTATGACTTGTGGACTTCAATTCCCAGAATTCCTCAGCCAGCATGCCTGGCTGAGGAATTCTGGGAGTTGAAGTTCACAAGTCATAAAAGGGCCAAGTTTGAAGACCCCTGCTTTAGGCAGTTCCTTGCAAAAGCAAATCTGTGGCTGTTGGTCACAAATGATGTAGATCTTCTTTAGATTTAGAAGCAATATGCTTTAGAAAATCAGCTTTTTGGAGAGCAGCATTCTTGTTTCTAGACTTTGCAGAGGCACGGCATTGAAATAAAGTTGTTCAGTCCGATTAAAACGGGTATTTTCTCCGGTACAGGTGGATTTGACTATCGAGGTTCTTTTTTTTAACCAAATTATAGCTGAAAAATGAAATCTGGAACTACACTAAAACAATCACACTGCTATTTGGCTCCACAATATTTATTTTGACATATAAAATTGATTTTTATGTTCATGGTGCCATTAAGGAATGGCTTAACATTTTTTAAACATAAGATAAATCACAGCGAGAGTAAATTAGTTTCATAATATGGACTAATTGAGAATTCAAGTACTAGTCTTCCTTCCCCAGGCTGAGGAAGAATATTTTTTTGCTGAGTGTGCAGTTGAATAATAGCTTTCCTTGGGTTTTGGTTTAATGTATTTTGCAAACTCGGCTGTTGCTGTTTTGAAGCCATAGTTGTCTAGGACAGGAGTGTGAAACTGCTGACCTACGGGCCATTTTCATCATACCGGAGCCGCACCACCCCATTGCCGGCAATGGCGAAAAAGCTCTGATACGTTGCGTGACATCATGTGACATCGCGAGTTTGACATGTCTGGTCTAGGACAATTTAAAACAAAAGTCAGATGAGCAGCAACCGGCAATCACAACATAGAGGGCCCTGTTGAATGAATACGGTTGCAATGTGTATGTGTGTTGCAACCCTTTGCAATTCTCAGTGAGAGGCCACGTAAAATAAAACATTTTAGCCATTGCAATTGAAAGAAAGTCTAGCTCAGTGTTTCTCAACCTTGACCATTTTAAGGCATGTGGACTTCAACTCCCAGAATTCTGGGAGTTGAAGTCCACATGCCTTAAAATGGTCAAGGTTGAGAAACACTGGTCTAGCTTGAGAAGAAAGAAAGTCTTCCTCTTCCTTCATAAAAGAAAGGTATTACTCTCCCTGTGTTTCTTTAGCAAAGTGAATCAAAAGATGTGTGTCTGCTTATGTGCTGTTGTAAGTTGCTACTATTATGAATAGTCATTGTTTCTCAAAGATACAAATGCCATATTTACAATAATAACAAATGATCAAGGTGGTGATTTGGGATTCCCTCTTATTTAATGTTGCTCATTTAATACCGGTATCAGTTACAAGAGAAAAATGTACAAGTGGGGAAGACTTTGGGTTTCCTTTTGACTCTAAGAGCTAAGGGCCAACCTCTCTCGCCTCCAGAGAGATCTTTTTTCTTTTCAACCGTGGCAAATCTTCAATTGAAAGGGGATGTGGAATTATCCTGTCTCGATTACTGGAAAATAAATATGGACCTGATTTGTTGAATCGTCTAGTAGCTGGAGCTAGCTGGAAATACCTCTCAAATAAGATGGATATGGAAAGAAAATGGAAAAGACATAGCTCAGGAGAAAGAAAATTTAAGAGAAGAACATGAATGTGGGAGAAAGATGCTAATTGATACATGACATCCTTAATGGATAACTCATATTTCTTATTTTCTTGCTTTGACTATCTAAATCAGAACTGAAGATGCAAGGAAACTGTGCTGGCATCTCTTTGCCTTTATTTATAGCCCATTCCTAGTTTTAATAGAAGAGTTGGAAAGGGAGGTTTGCTTGTTTTTTTTTTTATTTTATAAATGACGGAGCTAGAAGATAATACAGAAAGTTGTGGATCCCTAAACAGATGATTACATTGCCACTTTAAGGCCAAACCTTTCACATCATTTAATCAAGCATCTTCCTGTGCTTGTTTTTCTCATAAAGTTGAAGGAAATAATCTAAATGCCTTACTAGGTGCTTGTACTGTTGATATAAACTTCTCATGCAATATTGATCTTGAATTGGACAATTGTAAGAGTTGCTCTCATGTAACTGGGCAAGGAGAAGATTGCAGGGAACATGATATCTGTCTTCATCTTTTAAACGATTGTTGTATAGAAAATGGGAAAGAATTGTTCCAGAAGGCAAGATGAGGAACGGCACATTAAAATTACAAGGAAGTAGATTATCACTGGGCATCAGAAAAAAAGAAATCCTCATGATAAGAGCTGTTCAACAGTAGGACAGGTGACATTTTCTTTGCAATAATAATTCTTGCAATAGGTATGGAGATGGATTGGATGAGCTCAAAAACCACTTCCACTTTTTACATTCCATGATTCCGTGTACAAATGTACATTCACACAAATGTACAAATGCTCACAGACACAACCATGTATATCTGAAGGCCACTTTGCTGTGGTATTTAAAGCATCAGGCTAGGAACAGACCAGCTGGGTGACTTTGGGCCAATCATCCGCAATCCAGAAAGAAAATAGGAATGAAGTTTCCACTACTGACAGAAGCTTTCATACTCTAGTTTATAAAAGTACATTTCTGACCCAAACACTATTAACTGTCAACATCTGGTTATATAAAAAGGACAATAAATAATACATTCTTTAATCTTATGGTACACAAAATCTGAATATTACCTTTATTGCAGCTGAAATGGAATGCAACTTTATTTTGCTATTTTATGTAAGGTCCCTGTGGATTTTATTTATGCTCTCTGATCTTCTTAAACAAATATTCCGTAGAAATACTGTTGCATTGTTCACAACATTCACGGCAATGAACTGATTCAATTTATTTATGAGGATCAGATGATCAGAGGGCCAAGGATGAAGCAATACTTTAATGTCCTACCTTGGCAAAGTCTTGCTCACTTAAAGTAGGACTCTCTTCCCATGGATGAACTTTATTTGTTCTGGGGTGGATAAATTTTATTGGCTTTGAATGAATAAAATGTTCTAAACTCTAAACATTTCTTTATCTGTATCGTCACATTAGTCCAAGATGCATAATACTGCAACAGTTACTGAATAAAGGCACCTAAAATCCACAATAGTTGCAATGATAGTAATGATGAATCATAAACAGCAGCATTATGTTGAAATGTGTTAGAAATTCTGTTTATATATAGCCCTATAGTCCTACACATTAAATAAAGTGTACAGTCACCATGACATTGCTGCTTAACTGTTTTAACTGTAACAGGAAAATCCTCAGAACAAAAGGACCATAGAGTATATATCGTAGATGATACCTAGCAAACTTACAAACTGAATACTGTTGTAGTTGTTGCACATAATACATTCCAACATGTATTCCAACAAAATGCTTTCTGATAAATAAATGAGGACACATAAACACATTCTTTTCTAGATTAACTGGAAACTTATGGCTGTAAATTTTTCTTTTTGTCAGCTGAGTGATTTTTGTTTAGTTTTTCTGCCTAATTTTGCCTGCTTTTGGGGGGATTTATAAACTGTTTTGAGGGAGTATGAGGCTTTCCAACAAAAACTTGATACGATTGGTTAAGAAGAAAACTGCTTTGCCTTTGCTTCATTGTATTTAAGTATTATTTCAATATTAGCCACAAGAGGAAGCAAAGATTAACTTTTAACAGAACTTTTAATAGAAAGTTGGTGAATGTAATAGAATTAATATTTTCCACAAGAGGGAGCCAAAGGCCATAGTACTTAAAAGATTGCTAAAAAGATTTTGCATAGGATTTACTATTTTTATTATTGGAGGGAGCCAAAGACTATCAGACTGTTCAGAATAAAAGAGACTACTAAATAAACAAACAAAATATTGATTTTTTGATCCAGTGTAATATGAAATAAAACATTTTTAAAATATTGGGCATAAATACTATTTTATTAAATTTAATAAAAATTAAGCCTAAGAATGACAAGAGACAAACTGCAGGAACAAAGAATAAATAAATTCAACAAACCTAGATTTGGACAAAAGGAGTACTGGAGGATTGGGAATTTCTCTGAAATAATTTATCAGAAGTATATTCACACTCCATTCCAGTGAGGAAAATAACATGGAAAAGAACTTAGGAAACTGCTCTGGATGCATTGGGAATGTTTGACTGAACTGAGAATTAAAAGGGACAGGTATAGAAAACAGAAGATAGGTGAAATTACCGAAGAGTCATACCAGCAAGTGCTTAATCTCAGCATAAAGATTAAATTGCAGAACAATGCCAGACTCGGAGGCAAGTGAAGCTAAAACAGTCAAAAGAGCTTTTGGAGCCATGTCAGTTGTAAAAGGAAGGGCTAGTACAGCAGCTAGACTAGAGGAAGACAGAAGGAGCCTGGCTTGGCAATTGTGAAAAAAATCAGGCTGCCCTGATAAAGCAAGATCAACATAAACTAGCAGTGTGTGCAACTGTTTAAACAGCAAATGCAATCTTGGGCTGCATCAACAGAGGTATAGTGCTGAGATTATGGTAAGAGATTGTTCAGCTTGATGCGGTGCTGGGTGTGACTGAAGCTGGAATACTGCATGTAAGTGATGCCAAGCAATCTGGTCTTATTTTCTGGGAGAGTCACCTGTTAGGTGGACCATGAAAATGTGGTGGACCTAATGTGGCCTGATTTCATCCACATTTCCAACTAAGCCTTCCAAGAGAGCCTGGTAGAGGAGGGCTGATTAAGAAGTTAAATAATGATTATATATCAAATTTGCAGACAACATAAATACAGAAGAAAGCAAACAGCTCAGTGTTTCAGGAAGACTTTGACAAGGATAATTAGAAGTGTTGCTCTCATGTAACCAGGCAAGAAGAAGATTGAAGAGAAAATAAGATCTGCCTTCATCTTTCTGAAGGATTGTTGTTTAGAAAATGGGAAATAATTTTTTTGTTCCAGAAGGCAAGATAAGGGGCAATGGATTTAAATAATAGGGAAACCAATATTCATTGGGCATCAGAAAAAAATTCTCATGATAAGAGCTGCTCAACAGTGGAACAGATGGTATAGGAAGACAATTAAATCATCTTTGCTGGAAAGATTTAAACAGAAGATGGAGGGCTACCTTCAGAAATGTTACGGTATCGAATTCCTGCAGTGAGCGTGGCATCAGATTGGATGATTTCTAAGAACATTTCCACCATTTGCAGTCCATGATTCCATGTGCACATGGACATGGACATGCACAAACATACACACAGGAGCCAGTTTACTGTTGTGATTTAGGCATCAGTTAGCAAATGAGCTAGCTGGGTGACCTTGAATCAGTCATTCCTTCCCAGCCCTAGAAAGCAGGCAATGGCAAACTACTTCTGAAATTGTGCCAAGAAAGAGATTTGCCCTGGTAATGACCTGGAGTCAACACTGACTTGAAGGTGCATATATGTACACAAACACAAACAGAAACACACACAGCAGCTTCTGGGTTTTACTTTGCTACCAGTAATTCCAGTCAGTTACATACAGCATATCTGGAGAGTTATCAGTTCTCCCTCCATTTCTTTATCGTTTTCTCTAATATATTTCAAGCAACACCCCCCCCCACACACACAGATGTTCAAAGTAGTAGCAATCCAGAGGGAAAAAAATAGGAATGAAATTTCTACAAAAGATTTCATATTCTAGTATATAAAAGTGGATTTCTGATTCAGAAACCATTAACTCTTTGTATCTCAGTTATAGAGATAAAGAACAATAAATAATATATTCATTAATCCTATGGTACATAGAATCTGAATCTTATCTTTTGTGCAGCTGAAATGGAATGCAATCTTTGTTTTGCTAATTTATGTAAGGTTGGCTGTAGGTTATATTTATGCTCTCTAATCTGCTCTCTTTCTATTCTTATATATTTTTCTTTCTTGATACTTGAAAATTCTATCAATTGTTCTGCAATCACCCTCCTGATTTTTTTTTAAAAAAGATAACAGGAATGGAAAGTCTTATCATAAACAAACATTCCCTTGGGATACTGTTACAATATTCAGCTGTATGAAACACAACATCCACAGCAGTGCAGTGGTTAAATTCCTTTATGGGGACTAGATGATCAGAGAGCAAATAGTCAAGGATGAAGCAGGACCTTAATATCCTACTTTGGCAAAGTCTTTTTCACTTAAAGTAGGATTGTCTTCCCATGAATGAACTTTATTAATTCTTGGATGGATGAACTATATTGGCTTTGGATGGATGAAATGTTTTTGACTCCAAACATTTGCTCTCCTTTTAAAATACATAAATAGCAGCTTCCCCTTTAGCTCCAGTTCATGAAAACAGATTAAGCTATCCTATATATTCTGTTTGGCAGGAATTGGAAATGACAACCCAAAGCTTATTATTGCTTTCAATTTTCATGTCCTTGAATAGGCAATAGACCCCTGGCTTCAACTCTGGCACAAACTTGATATAAGGGGCCAGTGCAATAGGAATGGTAAGAGTGTAATCCCATTAACCTAGTTTGGAAGCTGAATGTTCAGTCCCCTGGCATGGTATGTGAATCTGGTTTTTCTCAAAGGTGATTTCAGGAAAGGGTTCAGAATTCCTCCTGCAAATTTAAATTCAGGTTTATCGATCATTTGTCAGGGTATATAATATGTACATGTGTGTGTGTGTGTGTGTGTGTGTGTGTGTGTGTGTATCTCTTTTCTTGTCTCTGTCTTTGTCTTTATCATTACAAAGCATTTTTCCTGTATTGGGAATTTCATGGATCTAAGGAAGTGGCTTGTAATTCATGACACCTTATTAATTAATAATTGTACTAGTTTCTAAAATGCCACAAAAATCTTATCCTGCACAGATGCAAAAAAACAAAATAGTACAACTTTAGAAATCATTTGAGAACTATCAGTGATGTATGTATCTTGTGAAATGGTACTTGGATAATCTAGCATATAAGAATGAGCAGAAGTGTACAGTAGAGTATGCATTTTAGCTGATCTTACTGGATGTGCAGAAATCATGGGTGATAGGTGGTCTCTCAAATAACCTGATCCCATGCCATGCAGAGCTTTATAGGTGATAAACAACTCCTAATTACACTCAGAAGCTCACTGGCAACCAGTACAATGTATCCAGACATGGCCATTGCCACCTGTGCTGCTGAATTTTGGACCAGCTGTAACTTTTGAAGTCTTGAAAGGCAGCCCCAAGTACAACACAGTGCAGTATTCAAAGTGATGAGAGTACAAGTAACTTTCTGGAGAGTCTCCCAAAGTAAGAATAAGCACAACTGGTGCTCCACATGAAGCTGTGCCAAGGCTCACTTGGTCATAGCTTCTAGCGCCGCTTCAAGCAAAACATGTGAGTCCATGATGGCCTTGAATGGGGAAGTATAGCCCCATCTAAGACTTACAGGAAGATGGAAATCTGAAAACGAGGGGGCAGAGAGGGTATATCCACAAATACTTGGTCTTGATGGGATTGAGCCTGTCTGTTCTTCCCCATTCAGACCCCCACAATGTCCAGACACTGGGAAAGGACTCTGAAGACATTATTTAGTTTGTCCAGTGTTAAGATATAAAGCTGAGTATCATCTAAATATTATGATACCAGACACCAAACTGATGGATGACCTCTCCCTTCCAGTTAACACTGACTGAAACCAGCTGTTTTGAAAAAAGAGGAACCTCTGTGACATGATGTTCTCCCTCCCAACTCTAAACCCCACAGCTGGTCCAGAAGGATATAATGACAAAGGCTATCAAGAGATCAAGAAGACCAAGGAGCACAAGGATGGATGCACTCCCCTTCTACTCTGCAAAACTGTCATCAGCAAATACAATCAATGCCATCCCTATATAGAATCCCAGCCTGAATTGAGTCTTGGAAGATCCCCCTGGATCTTCCATAACTGCTGATTTACCACCTTCTCAAAAACCTCCATTAGAAAGTTTATGGACAGGATAATAATTGCTCAAAACCACCAAGTTCCAGGATTACTTCCTTCTAGGCCAGACATGTCAAACTTGTGATGTCACGTGACATTGCACAACATATTGGAGCTTTTTTGCCATTCCTGGCAATGGGGTGGGCGCGGCTCTGGTATGATGAAACCGGCCCATGGGCCGACAGTTTGACACCCCTGTTCTAGGCCAAAGAAAACACCATTTTTCTCAAAGAAGCTGACACCACTGCGTAATCCCAATTATAAATCTCCTCCTGGGCAGCCTTGAGCACCCAGGAAGGATCTGAATGTAATAGGCAGGCTGCTAAACCCACCTTTTGGAGGCCCCTATCCATTTCATTGGGAATCACAGCTTCAAATTCATCCCAGATAACTTTAAAAGACTATGTTTCAGCCACTTCAACTGAATCTGCCTATTCATACAACATTACATGGATTTGAGTGACTTTGTCTATCAAATAGTTAGAATCTTCTTGACAGTGGTCCTGCAGAGGTTTCTGTCACCTTAAGGCCATTAGATGATCATCAGCAGATGCAATAAGGGCCGAGAAGTATTGAGATTTTCCCATCCTCATTGAAGCAATGTAACCCAAATACTGTATGAGCTATTACTCATGTTTGATCAGATTCATTCCTCATTTTTCTCCAATGGCATTCCAGACATTTCATCTCTTGGAGTCCCAAGGTAAATCAAAGTAAATACCAAGATTAGTATAGCATAGTAGGGTGATAATTAGGCAACCAAAGAGTGATCTGTCCCTAGCAATAGCCACCAAGTCATGTAGATGAGGTGGGCAGTCTATTAAGTAAATAAATAAATGTATGCCAGTCTCCTCCAATGGCAAATCATATTGCAACTATCTAGAACAGGGGTGTCAAACTGCCAGCCCACAGGTTGGTTTCATCATACCAAAGCCGTGCCCACCCCATTGCTGGCAATGCAAAAAGAGTTGCAATATGTCGCAACACGTCACGTAACATGGCAAGTTTGACACCCATGATCTAGAAGGTAACTACTACTAAGCATTGGGCAGTTGATGTCTTGGAACGGGTCCCAGGTTATCATGGAAGCCATGAACTTCTGAACTACTTGGGAGGTGACAAATGTAAATTCCCACAGAAGTACAGCTACTAAATCCAGCAGACCAGGCAGGGAGGATGCTGAGTAGCAGGCAAGGCAGCCCACCAGCAATAATTTCCACTGTTGCCAAAAGCACAACTTTAACTAGAGGACATCACAACCAGGTATTTATGGGGGCAGCACTTCAGAGAGCCCTAAATGACTACTCATGTCAATGCCATACCTTTGTCCCTACCTGGAAGTTCCAGTTGCTGCAAAAGTAGTGTTGCTTTCAAGGCAAAAGGAAAAACAGTTTGTTGGTGTAGTTGTTTTTGAGTAGCTGCTAATTGTTACTATATTTTTGGGAGTGCAGAGAGGAGAACCTGATCTATTCCAAACATGGCCCTCTGCCCCTTTCTTTCTCTAATACTCAGGGTCTAAAGGTATGCCAATACCACAATGGGCAAGCACACATTCTTCAGGCATTTTAACATTTTAACAATTGTGATGGCCAACCATTTCCCACTAACCCAGCATCCCATATAACTATCACACAGTTCGAACTTTGAGCCACTGGCACCCAGGCATTTGTACCACCCCAACCAGGGATATAGTTCATGCCAGTCCTTGGTTCCTTCTCAAGAGTGGATATTTGCTTGAGAATGGTATTGTCTCAGATTCTGTTCATGATGCCAAATGTTAGGCCACCCAATATCTAGTTGAGAGTCAGTAAGCTCTTTTGGAATTCAAACCAATAAATGCACTAGTAGAGCAAAAAGCCCAAATGTTTATTCAAGTGCTATAAATCATAAGAGAAGCTACTGCATATTTAAACATCCTTTTGGCAGAAGGGGACTCTGATAAGGTTGAAATAAACAACATATGTCTAGGTATAGGACAACTTCTTCTTCTTCTTCTTCTTCTTCTTCTTCTTCTTCTTCTTCTTCTTCTTCTTCTTCTTCTTCTTCTTCTTCTTCTTCTTCTTCTTCTTCTTCTTCTTCTTCTTCTTCTTCTTCTTCTTCTTCTTCTTCTTCTTCTTCTTCTTCTTCTTCTTCTTCTTCTTCTTCTTCTTCTTCTGCCATATCCGTTATTGGACGTTGGCAATCATGTTGGCGATCTTGTTTTTATCAGCAGCTGCACAAAAAAGTGCTGCTGAGTTTTGTTCAAACCAGTCCCTTAGATTTTGAAGCCACAATGTTCTTCTTCTGCCTGGACCTCGTTTGCCTTCAATCTTTCCCTGGAGGATTAAATGGAGTATGCTGTATTTTTCTGGGTGTCGCAACACATGTCCAAAATATTCTAACTTTTGTTTTTTAATTGTTTTGATGATTTCCCTTGGCTTTCCCAGGCGGCTTATCACCTCCTCATTTCTGATCTTGTCAACCCAGCTTATACGTAACAGCCGCCTGTAAATCCACATTTCAAATGCTTCTAGTCTCTTCAGGTGGCCTTCTGTCAGAGACCAACTCTCTACTCCATAGAGCAGGAGAGAAAAAATATAGCATCTGATAAGCCTGATTTTCAGTCTTAGGCTTATGTCGTGACTGCAGAAGACCTTTTTCATTTTGAAGAATGCTGTTCGAGCTTTTTATATCCTTGTCTTTACTTCAGTGGTCATGTCCCAGCTTTCATGTAGGACAACTAGTGCATGTATATTACGGTTTGTACAAGGTAAGGGTATCAGAGAGTAATGATCAGTACAGAATGCATAGGTAGGCAAGTAATTCAATGTGAAGTGATACTGTCAGCCCTTCAAGATAGTCCAGACAAAAAAAATATCAAGCCATGAGTACGAACACTGCCTTTATTGTAAGGTTACAGTGACTGTTGCAAGTCTGAAAGCACTCTCCCCCCCTGCTTTTACTTTCCAGGGAACTAGAGAGAATCCCTTCTGAATCCTTTTCTCTATGCTTGTTTCTTCTGTGAGCTAAATTAGCAGGGAAAATGCCAACAGCTCTGATTTGGTGTAGACACAGGTAGATATACTTTAAGGAAACCTCCATATTTTTATTTGTTTTTCAATCACATATCACATTCTAGTTTGGTCTTGGATTTCAGACAAATCACATAAAGCACCGAAGAGTTGAGACCTATGAAGTCATTGTGGAGATCTCCAGATGAAAATAAACACTAATGGTTGCATCTGTCAGAGTCACAACAAGTGACACGAATAACTGGTTTTTCTACCAATTCCAGAACTTGACATATAAACTCTGTGCTACATTTCTTCATAATAATTGGTATCATGTGTCCTATGGGGGAGAAAAAAAGTGGTTTTAGTTGGGAAAAAATAAATCTAATCATTCACTTCACCAACTTTATCTTTTGTGGATGATGGAAGGTCCTACTAGATCAGTGGTTCTCAACCTTTTTAATGCTGTGACCCCCAACTGGTTGTAAGTTGAGGACTAACCAACCGGTCGTAAGTTGAGGACTACCCAACTGGTCGTAAGTCGAGGACCCCAACCGGTCATAAGTTGAGGACTTTCCCTGCCCAGCAGCGCCACGCATGCATGGTGTCGCCCCCTGTGCCGGCCGAGGCATAGCTGGCAAGGGGCAGCAATGGCGTAGGGCGACCACCGGCTGGGCCACCAGCTGGCCCAGCCCAAGGGAGGTAAGGCAACCACCAGGCCCCACGCACGCCAGCAACCCTCCCTGCCCCCGCCGGCCTCCCACCTCCAACCCCCGGCCCTCTTTTACTTACATTTTTAGTAGTTGCTTAGCAGGGAGGGGTGGAAACTTCCAGACAGCTCGCCTTTGCTGCAGACAACTTGCAGCACCGTTTGCAGACTGGGACTTTTGGCGGGCTCAGCAGGGCAGAGACAGCCTGGACAATTCCTATTGGCTTTTGAAAGCCAATAGAATTAGACTCTATTCAAGAGAGTCTATTCTATTGGCTTTCAAAAGCCAATAGAATAAGAGGGAGTAGCACAGCTAAGGAAAAGGGGGGGAAAATGGTGGACTGCGTTGTTTGGCGACCCCCGTGAAATGGTCGTTTGACCCCAAATGGGGTCGCGACCCACAGGTTGAGAACTGCTATACTAGATAGATTACCCTTTCCTCTTTTGGCCAGGAAGTTCTTACCTGCTTGGCCAGGCATGCAGCACATCCACATTATTCCAAAGTCTTGCTTCTTTCATGTGAAAAATGTGTTGGATAGCAAGACTGAGACCGCGGCAGGGTGAGGAGGTCTGAAAGTGATCTACCTGCTCCCCTGAAAACAATCCTGATATCCAAAAGAATCAGCAGGCCAAAGTTTCTGGCACAAGAGACATGAGTTGTCCACGTTCAAGGATGCCTGTTATGGGATAGTAGGGTAGTAATTCCTGCTTCATTGAGGCCTAGAATCTTAATCTCTCTACATGAGGGACAACCTGGTATAGTCAGGATGAAAGCGCTTCCACGCAGCCATTTGTGGTGGCCTGGCCTTGATAAAGCCATTGAGGCCCAGGTGCATGGGTGCCAGGTGTCAACAGTCCCGGCCTGAAATGCCTCAGGTCCCAGTTCATAGGTGGGAAGAAACCCAAACCTCGTGGTCTAGGGTACATATAGATTACGCTGGGCCCTTTCAGGGGAAATTCTTCCTGGTTGTTGTTGATAGCCATTCCATGTGGCTTGAGGTTGAACCCTGTATCCTCCACTACTACCGCCAAGACTATCCAGGTGTTGAGAGAAATCTTTGCAGCTCACAGCCTTCCAGTCCTTAAAATACTTCTGCGCAATGCACAGAAACCCACCCTATTTTGGCTGGGGACCCTGGTACCTTTCAGATGCAATTCTTCATGAGGTTGTACCTTCTGGCGACCCAAACAGACAGATGCAATGTGGCCTTGCCTGCCGCATGCTCTGCAGATGGCGGAACGGAACCTGCAGTCAGCTCGTTTGTGGCGTCCTCCACACCCGAAGCATTGAAGAGTGGATGAGGCCTTTTCTGTACGTTCCTTCTGCCTTCTTCCAGCTGCCTGGTAAAGCTTATCCACCTCTTCTTCAGGATCTGCCTCCGAATCTTCCTGCACATCTTCCTGGTGAATGGTGACTGTCTCTGGAGAGCTTCTGGTGGGCCGCAGATTCTTTACCGCCCCGCCTGCTGCTTCTTCTGCTGTAACCTCACGCAGAGCATCTTGGAATGAAACATCTTCTTTAGCGAAGATCTTCTGCTGTAAGTCTCTGTTCCTTAAACCGCATGCAAAACAATCGTGCGGCCTTTCTTCCAAGTCTTTAAAATCACATGGCCTTGCTACCCTTCTCAAGGCCGCGATAAAGTCTTTAGCAGATTCTCCTGCCTTTTGGTCTCGTTGTTCAAACGTGTGCCTCCAAACAATGACAGACAGCTTGAGCTGGAAATGTTCTTTCAGAAGTTTCTTTAAATCAGCATACGTAACTGCTATCTCAAAGGCTTCCTGTCTGCAGACACACAACAGGGTTGCAGCCTTCAGACCATCTTCTCTTATCTGGTTGACCCTGAAATAATTCTCCACCCTCGCAACGTATGATTCCCATCTCTCCGGGTGTGAGACATCGAACTCAGATAAACGCCTGATCTTCACCATCCTAAGCTACACTTCACCACTCACTTCTCTTAGGGAAGGGGTCTTTCAGCCGAACTCCAGCAACGCTGTACTGGCAGGCTGGACGCTGAATTTAACGCCGTCTTCCCTCTTCAGGACTTCTTTGGGTGAGTCTTACAGCTTCCTCCTGTTTAGCTTGTAAGTGATCCCACCTTCATCGCCAGTGTTAAGTCCTTCCAATAATGGCGAATGATGAAGACACATGTTTAACAGATACTGTAACTCTTTATTCTTGGATTCAGCCAATACATCAACAACGAACAGAGGCATGCAGGCCTCCTTTTATATGCCCAGATCCCCGGACACAATGGTGACAAAAGAGGTGCTTTTCCCACCTCGCGCATGCACGCAAGGCTGGCGCCACTCAGTCTGGTCCCGGGCAGCTTCTGCAATTGCCCAGGACCATTGCAACGTCCCGAGCCTGCATTTGCAGGCTCAGGACACAACAGTATTGATCTAGTAGATGACCCTCATTTTGTTAAGGACCCAGGTGTACCCATCTCTAATGGTTTATGTTCTAAAATTCATTGTAACAGCATTGCTAAAAAAGCACTGACAGTTGTGAATTTAATTCTACTTTTTTTCCTGGAAATACTGTATTGCTCACTAGAGCTTGCAAAATATATATATGTTAGGTCAATCCTAGAATATTGTTCAACTGTTTGGAATCCTTACCACATATCGGCTATTAATACAATCAAGCAAATTCAGAAGTACTTTACAAGAAAAGTCTTGCACCTTTCTGTCCGATAGAATATCTTATGCTACTGTACGTCTTGGTTTTGGTAGTTTAGAACTGCAACACTTGCTGTCAGATTTAGGTATGGCGTACAAAATTGTATATCTCACTGTAAATGATTTTTTTTTAGTTTTAATCATAATGTAACACATATGAACAACTGCTTTAAATTTAACGTAAACCTCAGTCCATATTTAAGGGATTCCTGGGGGAGGGGTGCATAAGTGCACTAATGTGCCTATCATCCCTGTCACATTTTAGTTTTTTCATTTTGTTCATTCGAATTTGTAATTTTTGTTTGATAAATAATAAAATAAAATAATAAAATAAAAATGTGTTCCTTGCATAGTTTCATGAGTAGGATTGCCCCTGTTGCAAGATTTGGGCAGCTGTGTTGGAATTTGCTCCCTACTATCTTTGCATATGTGTCAAGGGACCGGAACAAACTTCATCTGAAAACTCACTGAAGTATTTTTCCCAAAATAAGAAAAGTGAACTAAATATGCTTGTTTGTCCTATTCTTCATACTATTCTACTTACTATGGCTTTTCTTGATTATAGTGATACATTTTTCCATAAAAGTAAGACAAAGTGTACTCCTTAAACAGTTTTTTCTGCGACAGTTAAAGCAAGTCACAGCATCCACAGCTGTAAGAGAGGAGACAAAATGGCAACTAAATCTGTAATTTGCACAGACCATATTCTTGTTAACCTGTTTCATCAATGGGATTTCTGAGTAAAAATGCAGGAAGACATTTACATCAAAGGTTTTAGAATGTTTAGGCCCTGGGCTTCAATTTCAAATTCAATAATTTTGAGATGGAAACGTGAAGTTTTCTCTTTTCAAATGTAATAATTAAAAAACTATTATGTTTTATTCTGTTATGAATGTGATTTTATATTGAGAACTTGTAGGCAAAAAACGTTAAAGGCAAGAGATAAGGAAATTGTCAAGACTTATGATCAGTCATTTAGCGACTGAAGTTACAACAAGTCTGAAGAAGAGACAACCTGTATTTGATGTTCCAACATCTGTCCTTCTCGGTCACATGACTGCCTTTATGCCCATTTGCAATGTTCTCTAGTCACATGACAGCAATTGACAATGTCTTTGATGGAAACCAGCACTTCTTTTATTGTTGTTGTTCAGTTGCTTCACTTAACAACCATGGCATTAACTTAACAAATGCAGGTTCGCTTAACAACCGCTGCAAAAAATGCAGTCGCACGGTGACCCACTTTACAACTGTTATGACTTATGACCAGATTGGCACACTCAATTACGGTCATAAGGCAAGAATTATCTATATCAATCCTACTTTTGTCAATTGACAATTGACAATCATCACATAATGATTTTATAGTAAGAGGAAGGTTTTATAGCAACAAGCAATTCCAACAGTAATTCTTCAAATTGAATGGGTTTGCTTAACAAACATAGAGTTCGCTTAATGACTATTGCCTCTGCTTAATCACCACTGTGTCTGCTTAACAATTGCCATGAAAAAGGCTGGAAAATTGCTTCAAATCAAACGGTTTCCTTGACTTTTGACTGCAATGACTTATGACCATAATTTTAGGCTCAGTTATGATTGTAAGTCGAGGACTACCTGTAGAGTGTAAGCCAATATAGTCTTGCTTGCATCTCACCAACTTGGGTTTCCCCAGTGCCCTGACAAGGGCCCTAAACCTTAGAAAATAGAATAAAGGCACAACTTATTTCAGTTAGGCTATGAATTTGTGCCTAGCCTTCTTCTTAGTTTTAAGAGGAGGAGGCTGCATCTGTGAAAGAAGAAGGGTTAGTATTGAGTGATCATATTTACCTTGTGACCGAAGCATTACAGCAAGAATGCACAAGACCATTTTTCTCATTGTTTTTCTGGAAACAGATTACCTGTAGTCAAGAGTTGGAAATCAGGGTCATTAGCTGTTTGGAGTATCCTTTCTTTTGATTTTCACAAAAGACTCCGTGCACAATTTAACCTGCAAGATTCGCTTATGTCACATACTTGAAACGATCCTATATTCTGAGGAGTTGTATTTGTTAAAATAATTTAAGATGTATATTCTAGGAAAAACAATTGACCTGGTTTTATTCACTGGGAAAAGGGTACTGTTTTTAAATGTCACATAAGGCAGTTTTACTTGGAACAATTGACATCCCACAATGATACCTTTAATGTTATTAAACAACATCTGCCTGTCCCAGGTCCTTGTGAAGGACTTGAAAGATGGATAAAACACCAAATCCAGTCTAAATATCTGGCTGACTGTGAGACCAACAACAACAACAATAATAATCCTACAATAACAGTAAAAAGTAAAACAATGCTTTCTCTGGAGAACCAAACCTGTACTTCTTCATCTAATTTAATACATAAGGTCCATTACTCAGTTTTAATTTTGTACTGTACATTTATTGTATAAATAGGCAACAAGTTAATTAAACTTAATGTCTAAGAAGAGGTGAACCTTACCTTTTGTATAGCTGAAGGTGAAACAAGGTTTTGTTTTCCTAACACTATGTACAGTTGCAAGTATATCTGGTTGTCCTCTCTTATCTTCTCTCGCAATATACTGGGAATTGCTTGGGTAACTGTCGATTAATTTGTTTTTGCATACAAAATGCAAAGGTTCTAATGGTGGAAAACATCTTGCAACTCTCCTTGGTAGAATTTTCTGCATAAATCAGCAGCATCAAAATTCTCCATGCTTTTAAAATGATTACAATTGTATGCAGTAGTCCGTTACATTCTGTTCTGACTTCTAGAGCAAATTATGCATGTCAAAAAGGAAACTGCACATGGAATTAATGGTCTGCATCTGGACAAATCTCTTGTCTACAGAACTGATGGCAGTATCAAATCTAGGGAAATAAAAATTGATATTCAGATTTTGCTGGGGATCTGCAATAGGTTCACCTGCCACATTTTATGAGATTGTTTTTTGTTCCTCCTTAATCGTGTTGCATTATTTTTAATACTATTTTTAATATTTTTAAGCATTGTAAACATTATCCAAGCCAAACCATAGACGTTTAAGAGCCTCAAAATCATCATCACAGCACTGTTGCCTTCAGGTCCAAAGAGAACATCTACTCTGTAAAAGAAGCTGACCCAACTTTTTAAAACTCCCCACTCAGACAGCCTAGACCAGTGATGGCGAACCTTTTAGAGACCAAGTGCCCAAACTGCAACCCAAAACCCACTTATGCATCATCAGGTGACGGGTGGGTGTGGCCCATTGGGTGGGCATGGCTATGGTGGTAACAGCAGACTGGGTGGGACTAAAAAGTTCAATCAATCAATTCCAACTTTGCAAGATCTTTTTTTTCCCTGCGAGAAGTTGAAATTGACTGATTGATTGAACCTTTTTTTTTGTACACGGCGGCGGAGGCCTAAAGCGAAAAGGTTTTATAAAACCCAGCTGAAGGCCTAGGATTGGGGCAACGGTGCGCGTGCCCACAGAGAGGGCTCTGAGTGCCACCTCTGGCACCCGTGCCATAGGTTTGCCACCACTAGCCTAGACAACCTAGGAGAGAACTGCATCTAATGTGCAGGCAGCTGAACTGTTTGAAGGACCTGATGCCCCTCCATAAGAATCATGGCCTCAAATTCATCCCAGATGACCCTACAAGATCTTGTCCCAGGGACCTCATTTTGACCTGTCCACATCAAATACCATCCAAAATGGATGTGAGCAATATTATCCACAAGATCATTAAACTATCCTTTAGAGTGGTCCCGCAGAGGTTCCTGTAGCATATTCTTCCCCAGTAGGGACTGGGTTACTTTAAACAAAGCTGCTGAATGATGATTAGCAGATGCAATAAGGCTGAAGAAAGACTGACATTTCTTCAGCCTTATTGCCATGAGATAATCCTAAATACGAGCTTTTATCCTTGTTTGATCAGAGGTTCTCTTCACTTTTCTTACAGTGGCACTCCAGGATTTTAATCTCCCAGAGTTCCTTGATAAGAATCCAGTGTGGGAGGACCGTGCAAATGAAAGCAGTCAAGAGATCTCTGTCACTGGGAGAGAAACAAAAAGAAGGAATCAGGGACTGTGCTTTTACTGAGGGCCCCCAGGACCCATAGCCAAGTCATGCCCGATCAAAGCAGCAACATCTGACACAGCAACAAGATGCAGAACTTGTAAATCAACAGAGCAGATAGTCCAGCTCATGTTGGAAAACTCTGCTGGTCTTCCTCCCCAGAGCTCTGAAAGGAAGCCATCCACTGAGCTCCCTTGAGAACTCAGCCAGCCAGCAAAGGTAAGTAAGCATACTTAACTACATCTATTATTTATTTCTTGAAAACATTGATATAGCTACCCATCTTCTACCAAATGCCGGGCAGTTCCCAAGTTATTGTTATTTTAGATTCCAGGCAGAAGGTAGAGCTTTCTACTTTAATAGACTCTGGGGCAACTGCTAATTTTATAGATACAGAAATGGTACAGAAGCTAAAGTTGCTGAGCCAAGGCCTAAAATGCCAAATGATAATTGAAACTATCCATGGAAAGCAGCTAAGGACAGACCAATCTTGCTGGTGAATTGAAACAGCAAATGAAGCCTTTGTTTGATGTTAACACCTAGATACTCCTTGAGGAGGGCTAACTGGTTAAAAGACATGGGATACTGTCTCCTTTCTGGGATTTGAGCTTCTGGCTTCAAATTGATGCTGCAATCATACACACACATTGCAATGCCGATCATCAGTTGTCCTGCAGTGGGAATAGGGGTGGGATCAGTGTCCACTGTTTGTAAACATTTTTTTGGGCATTTAGGGGAGGGAAATGAGAATGTCCTTTGTTCCCAGTTTATAACTGGGTTGTGCAGCTGAAGTTATTCTGTTCCCAAGATTATGGGCACTTGCAAGGATGCAGTTACATACAGTGATATGAACTCTGAATAAACTTTGATCATCAGTTGCAAAGAAGCTATGCAGTGCTTGTTCCAAGAAGGAGGAACAAAAGCCATTTTGAAGGGAAAGGAGTGTGTACCATTCATGACTACAAAGACCTGAACAGGGTGTAAATTATCTCTGGCTTATCTCAGACCAACTAGACTGGCTTAAAAAAGCATGCCGTGTTACAAAACTGGCCTGGAGAGTGTTACAACCTAATCAGAATGAAAGACAGACTATAACAGGATGAGTATTTAACAGCCTTTGATAACAAGTAAAGAGTACACGGTGATGCTTTTCAGCCTGGTATGTACAGGAAATTCAGTTCAAATTTTGCTGAGCTTGCAAAACATTATCATAGCTTCTAACTAAGGGTTGGTGATTGTCCGGGTCAATCCAAGAGTAAGTGGCATTTCAAGAGTTAAAACAATTTTTTGCTTCTCAACCCCTCCTCTAACCCCTTGACCACTCCCACCCTTTTGATGTAGCAGTAAGTGGGGTTATACTCTATAAGCAGAGAAGGAAACGGGGAGACAGGTTTACTTCTTTCTGCATTTTATTCCAGGGCGCTCCTCCCAGCATAAAGGAATTATGACATTTTAAATAAAGTTTTGCTGGTGGTAAAAATAAATACCTTTCGGCAATGGAGATACCTATTAGAAAGAGCATCCCACCCTATACAAGTCTGTACAGACCATAAACGTTTAAAGGAGCGGCAAACTCTCACACCCTAGCAAATCAGGTGGCACAATTTTTCTCCTGCTTTGATTTTCACATCCCATACAACCGACAACAAACTTCCAGATGCCGTCTCATAGTAAGCCAGAATATTAGGGTCATGTCAACCCCTTCCCCATCTCTAGCAACAATGCTACAGCCGTGCAACTTTAAGCCTCGTTGTAAATCACACCAACATGAAAAGTTGGAACAGGAAGACAATGAAAGTGCAACAGCAGCAAGATGCATACGCGCTAAGGCCTAGATGGATGAAGTCCAGGGAGCCCAACATAGTACAGTTTCACCTTTCCTATTGGTGGGAGGGCAGCTGTTGTACAATGGGTGCTTATATGGGCCTCTTCCCCTAAAGGAGGAAGTGCTGCAGCTGTGCCAAAACAACAAAACAAAACGAGGGGCTATGTAAGACACAACACAGACTTGTAAGAAATGTTGGTGTCTGAATGTCTGTGCCGAATTAAAGGCTTATGTTTCCTTTTGTCATTTTACCGTCAGAGAGCAAACCCACTCCCCATTAAGCTAGCTAGATTATTGCAACTGCTAACCTTCCCAACTCACCAATCCTTGGCCACTGTTTGCCTGGAATTAATCTCTGATCTTCCTTCACTGTGGGATATATTACCAAACAGGTGATAGTGAATTTATTTATCCAACTAGGCCATTTACTCCTTGCAAGGGTTTCCCAATGGACCAAGTCATGGCTCAACTCTTTTTAAACACTTGCTGTACTTGCTTGCAACAGTACTATATATTCCTCTATTGGTATGTCCCCATTCAAGGCAAAGTATAGATTCCACCCTTCTTTGCTCCACAGATTTCCTGGATGAGAGGCAATCAGTGGAAAACCACTAAAAGGAATAATTCAAGGTGGCAGATTTTGGTTATACCAAGAGAACACATGTGAATTAGTCCAGACCAGCATCTGAAGGCCAGGGCCTCCCAAAAATCTGCTAACCAGCAATTGAAGTTGGAAGCTATAAACAGTATGGAAAACAATGGAGATATGCATATTGCTGTGAAATAGTGTTAAGGCTCTTCTTTTCCTTTTTGTGATGTTCAGGGATATTATGTAAACTTGTGTTAGCTTTTGTGCAACATTATGAGTACCTGAGGAAACTCCAACAACACTGATTTGGTGTAGACCCAGGACACAAACAAAAAAAAGCCCATATTTATAGCAAACAGGTTTTATTTATTTTCCCATTCATATAGGATGGATTGAGAATATTATTGGACATCACATTCCAAATTGCTCTTGAATTTCAGGCAAATCACATCCAGTGCAATCCATGAAGGCCAATTATGTTATTGAGAAGGTCTCCAGTTGAAAGTGAACACTAACGGTTGCATTTGTCAAAGCCACAACAAATGGCTCTAATTCCTGTTCCTGGCACTGAATTCAGAAGTTGACACTCATATTGCGAGCTGCACCTCTTGGCAAACCTTGGTGGCAGGGACCCTACAGGAAAAAAAAATACTTTGTGGTTGCTGTTGGAAAAAATAAATATAATTTTTCATTTCACCAACATTGTCTTTTGTTAATGATGGAAAGTAATAGATAGAGTACCCCCTTTCCTCATTTGATCAGGAAGCTGGGCCAGGCACGCAGCACATCCACATTATTCCAAATTCTTGCTTCTTTCATGTGAAAAATGTGTTGGATAGCAAGACTGAGACCGGGGGAAGGTAGTGAGGTCTGAAAGTGACATACCTGCTCTCTTGAAAGCAATCCTGATATCCAAAAGAATCAGAAGGCTGTCTGGTACTGCATCGGCAATCCCATTATTAAGCATTTTGCTTGCCCTGTAATCCAAGTCTTGTAGAGGAGCTTGAACTTGAAGTAATGAGTAACATTGCATAAACTGTTGATAAAGGATTGTGCCTCATTGTTCTTATCGAACAATATTTAGGGCAACCCTTGCATTTGTTCCAGGTTCCAGATTAATTTAGTCAGTTCTATTGTGTGGATACCTGAAACACTAATGCAAATTTTGGTGGGCTGTGGAAACTACTTATTCCAGGATTCCTTCAGTCCTGAAAGGTGCATCCTGAGCTAAAAACTCCCTGGACATGTTATTGCTAACAATGGCTGACTCCATAACAATCATTGGGTACAGTATTGCCTACATCAGGGGTAAGCAACCTTGGCTCTTTTATGACTTGTGGACCTCAATACCCAGAATTCCTGAACCAGCCATGCTGACTCAGGAATTCTGGGAGTTGAAGTCCACAAATCATAAAAGAACCAAGGTTGCCTACCCCTGGCCTAGGTTCAGAGAGAAGCAGAACTAAAATTCACCTCAGGTCTCTTGGGCCTCATGAGGTGAAGGTTATGGCCCTTGCACAGACAGAGCTACCGGTAGTAAAGACCAGTACTCAGAAAGCAATGTACCCTGCAACCACTTCCAGGAGAAAATTCAATCATCATAGTGGTGAAAAAAAAATTAAAGGAAGTAAATATAATTATGTTGCACACTATACTTACCAGGTCCTAGAAAGAATATTGTTATACATCGGTCTTGATTATCAGAGCAGGTAACTGTGTTAAGACAGTTTCCTCCATTGGGACAATTATAACATATCAGAGCATCCACAGCTGAAAGAGAGGAGGCAAAACAACAACTCGATCTGCAATTTCCATCACCTATCTTTTTGCCAACATATTGCATCAATGGGATGAAGTAGTGGACCAAAACATTATAAACAAAGATGAGAAAACTGTCATATTAAAATAATAGGTTTAGAATTCTTTAGCATTCCTTGATCGTGAAAGTTTAAAAAGTCAAATCCCCTATGGCTTTAGGCAAGGCAGGAAAAAGTTTAATCTTTCGCTCTGTTGAGTGCAACCCTTTAACAACGGGTTCTCACAACTGCAGTGAAGCACCTGAATCGCACCCTGAGGAAAAGGAGAGAGCGCAGGAACATTGGTAGGAAGGGAGGCCTAGGAGTGGGCAGACTTGGCCAATTCTGTCCATGGTGCCCCAAGTGCCTCCAAAGCCCCCTTTGATCTCAGGCACGCTTGTGCTGCCTTCTGGACGTAGGACCTCCAATCTAGGATCTCTCAGTTTTAAGAGGAGGGGACTGGGTCTGTGAGAGAAGAGCGGTCAGTGTTGAGTGATTGTGGCTGATAACTTACCTTGCGACCAAAGCATTACAGCAAGAACACACAGGATTATTTTTCTCATTGTTTTTCTGGAAACGGAGGGCCTGCAGTCAAGAGTTGGAAATCAGGGTCACTTGCTGTTCACAGTGTCTTTTCTTTCGATTTTCACAAAAGGCTCTGTGTAGAATGAATCTAGAGTTTACATGTAAGTACATAACCCTATTTAATATTTTGAGCTATTTGGTATGTTAAGAGCAATTATCCTCAAAAGAAGATCCTGTTTTTTACATATCAAAGGTAGGAAAGGGTAAGCCTCCAGAAGTTACTGACTACATCTCTGTGTAGCATTTTCAGCCTCGCTAGCAAATGTTAATAGATGCTGGAATGTGTGGTCCACTATCATCTGGAAACACTGCGACTGCCCTCCCTAATTCTTGCTATAGTATTTTTTTCTAACGTATTCGGGCTGAGGAAAATGAAATAATTCAAAATAATAAAAATAACAATCATAATCATACTACTTATAACACCGCAATAACATTAAAACATTATTTTCTCAGGGGTACTAAGTTTGTATTTCTTCCTCTAATTTACAACATAAGATCCATCCTCAGTAAATAAATTTCTCCTATATATTTATTGTATAAATAGACATGTAATGAATTAAATCTATGTCTGAGAAAAGCTGAATCTTACCTTTGATACAGGTGAAATAAAACCAAGCTATGATTTGCTAACTCTGTGAACTGCTGCCAATATATATAGTTGTGCTTTCTTATTTCCTCCCTTTTGGGGGGGGGATTGCATCAAATTATTCTGCAATCATTCTGGTGTAAGAGTGGTAATAGAAAGGCAAACCCACTTCTTAGATAATGGGTAAATAACTTTGTATGGATCACAATGCAAAATTCTGGACTTACAAAGCGCATGCATGCTGTAGCCAAGTAATTTTGTTTATTTATGGAGCTCGGCTGATAAGATGTCAAAGCAGTTTCTTACTGCTGATTCTTTACCTGATCCTGATTGCTTAAAATGAAAATATTTCCTCCACCCTCCACTCTAAAGTATTCTAAATATTTGATCTCCTGTTAAATACATACTCTCTGGCCACTTTCTCTTTAGATTGAATTGGTGCAAACAAATAAAGTGTGCTTTATTTAACTGGAATTTATTCAATAAGGGGCAACTGGTGGGTTGCACAAGACACTTTGTCATAGTTTCAAATTCCCTTTCCTGGTTAAACAAAGACTAGCAGTGAGGTGGTACAAGAACCACAGCGTGCTGTCAGACACAGACCTGGGTTATGGGGCCATTGTTCTTGGGGGTCAGGGAATAAGATGAAGCAGCATCTGGTTCAATTAACCCTGTAAAATAACCTGATGGGTCTTCTAATACCACCTACGACTTAAGGTCTCAATGATTTGGAATAGTTCCATGGTTACCTGTCCTCTTAATATATTTAAATCACCCCAAACTCAATTTATTTGTTTATTTGTGTAATGTCTTTATTTATTTATAAAATTTATTGGCCTTATCCCAGGGTAACACTGAGCGTCTTACAATATTAAAAGATAAAACTATGCAAAACCTAGATGATATAAATAAAATACTATAACAGATCCAAATATTCAGCCCTAACTAAAAGATGGGGAGGGGCAAAGGGAGGATGAGGATGAGAAGGGGGGGAGATGGGATCTGTTATTAATCTATCAGCCACCCCCAACTTGAAACCCTTCCATTGCAGCCCCAAGCCAACTGGCAGAGCTAGGCCTTTAAGCTCTTGTGGAAGGTCAGGAAGGTTGGATCCAATCTCACTCGGGGGGAGGCAAGATGTTCCAAAGGGGAGGCTCAATGGCAGGGAAGGCCCTTCCCCTGGACCTCGCCAGCCAGAATACCCTGGCTGATGAGGCCTGCAGCATGCTTCCTCTGCCAGTACAGGTGGGGAGTGCCAATCCCAGTGAGACGGTCCTTCAAGTGGCCTGGACCCATGTCATGAAGAGCTTTAAAGATGATTACCAATACTTGAATTGCATCTGGAAACAAACCATCAGCCTGGGCAGCTCGCAGAGCGGTGGTGTTACATGGGCCATCCTTTGGGGCCCAAGAACTGTCCGTCCTGTCACAATCCGCACTCTGCACTACCTGTAGCTTTCAAATGATTTTCAAAGTTGGCCCCATGTAGAGGGTGTTGCAATAGTTCAACCGCGGGATGACTAGGGCTTGAAAGACCAAATGCAGGGACTGCTGACCCAGGAGGGGCCGCAACTGGTACATAACATGAAGTTGTGCAAAAGCTCTCCTAGCTGCGATTGCCATCTTCAAGCAGGAGTCCCATGTCCAGGAGAAACCCCCAAGTTGCTGTCCGGATCTGTCTGGGGTAGTTCTATGCAATTCAGAACTATCGATTTGAAAGTTCTGGGTCTTGGGTTCCATGCACCCAAAGCCATTTCATCTTGCCAGAGTTCAGTCAAAGCCTGTTGTCCTCCATCCAGGCCCCCACAGCCTCCAAGTATCATGAGATGGCAGCAACAGCATCGTGAGTTGGATCTCATCAGTGTACTTTAGATACCTTAAGTCATGGTTACACATGATCTCACCCAGTGGCTTCCTGTAGATCAGTGGTCACCAACCTTTTTGGGTTGGCAGCCTGGTAGGAAAGGGAGGGGGCAGACATCTTTATGCACATATGCGCACATACCCAAATGTAGCTGCGTGCATGTATGTGTGAATGGGGCCATGAGCATGTGCACTTCGTAAATGAGGCTGCTAGCGCCAGCGCAAGACTTGCACAGAAGTTAGCGCAGGTGTGAGGGTCATGCCAAAGCTAGAGGTGAGGCTAGTGCTGTTGCGCTGAAGCTAGCACCGGCGTAAGAGAGGATGAATGTGTGCGCATGCAGGCATGCACTGGCCAGCCACTTACACAGCCTGATGGCCAAGAGGCCACAGCCCGGTAGTGGGCCGCGGCCTATAGTTTGGGGACCTCTGCTGTAGATGTTAAAAAGGAATGGAGACAGTACTGAGCCTTGCTGCATACCACAAGATAGGGGCTGATTCAGAGAGGCCTTGGAAAAAGGAGCCAGACCAGCGCAAAACCATGCAACAAAGCCTCAGTCCTCATCACCTGTTAATCACTGCCTGAACCCACCTACCACTCACTGTCCTGGAGGCTTTCACTATCCTAGAGGGACAAGGATCTAACTGACAGGTGGTGCCGCTGATAGCATCGAGGACCTTGTCCACTGTCTCAGGTCCAACAGCATGTAAGCACTCCCAGATAACGAGGCAAGACTACTCCCCAGGCACTGTGCATGAACTTGCTCCACTCATGAATCTGAGTGACTTTGTCTGTCAGGGGTTGAACAAATTCTTCTACACAGCCCTGAAGATGATCACCTGAGCTCCCCTGTCCCAGCAGGGAACAGATGATCTGGAATAGGCCACAGGGCAACACTCTGAGGATAAAATAAGGGAGGAGGAATAAAGCTGTCACCCACTCTTACCACCATGTGGTAGGCCTTAATAGCAGCTTTATGTTATGTCTGGTTGGAGTCATCCTTTGTGGATTCCTAGAAGGGCATAGTTCTGTTAGGGAAACATCTCCTTGTGATACCACCCAGAGGTTGGTTCTATGTGACCGGTTGGCTCCTCATCCCCACTAAAATGGTGGGTGAGAAACAATTTATTGTAGACCGAATTGGCTCTTAAAGGAAGCATCTGAAGACCAGGGCCTCCCAGAAATCTGCTAACCAGCAATTGAAATTGGAAACTATAGACTAAGGAAAATGATGGAGATATGTAATGCATATTGCTGTGAAATACGGTAGTGTTAAGACTCTTGTTTTTCTTTTCATTTTGAGTTTTGACAACTGGCATAGTGTTGTAATGTTCAGGGATATTATGTAAACTTGTATTAGCTTTTGTGCAACATTATCAGTACCTGAGGAAACTCCAACAACACTGATTTGGTGTAGACATAGGATGAACACAAAAAAGCCCTTATTCATAGTATACAATGAAAGATGACAGGTTTTATTTATTTTCCCATTCATGTAAGATGGATTGAGAATATTATTGGACATCACATTCCAAATTGCTCTTGAATTTCAGACAAATCACATCCAGTGCAATCAGTTGAGGCCAATGATGTCATTGAGAAGGTCTCTAGTTGAAAGTGAACACTAACGGTTGCATATGTCATAGTCACAACAAATGGCACTAACTCCTGAATTTGGTACTGAATTCAAAACTGCGCACTCATACTCTGAGCCGTACCTCTTGGCATACCTTGGTGGCAGGGACCCTATAGGAAAAAAAATACTTTGTGGTTGCTGTTGGAAAAAATAAATATAATTTTTCATTTCACCAACATTGTCTTTTGTTAATGATGGAAAGTAATAGATAGAGTACCCCCTTTCCTCATTTGATCAGGAAGCTGGGCCAGGCATGCAGCACATCCACATTATTCCAAATTCTTGCTTCTTTCATGTGAAAAATGTCTTGGATAGCAAGACTGAGACCGGAGCAGGTGGTGAGGTCTGAAAGTGACATACCTGCTCCCTTGAAAGCAATCCTGATATCCAAAAGAATCAGCAGGCTTGCCCTGTAATCAAAGTCTTGTAAAGGAGCTTGAACTTGAAGTAATGAGTAACATTGCATAAACTGTTGATAAAGGATTGTCCCCCGTTGTTCTTCTTGAACAATACTTAGGGCAACCCTTGCATTTGTTCCAGGGTCCAGATTAATTTAGTCAGTTCTACTGTTTGGATACCTGAGATACTAATGCAAATTTTGGTGGGCTGTGGAAGCTACTTATTCCAGGATTCCTTCAGTCCTGAAAGCTGCATCCTGAGCCAAAGGATCCCTGGACATGTTATTGCTAACAATGGCTGACTCCATAACAATCATTGGGTACAGTATTGCCTACATCAGGGTTAAGCAACCTTGGCTCTTTTATGACTTGTACCCCGAATTCCTGAACCAGCCATGCTGACTCAGGAATTCTGGGGGTTGAAGTCCACAAGTCATAAAAGAGCCAAAGTTGCCTACCCCTGGCCTAGGTTCAGAAAGGAGCAGAACTAAAATTCACCTCAGGTCTCTTGGGCCTCATGAGGTGAAGGTTATGGCCCTTGCACAGATAGGGCCAGTAAAGATCAGTACTCAGAAAGCAATGTACCCTGCTACCATTTCCAGGAGAAAATTCAATCATCATACAGAAGAAAAAAAATTAAAGGAAGTAAATATAATTATGTTGCACACTATTATACTTACTACCTACAGGGAATTTGGTCATATGATGAGAGCAGGTAACTGTGCTTCATTGCGACAATTATATCATACCAGAGCATCCACAGCTGAAAGAGAGGAGGCAAAACAACAACTCAATCTGTAATTTCCATCACCTATCTTTTTGCCAACATATTGCATCAATCGGATTTGGGAGTAAAAATTTCAAAAATTATTTTTATCAAAGATTTTGGAAAGTTCCAGCTCTATGACTCAATTTCAAATTGACTTAGCTTCGAGAATTCAGACCTCTGGGAAAAGTGGCAAACGGAAGACAGCTCTGCTAAAAGTGGAACTGCTGACCTTGGCAGAATGAAAAGCTGGTGAGTAGAATGGCTCTTTGTAATTCCCTTCCAGAAAAGAAAAGAACTTCAGATCGCCCACAAGAGCTCCAGACAACTGCTCCTTACAGGAAGACAGTGTTCTCTGGCAAGTTTATAGTTGTGGCAGAAGAGACTGCTCAAACTGTTTGCGTACTTCCTTTTCAAATCAAATTTAAAAATTGTTTTTTAACTGCTTTTCAGTTGTTTTCGAATTTTGGGATCAACAAGTCTAAAACACCACATGCGTCTCCTTCTGTCCCTAGTGAAAGAACTTTTAAGTACAAGTTTAAGAATTTTTTAAAAAATAATTAATAAACAGCAAAAGGATGATTAGAATTTTGATTTAGAAAGCTATGCGTGGAATAAAGTTCCAGATGGATTCAAAATAAGATTTTTGAATTAATTGTAACGATCTTTCCTGTTAAAAAATGCTTTTGCTTTGAATGCTTTTGCTTTTTTAAATGATAGGATGAGACTTTGAAGCTTGGACAATAGAGGGAAGTAGAACAAACTAAAGATTACAATTAAATTTGACTTGCTATTTCAGAATGGAATGAAATATTTTAACATTGAACATATTGAAGGATATTTTGGAACAATGGACCCAGAAGTTAATTTAAACAGTGATTACCTATATAGATAGACTGTGTGAGATGGGATATGGGAAGATGGGATCATCTAAATCTGGTAAGTTATTAAAATTGTTTATACTTGGTGAGAAGAGGGAAGTCATTTCTTTATATATTTTTTCTTTTTGCTTACTATATTCTTATTTTTTCCATTTTTTCCTGTACTTTCGTCTGCTATTTATTTTTTCATTTTTTAGTTTGTATGAGTTTTTTTAATTGATATTTCCCCAAAGGAATAATAAAAAAATCTTAGGCAGAAACTACCATCCCCAAGTCTCTCTGCCCCAAGCAGAAATCAGTTCTGTAGAAATTCAGATCTGATAATCCTATTCAGAAAGGTTGGAGCAAGGAAGCTAGAAGCTGATGAGATTAGAAAGACAAAGAATCCTAAAATCTACATATCCCACCCAAACTAAAGACATGACCTTTGGGACATAATAGGATTAACCCACCACCATCACAATACCAGAAAGGCACACTGAAGCTCAGGTCAAAGTATATGATGCAGGAAATCCAAAGCCTCAAAGAGGAAGAACTCCAAATACAAAGCCCAAAGGAGGTATAAAAGCCCACCACTCCCTGCTACATGTGGTCAGCTTTCCCAGAGCCATCTTTCTGTCTGGCTCTCCTCTTCAATAAACGTCAACCTTCTTTCTAAAGCAGTCTCCATTTTGTTTATTCCCGGCTTGAACTGGACCCTGATGAAGATTTTTCTTTCAACAGTATAAATTTTAATTAAAATTACTGTTCGAGAATTAAGATATGAAGCTTTGTCTTTAGGAATTTAACAATTAAGAAACATTTACATTTCCTTCTGTTACACATTCTTCTGAATATGTTACATGTTGCTTATTTACAGAGGGACCCAAGGAGGCAGTTTATATATACACAGAAGTGTATGTGACAAATATGTTGATGAGGACAAGGAGAAAACTCTGATTAGAATCGGAATACTACATTCGAAACTTTCCTTCCTAGCAAATTAAAATATTACATTGTTCTTCTTATTTCTGACATGTTTTAAAAAATAGAGGAGAGAGCGCAGGAACATTGGTAGGAAGGGAGGCTTAAGAGTGGGCGGACTTGGCCAATTCTGGCCATGGTGCCCCAAGTGCCTCCAAAGCCCCCTTTGATCTCAAGCACGCTTGTGCTGCCTTCTGGACGTGGGACCTCCAATCTAAGATCTCTCAGTTTTAAGAGGGAGGGACTGGGTCTGTGAGAGAAGAGCGGTCAGTGCTGAGTGATCGTGACTGCTAACTTACCTTGCGACCAAAGCATTACAGCAAGAACGCACAAGATTATTTTTCTCATTGTTTTTCTGGAAACGGAGGGCCTGCAGTCAAGAGCTGGATATCAGGATCACTAATATTTTGAGCTATTTGATATGTTAAGAGCAATTAAAATGTATATTCCAGCAAAACCAATTATCTTAACTGTTGTTTACATTCTTTGTCACATATCACATCAAAGGTAGGAAAGGGTAAGCCCCCAGAAGTTACTGACACATCTCTCTATAGCGTTATCAACCTAGCCGATGTTAATAGATGCTGGAATGTGTGGTCCACTATTATCTGCCCTCCCTAATTCTTGCTATAGTATTTTTTTCTAATATATTCAGGCCGAGGATAATGAAATAATTCAAAATAATAAAAATAATAATAATCATACTACTTATAACAGCAATAACATTAAAACATTGTTTTCTCAGGTATACTGAGATTGTACTTCTTCCTCTAATTTAGAACATAAGATCCATATCCAGTAAAAAAAATTCTCCCATATATTTATTATATAAATAGGCATGTAATAAATTAAAAATATGTGTGAGAAACGCTGAATCTTACCTTTGGTACAGCTGAGATAAAACCAAGCTATGGTTTGCTAGCCCCGAGTACAGCTGCAAGTATATATAATGCTTTCTTATCTCTTCTCCCCCCCTCCTTTTTTTGACTGATTTTGGGAAATTTTTCAGAAATTCTTACTCTAAAGTTGCTTTTTCTGCAATAATGGTGATGTAGAAGTTTTTTTTACATAAGGGGAAATTCATTTCTTACTCAATAGGTAAATAACTCTGTAAGGATCATAATTCAATGTTCTAGACTTGCAATGCACATTGCATGCTGCAGCCAAGTGATTTTGTTTATTTATGGGGTAAACAAACAAGATGTCAAGATTACTGCTGATGCTTTGCCTGTTCCTGATTGGTTAAAATGAACATTTTTCCTCCACCCGCCCCTCCAAAGTACTCTAAATATTTGATCTCCTTTTAAATATATACTGTGGGAATAATTTATAAATTTGTATAACTGTTAGAAATATTATATAGGGCAGCGGTTCTCAACCTTTTTCAGGCCGCGACCCCAACCTGCACCGCGCATACGTGGCGCGATGGCCCGCATCGCGCACGCACGGCGCGACGGCCCGCATTGCGCATGCGTGGCACGACGGCCCGCATTGCGCATGTGCGGCACGATGGCCCGCATCGCGCATGCGCGGTGCTACCCCATGCATGCACGGTGCTGTCCCCTGCGCCAGCCGAGGGGAAAAGGGGAAAAAATGGCAGACTGCGGTTTTTGGCGACCCCCGTGAAATGATCATTCGACCCCAAATGGGGTCGCGACCCACAGGTTGAGAACCGCTGATATAGGGAATCATATATTAACTAACCCAGGATTATGCAGAGTTACTGATCAACAGCCTCAGAAATTCTTTAAACTCAAACACAAGAATTAATTAGGCACTTATTTCAAGTTATAAATTCACACTAGCAAAGACACAAAATTCAATTAACACAATGTAAGCATAATTATAATGCTCACAGTTCAAATGAAGAGATTCAGTCCAAATCACTTAATTTAATCACTTATAGTTGAAAATTATAAACTGTAAGGAAACTGATGGAGATATGTACATACATATTGCTATGAAATAGTGTTAAGACTCTTCTTTTCCTTTTCATTTTGAGTTTTGACAACTGACATAGTGTTATGATGTTCAGGGATATTATGTAGACTTGTGTTAGCTTTTGTGCAATATTATTAGTACCGGAGGAAACTCCTACAACACTGATTTGGTGTAGACATAGGATGAACACAAAAAAGCCCTTATTCATGGTATGCAATGAAAGATGACAGGTTTTATTTATTTTCCCATTGATATAAGATGGATTGAGAATATTATTGGATATCACATTCCAAATCGCTCTTGAATTTCAGGCAAATCACATCCAGTGCAATCAGTTGAGGCCAATGATGTCATTGAGAAGGTCTCCAGTTGAAAGTGAACACTAACGGTTGCATTTGTCAAAGCCACAACAAATGGCTCTAATTCTTGGTGTTGAATTCAGAACTTGACATTCCTGCAGTGAGCTGCACCTCTTGGCATACCTTGGTGGCTGGTATCCTACAGGGGAAAAAAAAGAGTTTGTGGTTGCTATTGGAAAAAATAAATCTATTTTTTCACTTCACCAACATTGTCTTTTGTTAATGATGAGAGGTCCTAGATAGATTAGTCTTTCCTCATTTGGTCAGGAAGTTGGGCCAGGCACAAAGCACATCCACATTATTCCAAATTCTTGCTTCTTTTATGTGAAAAATGTCTTGGATAGCAAGACTGAGACCGGGGCAGGGTGGTGAGGTCTGAAAGTGACATATCTGTGTCGTGTACTTCGTTCGCATGCGAATGATGAAGACACATGGTGATGCTGAACAACTCTTTATTCTTCTTCTACAACAACCAAAGCAAAAAGCAAAAGAAACGCAGGCCTTTTTATATGGCCAGAAACCCGGACAGTGTCAATCAATAGGAACAGAGTGTTTTCGCGCCTTGCACATGCGCACAAGGCCGGCACCGCTCTGTCTGGTCCCCGGGCAGCTTTTGGAATGCCCGGGACAAATGCAACATCTCGAGCCTGCTTTTGCAGGCTCAGGACACAACACCCCTCCCCCCTAGATAGAACATACTTCGCATACACTCATGTACGTCATGCATTGGGAAGAGTGGCATACAGTTGCATTATTCAAATGCAAGGAGTGTGGAATACTTGAGTCTGCCCTCAGGCAAACCCTCTTCAATATTGATTAATGCATTAAATGTATCCAAAATAAAAAAAAATAATACAAAATAATCTACCCACTAGTTACTCCCATTATTCAGGGGCCTCATGAACAGGACTCTCATGATTTGACAGCAACTTCACAAAGTCTCTCAGATGTTTGGGTGGGCACTTGGCCTGCTGCGACCTTCTAAAGCCCAGAGAGATTGCCTGGCCCACCTGCTCGCCTACCAGGCTAGGCAGGCCAGAGTGTTGTTGTCCTAAATCCCCAGGTGACCCTGGTGAGGGTGCCTGGCCTACCTGCTCGGCTACCAGGTTAGGCAGGCCAGAACTTTGCTGCCCCAAATACCCAGTTGACCCATCCAGCTGCTGGCTGGCTGGACTCTCTAAGTCCAAACCAGCATACCTTGGAGGGGTGAAAGTCCCCGAGCCCACAATGGACCGCTCTTGGGAACACTGTCCCTCGAGCCCAAGACCAGCAGATGGAGAGTGTGGGATGACCCCCTATCCAGTGAATTCCTGTTCAGAGCACTTGCGGAACCTTGGGATGAATCCCAAACAGCCTAAGCATCAGCTAGCAAGGGCCTGTTAGTCTTGGGAAACTGTGACCCAGAATGCATATTATGGTCCTCCTCCCCCCCCAGAGCAGAGCCAGGAGCGGAAGGGTGCGAGTCCAGTCTCCAACGCAGTTGGTCTATGTGTCTGCGAAGAACGCGGCCGTCACCCAAGGCAACTTCGTATGACAACAGCCCCGAGACCTTGCAGACCACAGCTGTGACCCAGAGATGTCCAGGCCCATAGTTTCTTGCCCAAACCGGATCGCCCACCTGGAGTCTCCTAGGTGCCCGCAGTTGTGATACCTGTGAAGCCACCCGGTCAGGGTGCAGCCTGTTTAGTGATGAGGCGGCGACCCCAGCGGAGTTCCGCAGAGCTCTTCCCTGTGGCTGTGCATGATGTGGTGCGGTGTGCAAGAAGGAAATCTGCTAACCTGTGATGCCAGTTACCGTAAGTCAGTTTCTTGAGGGCATCTTTGGTGGTGCGCACCATTCTCTCTGCAAGTCCGTTGGAGAATGGATGGAAGGGAGCCGATGGTGCATGCCGGATCAGGTTGGCCTGAAGAAAAGCCTGGAACTCAGAAGACGTAAATTGAGGGCCTTTATCTGAAACCAACACATCTGGAAAAACGTGTGATGCAAAAATTCTTCTCAACACCTGGATGGTCCTGGCAGTAGTAGTGGAGGAAACAGGAACAACCTCTAGCCACTTGGAATGGCTATCAACAACAACCAGGAAGAATTGCCCCTGAAAGGGCCCAGCGTAATCTATATGCACCCTAGACCATGGGGTTT
The DNA here is from genome assembly GCA_034064705.1 of Bothrops alternatus. NCBI lineage: Eukaryota > Metazoa > Chordata > Lepidosauria > Squamata > Viperidae > Bothrops > Bothrops alternatus. The sequence continues at coordinate 779,606 of JARGCV010000116.1, forward strand.
GAGTTTCCTCCCACCTATGTACTGGGGCATGAGGCATTTCAGGCCGAGATTGTTGGCACACTTGGCACCCATGCACCTGGGCCTCGATGGCTTTATCAAGCCCAGGCCACCAAAGATGGCTATGCACAAGCACTTTCATCCTGACTATACCAGGATGTCCCTCATGCAGAGAGATCAAGATTCTAGACCTCAATGAGGCTGGTAACACTACCCTGCTTCCCCATAACAGGCAACCCTTAAAAGTGGACAACTCATGCTTCCTGTGCCACAAGCTTTGGAACTCAGTATCTGGGCACTTGTCAGGCCATCCTGACAACACCCATGTCAACACACGTGTAAGCGTGTGATCAGTGGCAGTTTCTGCAGCCACGTCCCTAGCATTGAGGGGAGACTCAGGCAACTCTTGAATGGACAGAATATTAATGGCTGGAGCAGGATCTGGCTCTAATTGGTTCAGGGGCAATCTGCTCAGGCCATCTGCATGACCCATTTCTTTTCCTGGTTTGTGAACTAATTTATAGTCATATGCTGACAGGAAAGTGGACCATCTCAGCATATGAGGAGAAATGATATGTGGGGTCTGTTTGTTAGTGGTAAACAAACCCAGCAGAGGCTTATGGTCAGTATAGACCATGAAATGGCGGCCATATAAGAAATTATGAAATTTCTTAATGACAGCCACTATGGCCAAGGCTTCTCTGTCAATTTGAGCATAATTTCACTCTGCAGAAGACAGAGTCCTTGAATAATAGGCCACAGGAACCTGTGTTGCATCAGCCTTCAGATGGCTAAGTACAGCTCCCACCCCATATGGAGATGCATCGCATGCGATGCAAACAGGCAGTTGCTCATTGAAATGCGCTAAAACAGCATTAGAAGTGAGCAAGGCCTTAACCTCATTGAAACTCTTGTCATGGACTTTAGTCCACTGCCAAGGAGCCTGCTTGTCTAAGAGCCTGTGTAATGGCTCTGCCACTGCAGCTTTATGTGGGAGAAATGCATGGTAAAAATTTAATAGCCCTAAGAAGGCTTGCAACTCACTCTTAGATTTAGGGCTTGGGGCCTGCTGGATAGCTTGCAATTTAGTTTCAGCAGGGTGAATGCCTTGAGCGTCAATCCTGAATACTAAGAAGTCAGTAGAAGTGACTCCTATCTTACATTTATCCTTCTTTAGTTTAAGGCCTGCTTTTCGAATACGAAGCAAGACAGCCCTTAATCTTTCTGCTAAATTTTGAGATGACTCCCCATTAATGAGGACGTCATCGAAGTAGGGACAGACCCCAGGAATACCTTGAAGTGTGCTCTCCATGACACTTTGGAATATGCCAGGGGCTACATTTACCCCAAATTGCAGTCTCTTGACCTTGAAGGCCCCCCTGTGAGTTACAATAGTCTGGGCCTCTGCAGCTGCCTCATCAACAGGTAGTTGTTGATAGGCCTGTGCCAGGTCAAGCTTCGCAAAAATGTGCCCCCCCTTGTGGGAGGCCAGAATGTGACTTACCACAGGCACTGGATAAGCATGCTATTGCAGCGACTTATTCAGTGTGCACTTATAGTCTGCACATATACGTATGTCCCCATTAGCCTTTAGAGGTGTTACTATGGGGGTTTTCCATGGACTTGAATCCACAGGTTCTAGAATGCCCTGCTGGAGCAATTTGTCCAGCTCAGCATCAATCTTACTTTTGAGGGAAAAAGGTACCCTCCTAGGCTTAACCCTGATGGGCGTGATGGTTGGGTCTAACCATAGCGAAATGGGAGGCCCCTTGTAGGATCCTAGCTCTGAACTAAACACATCTGCAAACTCCTTGCAAACCTCTGCAAGGCACAGTGTTTGCAAGCTGTGCAGCCCAGTTACCTGGATTCCCAGAGCCTTAAACCAATCAAGTCCAATAAGACTCGTACGTTCACCCCCAACAACCACCACATCTAGGGAACCTTCAAAATCCTTATACTCTACCCTAAGGATGGCCTCCCCCTTAACACACACCATAGAATTTTGAAAATCAGTGAGTATTAGATTCGATGGCCTGAGTTTAACTCGAAGGCCACTACTGCTGCAAATCCTTTTGAAGGTATTAATTGAAATAATGGAAAGAGTGGACCCAGTGTCCAACTCCATCAGTAAGGGAACCCTTGCAATCTTACGTTAATGGAAAGTTTCTTCTTAAGGGACTTGTGTGTCCCTGTTCTTAGAATGCTCCTGCACGATGCTTTGGCTGGGGACCCTGATACCTTTCTGAAGCAATTCTTCCCGAGGTTGAACCTTCTGGTGACCAAACAGATGGATGCAATGTGGCCCTGCCTGCTACACACCCTGCAAATGGCAGAGTGAAACCTGCAGTCAACTCGCTTGTGGCGTCCTCCGCACCCGAAGCATTGAAGCAATGCTGGGGCCTTGACCGGATGTCCCTTCTGCCTCCTCTCAGCTGGCTGGTGAAGTCTGTCGACCTCCTCTTCAGGATCCACTTCTGATCCTTCTCTTTTTTAAAAAAAAATATATTTTATTGATTTTATGATTTTAACAATAAATGCTTAAAACACACCGTGGTGATTGGGTAAACAAAAGTTCCAGAATAAAAACATACATAAACAACTCAACTTAATACATTCACTTTCATATTTCTATTTCCCTCTCCCACACAAGACAAAAAAGAAAAAAAGAAAAAAGAAAAAAAACCAAAAACATATAAATTTAATATATTCCATTTCTGTCATAAATTTCTGTTAAACCTATTTTAAGACTTTATCAATTTCATTCCAAACTCTCCCCGATACATATATCATAATATTTGTAAGATGTTAGCATACATTCTTTAACATTCATATATACAATACTTTAAATAAAAAGAGATAAATACCTACACGTAATTTTTGGGGTTGCTCGCCCATTTCCCCCTTCTCCACATCCACCCTCTTTCTTCTCTACCTTCTTTCTCCCTTTCTTCTCTTCCTACTTCCCTCTTCCTCCACCCCTCTCCTTCCCTTTCTCTCCACTTCTCCTCTTCTCCAACCTTCCTACTTCCTTCTCCCCTCTTTCACCCTTTCTTCCCTCTCATCCCTCTTCAGATGTAGTCCAGGAGTAATGTCCGAGCAACTCCTCTTTCCAAATTTCCCAAAGCTTAAAACACAACATAGTGATCGGGATATCTCATTCAGCAACAAAGTCATATAAATGAAGTTCAAATTAAATATAGTATTGCTTATTAAAAATTTATACAATTACAAAAGTCATCAAGCACATGTAATTATAATCTATATCCTGTTTTTAAGCTATACTCCTTACAATTATCATTCCAAGTACATTTAATAAATATAAAATTGTGATTTCAGGTAACCTTAATACACAATCGTTCATTGAGACAGATTTTTTTTCTTTTTCTTCTTCCCCCTTATCACGAATAACTCTTTCTCTCTCTCTTTTACAACATAGTTATCATATTTAAAATAATAATATAAATCCAACAAAAACTTTTTAAGACCTTGATAAGCTTTATATTTTCAAATGTTTGTTAATTATAATATCAGGCAATTCTCCTCTTTCATTCCTAATTAAATCAGACATATTCTCTTTCTTTTTTCCTTTTTTTACTAGATATATTCAATCGTTTCATCAATCTACTTCTATAAAGTCTTTTTGTCCTCTAACAAGATTGACTCCCTCTAATAATTATCAACCATAGTAACAATAAATTTACATCATTCATACAACGTTAAATCAGAGATAATTTCTAAGCCTTTTTAACCCGTCAAGTAACATTTTGTATCACACTTGAATCTGACACTAGCTTTTTTTCTATGCCAATTTGGTTCCCATAACAAGGATTTTCGATTCTCAAACCTCAATATTTGATTACGAGGCTTCCTAACAAATTCAAACTGGCCAAAAAATTTTTCCTTTTCCTCTTTATTGTAATTTCCGAAAAGTTGTGTCAAGGTGTCAATCTTTGTTATTTTTGGTAATTGAATTAGGTCAGTTACAGCTATTTTTTGATTATCAAAATTGTTCATCAGTTGTAGGTAACGCATGGCATTAGTTCATTCAATGGTTTCCACATTTTCTCTTAATGCAGATTGATCATTAGGTTGCAGGAATAGTATCTCTGTCTCTTTAAGTTGTAAATAGGTCTGTTCAGACAATTGTAGATAACGTGTAGCAATAGTTGATTCCGTAGTTTCCACATTTTCTCTTAATGCAGATTCACGATTAGGTTGTAAGAATAATGTCTCTCTCTCTTTAAATTGTAAGTGAGTCAGAAGACTATTCTGTTCATCTTCTGTTGTTCCTTGTTCCATAACTTGATTCGTTATTAAAGGATCAAAATGAGATTTCCAATAAGCTCTAAACTCCTCTCTGATTTCTAATATTTTTTCCAGTATTGAATCATAGACAAGATGAGGATAACTTTCAGCCATTTTGGTGGTAGCTTTGCCTATTCCTTTATCAGAGACTACTTAAGGAAAATCCACAAATCTCCGCCTCCAAAAGTCTAATAGCCAGCTTCACCACCCAGCTGTCCAGTTATTCTTCCAAATAACAGGGAGAAATAAAATTGCAATTTTGCTTTTTCACCACCAGATGTCCTCAGTGGATTATAGAGTCTTTCTTCTTTCTTTCTTTTTTTCCCCCCAAGTTAATCAAGTTAGAGAAAGTTTAAAAAAGAACACAAAGGGAAAGTTTTCTCTCTCTCTTTCAAAAACTATCTTCTGCATTGTCAAATTAAGAAAAAAAAGTAGCAATGTCTCTTTTTCCCTTTTTTTCTCCTGAAATTCACCCCACAGCAGTCAAATAGTAAAATAGTAAACAAAAATTAATCCTTATCCTTTTGGCTCTTCTTTCCATATATAGGCAGTCGCCGCTTTCTTAATAAAGGAAAATAAAAACTCTTACAGGAAAAATCAGGATAGCGAGGGAGGGAAAAGTCTCACCCGGATTCACCATGGTGGTTTCTTATGCTTAGATGTTCTTGTGACTTGCGGTTGGTGCGGCTAGGTGAACGGCCATTTTGCCCGGTCTTCTGCTCCGTCGGCCCTCGGAGTCAGCTCGGACAACTAGAGGAGCCGCCGCTCCTCTGTAGCTGAGCGTAGCCTCATCGAGGGTGGTCGCACCCTCCAGGTGCAACTTTCGACCCCCGTCGGGGTCTACCGACGGAGGGAAACTAGCCAGACGAGGAGAGAAGCCTCCCCGTGCGGCTAGAGGCGCCGCAATCTGGAACCGGAAGTCCACTTCTGATCCTTCTCGAGCATCCTCTTGATGGACGGTAGCTGTGTCTGGAGGATTCCTGGCAAGGCACAAGGCCTTCACAGCCCCGCCTGCTGCTTCCTCAGCTGCCACCTCTCGCAACGCACCTTGGAAGGAGACATCTTCTTTTGCAAAAATCTTTTGTTGTAAGTCTCTGCTCCTTAAGCCACAGACAAAACGATCTCGCAGCCTCTCTTCCAGATCCTTGAACTCACAAGGTCTGGCCGCTTGCCTTAAGACCGCAATAAAGTCCGCAGCAGATTCACCCGGCCTCTGGTCTCTCTGCTTGAATGCGTGCCTCCAAGCAATGATGGATAACTTCGGCTGGAAATGTTCCTTCAACATTTTCTTCAAGTCAGCATATGTTACTGACTCCAAAGGTGCAGGGGCCACCAGATTTTCTGCAATGTCAAAAGCTTCTTGTCCACAGGCACACAAAAGAGTTGCAGCCTTCAGGCCATCTTCTCTAATCTGATTTACTCGGAAGTAATTCTTCCCCTGTGCTACGTAGGAATTCCATCTCTCTGGGTGGGAGACATCGAAATCAGTCAAGCACCCAATCTTCAACATCGTAAACTTTACGACTTTCACTACTTGCTTCCTCTACAAGCTGCTGTTGGGGAAAGGGTCCTTTAGCCGAGCTCAACCTCCAGTGACACTGTACTGGCAGGCTGGGACACTGATTCAGACACCATCTTCCCTCTTCAGGACTTCCTGGGTAAGTCCTCAAATCTTTTGTTCCAGCTTGCAAAGGATTCCATCCTCGTCGCCAGTGTTGTGTACTTTGTTCGCGTGCGAATGATGAAGACACATGGCGATGCTAAACAACTCTTTATTCTTCTTCTACAACAACCAAAGCAAAAAGCAAAAGGGACGCAGGCCTTTTTATATGGCCAGAAACCCGGACAGTGTCAACCAATAGGAACAGAGTGTTTTCGCGCCTTGCGCATGCGCACAAGGCCAGCACCGCTCTGTCTGGTACCCAGGCAGTTTTTGGAATGCCCGGGACCAATGCAATGTCCCGAGCCTGCTTTTGCAGGCTCAGGACACAACAATCTGCTCCCCTGAAAGCAATCCTGATATCCAAAAGAATCAGCAGGCTGTCTGGTACTGCATCAGCAATCCCATTATCAAGCATTTTGCTTGCCCTATAATCAAAGTCTTGTAGAGGAGCTTGAACTTGAAGTAATGAGTAACATTGCATAAACTGTTGATAAAGGATTGTCCCTCATTGTTCTTCTTGAACAATACTTAGGGCAACCCTTGCATTTGTTCCAGGTTCCAGATTAATTTAGTCAGTTCTATTTTTTGGATACCTGAGACACTAATGCAAATTTTGTGGAAGCTACTTATTCCAGGATTCCTTCAGTCCTGAAAGGTGCATCCTGAGTCAAAGGATCCCTGCACATGTTATTGCTACAATGGCTGATGCTGATGATTAGGTTGCCTAGGTTCAGAAAGAAGCAGAAATAAAATTCATCTCAGGTCTCCTGGGCTTCGTGAGGTGAAGGCTATGGCCCTTGCACAGATAGAGCTAGTAAAGATCAGGATTCAGAAAGCAATGTACCCTGCAACCCCTTCCAGGAGAAAGTTCAATCATTATAGTGGTGGAAAAAAAAGGCCCACTCCCTCTCCATGCAAGGATACCCGGCTTTGTAACCAAAGTATCATTAGTAATAGAATGGGAGACACCACCCCCCCAGGATAAGCCAAGAGGGGAGCAAGGGGATGGCAAAAGAGCAGCAGGGCTGCTGGTGGCCAAGTGCTAAGACTCTCCTTTCCTCTCATTCCAATCTCCCTCCCTCCCTCCTTCCTTCCTTCCTTCTTTCCTCTCTCTCTCTCCATCCCTACACTCCTTCCTTCCCTGCCTCCCTCCTTCACATTTTCATCTCCTTCCTTCTCTTTCTTCCTGTTTCCCTCCCTCCCTGCCTGCCTCCTTCTTTCTCATTCCCTTCTACTTCCTTCCTTCTCGTCCTTCCTCTTTCCCTCCTTCCCTCCCTTCCTGCCTTCCTCCTTCTCATTCGCATCTCCTTCCTCCCTCCCTCCCTCCATGCTGCCCAGCAGATGGGAAATGGCCTGTGGGACGAAAGACAGGGGGATGGGAATACGCAGTCTTTGACATGTCTGGTATACAGCCTTTGAAAGAGGAGCTATGCAAAGTGGATGGCGCCATCCTCCAAAGAGTTGCAACTTTTGTAAGATTTATGCAACTTGGGGACTTGGAATTTTCTCCCAACTGGTTCCATCTGTTAATGACTCTTCATAGCCTTCTTTGAAAGCTCGTTGAATTTCACCCCCCCCACCAAAAAAGTTAAAGGAACTAAATTTAATTATTTTTTCACACTATTAAACTTACCAACTCCTTGAAAGAATAGGGTCATACATCGGTCTTGACGAGCAGAGCAGGTAGCTGTGGCAAAACAACTTCCTCCTTTGGGACAATTATAACATACCAGAGCATCCACAGCTGAAAGAGAGGAGGCAAAAGAGTAACTCAATCTGTAATTTCCATTACCTATCTTTTTGCCAACATATTGCATCAATGGAATTTGGGAGTAAAATTTTCAAAAATCATTCGCATAAAAAGTTTTGGAAAGTTCCAGCTCTATGACTCAATTTCAAATTGACTTAGCTTCCAGAATTCAGACCTCTGGGAAAAGTGGCAAACGGAAGACAGCTCTGCTAAAAGTGGAACTGCTGACCTTGGCAGAATGAAAAGCTGGTGAGTAGAATGGTTCTTTGTAATTCCCTTCCAGAAAAGAAAAGGACTTCAGATTGCCCACAAGAGCTCCAGACAACTGCTCCTTACAGGAAGACAGTATTCTCTGGCAAGTTTATGGCTCTGGCAGAAGAGACTGCTCAAACTGTTCAAACCCTGGGTTTGCATTCTTCCTTTTCAAATCATATTTAAAAATTGTTTCTTAACTGCTTTTCAGCTGTTTTGGAATTTTGGGATCAACAAGTCTAAAACACCACATGAGTCTCCTTCTGTCCCTAGTGGAAGGACTTTTAAATATAAGTTTAAGATTTTTTAAAAAATAATTAATAAACAGCAAAAGAATGATTAGAATTTTGATTTGGAAAGTTATAAATGGAATAAAGGTCCAGATGGAATCAAAGTAAGATTTTTTGAATTAATTGTAAGAATCTTTCCCAGGGAAAAATGCTTTTGCTTTTTTAAATGGTAGGTTGAGACTTTGAAGCTTGGACAATAGGGGGAAGTAGAACAAACTAAAGATTACAATGAAATTTGACTTGCTATTTCAGAATGGAGTAAAATATTTTAACACTGAACATATTGAAGGATGTATTGGAACAATGGACCCAGAAGATAATTTAAACAGTGATTACCTATATAGATAGACTGTGTGAGATGGGATATGGGAAGATGGGATCATCTAAATCTGGTAAGTTATTAAAATTGTTTATACTTGGTGAGATGAGGGAAGTCATTTCTTTATATATTTTTTCTTTTTTTACTATATTCTTATTTTTTCCTTTTTCCATTTTTTCCTTACTTTATCTTCTATTTTTTTGTGTATGTGCCAAATATGTTGATGAGGAGAAGGGAAAAAAGCATGGTTAGAATCAGAATTCTACATTTGCAACTTTCCTTCCTAGCAAATAAAAAAAAATGTTCTTCTTATTTCTGACATGGTATAAAAAAATAGAGGGATTCTAGACAGAGGATCCATCTCAGATGCAAACATGGAGCCGATAAATAGCCTATCACACAGTTTATCATGAGAAGAAATGGACCAAAACATTATAAACAAAGATGAGAAATCTGTCATATTTAAATAATAGGTTTAGAACTCTTTAGCATTCCTTGATCATGAAAGTTTAAAAAGTCAAATCCCCTATGGCTTTAGGCAAGGCAGGAAAAAGTTTAATCTTTCGCTCTGTTGAGTGCAACCCTTTAACAACGGGTTCTCACAACTGCAGTGAAGCACCTGAATCGCACCCTGAGGAAAAGGAGGAGAGAGCGCAGGAACATTGGTAGGAAGGGAGGCCTAGGAGTGGGCGGACTTGGCCAATTCTGTCCATGGTGCCCCAAGTGCCTCCAAAGCCCCCTTTGATCTCAGGCACGCTTGTGCTGCCTTCTGGACGTAGGACCTCCAATCTAGGATCTCTCAGTTTTAAGAGGAAGGGACTGGGTCTGTGAGAGAAGAGCGGTCAGTGTTGAGTGATTGTGGCTGATAACTTACCTTGCGACCAAAGCATTACAGCAAGAACACACAGGATTATTTTTCTCATTGTTTTTCTGGAAACGGAGGGCCTGCAGTCAAGAGTTGGAAATCAGAGTCACTTGCTGTTCACAGTATCTTTTCTTTCGATTTTCACAACGGGCTCTGTGTACAGTGAATCTAGAGATTACATCTAAGTACATAACCCTATTTAATATTTTGAGCTATTTGGTATGTTAAGAGCAATTAAAATTTATATTCTAACAAAACCAATTATCTTAACTGTTCTTTACATTCTTTAGGACACTATGTTTTAGGAATCATCTTATATTTATAACGGGAAATGCTCCTCATCAAAAGATCCTGTTTTTTACATATCAAAGGTAGGAAAGTGTAAGCCTCCAGAAGTTGCTGACCACATCTCTGTGTAGCGTTATCAGCCTAGCCAATGTTAATAGATGCTGGAATGTGTGGTCCACTATCATCTGGAAACACTGCGGCTGCCCTCCTTAATTCTTGCTATTTTTTTCTAATGTATTCGGGCTGAGGAAAATGAAATAATTCAAAATAATAAAAATAACAATCATAATCATAATACTTATAACACAGCAATAACATTAAAACATTGTTTTGTCAGGTGTACTAAGCTTGTTCCTCTTCCTCTAATTTAGAACCTAATCATTAAAATTTTCTCCTATATATTTATTATATAAATAGACATGTAATGAATTAAATCTATGTCTGAGAAAAGCTGAATCTTACCTTTGATACAGGTGAAATAAAACCAAGCTATGATTTGCTAACTCTGTGAACTGCTGCAAATATATATAGTTGTGCTTTCTTATTTCCTCCCTTTTGGGGGGGGATTGCATCAATTATTCTGCAATCATTCTGGTGTAAGAGTGGTAATAGAAAGGCAAACCCACTTCTTAGATAATGGGTAAATAACTTTGTATGGATCACAATGCAAAATTCTGGACTTACAAAGCACATGCATGCTGTAGCCAAGTAATTTTGTTTATTTATGGAGCTCGGTTGATAAGATGTCAAAGCAGTTTCTTACTGCTGATTCTTGACCTGTTCCTGATTGCTTAAAATGAAAATATTTCCTCCACCCTCCACTCTAAAGTATTCTAAATATTTGATCTCCTGTTAAATACATACTCTCTGGCCACTTTCTCTTTAGATTGAATTGGTGCAAACAAATAAAGTGTGCTTTATTTAACTGGAATTTATTCAACAAGGGGCAACTGGTGGGTTGCACAAGACACTTTGTCATAGTTTCAAATTCCCTTTCCTGGTTAAACAAAGACTAGCAGTGAGGTGGTACAAGAACCACAGCTTGCTGTCAGACACAGACCTGGGTTATGGGGCCATTGTTCTTGGGGGTCGGGGAATAAGATGAAGCAGCATCTGGTTCAATTAACCCTGTAAAATAACCTGATGGGTCTTCTAATACCACCTACGACTTAAGGTCCCAATGATTTGGAATAGTTCCATGGTTACCTGTCCTCTTAATATATTTAAATCACCCCAAACTCAATTTATTTGTTTATTTGTGTAATGTCTTTATTTATTTATAAAATTTATTGGCTTATCCCAGGGTAACACTGAGCGTCTTACAATATTAAAAGATAAAACTATGCAAAACCTATATGATATAAATAAAATACTACCGTATAATAGATCCAATTATTCAGCCCTAACTAAAAGATGGGGAGGGGCGAAGGGAGGATGAGGATGAGAAGGGGGGGAGATGGGATCTGTTATTAATCTATCAGCCACCCCCAACTTGAAACCCTTCCATTGCAGCCCCAAGCCAACTGGCAGAGCTAGGCCTTTAAGCTCTTGTGGAAGGTCAGGAAGGTTGGATCCAACCTTACTTGGGGGGAGGGAGGCAAGATGTTCCAAAGGGGAGGCTCAATGGCAGGGAAGGCCCTTCTCCTGGACCTCGCCAGCCAGAATACCCTGGCTGATGAGGCCTGCAGCATGCTTCCTCTGCCAGTACAGGTGGGGAGTGCCAATCCCAGTGAGACGGTCCTTCAAGTAGCCTGGACCCATGTCATGAAGAGCTTTAAAGATAATTACCAATACTTGAATTGCATCTGGAAACAAACCATCAGCCTGGGCAGCTCGCAGAGCAGTGGTATTACATGGGACATCCTTTGGGGCCCAAGAACTGTCTGTCCTGTCACAATCCGCACTCTGCACTACCTGTAGCTTTCAAATGATTTTCAAAGTTGGCCCCATGTAGAGGGTGTTGCAATAGTTCAACCGCGGGATGACTAGGGCTTGAAAGACCAAATGCAGGAACTGCTGACCCAGGAGGGGCCGCAACTGGTACATAACATGAAGTTGTGCAAAAGCTCTCCTAGCTGCGATTGCCATCTTCAAGCAGGAGTCCCGTGTCCAGGAGAAACCCCCAAGTTGTTGTCTGGATCTGTCTGGGGTAGTTCTATGCAATTCAGAACTATTGATTTGAAAGTCATGGGTCTTGGGGTCCATGCACCCAAAGCCAGTTCATCTTGCCAGAGTTCATCAAAGCCTGTTGTCCTCCATCCAGGCCCCCACAGCCTCCAAATATCATGAAAGGGCAGCAACAGCATCATGAGTTGGATATCATCAGTGTACTTTAGATACCTTAAGTCATGTTTACACATGATCTCACCCAGTGGCTTCCTGTAGATCAGTGGTCACCAAGCTTTCCGGGTTGGCAGCCCGGTTAGAAAGGGAGGGGGAAGACACCTGTATGCACACATGGGCATATACCCAACTGTAGCTCTGTGTTTTTATGTGTAAATGGGGCCGCGAGCATGCACACTCTGTAAATGGGGCTACTAGCGCCAGTACCAGGGTCACACTGACGCTAGCACCAGCCCGAGACATGCATTGAAGCTAGCGTAGGTGTGAGGGTCATGCCAAGGCTTGCCCCAAGGCTAGCACTGATAGGGACGGTCATGCCGAGGTTAGCGCTGCTGGAAGGGTCGTGCCGAGACTAGCCCTGGTGCGAGAGTCACACCAACTGTCACACCAAGGCTAGCACTGGTGGGATGGTCATGCCGAGACTAACGCTGGTATGAAGGTCATGCTGAGGCTAGCACCGAGACTAGCACAGGCATGAGGGTTGTGGCAAGGCCAGCACAGGCGCGAGGGCCATGCCAAGGCTAGAGGTGAGGCTAGTGCTGATGCGATATTCGCATCAAGGGTTGTGCCGAAGCTAGCACCGCCGTGAGAGAGGGTGAGTGTGTGCACATGCATGCATGCACTGGCCAGCAACTTACATAGGCTGGTGGCCAGAGGCCACAGCCCAGTAGTGGGCCACGGCCCATAGTTTGGGGACTTCTGCTGTAGATGTTAAAAAGGAATAGAGACAGTACTGAGCCTTGCTGCATACCACAAGATAGGGGCTAAGGGCTGAATCTCTCACTCCCTAAACACTAATTGGGAGGGGCCTTGGAAAAAGGAGACAAACCAGTGCAAAACTAAGCCACAAAGCCCCAGTCCTCTTAGCTAGCCCAAAAGGACACCAAGGAGAGCGAGGATGGTTGTATTACCTCAAGCTGACTCTCATCAGAGATCATCAACAAGCATGACCAATGACATTTTGCTCCATTAACCAGGCCTGAATCCTGACTGAAAGGAGTCTAGATAATTTGTCTTATTCAGGATCCTATGAAGCTGCTAGGCAACCACTTTTTTCACCACCTTCCCTAAAAAGGGAAGCATGGAAACAGGATGAAAATTGTCCAAGCAGGTAGGTTTAAATGTTCATTTTTTTTCAGAATGGGGTGAGCCAGGGCCCCAGAAATATCACCTGTTAATCACTGCCTGAACCCACCTACCAGTCATTGTCCTGGAGGCTTTCACCATCCTAGAGGGACAAGGATCTAACTGACAGGTGGTGCCGCTGATAGCATCGAGGATCTTGTCTACTGTCTCAGGTCCAACAGCATGTAAGCACTCCCAGATAACGAGGCAAGACTGCTCCCCAGGCACTGTGCATGAACTTGCTCCACCCATGGAAATGAATTTGAGTGACTTTGTCAGGGGTTGAACAAATTATTCTGCACAGCCCTGAAGATGATCACCTGAGCTCCCCTGTCCCAGCAGGGAACAGATGATCTGGAACAGGCCACCGGGTGACACTCTGAGGATAAAATAAGGGAGGAGGAATAAAGCTGTCACCCACTCTTACCACCATGAGGTAGGCCTTAATAGTAGCTCTATGTTGTGTCTGGTTGGAGTCATCCTTTGTGGATTCCTAGAAGGGCATAGTTCTGTTAGGGAAACATCCCCTTGTGGGACCACCCAGAGGTTGGTTCTATGTGACAGGTTGGCTCCTCATCCCCACTAAAATGGTGGGTGAGAAACAATTTATTGTAGACCGAATTGGCTCTTAAAGGAAGCATCTGAAGACCAGGGCCTCCCAGAAATCTGCTAACCAGCAATTCAAATTGGAAACTATAGACTAAGGAAAATGATGGAGATATGTAATGCATATTGCTATGAAATAGTGTTCTCTTCTTTTCCTTTTCATTTTGAGTTTTGACAACTGGCATAGTGTTGTGATGTTCAGGGATATTATGTAGACTTGTGTTAGCTTTTGTGCAACATTATCAGCACCTGAGGAAACTCCAACAACACTGATTTGGTGTAGACATAGGATGAACACAAAAAAAGCCCTTATTCATAGTATGCAATGAAGGATGACAGGTTTTATTTATTTTCCCATTCATATAAGATGGATTGAGAATATTATTGGATATCACATTCCAAATCGCTCTTGAATTTCAGGCAAATCACATCCAGTGCAATCGGTTGAGGCCAATGATGTCATTGAGAAGATCTCCAGTTGAAAGTGAACACTAACGGTTGCATCTGTCATAGTCACAACAAGTGGCTGTAACTCTTGGTGCTGAATTCAGAACTGCACACTCATACTCTGAGCCGCACCTCTTGGCATACCTTGGTGGCTGGTATCCTACAGGAAAGAAAAAGAGTTTGTGGTTGTTGTTGGAAAAAATAAATCTAATTTTTCATTTCACCAACATTGACTTTTGTTAATGATTGAAGGTCCTAGATAGATTAGTCTTTCCTCATTTGGTCAGGAAGTTGGGCCAGGCACATCCACATCATTCCAAATTCTTGCTTCTTTCATGTAAAAAATGTGTTGGATAGCAAGACTGAGACAGGGGCAGGGTGGTGAGGTCTGAAAGTGACATGCCTGCTCCCCTGAGAGCAATCCTGATATCCAAAAGAATCAGCAGGCTGTGTGGTAATGCATCGGCAATCCCATTATCAAGCATTTTGCTTGCCCTGTAATCCAAGTCTTGTAGAGGAGCTTGAACTTGAAGTAATGAGTAACATTGCATAAACTGTTGATAAAGAATTGTCCCTCATTGTTCTTCTTGAACAATACTTAGGGCAAATCTTGCATTTGTTCCAGGGTCCAGATTAATTGTTTGGATACCTGAGACACTAATGCAAATTTTGGTGGGCTGTGGAAGCTACTTATTGCAGGATTCCTTCAGTCCTGAAAGCTGCATCCTAAGCCAAAGGATCTCTGGACATATTATTGCTACAATGGCTGTCACCATTAACAATGATTGGGTACAGTATTGAATAGGTTAAAATAAAATTCACCTCAGGTTTCCTGGGCCTCATAAGGTGAAGGCTATGGCCCTTGCTCTGACAGAGCTAGTAAAGATCAGGACTCAGAAAGCAATGTACCCTGCAACCACTTCTAGGAGAAAATTCAATCAAGATACTGGTGGAAAAAAAAATTTTTAGTTGGGAAAGTCAGTTAATGTATAGAGTTCCTTCCAGATTCAAGCCAAGGGTCATCATGTCCTGAAGGTCATTTATTTAAGTCATCCATGTGTGGAACCTTCCAGAAAGTGACTACATGTATTTATCCCATCTATTATTGAATAAGGCTGTATACAGCCTTTGAAAGAGGTGCTTTGAAACTCAAGTGGAAAGAACCATGGTCCATAGAGCTACAACTTTTGTAAGATTTGTGCAACTTGGAGACTTGGAATTTTCTCCCAACTAGTTCCATCTGTTAATGACTCTTCATAGCCTTCTTTGAAAGCTCATTGAAGTCCCCCCCCTCTAAAAAAAGTTATAGGAATTAAATATAAGTATTATTTCACACTATTAAACTTACCAACTCCTTCAAAGAATATTGTTATACATCGGTCTTGACGACCAGAGCAGGTAGCTGTGGCAAAACATCTTCCTCCATTGGGACAATGATAACATACCAGAGCATCCACAGCTGAAAGAGAGGAGGCAAAACAACAGCTCAGTCCGTAATTTCCTTCAGCTATCGTTCTGCCAACATATTGCATCAATGGGATTTGGGAGTAAAATTTTCAAAAATCATTTGCATGAAAGGTTTTGGAAAGTTCCAGCTCTATGACTCAATTTTAAATTCAATAAGATTTGAGAATCCAGACTTCTGGGGAAAATGGCAAATGGAAGACTAAAAATGGAACTGCTGACCTTGGCAGAATGAAAAGCTGGTGAGTAGAATGGCTCTTTGTAATTCCCTTCCAGAAAAGAAAAGGACTTCAGATCGCCCACAGGAGCTCCAGACAACTGCTCCTTACAGGAAGACAGTGTTCTCTGGCAAGTTTATGGCTCTGGCAGAAGAGACTGCTCAAACTGTTCAAACCCTGGGTTTGCATTCTTCCTTTTCAAATCATATTTAAAAATTGTTTCTTAACTGCTTTTCAGCTGTTTTGGAATTTTGGGATCAACAAGTCTAAAACACCACATGAGTCTCCTTCTGTCCCTAGTGGAAGGACTTTTAAATATAAGTTTAAGATTTTTTTAAAAATAATTAATAAACAGCAAAAGAATGATTAGAATTTTGATTTGGAAAGTTATAAATGGAATAAACATCCAGATGGATTCAAAATAAGATTTTTGAATTAATTGTAACAATCTTTCCTGTTAAAAATGCTTTTGCTTTTTTAAATGATAGATGAGACTTTGAAGCTTGGACAATAGAGGGAAGTAGAACAAACTAAAGATTACAATTAAATTTGACTTGCTATTTCAGAATGGAGTCAAATATTTTAACATTGAACATACTGAAGGATATTTTGGAACAATGGACCCAGAAGTTAATTTAAACAGTGATTATCTATATAGATAGACTGTGTGAGATGGGATGAGTCTTCGGAGAGGAGCGGCATACAAATCCGAATAAATAAATAAATAAATATGGGAAGATGGGATCATCTAAATCTGGTAAGTTATTAAAATTGTTTATATTTGGTGAGAAGAGGGAAGTCATTTCTTTATATATTTTTTCTTTTTATTTACTATATTCTTATTTTTTCCTTTTTCCATTTTTTCTTTACTTTATCTTCTATTTTTTTATATATATAAGTTTTTTTATCATTGAAAATATAAATTTTAATAAAATTACTGTTAGAGAATTCAGATATGAAGCTTTCTCTTTAGGAATTTAACAATTAAGAAACATTTACATTTCCTTCTGTAACAATGTAATAACTTAATGTAAAGTAATATTAATAGTATCGTTTAAACAGGGAAACGTGTCCCTGTTTAAACATGTGTCTTTTTTGTCTTTAATTGTATTATATTTAATGTTTCCTTTCTGTTTTTTAATTTTATATTCAATAAAATTTTGAAAAAAAGTATAAATTTTAATAAAATTACTGTTAGAGAATTCAGATATGAAGCTTTCTCTTTAGGAATTTAACAATTGAGAAACATTTACATTTCCTTCTGTTACACATTCTTCTGAATATGTTTCATGTCACTTATTTACAGAGGGACCCAGATAGGCAGTTTATACATATACACAAGTGTATGTGCCAAATACGTTGAAGAGGAGAAGGAAAAAAACCCTGATTGGAATCAGAATTGTACATTCAGAACTTTCTTTCCTAGCAAATAAAAAAAAAAGTTCTTCTTATTTCTGACATGCTATAAAAAATAGAGGGATTCTAGACAGAGGATCCATCTCAGATGCAAACATGGAGCCGATAAATAGCCTATCACACAGTTTATCATGAGAAGAAATGGACCAAAACATTATAAACAAAGATGAGAAATCTGTCATATGTAAATAATAGGTTTAGAACTCTTTAGCATTCCTTGATCATGAAAGTTTAAAAAGTCAAATCCCCTATGGCTTTAGGCAAGGCAGGAAAAAGTTTAATCTTTCGCTCTGTTGAGTGCAACCCTTTAACAATGGGTTCTCACAACTGCAGTGAAGCACCTGAATCGCACCCTGAGGAAAAGGAGGAGAGAGCGCAGGAACATTGGTAGGAAGGGAGGCCTACGAGTGGGCGAACTTGGCCAATTCTGTCCATGGTGCCCCAAGTGCCTCCAAAGCCCCCTTTGATCTCAGGCACGCTTGTGCTGCCTTCTGGACGTAGGACCTCCAATCTAGGATCTCTCAGTTTTAAGAGGAAGGGACTGGGTCTGTGAGAGAAGAGGGGTCAGAGTTGAGTGATCGTGGCTGATAACTTACCTTGTGACCAAAGCATTACAGCAAGAACGCACAGGATTATTTTTCTCATTGTTTTTCTGGAAACGGAGGGCCTACAGTCAAGAGTTGGAAATCAGGGTCACTTGCTGTTCACAGTATCTTTTCTTTCGATTTTCACAATGGGCTCTGTGTACAATGAATCTAGAGATTACATCTAAGTACATAACCCTATTTAATATTTTGAGCTATTTGATATGTTAAGAACAATTAAAATTTATATTCTAACAAAACCAATTATCTTGACTGTTCTTTACATTCTTTGTGACACTATGTTTTAGGAATTATCTTATATTTATAATGGGAAATGCTCCTCATAAAAAGATCCTGTTTTTCACATATCAAAGGTAGGAAAGGGTAAGCCTCCAGAGGTTACTGACTACATCTCGCTAGCCAATGTTAATAGAGGCTGGAATGTGTGGTGGACTGTCATCTGGAAACACTGCAGCTGCCCTCCCTAATTCTTGCTATAGTATTTTTTTCTAATATATTCAGGCCGAGGAAAATGAAATAATTCAAAATAATAAAAATAATCATAATCATAATACTTATAACACAGCAATAACATTAAAACATTGTTTTCTCAGGTATACTGAGATTGTACTTCTTCCTCTAATTTAGAACATAAGATCCATATCCAGTAAAAAAAATTCTCCCATATATTTATTATATAAATAGGCATGTAATGAATTAAATCTATGTCTGAGAAAAGCTGAATCTTACCTTTGGTACAGCTGAGATAAAACCAAGCTATGGTTTGCTAGCCCTGAGTACAGCTGCAAGTATATATAGTGCTTTCTTATCTCTTCTCCCCCCTCCTTTTTTTATCTGATTTTGGGAAATTTTTGAGAAATTCTTACTCTAAAATCACTTTTTCTGCAATAATGGTGATGTAGAAGGTTTTTTTTTTTTTACAGAAGGGGAAATTCATTTCTTACTCAATAGGTAAATAACTCTGTAAGGATCATAACTCAATGTTCTGGACTTGCAAAGCACATTGCATGCTGCAGCCAAGTGGTTTTGTTTATTTATGGGGTAAGAAGACAAGATGTCAAGATTACTGCTGATGTTTTGCCTGTTCCTGATTGGTTAAAATGAACATTTTTCCTCCACTCGCCCCTCTAAAGTACGCTAAATATTTGATCTCCTTTTAAATATATACTGTGGGAATAATTTATAAATTTGTATAACTGTTAGAAATATTATATAGGGAATCATATGTTAACTAACCCAGGATTCCACAGAGTTACTGATCAACAGCCTCTGAAATTCTTTAAATTCAAACATAAGTATTAATTAAGCACTTATTTCAAGTTATAAATATACACTAGCAAAGACACAAAATTCAATTAACACAATGTAAACATAATTATAATGCTCACAGTTCAAACGAAGAGACTCAGCCCAAATCACTTAATTTAATCAACCCCTTCTCAGGCTCAACACATACACATGCCCACGCCCCTCAAGTGTCATCCTAGAATCAGCACATACACACTTCTACACCCACACTTTATTAAGTTCCCCTATAGAGCAACCCTTCTGTACCCCATTTTCTCTGTAGCTGCCCCCATAGGCAAACCTCTTTGCCTTTGAGATTAAAATAATTCTTCTTTCCTCACACCTGTCTGGAATTCATTTTTATTTATTCTTGTGCAACACTGACTCAGCTTGGAACCCCAAATTATTCTTCTGACAATACTGTATGGCTACTTCCTTTTTGAATTGAATTGGTACATACACACAAAGCTGTGTTTTATTCAACTGGGGCTTACTCAATAACCCAAAGATGGTGGGCCCACACAAGACATTTTGTCATGGTTTTATGGTTTCCCAACCTGGTTAAACAAAGAAGTGGCACAAGAACATAGTCTGCAGCCAGACACAGACCTGGATTATACTTGCTGTTGCTCTTGAGGGTTGAGGAATAAGATAAAACAGTGTGTAGTTCAGTTAACTCTAAAGAAACCTAATGTACCTGTTAATACCATCTACGGCTTAGCCTGTTTTGTGAACCTGGCTACTTTCTAACCAGAAGTTATTCTCAGGCTTATGTTGGCCCTTCCACTGTATGTGAATGGACTTAACCACCCTACATGTAGCTACCTCTTTGCAAATTATCTATTATGTTGATGGGAAAAGAAAAGTGGATATAAGCAAAAACTCTATAGGAATGGAGAATCTTTTTTGATCACTGCTGGTAATTTTTATCTGAATTATAATCTTAGTTAAAATCTATGTTCTTGAATACAAAATTATTCAATCTTGTATCTGTTTCAGTGCATCAGTATATGTTCAAGTATATCCCCATCACCACGCGTATAAGTATAAGCATTTTTCCCCCTGTTATTTCTTCTGTGGTTTCCATATTGTACTAAGCAACCTATGGATTGGTTCCAATGTTTTGACACACTGAGAGATCTTAAATAAACTTATGTTTGTAATTCATAGTAAAAGAAAAATGGTGAACTGAAGCAATCAAATAAAGCTAACAAACTCTGCTTATCAAGATTTCAAATATTTTTATGATTGTTCTTCCAGGATTATTACTAAGTTAAATTAAATACACAGTGTAAACAGAAGAAATAATGATCTAATCTGAGTAAGAATCTGGTTTCATAGGGATGTGATGCAAGTAATCATCTTCTGTGCATTTTTCAAAGCAGAAACACAATACATACATATTCCTCTGTTATAGTACTTGTAGTTTCTCCCATTTGCTTTAGCTTTTGTCTCTGCTCATTTCCCCACCCCCCGCAGGTTATATTTTATCTTTTGTTAGTATTATTTTCTTTTTCTTTAATTAAAAAGAAAATGCATTATACTAAATTTTGGGAATTGCTTACCATTGATCTATCCTTCAAATTTTAGGAACATGTGGATTTTTTCTTAAATTCATTATTGTATTATTTTTTAATATAGTGCCAAAAAGAAACTTTGTTGTACTTGGCTAAGTTTCAACAGTTGCACAGCTGAATGTGTGTTTTGCAGAAAAATTGGGTCTTGTTACACCCTAAAAGCTAATTTGTTATTGGATAGGCTTTTACAGACTACAGTCCATAAAAAGTATACAGAATATATTTGCACCTGATAATGATAAATGATTAGCCTTTCACTATTTACAATATATAATACTTTAGGTAAGATAACCTTTATTGTCACTTTTTTCTATGAATATACTGGCACACGTTAAAAATGAAATTCTCATTCCCGCTTTCAAAAGAACCTACATAAAAACCTATACATGCACACACGTGTATATTACACACACACACATCACCCCAGTTAGTATAACTATTGACGAGAATTATGTACATTTGGAGGATGGTGCCCAGGCTGGAAAAAGCTGTTTTTAGGCAAATAATTCTTCTTCAAAAGGTCATCAGAGCTGGGGACGGGGCCACCTGTTAAGAAGAACGGGTGTCCTGGACAATTCTCCGGAGCGTCTGCCCTCGTTTCCGACCGCTTGACAGACCTTTTGAGGTCCCTGGTTCCCTGGAGGGAGACTGGGAACAATAAGGTGTCCTGAGGAGCGGTCCTTGACGGCAATTGGGACTAGAGAACTCGGGCGAAGCCTTGGTAAGTTGAGCGGAGGAAGAAGCCGGCCGTCAATGGCGGCCGTGAAGAAATGACAGCTATCAGCTGGCCAAAGCATAGCGGTGGCATAGCTGGACAGAGACGTGACAGCTCCAGTTAAAGGTAACCTGAGCAGTGATCCTGACAGCTGAACAGAAGGGCTCCGGCCTAAGAACGCTCCGGAGGATTCCGAGAGAAACTTGAAGATTTTGAATGCCCACCAGAGGGGAGGAAGGATTTTCCCCCTGCTCCTGGAAAAGCGGCGAAAAGGAAGGCTTGGCCTTAATAAGTTTGCCTATGCAGTGGAAATATTACGCTGGTTGGATTCAAGGAGAAGAGGAATCTCTTTTTTCTTTCTTTACTCCAAGGAAGGAAAGTTTGACTCTGAAAGGCGAGCTTGCTACAAGTCACCGAGTGAAAGTTTGGAAGAAATTAAGGAGGTAGACATTTTGAAATAACACAAGTCAGATTGAACATCAGAGACAAAGTGACACCTGCTGGCTGAATTGAGAATAGACACAAGAGGGGGGAAAAACACACACACAGGGAAAGTGATTGTTGAATGTATCTAATCTCCCCTGTAAAGGTTAAATAGTCATCTGTGCAGAAACTCTTGATTTTAAGTGAGAACTCTGTTACTCTGGAAAATATTACAAAAACTGTAAATAAGTGGGGAGGCTGGTTTGGAGAATTGAGAAAAATGTCTAGTATCCCCAATCTTACAAGGGTTGGAATAGGGAGGAAACAGACAACCCAGACTACATTGTTGGAACCAAGCCCTGATAGGACAAGTTCATTTAGAGACTTGCAAAAAATGTTGCAAGCAATGCAAGAGATAATGTGCAAAAATCATGAAGATTTAAAAAAAGAAATAGGAGAAGTAAGGAATGATACAGGGGAACTTAAGGATAAAATCAGTTCAATGGATGGGAAATTTGAATCTTTCTATCAGCAGATGATGAAAAATGAACAAAAATTGATGGAAATGGAGGAAAGGATGGATAGAGAAGAGCAGAGAGTAGATGAAATGAATGAAAGACTAATTCAGGCTAACAAAGAACTAGAATCTACAGTGATTTCCCTGGAACTTGAGAAAACCGCTCACGATCTACGGTTTCAAAATGTATGAGATGAAAGGTGAAGACCTTCCAGTAATAATGGCACATATACTAGCGGGGGCCTTGGGGTCCAGCAGAGAAGAGATGGCTAGCGAGATAGATGAGACCTATAGAATACAAACAAACTATGCAAGATGGCACAATCTTCCCAGAGAAGTACATGTTAAATTTATTTTTAAAAATCAATTAGAGATGAAATACTATTCCGGGCTACAGATGATGCTCTGGAGTACCAAGTTAGACAACTGATTGTTCTCAAACAAGTACCAAAAAGAGTGACAGATTTGAGAAGACCCTACCAACAAATAACTCGCAAATTGACCAGAAAAAATATCAACTTTAGATGGTTGACCCAGAAGGGATTCTTGTTACATGGCAGGAGAAAAAGTTCTGTCTAGACTCAATGGATAAAGCAGAGGAGTTTTATAGGAAAAACTTTGGTAGTGAGGAAGATTTAGTTGAAAGAAAGGCAAGACAGGAAGGAGAAATACCAGCCCAGGCCGTTGAAGGAAAGGAAATACACCTTAAAGAAAGTGGGTTGAGATTAGAGAGGATATAGACAATGGGAAAAATGAAGGGAAACATGATGAGGATAGACCTAAAGAAATTAAAGAGGCCAGACCGACAAGATCGATAGTGGAAAAAGGAAAGGATCTACAACCTCAAGAGTCTAGGCCGACAATAATAACTAGACCTAAACATAGATAAGGAGGGGAAAAAAGGTGTTGAATCCATATCCATTAATGTTAATGGTCTCAACTCTCCAATAAAAAGGAAAAAGTTCTTAAATAAACTCAACAAGATGAACTTAGATATAATTATGCTACAAGAAGTCCATATAAAAAAAACAATATCAATATTTATTAAACTGCCCTAAACTGGGGAACATGTTTGCGGCACTTTCACAATACAAGAAAGGAGGAGTTGTAGCATATATTAAACAGGAAATATTGGCAAAGCAAATTTATAAAGATGAAGAGGACAGAATTTTAATCGTGGAAATAATTTTGAATAAAATGAAAATTCTTCTTGTGGGAATCTATTCCCCGAATGAGGGGCAGAAACAATTTTACAAAAAATTACACAACATTATTACTCAATTGGAATATGATAACATATGTATAATGGGAGACTATAATGCAATCATGGATAGACACTTAGATTATAAATGTGGAAAGAATAGAAAAAGAACTAGAGCAGCGGTTCTCAACCTGTGGGTCGCGACCCCTTTGGGGGTCGAATGACCTTTTCACAGGGATCACCTAAGTCCATCGGAAAACACATTTCTGATGGTCTTAGGAACCGAGACACCACTCCTCTATCCATCTCCAGGCGGATTAAAACAACACAGAGAATGGTAAGACTTAAAGCATCAAAGGAGCAACTCCCCGCCTCTCAGGTAGAGCTAGCAAGAGCCAACGACTCAGCCCGCCTTCTCCCAGCCTTTTCACCAATGAGAAGTTGCGGCCCAGACATTGACGTTTGTGACGTATCTTCCCGGGGAATCTGCGAAGCCTGCGGGGCTGCTCCAGATCACGCTTGTGTGCAGTCGCTCGCACCTCAGTGGAAGAGGGGAGATGGGCTGGCGGGGAGCTGAGGGGGGGTTGAGGCAGGAGGAGGAAGGAGGGAGGGAGGGAAGGAAGGAAGGGTTGTTAGCTGTGGAATCAGCACGCCGGAGGGCTTTGCCATGGGGGTGGGTTCCTTTTGTATTTTGTTTTTTTTAAATAGATTTTATTGGTTTTTTAATTTTTACAGAAAAAAATGCTCAAGGCGCACCGTGGTGTTAGGGTAAACAAACATCCAAAACCAAAACATTTATACATATTTCAATCAATACATCTAGTATTCCCTCTCTTATTCCCTTAGATAGCATAACTTATTGAAAGTAGCTCAGTCTAGCTTAAATTTAATCAACCTATACCTGTTTTTAAAACTTTTAGAAATGTATACTACCATAGTCAAATTAACTTAATATAAACCTTATCAATTTGGGTATCCCTTCCAAATATATTCTAGTTTCTTGATTTTTTCATAAATTTCATTTAATTCTTCCACTAATATCCCTTAATTAAAATAAAGTATTAGTCTATCCTATATGTATCTAGTCTATCAATTAATAATTTCTTTTTACTAACAAGAGAAAATCAAACCTTAAATCCTTTTGATCCATTAAACAGAATTCAAATTACATCCAATTAATTATCATAACTAATGACATCCATCTTATCAAACAAACAAATCATCTTATTTGATTAACTCAAATTTACATAATAAATTTCTTGCAAGTAACCCTATTGTCCTAAAGAAAAAAAACATATTCTTAATCCATTTAATGTATATTTCATTGATCGCCCCTTTTTCTTACTTCTAACTCACAATCTTAATCCTAAAATCAATCCATAATTCTGAATTACCTTTAATCCATTACCTAAAAATATCTCCTTTTTAAGTTGAAATGATAATCTATCATAACTAATAACATCCATATTATCAAACAAACAAATCATCTTATTAGATTAACTCAAAATTACATAAAAAAATTCTTGCAAGTAACCCTATTGTCCTAAAGAAAAAAAACATAATCTTAATCCATTTAATATATATTTCATTAATCACCCCTTTTTCTCTTACTTCTAACTCACCATCTTAATCTTAAAATCAATCCATAGTTCTAAATTACCTTTAATCCATTACCAAAAAATATCTCCTTTTTAAGTTAAAATAATAATCTATTCTAAAGCTATCTAATCCATCAATCAATCTCTTTAAACTGACCACATAGCATCAAACTTTAGATTATTTCAATTCATTAGTCATCAAACAAATAAATCATCCCTAATTTTCATATAGGTAAGTCTTATATATCTTCCATTAATCGCGCATCTGACTCATAATCTTAGTCTTTAAATCAGTCCATAATTCTAGATTGCATTTAGTCCATTACATAACATTTTAATTTTCACTCTTTTTTTTAGTCTTATTCTAGGTTTTTTCAAATGCCAAGTGGGTTTCCATAGCAAAGCATCCCTTCCAGCTGATAAGTCTTTTTTATTGCTTGTAGTAATATTTGGATCAGTAAGAGCCATCTTGATCTTTGCATTGGCCCTCTGATTTTCTTAACCATGAAAACTTGTTGCTTTAAGATTTGAAGTCCCAGTCTTTGCTTTTTCTGGTTCTCAGCATCATAAGTAAATTGTTTATAAGGCAAAATCAAGTTCTCTTTATTTTCAGTTAAGTCCTCTCCTTGTGTAATCTGTTTTATAGAAAAATCAGGTATAGTCTGAAAGTCAAGTTTGAAGTTTGAAGAAGAAATTCTAGTTCTTAATTCTGTAGTAAGTTCCTTCATTGTAACACATATTTCCACTTTAGTCTCATAGATCTTTTCCAAAATAAGTTTGCAGTTTAAATGTGAGTGTAGCTCCATTTTATAAAAATTGTTCAACTTCATCAAATTAACTTTCTCATAAAGAAATCTCCTCTCCAATTGCCATATTAGCTTTTAACCAGTAGATGTCCTCAGTAAGCTAAAAAATCTTTTTTCAAACGTCATTCATTTCATTTTTTTCTTTTTTCCTCCCTCATCCCTTTTTTTCTATTTTTTCAGGGAAAAATAGAGGAAGAAATATTTAAAAAAAAGACACACCAACATAGGCTGATAATAAAGTTCTTAGGAAAAAAAATTTTTTTTTGTTCCAGTATCCCAAAATATACTTATATAAAGAAAACATAGTTTTTAAGGCTTCGTTCTATTCTTTTTGTTCGCCTTTCTTCCCAGATACGTAGAAACTGCCTTTCCAAGCCAGGGAAATAGTTCCGACAGGGCTCTTACAGGCAAAAAAGATAGAAAAGCAAAAAGAGAGGGAAAAAAAAAGAAAGATCTCACCCGGATTCACCACGGTGGGTTCAAAGCTTAGCTGTTCTGTGACTTGCGGTTTCTTGCGGCTAGGTGATTGGCCATTTTACTGGCCGATCTTCTTCTCCGTCGGCCCTCATAGTCTGGCCCGGACAGCTGGAGGAGCCACAGCTCCTCCATGGCCGAGCAAAGCCTCTTTGACAGAAGTCGCACCCTCCAGGGCGACTTTAGACCCACATAAGGGTCTACCGACGGAGGGAGGCTAGCCGACGAGGAGACGAGTCTCCTTGTATGACTAGAGGCACCGTGACCCAGAACCGCTCCTTTTGTATTTTGATTCCCTCCCTTTTGGAGGGAGGAATGGACATTTTATGATCTGGGGGGGAAAAAAATCTGGTGTTTGTGAATAAAAGCGCCGGCGATCATCTTTTCTTTCCGCCAGATCGCCTTGATGCATTCAGAGCAATTGCTTTTTTAAATAGCGCTTTTGGATTGTATTTTTTTTAAATCTTAGCTTTAAAAAAGCAACAACTGGAAAGCGCATTCTTAGAGCAAGGTACAGACTTGGTACCTCTCTCTCTCTCTCTCTCTCTCTCTCACCTGCGCCCCCCCATCCCTGGGTATTTTTATTTTTGGTTGGCAAAATTGGATCCTTGTGTGTGAATAAAAACCAAACACCCCCCACCCCACCCCCATTGCCAATCCTCAACAGAAATGCTCACAACAATGAAAACCTCGGACAGGAGGAAGAGCATGGCCGGGCGGGCAGGCAGGTGTCTTGCTTGGCTGTGGCTTGGGGGGCACTTTTTTCAGTGCCATTGTAACTTTGGACAGTCACTAAGTGAACTGTTGTAAGTCGAGGACTACCTGTACTTTATCACTTTTTTCCTTTTTTTTCCTGGTCATCGAGTTTTGATACCTTGTTAGGCGACTGGTGGTACTCGAATGTTGCCATTTTCTAAAAGTGGTACAATGGGTGAAAAGGTTGAAAAGCCCTGCCCTATGAAATATGGAGGCTTCTTATTCTTTTAGCCTTCATGAAGGTTGTGAAGACCTCTTCCATCAAGCACTAGATCAGGATAAGAGATGAGCCCAACACATGTGGATTTGGGATGAAAGTGCAATGGCATCTTGATAGTGTGTAATGGGTTTAATTTTGTTTAGTTTTTTTATTGTTGCATATTATTGTTTTTAGCCTCCCAGGATTATATTGTATGAGATGGGTGGTCCCATGACACTTTTGGATGAATAAATGCTTGTTATGTGCTTGTGGGACAAAGAGAGAGAAAAAAGTTGCCTTGTCTATTCTCCTTTTCAGTGACTTCAATACTAACAATACATTTTGATTAATTGGAGAAAAAGCTGAATATATTTCAAGCTAACTTAAGGACCACCAACGTGGTTTTTCAAAAAACAAAACAAAACAACTGATCTTCTTTCAGAGAATGATTTTATTTATTTAAAAACCATGTAAATTGAATAAATAAAAATCTATTACAATTACTAAAAGAACATTTAAATTTAAACACACAAAAAGCAAAACCACACAGCAGCTGGAGAATCATACAAGGCATTCAACACAGCTAGGAAACAGGGCTCCAGCCCCAGGCACAGAACCAGGTCTTCAAGGCTGTAGGGAAGGCCAACACAGTGTGAGCCAGCCAGGAGGGGTGATCTTCCAGAGGATGGGTGCCACAGCAGAAAAGTCTCTTCTTAAGAGTCCCAACAGCTGGCGCTCCTTGGCTGATGGTACCTGCAACATGCCTCTCTTTCCAGACTCGATGGGACAGGTAGAAACAACCAGGAAAATGCAGTCACATAAGTAAGGATATAATGTTGAGGTTAACATAAATCTAGACTTTCTTACTTTAAAAAATGTTATAGAAACACTATAAGGTTCTGGAAATATCTAAAAAGAATCATGTGCAGAAAACCTGTTTTGAAATGTTCTACCTCATACAAATTGAGAAATCTCACGTAAGGTCAAAGAGTCAAGTTGTATATGATGCAAGGGATCTTTAATCAAAAGGAACTTTGGGAGGGAGGGAGGCAAAATAATTTAAAAATCCAAGCAGCCTCAAAAATGCCTGACAGATTGTGCTCCTATGGCAGCTTATCCGATTAATTGCATGACATGATTCACAGGACAAATAGCATTTGAGAAGAGAGAGGTCTGGAAGAGACTTCAACTGAATAAAGAGTAGGAGATAAAGGACTACAGCAAAGTCCCTTCAAATTGATAACCTTACTTTAATTCAGGTATCTCTGCACCGCTTTAATCTTCAACAAAAAATGTTGAAGGTTTAGTTAGAGAACTGATACATAACGACTAGTTTGATCTTATCTTTAGAAGTTTTGAAAAATATTTTCATTTAGCTCAATAGCTCCCTCTGGCAATACCTTTTTCAAGTTGCAATCATAAGAAAACTATCAGCTCAATTTTTCTACAATATGTGGCAAAATCAAAACAAGTCCTTGGGAGCTACATTACTTGGTGTGTGAAATATGATAGAGGCTGGCTTCAGCAGCATCCAGCACCTAATTTCGTAGAACAGGAATTAGGCAACGTGATTACAGCAGATTTCCTGCTTTATCTGACTTTTTAAAAGACCATTTATGCATTAAAAGAATAAAATAGGAAGATATCTTTCTTCAAAGGACAACGTCAGACTTTAACACCATATTTGTTTACATAACTTTTTAAATGCTTTGAATCAGCACTGACTCTCGGCAACTCCATGGACTAGTCTCTGGAGTTTTCTTGGTAGCATTTTCCAAAGTGGTTTATCACTGTTTCCTTCCTAGGGCTGAGAGAGAACAGCCAGTCAAAATCACTTAATTGGCTATGTGCCTAAGATAGGACTAATGCTCACAGTCTCCTGGCTTCTAGCATGGTGTCTTAACCATTATACCAAACAGAACCCTCATAATCTCAAATTATTAGTCAGGAAAGCTACTACCCCTTCCACATCAACTGCATTTCATTCCAATTCCGTTCATCCAACCCTCTGACCAAGTAGCACAACACTTTCATTATGTCGTATGACTAAAAATGACTGATCCACAATGTGAAAGGTAAGTGAGCCCCAGACCCTCTATCTGTATATCCATTTCTTCCTACACTCTCACAAAAGTCATTCCTCTGAGACTGGAACAGAGAACACGCAGCAAAGGAACTGTTCTCCCTTCCACCTTACTGTTTTTCAAGGGAGGGGAGAAACAAAGGAGAATAGCTCCTTCACAACCAGCATCAAAATAGCATCAGAAACTGACTTTCTTTTAAGGTGACCAATTGTCCTCCTTTAGAGAGGACAGTCCTTCTTTTGTAAGTTCTGTCCTCTCTTGAAAAGTGTCCTCCTACATGTCCTCCTTTTCAATATTTGAAGACTAATCTATAAATCTCCGTATTCGATCGATGCCGATCCAATCCATTGCGTGTGATGTGACATATTTGTATTTGACATGACGATTTGTTAAGGCTCGGTACAGCGATTATGAGACACATGCGCTCCGCACAGAATTGTTTTGAGAGAATGCACTGTGCGCGCCACACGCAAGTGGCTTTGTTTACTTCTTACCAAAACACAACGCAGCACACACGCATGCATTAGACTCACTTTTTTCTTCAATTTATTTGTGTCCTCCTCATTGTAAAAAAGTTGGTCACCTTATTTCTTTTGTTTTCCCTTCTGTGATAAGAAATCATGATATTTTGGTGTCCCATTCTCCTCCTGCCAAAATGTAAAGGGCCCTGAAAATCCACTGGGAACCAGAGAGAGCATGCATCTGCACCAACCTCAGGTAGTCAGTGGGTGAAAGGCAGGCCCCCACCTCTTCCCTTATGTCATTATGATTACACATGAGACAGACCAGATAGTAGAGCTTGTGCTGGAAGACACCCCAAAACTCTGCTTCTGAAGTGGAGCAAGAAAAGACAAGCAGATACTGATTTCATGTTGAACTAAGAGTAAGTTAAGGATGACATTGGGCACTGATGTCCTCATTAAGCAGTTAGTGGGGTGTCTTTGTGCTGCTAAGCACAGGCTGAGCAAAGGAGCCCCAAGACAAAAGTGAAGGATTGCAGCTCAGGAATGGAATGTCAGCTCTGCATGCAGGTTTCCTATTTAGGCTCTGGCCTCTCCAGTTAAGGCTGGGAAAGACTGTGGTCTGAAACCCAGGAGAGTGGTTAACAATTTGATGCAGTCAGTGATGAACTATGTAAAGCACAGTCTGAGTCAATGCAAACCAGTTTCACATGTTTCTATTCAAAGCAGAAAGGCATGAAAAAAAGTTACATTACTCTGGTCTGGTTCCAGTCGTGGCGTCGCTAGTCGAGCGGTGAGACTGCTCTCCTCGCCGACTAGTTTTCCCTCCGTCGGCGGACCCTTATGCGGGTCCAAAGTCGCCCTGGAGGGTGCGACTTTCCTATGAGGAGGCAGTGATCTGGCAGCGGAGGAGCGGCGGCTCCTCCAGCTGTCCGGACGAAACTCCGAGGGCCGACAGAGAAGATCGGCCAGTAAAATGGCCGATCACTCTGCCGCTAGAAGCCGCAAGTCAAAGAACAACTAAGCTTCAGACCCACCATGGGGAATCTGGGTGAGACCTTTCTTTTTTCTTTCCCTCTCTTTGTTCCCCTTTTTCATTTTGTCTTTTGCCTGTAAGAGCTGTGTTGGAAATATTTCCCTGGCTCAGAAAGGCAGCTTTTACTCGTTGGGGAAGAAAGGCAAACAAAGGAATAGAATAAAGCTTTAGAAACTACATTGCTTTTTTATATAAGTATGGTTTGGGGGTATCGGAAAAATTTTTTTAAGAACTTTATTATTAGTCTATGTTGTTTTTTTTGAGTAAAGAAAAAAAATGAAAAATGAAATAACTTTTTTTTTAAAAAGAGGATTTTTTAGCTTACTGAAGACATCTACTGGTTAAAAAGTGATATTGCAACTGGAGAGGAGATGATTTTTATTATATGAAAGTTAATTGGACGTTTGAATTTTCTTTTAAAATGGAGCTGCACTCACATTTAAACTGTAAACTTATTCTGGAAAAAATCTATGAGACTAAAGAGGAAATATGTGTTACAATGAAAGAGTTTACTACAGACCTAAGAGCCAGAATCTCTTCTTCAAACTTTAAAACTGACTTTCAGATTGCACCTGATTCTTCTATCAAACAGACTATACAGGAAGAGGACTTAACTGAGAACAAAGAGAAATTGACTTTGCCTTATATGCAACTCAGTTATGGTGTTGAGAATCAGGAAAAGCAAAGACTGGGACTTGGAATTTTAAAGCAACGAGACTTTATGCTAAAAAAAATAAGAAGGCCAATTCAGAGGTCAAGATGGTTCTCACTGATCCAAAAGATACTACAAGCAACAATGAGAGACCTATCTGTTGGAAAGAAAGCTTTGCTATGGAAACCTACTTGGCATTTGAAAAAACCTAGAATAAGACTTACAAAAAATGAAAGTTAAAGTTTTGAGTAATGGACTAAAGGCAATCTAGAATTATGGACTGACTTAAAGACCAAGATTATGAGTTAGATGTAAGAAAAATGGGATTAATGGAAGATATAAAATTTATCTATATGGAAATTATTGATGATCTATTTGTTTGATGATTAATGAATTGAAATATCTTAAAGTTTGATGTTATCTTGTTAGTTTAAAGTTGACTGACGATTGATGGTTTATAGCTTTAGGATAGATTAATACTTTAGCCTAAAAAAGAGATATTGTGAGATAATGGATTAAAGGCAATTCAGATTTATGGATTTGATTTTAGGATTAAGATTATGAGTTACAAGTAAGAGAAAAAAGGACTGATTAATGAAATATATACTAAATGCTTTAAGAATGTGTTGGTTTTTTTTGTTTAGGATAATAGGATCACTTGTAAGAAAATTATTATGTAATCTTGAATTAATCTAATAAGATGATTTCTGCTTGATAAGATTGATGTTATTAGTTACGACAATTTAATTGGATATGAACTGAACTATGTTTAATGGATTGAAAAAATTTAAGATTTGATCTTTTTTATTTTTTTATGTTTTTACTTTTTATTCTATTTTAAGTCTGTTAGCTAAAAGAGATTGATTAGTTGATAGATTAGGTATATATAGGATAGACTAATACTTTATTCTAATTAAGGGATATTAGTGGAAGAAGAATTAAATAAAATTTATAATAAAAACTAAGGTACTAGAATATATTTGGAAGGAATACCCGAACTGATAGTTTGTATTTAAAGTTAATTTGATTATGGTTGTATAAATTTTTTAAACTGTTAGAAACAGGTACAGGTTGACTAAATTTAAGCTAGATTGAACTATCTTAAATAAACTATGTTAGTTAAGGGGAAAGAGAGGGAATACTAGAGGTATTGATTGAATTATGTATAAATGTTTTGCTTTTGGATGATTGTTTACCCTAACACCACGGTGTGCTTTGAGCATTTTGTTGTAAAAATTAAAAAAGCCCAATAAAATTCTTGTAAAAAAAAAAGTTACATTGTAGCAATGCACTGTGCACGCACAAATTATAACTGCATCCTACGCTGTTCACCCTCAAGCCCAAGAAAAATTCTGGTGGACACTCATGCATGTGACATTTTGGGGGGGGGGGGAATACATAGTCCCTTATTCTGAAACCTAATCATCAGAAAAGACAATGCTAATGTCCCCGTTCGGTTTCACTCTTCATTTATTTCCAGTGCAAGCTGCTGCCAAGATGACCAAAACACTCCTCCTTTTCCTGGTGCTCTCTGGGTGGGTTACAACTTACATCATCCCCAGCCAGACTACCCAGAGAGAGGCAAGTAGCCCACCACCCCTGAGAGCACTAGATGGTAGCAAGTTTCGGAGCCAAAGCAGTCGCATGTCACCAATGTTGCAAGCTTTCGGCTCGTCGGGGCTGAGACTTCCGCTTCCAAAAGAACCTTCCGGTTGCTTTCCCAGCGCCTCCAACCTTTGAACAAACCTTCCGTCTGTACTTTCCCGAGCACGCCTCTGGGGGGCGCCTCTGGAGGTTATTTTAGGGCAGCGGGGGCGGGGTCCAGGAGCCGCCTCTGTTTTTTTTTTTTTTCCTGGCGTGCCCCGCCCTCCCCCCTTCTCCGAGGGCTGTCAGACTTGTTGCGAACATCAGCGCGAGGGCTGGAAGCGGCTGGGAAAATTCCAGGTGGGGCGACATCGCGAGCTGGTTGCGGCGGTAAGTCTGGAAAAAGTAGTTAAGGCTTAAGAGTCGCCGGTGGCCTTTTATGGGGGTAGTTTGGCCGGCTGGGATCGAGTCTTACGGGCTTCGGGATCTTTTTCTTCCGTCCTGGCTTCAGTCGAGCCTGCAGTCGAACTTCTCACGTCTTTTGGGTTTAATCCGGATAACCAATCTAGAGGAGCGCAGTTCTCTTTCGGAGGAGGTTTTCGAGCCACTTGGTGTTGGCTTCCTTTCCGAAGTCCACCGCGGCGACGGGCAAAAACAAAAACCGCGTTCAGCGGGTGCCCCCAAACCTGGAGCTTTATATATATATATATATATATATATATATATATATATATATATATATATATATATATATATATATATATATATATATATATATATATATATATATATATATATATATATATATATATATATATATATATATATATATATATATATATATATATATATATATATATATATATATATATATATATATATATATATATATATATATATATATATATATATATATATATATATATATATATATATATATATATATATATATATATATATATATATATATATATATATATATATATATATATATATATAAATATTTTATTGATTTTATAATTATAAACAAAGAATCAAATTGAATACAACTCAACTTAATACAATCTTTTTCAACTTTCTCCCACACAAAACAAAACGTACATTCTTTTAAAAACTTACATAGGATACATAAAACAACTATGGGTGTTGCTCGGTAGCACCCCCTCCACCACATCCCCCTCTTCCTTCCTCCCTATCTCCTACTTCCCTACCCCTCCCCTCTCTCCCTCCCTCACTCTCCACCCTCCTCTCCTACAACCTTCCTGGAGCTTTGAGTTGGCTGCTGGGAGTCTAGAATATTTCAACAGTCAGGGGGGGAGTAGGAGCTTCTGTGCTATTGTAAAAGGTAGTACCGGTAGTCCTTGACTTACGTCCACAATTGAGCCCCAAATTTCTCTTGTTAAGTGAGACGTGTGTTAAGTGAGTTTTGCCCCGTTTTACCACCTTTCTTGCACCATCATTAAGCGCATCGCTGCAGTTCATAAAGTTAGTAACAAGGTTGTTAAGTTAACCTGGCTTCCCCACCCATTTTGCTTGTCAAAAGATCGCAAAAGTTGATCCCATGACCCTGGGACACTGCAACCGTCATAAATATGAACCAGTTGTTTAAGTGTCCAAATATTGGTCACATGATCATGAGGATGCTACAAAGGTTGTAAGTGTAAAAAATGTTCCTAAGTCACTTTTTTTAGAGCCGTTGTAACTTTGAACGGTCACTAAATGAACTGTAGTAAGTCGAGGATTACCTATACTTCGGTTGCCCCAGGTCTATACGAGGAAGCAGAGCGTGAGCGATTACTTCTGCTGACAAACCTTTTGCATACGCTCAGAGGCTGTCTTGCATTACTGTTTAGTCGACGTAATTATGAGATTCTGTGACTTGTGACAGAGACTTTGTCCAGAATAAGCCTAGGCCAGTGGTTCTTAACCTTTTCTTCACCACAGACCCCCCTTTAAATACCTTTTGTGGCCATTGGCCAGGGCCACAGATCGCCCGCAAGACTTAACTCAAGATTTAAATCATTACATTTCTTCAAGCCTTCACAGACACCCCGTGACAACATCACAGCCTCCCCCAAGGGGTCTGTGGACCACAGGTTGAGAACCATTGGCCTAGAGGTGATTTCCTCAATGATCTCCTGTATAAGAAACTGTAGCTGTTAATAAGAATAGGAGGTTCTCTGGTTTGCTTGCTGCTATGAAGATGTTTCATAGTTTGTTTGAGATATTGGGCAGCTCTATTTTAATTTGATCTCTGGCTTTCCTTATAGTGGGTGTGGTGGCTGTACCAAGGCCTGCCTCCATGTGTTCCCTGTTGCCTTTAGTAGGCATTTATCACCAGACTCCCCCACCATCCAGGGTGTGGCTAGAGGGGAGAGGCAGCAGTGCTAACTGAAATGCTGACCCTAAGGAAATTCACCTGCTTCCTATTGTGATATGGCTTGAATTCTGGGAAACATTTATACTTAGCACTTGATTATCTAATTGCCTGGCTTTTATCCTGGCTTTATAATGTATAAATTCCAAAGGCAACTAACAGAGTTGGACAGCACATGTATACCTACAGGACCACATTTAACTTGCATGTTTTACAATAGATATAGTGAGCTTATGTCTTTATGTATGCTGATAGCTGCCCAAGAAATTTGATAGCTGCCCAAGAATCTTGATAGCTGCCCAAAAAATGTATTGAAGGGCGAATATCAGTTCTTCAAGTCTTTGCCACCTTAAACTTGTGTCTTCCAGCCTGAGTCGGTGTGGCTGGTAGGCATTATTATGGAAGACTTAGTCTAATAGCATCCTTGGGTTTTCCAGTTGGGGAAGGCTCCTTTATGCAGCAAGAGGTGTCGATTGGAAAATGGAGGAAAAAGGAATCTGCATTTCCTCTATGGAAAGCTCAAGGAGGCTTCCAAACTAGACTGAGATGATACTTGAGTATCGCAGAAACTAGTCATTAGTGGTGGAAGAAGCCACCCCAACTTGGTGACCTTCATCAGTGATGTAATGGGTGGAACAGAGCCTTTTCTGATTTTTATTGCCTGGCATTGCCAAATCCTTAATCTTGCCACACACTGGCAAGAGCAAAGAGGTCTCTGACTTGTCCAACCCAATCCTAAACTTGGTAACTTTGGGTTTCTTTTTTTCTTTTTTTTTTGGTCTATTACACAACAGCGTAGCTGGAAGTTATGAAACCAGCCAAAAATGTCTAGGGAAACACAGAACTACAAATAATTCTAAACTTAAGACCATTTGTTTAATGACATCTAGGTTATGATGGCAGTGGAAAAAAATGACTCAAGGTGATCCTTGCACTTAAAACTGTTGCTGTGTACCTGCTGATCAAATGATTAGGATCAGAATTTGAGCACTCTACAACTGGCATGTATTTATGATGGGTGCAGCATTATTATTATTATTATTATTATTATTATTATTATTATTATTATTATTATTATTATTTATTCGATTTCTATGCCGCCCTATTCCGGAGAACTCATCCTAGGGTCATGTGGTCATGGTTTACACTTTTCTCAGGAGACTTCTCATAGGGATGTGCTTTAAGTCATAAGATCACTAGAATTGTCTGGCTGCCATTGTGGAAGAATTAGCTGACTCTGTGTCGTTATCCAGGGGATGCCCAAATGTATGATTCCTACACTCTTAGGGGTAGCTTTTTCCTTGTCCCCTTATGAGCATATATCAGGGAAACCCTTGAGACTTTCTGTATGCAACTCCATCACCTATTGGCTATATAAATAGTCTACCTTTGAACTTGTAAAAAAAAAGTAAATCCTTTCATATTTGCTTATTGGGAGTGTAATTGTGATGAGTTTTTAGCATTGCTGCTGTAGGCTAAATAAATAAAACTCAGGGGACTTCCAGCAAGCAAAGTCAGTGGGGGAACTATTTATATTTGTTTATTAACCGCGAACGTCACTTAAAAGACCAGGACAAAAAAAGTCATAGGATTGGATGCAATGCAAGGACCCACATTGCTTAGCGATGAACACTCCAGGCCCATTTGTGATTGTAAATCAAAGACTACCTGTAATGTTTTGACTCTGAAGTTGCTTTATCGTGGATTTTAAGAAACTAGCTCAGTTGGGTATTGGCAGTACTGAGAACATGGATGCCCTGGTCAGCTTTCCCACTTAAAGCATTTGGCTTGTTCTTATACTGCTCATAGCAATTTGACCTTTAGACACCAGCTGTTGTAATTGTATATTATGTACAACTCATAGTGAATTTAGGAACTGAGTTACAATAGTGATTTCCCCTCCCTCCCAATGTAATCCCTTGATTATGGCTAACCTTGCGCCATAAAAAAAAATTCCCAGATGGCAGAAAGAAAATTAGGGGCTAAGGAGGGGAATGTCCTTGAAAGAAGATGAAGCTGGATAAGTAGCATTTTAATTCCACAGTTCTTCACATTGCAACTTGTAGTTTCAGGTCACACCCGTCTCATTTGCTATAATGTCTGCAAACAAAACTGCTATTGAAAGTGCAGGTGTAGCAAAAAGTAATACAGAAATGACCAAATATCTTTGGGAGGGGGAGGGAGTAAAGGCTATGGATTCTTTCTTTTTTATGTGCCCCTCTTAGCTCCAACCATTTTGTTTAACCATCAATTAAAATAAGCAGGCTTCAGCTCCTTCAGAATGGCAGGGTTCAAAAAATGTGACTTGCGTGCTACTGCCTTCCTGACCTAACACACTGCCCAGATACGTTTATCTGCGAGTCCCAGAATCCCAAGCCACCCACAAGGCTCCTCCAACCTCACTTTATCTTCTCTGCTGACTGGCAACAAGTCTCCTTGAATGAAAAGGCTCTGTCATAAGCTGGAGCCCTCCGTTTTTTCAGATAGTTTTAGTTAACTAGACTGTAATGCCTTCTCCCCCAGGACAGGGTGGATACACAGTCCTTGCCAAGCACCCTGAGCTTGTGGTTATCTCAGCGTGCTTTCTTTCCCCTGAATTTTGATGTAACCTATGTATGCAGCTCAGTTTTGTAATTTGAATAAGGAATTGGTGATTCAGAACCAGCTTCAGACTATGCTTCCAGCTCTAAAAGTTGAGGTTTAGATGAACAACCTTTGCTTTGTAGCTTAAGTTGGGGAGCATCATTTGTGCACTTTCTGTGTCATGTATGTGTTTCACTTTGAGAGCAGGCAACTAAATTTCATTTTTGATGTGTGCCGTTGTGCCCACAGTAAAAAAATGACAATAAAGGTTATCTTATCTTATTACTCCAGGAAAGTAATGACTCTTCCAGCTTTGCTGGACTATAACTTCCATTCATCCCAGCTAAGGAGGATGCCCTCCAAGGATGATGAACAATATATTCCAAAATATCTAGAGCAGGGGTCCCCAACCCCCCGGTCTGTGGACCAGTACCGATCCGTGACATGCCAGCAGTCAGTCTGCATAAACAAGCAAAGCCCCATCCGTGGGATGCAGACAACACACAAAACCACGCACTCCCTGGCCCGGGGGAAAAAACCTTTCTCCACGGATCCAGTTCCTTGGTGCCCAAAAGGTTGGGGACCTCTGATCTAGAGGGTATCTGGTTGGGGAAGACTGATAAGTTGAAGAATGTATTTATTTACTTATGTTATTATGTCAATTTATATGGCTACCCACTCCCCATGTGACTGAAGGTGACTATTAAAATCGGCAACAAACAAAATAATAAACCAAAAATGTAAAACACATCACAGGGAAGACAGTTCACATAGTGATCTCAGAAGTCTTGATTCAATGCCTGGGGGCAGAGCTATGTCTTCAAAAGGCAGGTAGGTCAGGGCCATAAAATCTCAAGGAGCAGGTATGAGAAAGAAGGCATGTCCTCTGAGCCTCATAAAATGATAACTACTTGAGTGATGGGACCCCGGACATGCCAACCTTGTCAGAGCTTGTAGAATAAGAATTTGGATGTAAACAGTCCTATAAGAAAATAGCTCAAATGCCATGAAGGGTTATAGGTGGTGATTAGCATCTTGAAGAGCATGCAATAGTGCAAAACCTGCTCGCAACCAGTGCAGCACGCACAATTAGGTACGGCATGCTTCAGTATGCCCATAAACTACTTGTGTCACTGTGCCCTAGACCAGTAGTGGCTTCCAACAGATTTTTCAAGGGCAGTCCTATTTAGACAATATTAAGTAGCCAAATAAGAGGTGACTCATGCATTAATGACCACAAGTATGGATCCAATCCAGGAACAGATGCAATTGGCATACATTGAATTTGTGCAAAGGCCTCCTAGCCGTGGGTGCCACTTTTGAAGCGGACATTCTGAGTCTAAAGGAATTCCAAAATGAGAAATAGATCTTCCCGGGATAATGTGAACTCATCCAAAAAAACCAAATATGGATGATCTCCTGATTTAGGTAGCCTCAAAATCAACTGTCACCCAATATTGCTAGAGTTTATTATCTTAAGCCAGTTCTTCCATTTCAAGACTCCCACAGCCTTCAGACACATACAGAACCCAGCTGGTCTGGGGTACATAACTGGGCATTATCGGCATACTAGTGCAAAATGCAGCTGCGCGAGCAGTTGTGGGCCTTCCTCGCTGTGCCCACATTTCATCAACTCTCCGCATGCAGCATTGGTTGCCTATTGGTCTCCGAGCCCAATTCAAGGTGTTGGTTATTACCTATAAAGCCCTTCATGGCTTGGGACCAGGATACTTACGGGACCGTCTTCTGCCACATACTTCTCTACGACCGGTGAGAGCGCACAGGGTCGGCCTCCTCCAGGTCCCGTCAGCGAAACAATGTCGTCTGGCGGGCCCTAGGGGGAGGGCTTTCTCTGTTGCGGCGCCCGCCCTCTGGAACCAACTACCTCCTGAAGTCCGCGTTTCTCCGACCCTCCCGGCCTTCCAAAAGAATTTAAAAACCTACCTCTGCCGGCAGGCCTGGGCATGACTGTTGATTGTGGTGTGACTGATGAGTATGTATGGGGTTTTTATTTTTAATGTTTCTTGTTCGGATTTGTTGCAATTGTTTTTATATATATGTTGTTAGCCGCTCCGAGTCTTCGGAGAGGAGCGGCATACAAATCCGAATAAATAAATAAATAAATAAATAAATACTGATGTTGCTTAAGTCCAGGGTGATGGATCACTCTATTCAGCATCCTCAGGCAGACTTTAAATATAAAATCAAGCCTGGAGCATCCCACAAAGCAAGGACATAAGGCATCCTCTTTTACCCCATAAAGCAAATGCATCTCTCTTTCCTCATCCTGGATATGAGAAGAGACCACTACAATACCATGCCTTCAGTTTCCATCACCTGAGCAGGAGAATACTGTGACTGATGGTTTTTAAAAGTTGCCAAGAGATTAAGAAGGGCCAGCATAGAATCCATCCTTGTGGCTATCCTGCTGTAAATTATCCCCAAGCATCCTCACTGCTGGCTCAGGCCTGTGTCCAGACTTGAAACCCGACTGGGAGGTATCCAGACAATTAGCTTCCTTCATCCATTTAGAATGTATTGTGACATTGTTGAAAGAAGTCAAAACACAGTACAAAACATGACTATTACACAATATGATTTTCATATGAAGTCCAGCTGGCCACCTTCCCAGTTTTGAGACCCGGGAGGGGATCAGTTCAGACCAGCAGACTGGCCCAGTCTTTTCCAGTTGAGAAATTTCTATCACCCAGAATTCCTTAATGGAAGTGCTGCTTCTTTTTATGTATTCTCTTCTCTCTACCTACCTCCTGAATAAGAAGAAAAGGAGGCAAAATGAAGAAGATGGAAATATGATCAGACTTTTCCTTTCTGATTTACTTCACCCTGCCTGGCAATCAGAATATTACCTCCATGGCTTTGTATTTAAACTCAGCTGTGGAGCAGGGCTGAAGAACTGGACACTTTCCTGTTTCTAAGATCTTCAGAAGGAAACATGGAAAACATTGAACTCTTCAGGTTTCTGGAAGAATGCCATGTCCATATTGCACTTTAAAGCAGAAGTTGTGTTATGGTTTCCTTCTTCTGAAAGAGTCAATGTGAACCACACCTTATATAGAAGTTGTTCCTTCAAGACTTCAAGTATTGGCTTGCTTGATTTTTCAAAAATCTTCATTTTAAAAAAGGTAGCGGAAGATCAGATTCTGGCCCTTTTAATAAGAATCTTGTCCCTGCTTGACACCCTAGTCCCAAGACTATTATTATTAAAAGGGCCAGAATTTGATCTTCCCCTACCTTTTTTTAATGAAGATTTTTAAGGGCGGAGGAATTGCCCTTTCTGTCTCTTTCTCTGTGGTAGATGAGAATTTAGTTGATTTCACATGTCCTCTAAAGTCCTAGTCTGCTAAACTGATTTAATAAACTAGAACTGCCTGGTTCACGCAACATGTTCAGTCAGAATTTTAAAAGTATTTTATGCCTAAACATAGTGGTGATCAGACATGAATTTAAGCAGCAATAAGCAAGGGGAGAAGAAATCAGCATTTTATCAATTCAAATGCATCAAATGAATGTAGATGGAAATATATATAGGAAC
This sequence comes from Bothrops alternatus, assembly GCA_034064705.1. Taxonomy (NCBI): domain Eukaryota; kingdom Metazoa; phylum Chordata; class Lepidosauria; order Squamata; family Viperidae; genus Bothrops; species Bothrops alternatus. The sequence goes on from JARGCV010000116.1 coordinate 821,442, forward strand.
ACAAATATATAATTATTCCAGTACTTGAGGGGCTGCCACAAAGTAGAGGGGGTCACATTATTCACCAAAGCACCAGAGAGCAGGACAGGAAACAATGGCTGGAAACTGAACAAAGAGAGAAGCAACCTGGAATTAAGGAGAAACTTCTTGACAGTGAGGACAATTAACCAGTGGAACAGCTTGCCTTCAGAAATCGTGGGCATTCCATCTCTAAAGGTTTTTAAGAAGAGGCTAGACAGTCACTTGTCTGAGATGGCATAAGTTCTCCTGCTTGAGTGGGGGGCTGGACTAGAAGACCTCCAAGGTTTCTTCCAGCTCTATTTTACTCTATTCTAATAGTTCATAAGCTGAATTTAAATAAGGTCATGCATCCATTGGTTTGGGTATATATGAGAGGAAGCTGCACAGATGGAACAGTGGATACGCCTACTACCCTACCTCTCAGTTATGCACTTTTTATTATTTATAAAAAATATTGTTGTACCACATGGTGGTACATATTTGAAAGTGATAAGAAGCATGTGGCTGAATGAATGAGTGAGATTCAAAGGACCAAAGCTTAGTGAGAGAGGAATGAATCAATATGATTCCAGCTTTTAGATGTTTCTGATATATATAACATGTTTTCCATGAGTTATATTTTAAAGTGCATTCTATTTTTATAGCCCATCATATGCAGTACTAACATGAAAGCATTCCTTGTTTTTATAATATCTCTTCTCCTGGTGTTCTCAGATAAGAAGGGAACAGTCTTGAAACAGGAAATGCAACCGGTATCCCCTCTAAAGCTTTCTTTTAAGAGTGCTTGTTTCAGCCACACCATGTGTGATTCACTGGAGTAGAAGAGAAAAATGCCATGGCAGAGCAGAAAACTATATTGAGCTACAGCAGAAAGACTTTTCTTTCAGACACATTCTTATGAGAGCATTTCTTAGGGCAGAAAACTATTTTAAAAAAAGTCAGCATTTTGGAGTCTTTTTTAGCCCATTGGATATAATGATTGTGCCATAAGATATTTAAGAGGAATACATAAAACCTTGTGAACTTTAATACCGTTAAATAACTACCAGTTCTAACTAGCTTGTGACCATTTCAAAGCAGATAAATTGGATGCATTCCCTGAGTCAGTAAACATGTAGTTGTTTATATGACTCAAAGGAACTGCAGACTCCTTGTAGTTATATAAGAAAGTCTGGCATTCTTTGAGGGGAGAAAACATTTTGCATGGTGTAGCTTCCAGATAGAGTGGCAGAAAACAGCTGAAGAGAATTATCCAGCCATCATTTTTTTTTTTTTAGCTATGCACAAACTTAAAGAAAAATAAGAGGAATAGAAAATAAAACCACTATGAAATGGTCCAATTTTGCATGGACGTCTTTTGAACAAATAAATACAACATGGCTATCACATGTAGATGCATTTCAACAATCCTTGCAATTGATTAATCTGAGTAGCTGCCTAGAACATAGAATAACAGAATTGGAAGGGACTTTGGTATCATGTGACACCGCTCTTGGGCCAAAAGGTCTCTTGCTGTGTAGTTTTCCTTACTGAATTTCATCTGTTAATAAGTCACAGAGGTTTGCATGGGGGAAAAGAATTTGGATTCCAGTTCATATTTTTTTCTTTTAGGCCAGAGGTAGGTAACCTTGGCTCTTTTATGACTCGTGGACTTCAACTCCCAGAATTCCTGAGCCAGCATGGCTGGCTCAGAAATTCTGGGTATTGAAGTCCACAAGTCATAAAAGAGCCAAGGTTGCCTACCCTTGTTTTAGGCCATATAGCTGCAAAGCTTAGCTTGGGGCACTTTCCCCCCACTTTCCCCCCACCCCCCACCTATATGATGGATTATAAATCCCATCAATCTCAGCTAGTTTGAGTGGAAGTTGTAGTCTAACTCTTCTTGCAAATTCCATGGTGGAAATAACCTGAGGCAAATTAATTTAGCAGTTCCACATGCTTTGCCTAATTTCTCCTAAGCCATCTCCCTTATTTCATAAATGTCACAGAATTGGCATGGATCTTTTCTTCCACAGTCTGTTATTTTCCAAGTACAGTATATATTGGATGACAACTGTCAGCATCTCAGACTGTACTGGCTGGGAATGATGAAGAATGCAGTCCAGAACTCCTGGAGTTCTTTAAAACTTCAAACAGCTATTTGTTACATACAGTAACTCTGAATGAGGTTCCTTCCATTCTTAAATACTAGTGGTAACCTTTAGATAATTATCGGGGCCACTTTTAATGAAAACCAGTTTAGCATAGTTATATTTAAAAGAAATAAATTTATTTTTAAAATGAAATATTATTCAAGATTCTCCACTGATCACTGAACCCAAATGGGTTGTATATAATATCCTCAGACTGAGAAATCTAACATAATAGAAATAAGTCTAGACTTTGCTAAACCTAAAAATCTTGTGCAAAAATATGAGACATATAGACTTGCAAGCTGAACCTTATTTTACAGAATGCTATCTGCTGTTTCAGTAGGAACATCCTGTCAGTTCTAGAACAATTCACAATCTGGCACTTGTAATGACTGAATAGTGCAACTGAGATGTGATAACACTGGAGTCTCTTTGCTAGGAATGTTAGGAGCACAGAATTAAAAGATTTTTTTCCTGACCTAATTTTTCCTAATCCTGTTTTTCCAGTTCTGTCATTGGTTTTCAAACAGCATTCTAATTTTTAAAAATGTAAGTGTAGTTCCAGCAGTGGAACTATCAGGTGCAAAGAATCAGGATCATACATTAGGTTGCTGTCAAGAAGATTTATTGCTCAAGTCTATATACATGAATCTAGTCAACTAACCAATGCTAAATTGGGGGTAGGTAGTTAAGGGTCAACAGAATTCAGGAGCAGTTGGATTTAGACTGTAATGACTCTAGACCAATGACTTACTTAACTCCACCCCAGCTCTACCTATTCGTCTCATATAGGAATTCCTTGCATCAGGATAATCTCTACACCATTAAAGAAGAAAAAAGATATAGAAAAGAATATAGAAAAAAGATAGCACTCTTTGGAGGGGCTTGGAATTATTTTATGAGAAAGCCATAACTGATGGGACTATGAACATTTTGGATTGTAATAACATGCACATAAATGACCAATCCACTTATCTGGCATTTTTATTTCAACTATGTTGTCCTCCACATATTAAGAAGAGTGGATGTTTGGAGAGATTTTTTTTTTCTTATCCCTATCTCCTTTGGAAATTGCTTTCTGCTCTAGGAGGAAAAGTAGGTTCATCTAAAGAAGCAGGAAGAGAAGACAATTAAATTAAAACATTCTTTCTTAAGCACTTCTTTGTTCTGTTGAAGGAAAAGTCTTCATCATGGTTCAGTCCAAGCCGGGAATAAACAACATGGTGACTGCTTGAGAAAGAAGGTTGCAGTTTATTGAAGAGGAGAGCCAGACAGAAAGATGGCTCTGGAAGAAAAGGAAGCAAGCACATGTAGGGAGTGGTTTTTTATACCCTCTGGAGTCTTTTGTTTGGAGTTGTTCCTGTGGCATGAACTTTGACCTGAGTGTGCCCTGTGGGTTAATCCTATTATCTTAGAGTTTGGGTGGGGTATGTAGATTTTAGGTGTCTTTGTCTTCTTAATCTTCTAGCTTCAACCTTCCTGAATGATTTACATCTGCATTTCTACAGAGCTGGTTTCTGCTTGGGGAGGGAGACTTGGGGCTATTAAGAAAACTGGGCATGCTTTTCTGCCTCTTTAAGATCCTTTGAGAAAATATATTTTTCTGCCCTTTTAATATTTTCTTCTCTGGGGGGATGACTTCCCACAGTTCTAATTTAGAATTATCCTTTTCTATTGCCAAATTAAAGCAAAAGAAAAAAAAACAGAAGGAAATATCACATCTCTCTGTCATAATGTATGACTTGACTCTTTATAAGGAGGAATAGAAGAAATATGGCTGCAAAATGGCCAACAGTGATCTCATTCAGCAATATCTGGATTCATTATGCAATGATTGTATGTGGATGTGACTGAGTCTGTTGTGCTAACCCCAGATACCTGTGAGTTGGATGACTTGGCTTCTGTACCTATGATATTCAGTAGTAAAAAGAATTTCAGCACATTGAACAATGGCACCAATGAAATGGTGCATTTACAAATGAATTGGGAATCCCATGGGTCACCTACTTTCAAATAAGCCCCAACAGATTCTATAGAACCTACTTCTAAGTATAGTATTGTGTAGTAAGAGAAGGATGTTATTAAGGGAGGGGCTTGCAACAAAAGGTTGCAGTATAGAATGAAGTTATCTAGGATTCCACAAACAATGACCAATTTTTGTGGCCACTTTGTATTCTAAGTTATCATTGGGCTATTTTGTGGGTTCCCTCTAGAATTCATAAGATCACAGACTCATGGGGCTGGAAGGGACCTTAATAATAATAATAATTATAATAATAATAATAATGATGATGATGATGATGATGATGATAAAGTTGGAAGGGACCTTGGAGGTTATCTAGTCCAACCCCCTGCTCAGGCAGGAAACCCTATACCATTTCAGACAAATGGCTATCCAGTTTCTTCTTTAAAACTTCCAGTGTTGGAGCATTCACCGCTTCTGGAGGCAGGTTGTTCCACTGGTTAATTGTTCTAACTGTCAGGAAGTTTCTCCTTAGTTCTAGGTTGATTCTCTCCTTGATTAGTTTCCACCCGTTGCTTCTTGTCCTGCCTTCAGGCGCTCTGGAAAATAGCTTGACTCCCTCTTTTTTGTGGCAGCCCCTGAGATATTGGAACACTGCTATCATGTCCCCCCTCGTCCTTCTCTTCATTAAACTAGACATACCCAATTCCAGCAGCTGATCCTTATATGTTTTAGCCTCCAGTCCCCTGATCATCTTTGTTGTCTTCTCTGTACTCTTTCTAAAGTCTCAACAGTTAACCCAACCCCCTGTCCAAAGTAGGAGTCCTTACTATCCCTGATAAATGGCTGCCCAATCTTTTTTTTGAAAAGCCTGAGCAATGGAACACCCACAATTCTGGGAAGCAAGCTGTTCCATTGATAACCATTCTCTGTATCAGGAAATTCCTCCTTATTTCCACATGGGAACTCCCTCTGACAAATTTCCATCCATTGCTTCATATCCTGCCCTCATTAGGCTAAACATATCTAGTTCCCCCAGCCGTTCTTCATGCAATGTAGCCTTCAGACCCCTTATCATTTTTGATGGTCTTCTCTGCATTCTTTCTAGGGCTTCAGCATCTTTTTTTTGTTGTGGTGATCAAAAGTGGATGAATACTCTTCTAAAATATTGTCCATCTGCAGACCATGGGATTCTTCTAAGGCAGACTTGCGCATTCTATGGCCCACGGGCTACATCCAGCCCTTCATTCATCCCTCTCTGGCCCACAGTGGTGGTTGGGATATTGGTAGGGCATTATGGGGGGCATTGGTGGGGGCACTGTGTTGGCAGGGGCAGGGCAGTGTCAGTGGCCTTCCACAACAGTCCCAGTTTCTCACGTGGCTCCTTCGGCAAATTAATTGTCCATCCCTGCTCTAAGGAGTTACTGTTTTATTTTATTTTTAATTGTAGAATAAGAGAATGACCAATAATTAAGCATGTACGTTGAGCACATGAAATCTTTGTAAAAGACACTAATGTTGTTTAGATATTCTTTTTTCTTCTTGAGTTTGAAGTAGCATTTGTATAAATGGAATCCCATGACTTGGAAAGAATGACAACTTTCAATAAATTTAGTGGATGTTGCCCCACCTTTATTTGAGAATGATTCCGTTTCTAGGCATAAGGGTCTACTATGAGCAACAGTTAACTTCTTTGTTATTGCGTCCAATTCATAACCTGTCACACTATCTATTTCCGGCTCTTGATTGAGCTTTGATAAGGAAACCAGAAGACATTTATAAGAAATATTTTCTAAATGGCTTCTTATCAACATTTTTCCTATCTTGCATTTGTTTCTAGAAGTAGTCTCTGTTTATCTGTGCCTGTGGTGTTTCCCCCCCCAAAGCATGTAGATTTAGAGCAAGTGCATGCACCACACTTAACTGTCATGGCTTTACTTACTAGAGGATAGATGAACCAGCTATAGTGGTAGAATGTGGCCCATACATGAATAATTTAAAGCAACTGTATATTCAACAAACTGGCTTGGCACAATCAGATGTTTAACTGTACAGTATGCATCTTACTTAATGAAAATTCACTTGACTTGAATCTGCTGCTAATAATAATTTGCATAGGATTAACGTAACTATTAGTTTCCTCTTCCCTGCACCCCAGTACTCAGTGGATCAATTAGTTTATTGGTTAACCAATGAACTTCAGCTCTGGCTGATTGCCCATGGTCAAGACATTCTTGTTGCTACAAGTCAAAAAGTATCTTTTCTAATGAGTGCTTCAAGCACAATAATCTGCCTCTATTCTGAGTTGCTGTTTTGAACTGAGATGCAATATTCTAACAGCCTATAATTAAGTCAAGTTGTTTTGGTCAGTGAATACAATGTTGGATTTGCACACTGGACAGAGGACAGGATTCAAAATTTAACTTTCACCCTGAGTATAGTAAGTTGTTTGGGATCCCAACTCTCTGCATGTAAAATAATAATCAACTTGCCAGGTTGTTAAGACTCATGGAGGTCCCCAACTTTTTTGGACTGGTGGGCAAATTTGGAATTTTGAGAGCATGCTATTCTGAGTGCTGTCATAAAACAGTTGCCATTGTGGATATAGCCAATCACAAAATATTCAAATATCACAAGGCAAACAATGAGGGTGAAGGTTTGTTCTCCGAGCTTGTGGGTTGGTTTCCAAACGTTTCATTACCAGGCTAGGTAACATCTTCAGTGGAGTTTAGAGGATGTCAATATCAGTGTTCTTCTGTTTATAAGGGCTTCTGGTGTGGGAGTGTCAAGTGAGGATCTTGTGATGGGTCAGGTGTCAAGCCCCGTGGGCTCCACATTGATGGGGGGGGGAGGGAGACAACAATACCAGGGAGGAGGCCAGCAATGCCGCTGAACGACTGAGAGGCTCCACAGCTCGGCCACCAGACAGCTGTTTGGTGCGGGAAGGCCCCAGGGAGGAGAACAGCGGCAAAGACATCCGCTGGGAGGAAGCCAGTGGGGAGAGGCCAGCGGGAAGAGGCCAGCAGAGGCTAGCGGCAAGGACGACAGGGACAGTCCTACCTGAACCGTGGCCAAAGGTGGAGCCGATGAGCAGTTGAGCAGCCATGCGTCTGACAAGCAGCTGATCGGCACAGGAGCGGCACCTAGCAATGCAAATGGTCAAACAGAGAAGAGAGCCGGAGGCCCATGTCGCTGTTCTTAACTTTAGCCACCAGATGCTGCCTAGACAGGTGGGGGTGGAGCTGGTGGGGGAGGACTGTATGTAAGGCGCTGGGAGGAAATCATTCCCAGCGCTAACTTTGTTTTGCTGTGATTAAACGCTGGTCAGACCGTTCCGATTTTTGCCAGCCATCTTGACATCTACCACTTGCTTTCTGTGGGAACCAGGGGTTGGTAGGGACACTGACATCAGGTATGAGTCATCAGTGAGAGGCATGTGATGGGTCTTGTGATGGGGAGGTCACAAGCCCTCCTGAAGGCCGTATAAACAGAGGAACACTGATGCTGACTTCCCCTAAACTCTGCTGAACATGTTACCTAGCCTGGTAACGAAACGTCCGGAAACCAACCCACAAGCTCAGAGAATGAACCTTCACCCTCATCCTACACCCGAGCTACAGATATTCGCCACTATTGCAAGGCAAACAATGCCACGGAGCCCAGCCATCTTTAGTTTTTAAAGAATACCTTGGGGGTGTTGTCGCTACACAGTGCAGGGTTTTTGGGAGAGTGAGGAGGAATTCTCTTCTTAAAAACATATAAATAGAGGGCAGTAGATAAAGAGAACATTTATCTTCTATGTACGTTTCATTAACTCCATCCAACCACAGTGTTCTCAGGCTTCCTCTTCCTCTTGGCCCATTCACACATTTGCTTTGCAGTTCCAGAGATGGTTCATGCCTGAAATAAGCCTCTTTTGTCTATAACAGCCTGACACTATCTAGAACATGTTGTACGTCTTGTAGCTGGAAGGATTTTCTTCCAGTATTTGTCAGACTGCCCTTAGAACACTATGGTATGGAGGGGTTTCAGTGTATTCCAGAAGAAAATGGAATAATGTACAATTTCATAGCTCCCAGATCAGTTAATTTTGTCTATATCTATAGTCTAGAGCAGGGGTAGGCAACCTTGGCTCTTTTATGACTTGTGGACTTCAATACCCAGAATTCCTGAACCAGCCATGCTGACTCAGGAATTCTGGGAGTTGAAGTCCACAAGTCATAAAAGAGCCAAGGTTGCCTATCTCTGGTCTAGAGCGTGCATTCATTCTTGATACTTTCAGTTTTTGTTTAAACACAGATACTTCCTAAGTTCCCCTATTGTAAACACATGTAGAAATGCACTAACGATATTGTAAGGCAGGATATAGTAAAAGAAAATTAGCATCTGGTGAAACAAGTAAAATATAGCAATATTTTTAACCTCCTTCCAAAATCAGTGTAGAGCAGCCTTCAGAATTAGGTGTCAACTTCCAGCTCAAGTATCCAAAAGTCCAGGATTATTTTCATTTCTGAAAAGCTTACTGTTTATTAAATACATGGCCTGGTAAAGGTGAGATAAAACTAACTCTACAATCCCAAGGCATATAACAATGACTTTCCCAGCTAACCCCCCTAGATGTCCACGTAGCTCATTTAAACATGTTCTCTTTGTTATGGGACCTGTCTGCTATCTTCTTCACACCTGCTAGAATGTTTTTGAAAGGTTCCCATACTCAGCATCTTTTTTACATCTTTTTCACATCGTGGTGACCAAAACTGGATGCAGTATTCCAAGTGTGGCCTTACCAAGGCATTGTAAAGTGGTATTAACACTTCACGTGATCTTGATTCTATCCCTCTGTTAATGCAGCCCAGCACTGTGTTGGGAGCTGCAGCACAGTGTTTCTCTAAAAGCACTTTGGTTTTTCATCTGTGTAATGTTAGAGCTAAAGCATTAACTGAACTGTTCTGTGAATTCAGGGTCTGGTGACATAATTCATGAAAAGTAAACAATTGTTGATTAAGAGCCTCAGAAATAATAGTGGTTGGAACACAGTCTGGAATGCAGAAGGAGAGAGATGCTACGCATAGATGTAGAGGTGGCATTTTTGCATTGTTTTACCCGAACAAGTACATTGTTTTCTTCTGCTAGAAGCAGGACTTTGAGCTGAAACCATGCTTTGTTTCTGGAAACAATGGTTGTCTCAAGAGGAAGAGAAAGGGCAGTTTGTAACAGACTAACCTGGAATGTACAACAGAGCTTGTTGAAAGGGATGGTGATGCAGGAAAAGAAGGCAGCAGGAATCACCAGGCTCAACATATCCGCCCTAGTGAAGCTTAGTGTTTTGGGGATTGTTATCCCAGCTTTATTATTTTTATAAATAATTCACGATGGCAAAAATATACAATATTCTTTTCTCCTCCTATTTCCCACACAACAACCCTGTGAGGTGGCCTGAGAGAAAGTGACTGACCCAAAGTTGGCTTTCATGCCTAAGGCAGGACTAGAACTCACAGTCCTCTGGTTTCACTTCAACAATATAGCTCCTTTCTGCGTCATGAAGTAGTAACATGAAATGCAGCAAGTTACACAAAGGGATTTTATACAGGGTAAGATGGAGCAGCCTTTTCCAACCAATGGTGTAGACCTCACCTCTTGCGGTCATTGCTGAGAGCTGCAGTGCAAAGAAAGGCATGAACATGGGAATGGCAGATGTAGTTGCTGTGACTCACTCACTTTTTGGAATGTGGTTGCACCTTGGCCTTCCCCCCCCATCACCCTATGGGTTTTGGCCACAGAGCGATGGTAATTGTTTTGTCCTCTTTTAATACTTCATGACGTGCCTGGGAAACTGTTGGGACATGATTAACACAGCTATTAAAAAGAGTATGTAGTTCTGAGATAAAATATTGAGTACACCAAGATAATTTGCAGTTGATGTGGGCCCATTGGTTTTACAGCTGACAACGCTTCTTTAGTGCTACAATACAGTGTCTTTATTGTCAGCCCAGCCTTTTCTTCTCTCTATAGCTACAGATAACCTGAGCAATTCTCTCTCTTTTCTAAAAAAATGTTATTTAAAGCAGAAGTGTGGAACTTTTGGGGACTCTGGACAACAGCAGTCACTGTTATATATCGGAGACAAAACCCCTGAGAAGCTTCTAGATTGTGGATGGCCCTATTGAAATATATAGATTTTAACGGTACACGCAATTAAAATAATTAAAATAAGTTAATATGATTATTCCGCATACATGTAATAATTTCCTACTTCTCAACTACAACTCAGCAGGAACTCCTTCCTAGTTTTCTCAAAGCAAAGGTTGTTGTACATCTTTGTTCTTAGTACCACATGAATCTTTACGGCCTACCTGTTCATTATCTGCTTTGTTAAAGTGTGTCATTTTTTTTTTAACCTGAGAAAAAGCTAAATAAAAAAACAACAACCATGTTCTGGCACTGGGGGAGAAGAAACTCCCTGGGGAAGCACGAAATAAGTAGGAAATAAGTACCCTGCCATACTTGGCTCCAAATGACTGTTTTTCCTCTGTCAGAGCTTAAACCAAAGGAAGGATGAAAATATATCTGAATTAAATATATTTTGAAATGGATTCACTGCTTGGAAAAGAAAGTTATGTCCATTGTCAGTCCTCAAGTTGTAACAGGAAAGATTAAAGAGCAGCAGGATTAAATTAAAAGAGAGGTGTCTGGACCAATACTCAGGGGTGTCAACTTGTGCTTGGTGGACTAATTACATAATATTTGTTTACAAGGATCTTTGACGAGTCTTCTAACTTGGCACTTCTAAATGTGTTGCACTACTGTAGGACTCTCAGGCTGTTCAATACATTTAGATAATATCAGATTGGGTAAAACTGGCTCAATTTTGGGAATCTGTGGAAAGTGTAGTCCTTGGCATCGGAAAGATGCCAAATTAGGAGGGAAATAAGATATATAGCTTAACCTGGTTATTTTGTTAAAACACTGAGCCAATTTCCCAGATACTGGATTGCCCTGAAATTGCCTTAGATATGGCAGTTCTATTTTATCTTCCATGATCCTGTATGGCATCCTGGAGTTGCTTTTTCTCCAGCACTGGAGATGGAGAATCCACCAATGGGTTTAGACTGTATTCCTGCCCAATCAGATCAAGTCAGCCAAAGTTGCCACGCCCGTCCTGGACCATAGAGATCCCAGTCTTGACTTGATCTCGCTCAGGACAGACGTGCAAGTTTGGCTCTTAGGAAGGTACAGTCTCCATTGGTGGATTTTCCATTTTTCCCAGTTGTTGAGTTGTGCTGCTTTCAGCACAGGAATTGGATCTGAGTGTCTAAGGAAGGGGATCCTTCCTTTGTTTCCTCTTATTTCTCCTCTTCTCACCACCCAGATAAATAGCCCTCCCCCAAAGCCCTTTAATTGTTATCTCATCTGTGGACTAACAGCCGTTAGTCCTCAACTGATCCAGCTAGACTTCCTTGTTACCGGAGTTTGCGGCTGCAACTCCAGTGCCTCGTTATCAGAGCAGGCGGGGGGAGGCCTTTATGCTGTTGTTGCGAAGGGTTTTTGCTCTCAGAAATCCCATGTGTACGAGCGTTATTGGAGCTGTGGCTGCAACTCCGATAGTTTTAAAGCCACTCACCTGATTTTTTTGCCTCAAGCTGCGCAGAAGCTACGATTGTCTCTTTCAGCCCACAGGCGAGCTGCGAGCCTAACAGCCACTGCCGATCAGCTGTTAGGCGGCAGACTGAGAGGCGGGGGGAGTGAAAAACACCCGTTTTACTTAATTTATAGCTATTTTTAACGGTGGGGAGCGCGAATCTTTTCCAGAACTGGGGGATTGTTTGCATTAAGCAAGCCACTTTCCGGAGCCTCAGGGAACGCGGTTCTTGGCCGTTCTCTATTGCGTGGCCGCCATCTTGGCCACATGGCTCCAGATTTCGGTTGGCTCCACTGTGTTATATAAGGCAAATTTAAGAGGAAAGGGCTCCTTCCTACACATTACAACCTTTTCCCTGGTTACTGGGGAAGGAGTTTATTGGACTTAGGGAGGCAGTCCGGAAAGAGCGCGTCCCTAGTTTTTCAGCGTCACAGGCAGGCCACCATTTTGGGGACGGACTCCACCTAAGTAGACTATAGGCCCACTTTTACATTGAGGCTTGAGATCTCCTAGGAGCATCCCTGGCCCCTTAGGGAACAGTTTGAAATTTTCTGGAGCTCCCCTGCGATCTATTCAATTTGGAGTTTAGTAGGCAAACTGTTATAGGTATCCATAACAATACAGATCAATTCCTGATCATTATTGTTATTATTTTCTGAGACTTGGTCTCTCCAGGCCGTACCTTGCTCATACCAGACTCACTGTGAGCGTCTGGTGAGCGCAGATAAAACTGTGACCAAAAGCAAGGACAAAACTACCAAAGCCTCTAAGAGGTCTGAAAAGCAGGCCAGCCAGAGACACCAAGCTCTGGAAAAAGAATTTTCCAAAGCACAAAAAAGGGCCAGGATAGAGACCTCCCACACGGAGGGGTTGGCCTTGGACCTACCCTTAGGTCCCCCAACCTCCTCCCTGGGAATATGGTCAACGGGAGAGTCTTTTCATTCCCCTGCGCAGAGTGGAACTGGCGGAATCCTCCCAGTTTCCCAACCCACAGCTATGAGGGTCCATTATGGGACTCCCGAGGCGACCTTCACCCCTACTGCGGCCGGTCTCCGACCAAGCGAGCCTGTTCTCCTCCCTACAGAGGACCGTTTTGCCTTGCTGATAGTGCAAGCGGTAGACTGCGCGCTTGATGCCAGGGCGCAAGCTTCTACTTCAGCGGCTGTCCCTCCTCCCCCTACCCACCAGTCGGTTCCTGAATACTATTACACCCCGTCTTCCCCGTCTGGGTCCACCTGCTCAGAGGGTTCATCACTTTGTGCACATGACATTGAACAGGGGATTCCAATGTCTGAGGAGGAGGAGCTTCCCCCAGAAGCTCCTTCATTCAGTGGTCTATTTAACCCTTCCTTCTTTGTCACCTTGCTCCGCAAGGCCACATCCACAGCCCATCTAGGGCCTGATCCTTCCTCTTCAACAACCACCGTTCGCACGGAATCGGAGGTGGATCCAAATTTCACCTAACCGGTGGCTGCTCAACACCGCATCCCTTGTCCCTCCATGTTCTTGAACGCAATACGGAAACAATGGACATCTCCCGCCTCCCTTCCCCTTCCAGGCAATTCTGATAAGTTGTACAATGTAGCCAAGGATTTGGAGGAGGCACTGGAAGTGCCAGCAGTGGACGAACCATTCGGGCCCCTAGTATCTCCCACCGCCATTCCTGGAGATGTCGCTGAGGCTCTCAAAGCAGAGGACCGTAAGTGCAAACTTACCTATCGCAGAACGCATCAAGCGGCTGCATGGGCCATTAGGGCGGCCACCTCCGCATCTTTCTTCAACAGATCCGCCCTCCGCTGGCTCAGGCAACTCCAAGCCCATATCCCAGCAGAGGATATCCGTACACATCAGGACCTTAGCAAAATGGTGGCAGCCACTGAGTATGCATCAGATGCCACCCTCCAAGCTGCCAGGTTTTCCTCTAGGGCTATGGCGTCTAACATAACTGGTCGCCGTATGCTGTGGTTGAAGCAGTGGCACACAGATGCCAAGTCTAAGTGGTGTCTCTCGACCGCTCCATATCAGGGAGGGAAACTGTTTGGCGATGCGTTAAATCCTTATTTAACTGAGAACAAGGATAAGCACAAGGTCCTTAATCACCTCATTAAGAAGGCAAACAAGCGGTCCAATTATTACCAATGGAGGCAGCCCTTTTGTGCAGGGGCTAGGTATAGTTACTCACAACCTACAAGTTCCTTCCCGGCCAGACAGAACAGACAGGAGAGACAGCCTGACAGGCAGATAGCCAGACCTAGACAGCAAGTTCAGGGCAAGCGGCCCTTTCGCGGGAACGGCCGACCATTCTGCCGATCCAAGTGATTCTCTGGCAATTCCTCCCATAGGGGGCAGACTCTCTCTCTTTGCCCACCAGTGGGAGGCCATCACCACAGACACGTGGGTACTAAATACCATACGCCACAGTCTGTTCCTACAGTTCACGTCCCACCCTCCAAGTCGATTTCTATCTTGCCCCTACCCACGAAGCCGAACAAAAAAGAAACTAATGAACGAGGCCGTTCAACATCTGTTAAACATACGAGCCATAGAACCGGTGCTGGCGGATCAGAGAGGTCGGAGGTTTTATTCTATACTCTTTATCGTTCCAAAAGCATCAGGGGGATGGAGAGCAATTTTGGATCTCAAAGGCCTGAATTTTCATCTGGCATACCACAAATTCAAAATGCAAACGCTCCGCTCCATCTTGGGAAGCGTGAGAAAAGGGGACTTCCTGACATCTATCGACCTTACGGAAGCGTATCTTCATATCCCCATCTCTCTCACCCACCGCTGGTTTCTAAGGTTCGCATACAAAGGACGCCATTTTCAATACAGGGCGCTCCCATTCGGCCTCTCATCGGCTCCCAGGGTATTTACCAAGATCCTGGCGGTCCTGGCAGCTCACTTGCGAATGATTCCAGTAAGAGTCCAATGTTACCTGGACGACATATTAATCCAGTCACCGTCCGTCCAGTCTGCTTTGACGGATCTTGAACTGGTGGCAAAGCTGCTTCAGGACCATGGGTTCTCCATAAATTTTCCCAAAAGTCATATGGTCCCGACAACCAGGCGGTTGCACTTCGGGGCCATCATAGACACGGTGGAGTGCCGGGTGTACTTATCCCAAGAACGCCGGAACAGCATATATTATATTATATTATATTTATTAAATTTCTATACCGCCCCTCTCCCGTAGGACTCGGGGCGGTTTACAACCCAATAAAAACATATAAAACAATAAATATTTAAAATTAAATTAAATTAAATAAATACAAGGCTGTACTAAAAACCTGTTAAAAACCCAATTCTAAAACCTTCGAACAGCCTTGTTTAAAAATTTAAAACCCGAGGAGATCTAGGCCAGGCCGGCTTGATTTAAGAGATGAGTCTTCAACTCTCTTCTGAAGGTGCGGAGATCATGACACGCCCGGAGTTCCGGGGGGAGCTCGTTCCACATCATCGGTGCCCCCACAGAAAAGGCTCTCCCCCTGGGCGCCACCAGCCGACACTGCTTAGCCGATGGCACCCTGAGGAGGCCCTCTCTGTGGGAGCGAACTGGTCGATGGGAGGTATTTACTGGCAGAAGGCGGTCTTGTAAATAACTGGGTCCTATGCCATGGAGCGCTTTAAAAGTGGTAACCAGTACCTTGAAGCGCACCCGGAAAGCCACCGGCAACCAGTGCAGCTCGCGCAGGATGGGGGCTATTCGTGCCCACCAGGGTGCCCCCACTACCACCCGTGCGGCTGCATTCTGTGCCAGTTGAAGCCTCCGCGTGCACTTCAAGGGGAGCCCCATGTAGAGAGCATTACAATAGTCCAGTCTGGAAGTGATGAAGGCATGGGTGACCGTGCGTAGCACGTCCTTATCTAGGAAGGGGCGCAACTGGCGTACCAGACGAATCTGGTAAAACATCCTTCCCGGCCACGGCCGTCAGATGGTCCTCAAGGGACAGCCGTGAATCTAGGAGGACTCCCAAGTTGCGAGCCCTTCCCGTGGGGGCCACTGACTCGCCCCCGATAGACAGCGATGGAGTCAGCTGGTTGTACCGGGACGACGGTAACCACAGCCACTCGGTCTTGGAGGGGTTGAGCTTGAGACCGTTCTTCCCCATCCAGATCCGCACAGCCTCCAGGCACTGGGTCAGCACATCAAGAGCTTCATTTGGGTGGTTCGGGGTGGAAATGTACAACTGAGTATCATCAGCGTACTGATGGAATTCCACCCCAAAACCTCGGATGATCTCACCCAGCGGCTTCACATAAATGTTGAACAACAAGGGCGAGAGGACCGACCCCTGAGGTACCCCACAATCAAGGGCCTCGTGGTCGACCTCTGACCCCCTGTCAACACAAACTGCATCCGGCCAGAGAGGAAGGAAGAGAACCACCGAAACACGGTGCCCCCTATACCCAGCCCCGCCAGCCGGCGCAGCATGATACCATGGTCAATGTTATCAAAAGCCGCTGAGAGGTCCAATAGCACCAGGATAGAGGAGCAACCCCTGTCCCGGGCCCGCCAGAGATCATCCACCAATGCGACCAAAGCTGTTTCCGTGCTGTAACCTGGCCTGAAGCCCGACTGGAACGGGTCCAGGTACGACGATTCCTCCAGGTGCTGAGGGAACTGTCGAGCAACCACACTCTCAACAACCTTCGCAACAAAACGAAGGTTGGAGACAGGACGGTAATTAGATAGAACAGCCGGGTCCAAGGCAGGCTTCTTGAGGAGGGGTCACACCACCGCCTCTTTCAGGGCAGCGGGGAAGACACCCTCACTCAACGAGGCGTTGATAATTGCCTGGAGCCAGCCTCGCGTCACCTCACTGGAGGCCAGTACCAACCAGGAGGGACATGGGTCCAATAAACTTGTGGTTGCTCTAAGACCTCCCAGCAACCTGTCCACGTCATCAGGTGTCACGTAGTCAAACTCAGCCCAGATAGCAGTCTCAAGACCGGCATAAGAGAGTCAGTTCTCAAATTATGCAGGAGTCAGTCAGTGACACTGGTCAGTCTCTCCCAACTGTTAGGCAAGATGATCTCGGCCATAGCAATCGTTCCCTGGTCCAGGTTCCACTCCAGGGAACTGCAATGGTTCATGCTCCCTTTCCAGAGACAGAACCTCAGTGTCTCTCAACGAAGGGTAAGACTCCCACAACAGGTAGTGCATTCCCTCACGTGGGAATCACTTGCCATGCTCAAGGGGTCATGTTTCAGGGAACCAGACTGGAAAGTACTAACAACCGATGCTAGCCTGTTCGGCTGGGGAGCACACCTTCGTTCACAGTGGGCACAGGGCCATTGGTCTCACTCAGACCTTCTTCACAACATAAATTGGCTCGAGTTACGGGCCATACATCTAGCCCTTCGCCAGTTTCACAGCCTGATAAAAGGGCGTCACGTGCTGGTCCTCACGGACAACATGGAAGCCAAGGCTCATGTAAACCAACAAGGGGCACCAAATCTCCGGCCTTACTGACCGAGTCACTCTTACTGAGATCTTGGGCAGAACACAATCTGGCCTCCATCAAGGCCGATCATATTTCAGGGGAGGCGAACACTCAGGCCGACCTCCTGAGCAGAATAACGGTGGATCACTCGGAGTGGCACCTCCACCCGGGGATCTTCAGAGAGATCTGTCACCGTTTTGGCCTTCCACTTTTGAACCTCTTTGCGTCCCCGAACAATGCTCAGCTGCCTCGGTTCTTCTCCCGGTTCCTGTCACCAGGGGCAGAAGGGACGGATGCTCTTCGGAGCCCATGGCCACAAGGTCTGCTTTATGCTTTCCCCCCTCTACCCCTTATCCCAGCGGTAATACGCAAGCTTCTTCAGGAGCGAGCAGAGATACTCCTGGTGGCTCCTTATTGGCCAAGGAGGCATCGGTTCGCCGATCTGATGAGCCTCACTCTAGCAGACCCTTGGCGGATTCCTCCGGAACGGGTCTCTCTCAGCCAGGGGGTTATTCTCCATCCGGATCCCCAATGGCTCCAGTTAGCCATCTGGCACTTGAGCGCTCCATCTTGACACGGGATCTATGCTCACCAGGGTCATTAAGGTAATCCAGGCCTCCCGTCGTCCTTCCACAAACCGTATTTACGAGGCCACGTGGAAGAGTTTTCAGTCATGGTGTTCTAGTCGACACCTGACTCTCTTGGAACTCATGGTTCCCCATATACTGGACTATCTGTTAGAAGGCCTGGAAAGGGGCTTGGCCCCAAACACATTGCGCAGACAGATAGCTGCTCTTTCCATGGCCCTCACCTGTGATTCCATGGGGTCCTTGGGACATCACCCTTTAATTCGCTCATTCCTTAAGGGAGCTTCTAACACCAGGCCCCCTACGGTGCACAGGTACCCTTCATGGGAATTACCATGGGTACTTCGGGCTCTTACCAAGTCCCCCTTTGAACCCCTGAGGACGTGTGATGTTCGCTACCTGTCTCATAAGGTGGCATTCCTGGTGGCAATCACGTCGGCACAACGTATTTTAGAATTGGCAGCACTTTCTACATGGGATGATCTGTGCGTTTTCCACCAGGATCGAGTGATCCTTCGACTAGACCCTACTTTCATTCCGAAAGTCAACTCTCTGTTCCATAGATCACAGGAGATAGTGCTGCCGGATTTTTGTCCCAATCCATCACATGCTCTGGAATGGCAATGGCACAGTCTGGATGTCTGCAGGGCTCTCCGGTACTATATTTTGAGGACAGCGGAGTTCCGCAAATCAGAAGCCCTCTTCGTGTCCTTCCATTCTTCCTCCATGGGTCGGAAGGTTTCCTCTTCCACAGTTGGCAGGTGGATCAGGGCATGCATCGCCGGGGCATATCAAGCTGAGTCATTGCCGGTTCCACGTCGCATTACAGCCCACTCTACAAGGAGTGCAGCTACTTCTGTGGCATGGGTCACCCAGGCGTCCATTGAGGACGTCTGCAGGGCGGCTACATGGACTTCACCATCTCCTTTCATACAACATTACAAAATTGATAGATTTGCCTCGGCTGAGGCCTCTTTCGGTAGAAGAGTTCTCGAACAGGTTTTACATCAAAGTGCCACACCGGACCAGTCTACTACCCACCCTCAGGGACAGTAGGCTTTGGTATGTCCCATTGGTGGATTCTCCATCTCCAGTGCTGGAGAAGGGGCGTTGTCTTACCTGAACGCCTTTTCTCAGCACGAAGATGGAGAATCCACTCCCACCCTTGTAGGTCATCTAGGCCTAGGGTTAGTCAGTTTTGTGAGCCACAACGTCTTGCTGTCAGTCAATGGCTATGCTCGCATCAAGACTGGGATCTCTATGGTCCAGGACGGGCATGGCAACTTTGGCTGACTTGATCTGATTGGGCAGGAATACAGTCTAAACCCATTGGTGGATTCTCCATCTCTGTGCTGAGAAAAGGCGTTCAGGTAAGACAACGCCCCTTTTGAAATTCTTCTCTTAAACATTTTCTCTGACCAAAACATCACAGTCAAGCATCTTCTTGAGCACCTTTCCCCCCTGATTTTAGGCAGAAAATCAGGCAGTCTGGGTCCTGTGACCAATTACAACCCTTTCACTTCCTCTGTAAATGGAGAGAGTCTGTTTGCAGTAGAACTACACTGAATGTTAGCCAGAAGCAATCTGAAATATCTGCTGCTGAGATGTTGTAAGAAGGCCTCCAAGCAGCATGCTCTCCCATTATGCTCTGTGTTGTAGATGCTGCTACTACTGCTCTCGTCTCCTGTGTATTTTTTCCCTGTGCTACAGTATGTGTGTTGGAAGGCCACTCCCTTTGTTCACTCCCTTTGCTCAAGCAGCCAAATGGTTTAAGCCTGACTCAGAGGGGCGGGCCTCTGGGTAAGGAAGCCAAGAATAGAACTAACGCTGTAGGAAGAAACAATATTTCATTTGGTACTGTTGAAAGAAAAATCTTCATCAGAGTCCAGTCCAAGCTGGGAATAAACAAAATGGAAACTGCTTTAGAAAGAAGATTGTAGTTTATTGAAGAGCAAAGCCAAACAGAAGCATGGCTCTGGGAAAGCTGACCACATGTAGTAGGGAGTGGTGGGTTTTTATACCTTCTTGAGCTTTTGTTTGGAGTTGTTCCTGTGGCATGAACTTTGACCTGAGTCTGAGTGTGCCTTTCTGGTATTCTGATGGTGGTGGGTTAATCCTATTATGTTCCAAAGGTCATATCCTGCTTCTCTGGGGGTGTGGCTGATGACTATGTCCTGTATTGGATTTTTTGGTGTGAGGGATTGTTGATTCTAGGGATCTTTGTCTTTCTAATCCCATCAGCTCTAAGCTTCCAGGTGCCAGTCTTTCTGAAATGATTATGATATCTGCTTTTCTACAGAGCTGGTTTCTGCGTGGGGGAGGGAGACTTGGGGCTATTAAGAAAAACTGGGCATGCTTTTCTGCCTTTTTCAGATCCTTTGAGGAAATATAATATTCTGGCCTTTTTAATATTTCCTTCTCTGGGGGAGAGGCTGACTTCCCACAGTACCACTGTATACAGCAGTGGTTCTCAACCTTTTTCAGGTTGAGACTCCACTTGCCCCGCCCATGCGCGGAGCGACCCTGACCCGCGCATGCGTGCACGATGGGCCGATCTGCGCATGCACGGTGTGGCATGCGCGGCGCGCGCGCGACAGCCCAATATGCACATCGCGACAGGCCGATCCGCGCATGCATGGCACGCGCGCGACGGGCCGAACCACGCATGCGCGGCATGACGGCCCGAACCGCGCATGCGCGGCACACACGCGACGGGCAAAAATAAATAAATAAATAAAAATTTTAAAAATGGCGGACCGCAGTGTCCGGTGACCCCCGCGAAACGGTCGTTCGACCCCATAGATTGAAAATCGCTGGTATACAGCAATGGCAATGTGCTTAATAGTTTTAGGGCCTCAACCTCCCCCCACCAATCATTCTATTGAACTAATAATGTCATTGCGTACTGGGCTATATCTGGTACAGAGTTAATCTTTCCAAAGTACACACTTGGAGGCTCAAATGTCAGAATGCTTTGTTCCTAAGTTATAACTGACTGCTACTATATATTGAATAAAAATGTTTGGTAAAGACTCAAATATAACCCTGATATCTACTTCCGGGACAAATATATAATAAGGACAAATCTGCCCTTATTATATATATTTTTTAGGATTGTAAACTAAAATCTTAAGAAACCTTTGTCCTGAAAGAGGGCACATAAATTATTTTTTAAAATTATCACCTCTCTTCTGTGATAGATTGGACTCCCAAGGCAGTGGTCAACAAGCTCAGCTAAACAAAGAATATTCAAATGATAAATAAAAAGACTGGAATACATTAGCAGAAAGATCTGTGATATTTCAAATTTCCCAGAATTAACAAGGAATTTTAGTTTGGAATGAGGAAAACTTTTAGAGAAACTGAATGTTTTCCATTTGCTTGTTTGTGGGCATTTTTTTCCTCCTCACAGACCATCCCTGAAATATCTCCAAGGAACCATCCAAAGTAAACCCAAAAGAATTCTAGATTTTTTTTTTCTTAAGGGCTTTTAGATCTTTGGCAATGATTGCTTTAACTTATTAGGTCAATTTTTCAGGGAGTGGATATAAAAATAAACAAGTGCATTTTCTTTTAGCTCTGCTAAATATTAGAGTGTAGGTCAGGGTAGTAAAGAAGTCATTGTGGAATCATCCAGCTCTTGCTGTGTAAGAAAACGTAGCCTAAAAGTGTGGTTTCTGTACAAATATTTTGGGATGAAGAACGTCCACTCATCCTTATGCCTTCCTATCCTGGTTTTAAGAGACCAAAGTTGAAATTCAATTATTCAATCAATGAGAAGGTCAAGTCAGTGTTTCCCAATACTGGCCCTTGAAGAAGTATGGACTTCAACTTCAATTTTGACCCTTGAATCCACATATGTTCAAGTGGATTAGGTTGGGAAACACCGTCTTAAATGAAGACATCACTTCATTAAAATTTAGCTATTGCCTCATTGTTAAAATATTCTTAGTACTTATCTTGCCTTGATCTTCTTTATGTTACTTCTTAGCACCTCACAGAACAAACACAATAATGGAATAAGGCCTGGCTAGACTTTGAATTCTGGGGGTTGTTCCTTTTACGCATCTTGTGTTCCAGATCTGCAATCTCCAACATATCACCATTGGTCTCCAGTGTGCCCAAAAAATCTTGAATCAGTCAGTCCTTTACTCCACTGGATTGGTCATGCTATGTAGGCAGCTCTTGACTTACAAACACAATTGGGATTGGAACATCTATCTCTGAGTGATGTGGTTGTTAATTGAGTAACCAATTTTATGACCTTTTTTTGCCACAATTGCTAAGCAAATCCAACTTCCCCTATTGACTTTGCTTGTCAGAAGCCAACTGGGAAGTTCTCAAATGGTGATCACGTGACCCTGGGACACTGCCACCATTGTAAATACAATCTAGTTGCAATCACATGAGCCATAGCTGCAAGGATAGGTTATAAGTCAGCTTTTTCAATGCTGTTGTAACCTTGAATGGTTGCTAAAGAAATGTTCATAATTCAAGAACTACCAGTAAAGGACTATCAGTACAAGTGACTCTCTCAAAGGTGCTTTTCCAAAAGGCAACTGGACTTTTCTTGGGTTTTTTTTCCTTGAAAACATTTCACTTCTCATCTCAGAAGCTTCTTCAGTTCTGACTAAATGGCAGGGAATAGAAGGATTTATATTCTTTGCAGTCATCTGGTCATTAGAACTCTGAAGGTCGGGTCGTTAGCTCTCTGAGAGTTGTTGAGCTCACTTGGGGGGTTTATCTGTACCCTCAGCGTACCTGAATTCGATAACCATGACGTGGATGGTTGAGAATCTCCATAGAATCTCCACAGACATGTACAAGTAACTTTTTTCCTTTCCATCCTTCCCTTTGTTCATAGTTCTACTTTGGATGCAAATGGACTTCGTCATTTTCCTTTCCTTTAACAAATATTTGTGCATTTGTGCATGTCGTCTTCCAAGTAGGAACTTTCCAGTTTCTAGCTACTTGTTTTACTGGCATCCTCCTCCTCATTCTGGCACTCTTGAGCTCTGATGGTATACTAGATGTATGACTCCAAGGGTTGAATTGTTTTGCTATTCTATTAGATAAGAACTACCAAACTGTATTTTGTTGCTGATATTTGGGAGAGGGGAGAAACATGCTTTAGAACAGCGGTTCTCAACCTTGGCAACTTTAAGACTTGTGGACTTCAACTACCAGAATTCCTCAGCCAGCTTTGCTGGCTGAGGAATTCTGGGAGTTGAAGTCCACAAGTCTTAAAGTTGCCAAGGTTGAGAACCCCTGCTTTAGAATATCCA
The DNA here is from genome assembly GCA_034064705.1 of Bothrops alternatus. Taxonomy (NCBI): domain Eukaryota; kingdom Metazoa; phylum Chordata; class Lepidosauria; order Squamata; family Viperidae; genus Bothrops; species Bothrops alternatus. The sequence continues at coordinate 844,513 of JARGCV010000116.1, forward strand.
TTTTTTCATCTGTTATTTGTTGATTTATTTATTTATATCCCACTTTTGTTATTTTGTTAAATAACTCAAGTTGACTAACCTACCTGATACTCCTTCCTCCTCTTATTTTCATGTTTTGTTCATGTTTTGTAACACTTCCTACCGGTATATTGACCAAGACTGTAAAAATTGCAAGACACCACATTGGGCATATATGACTGTGCAGTTTGTCTTCCTATCTTGGACTTTCATAAGCTGTCTGACTCATGCTCAAAAGTTCTAGCAGGCACTTCATGTGCTCTAAAGGGCCACAGCTTTCTTCTCTATAACGTTAATTCAGGGAAATGTTACATTTTGAACAGCTCTCGGAAACCTACAGGAAGCAGGTTTCTCTCCAAGTTTTCTTTAACAAGATAGATCTTTAGGAAAAGTTCCAGAAATCTCAAAAACTTAATTGTTTTCACTTTAGAATCTAGGACAATAAACATCTTCCAGAAATTTCTAACACAGAGATTTATTTTTACTCATGGTTTCTATGTGAACTGGTAAGGAAGCTCTTTTTGTAACTGATAAGTAAGGTGTGTCAGAATGTGAAACTCTCTCAGGCAGTGAACATGCAAGTTTTATGAATCACTGACATTACAGAGTAGATGGAAACAGACAGCTTAGAATAGCACATGCTCCTATGTGAGGGATTGCACAGTCTATAGGAGCCCACACACTCTGCTTTACATACCTTCACACACATACTTTCATGTAGACAAGAGTTCTCTCCGGTGTATACCATTCATTCATTTCTCCTTCATCTTTCCTTCTTCCCATTAGTGTTTTTGATGAGGATTTCTAAAAGAGAGATGAAGTGAGGCTTGCCTGCCACTTATGGCTACTTCTTCCAGAGGCTTTGCCACTCTGGAAAGCCAGTGGCGCCTCTCACAACAGCTGGTTGTCTGCAATCAATAACAGTTGGGAGCCAATAATGCTGAGCTTGGTCTGAGAGACCAAGTAGCAATAAGGCTTCTTTCTTTATTCTACTCATCTGTTACAGATTGCTAGCTTCTTGCTGCAAGAGTAGTACAGTAATTAAGCATAAATACAGGTAGTCTTCAGGTTATGATGGCAATTAGGACCAAAGTTTCCATTGTTAAGCAATGTGATCATAAAGTGCAATCACATAGCCAAATCACTTAGCGATGGCAATCCTGGCAGTTCCTGTTGCCATCATTAAGGGAGAATCTCACATGATCACCACATAGAACGAGGCACTGAAACCTCCTCTCAGGCAAACAGACTGGTGGGCAAAAGTTACAGGTGGGTTGGTGGCTCAAAGTGCAGGTGGGTGCTAAGGGTGGGCACTACAAAGAATAAGATCCCCATGCTGCTAGGAGCTCCTTGGGAGAAAAAATGGCAGCAGCAACCTGTGACTTCCTGCTGGCTTCCCCACTGACTTTTTTTATGGGAAGCCAGCAGGAAAGGTTGGAAATGGCAATCACATGGCTGGAAGATGCTGCAAACATCATTGTGAGCCAATTGCCACGTGCCCAAATCTTCCTAGAGCAGGGGGGTCAAACTGCCGCCCCCACAGGCCAGATGCGTCATGCTGAAACCATGCCCACCCCAGCTCCGGCAATGGGGAAAAAGTTGTGATATGTCACGACACGTCATGTGACATGGCGAATTTGACACTCCTGTCCTAGAGTCACTTTGAATAATGGGAGGGGCAGCATATCAATTTAATAATAAATAAACCACAATCACATGCCCACAGGATGCTACAGTGCTGCAACCTTAAGGGCTGATTGTTAAGTTCCCCCTCATTCAGCACAGTTAGTGGATCTAACCCAAGGCCTGCTTCCTGTATAGTCCTTGCCATTCTCCAGTCAGCTGACTGGCAGAACCCAGGATGTGGTTCCCTGGCAGGCAGGAAGTGATGAATTGTTGCTTGTGGGAGGGCTCCCCAATCCTCCAATGATTGCACTTGTGAGCCATGGGTTGGCCTGCCATGAAATAAAGGCTGATTTAAACTTAAATGTCTAAAATAAACTATGTGACTAAAACGCACCTTTTATCCAATTTTTTAGATTCAAAGTGGCTTTTTATATTTTTAGCACTGAGATACTGATTTGATACAGAATTGGTGTGGCCCAAGGGACTTTTCTGTCTGAGACATAGCAGCAGCATCTGACACTGTTCTTAACCCTGCACTGGCTCTCAAATGCAGATGCACAATACCAGGGGCTAAACTAATTAGCTGCCTTTTATTTTTTATTTTATTTTATTTTATTCGGATTTGTATGCCGCTCCTCTCCGAAGACTCGGAGCGGCTCACAACATATATATAAAACAATTTAATCTAAATCCGAACAAACATCATCCTCAAAATAAGATAAAAGAAGAGTTTATATTATGCTACCTAGTTTGGGTAATGAAATGCCTACAAGAAAACAACCAAGCTCAGAGAGCACCAAGGACCTCATATTAAACCTGCATAAACTTAATGGTTATCATTTCTATAGAAAGATAGCATGTCTCATCATGGTAGGGAAGTTGTGCAACCAAATCATTTATGGACCTGTTATTGATGGGCCATTTTGAGGTCCACTTTCTTTGTTCTAATAGCCAATAGCCCTTTAAATAGAAGATGTTGCTCTTGAACAGAGCATATATTTTCCCTAGATCTTATTCATATCAGGAGTAGGACTACCCAAGTGGATTCATTGACCATTTGCAGCCATGTTATTTAATAAATACTTCTAATCCTTTAAGGCAGGGGTCTTCAAACTTGGCCCTTTTTTGACTTGTGGACTTCAACTCCCAGAATTCCTCAGCTAGCATGTCTGGCTGAGGAATTCTGGGAGTTGAAGTCCACAAGTCATAAAAGGGCCAAGTTTGAAGACCCCTGCCTTAAAGGATTAAAGGTGTCTAATGTCTGGTTCTTTGCATATTTATTTAGCATATGGCATATCATACATGAACTAGAGATATATATTAACATTTGCATACATGTCCTTTGCATAAATAACTTCTTTTGGCACCTGTTCAAGTTTTGATCATATAACTTTTGCAAACCTGAGATTTATATCTTGTTTCCTTTTCTCTTTAAGTTTGTTAAGTATTTGATGAAATGAGATCCTAGCAGTCCTTTCCAAATGATATATGCAGCCCATCTTCCATTAGCTCTAGGAGCAGAGAGATATAGATGTTATATTATGTTGCGCTCCTGCACCTCGGTGGAACTTTTGTATTATTGCACAGTATATACACAGTATGTAAGAACCTTTTGCCTCTTTTTAAGTCCTTAGTCATGCTAAGCAGCCCATAAATGAGCTTTCCTTGTTCTTAGGTGCTTTATTTCCATGTTTACCCAACAGATAAGATATGCTGAAAAGACCATTTTACGTTTGTTGTGATGATAGATAAGTGATCCTTTCCTGGTCTGACTTCCTTGTTCTTTTTTGTTTAATTTTCCAAATGATTATAATGCTCTTTTGTGGTGCCAAAGTCTCTTCCACAAATGAAGAAAATTAAATAATAATGTATAAAACAATGTTGGGTGGAAGGTAAAGGCAGTGTCAATGCAGCCTAACCTTTGAATCATTCTGATAAACTTTCCACTGAAAACTTTCCTTTTATGATGCTAATTACTTTCCCTTTATTATATTCTGCCTTCTCCCTTTCTGTTTACACACACACACACACACATACACACACGAAAGTTTGTGCCAGATTTCTCCTTCATATTATCTTCCTGTTCTGGATCCAGATTTCCATGTGAACTAACTCTGCATGTGACCAAGGATTCCTACTTCCCTTCCACGGTTCTCTTACTCACAATTAACTAGTTTGTTGGGGGAAAGAGCTGTGAAATATTTTGCATATATGCTACTTGTCTCTTCTTTGCAATAAGCCCATGTAATAGAACAGGGTATGTCTAGTTTAATGAAGAGGAGGACTAGGGGTGACAGAATAGCCAACTTCCCATTTTTGAGGGGCTGTCACAGGGAAAGTGGGTCAACATATTCTCCAAAGGACCTGTGAGCAGGACACAAAGCAACGGATGGAAGCTTATAAATAGAATAGAATAGAATAGAATAGAATAGAATAGAATAGAATAGAATAGAATAGAATAGAATCTGGAATGGACCTTGGAGGTCTTCTAGTCCAGCTCGAGCAGGAGAACCTATACTATTTCGGACAAGGGACTGTCTAGTCCCATGGTGGCGAACCTATGGCACGTGTGCCACAGGTGGCACTCAGAGCCATTTCTGTAGGCATGTGCACACCTGCTGCTGCCAGCAGCTCATGCAGGTCCATTAGGCCGTCGTCGCCCAGATTGGCAGCCCCACCAGCACAAAGGAGGCGAAGCAGCCTGCTAGCAAGCCCCGCATAGAGATGCACGCCTACGCCCAGCCGGCTAGCAAGCCCTGCATAGAGGTGCACGCCTACGCCGATGCCCAAAGGCCACCCCGAGCAGGGAAAGCTGGATCCCCATCGATGTCATGGCCGCCCATGCCCAGCAGAGATGGGGGCATGCAATCCTGGCTGGGACTGGGGGGGCCATGGCGCCAAAGGGGATCCGGCTTTCCCCGCTCGGAGTGGCCTTTGGCTTGCTGGGTGTGGGCGTGCTCTACCACCTCTATGAGGGGCTTGATAGCCGGTTGTTTTACCTCCTTTGTGCTGGGCGGGCCAGGTGTTTAGGCGGCGGCGGCGGCGGCGGCGGCAGCCTAATAGATTTTCACTACCAGACTGTTTAACTTGATGCAGAAAGGGAAGGATATGCATTCTGCATCAAGTAAATTTTTAAGAAGTTAAAGAGTCTGGCAGTGAAAATCCTCCCCCTTCCCCCGTGCCTCGGGCCGGCACCGCCAGCAGCTTGCTCAAGTCCATTAGGCTGCCGCCACCGAGGAGAAGAGTGGTGAGGATTTGTGCCAGCCGGCTGGACAGGCAATGAATAGGTCAGGGGATGGTGGCTGGCTGGCTGGGGAGGGGGAATCATGGATGCTTGGGGGAGATCTGTGAGGCAGGTGGTGCAGCAGCTTGGGTACCTCGGCTCCGTCCGAGTTGAAAGCGGAGGCACAGCAGCGGGATTGTTCTCAAATAATAAGAGCCGGGTGCGTTACTCACTCGTGTGCGCCCACCTTATTGCAAGCAATCCCACTGCTGTGCCTCCACTTTCTTCAACTTGGATGGAGCCGAGGAGCCGCTGGTGGCCGCTTTGCTGCTGCTGCTGGGCCACACCTGGGCTACACCCAGCCACTGCCTCCCAAACTCCACCTTCGCCACTGGGTGTGAGCAGCGGCGGGGCACTCTGTCCTGGGGGGGCAAGCAGCAGCGGCCTAACCCTAACCCTCACCATGCCCCCTCCCTCGCCTCGCCTCACCCTGAAGGACGAGCCTCCTGCCCACTGCCCCACCCACCAGAGACCTTCTGGATCTCCCCCAACCCTGCCCAGCCCCCACGGGCATTCCTCCCTAGGAGCAACATCGAGGTGGCCACACCCATCCAGTCTGCCTTGACCACCATATCCATGCCCACCCAGTGGGCCATGCCCACCCAGCACCTGGTGATACATAAGTGGGTTTTGAGTTGCAGTTTGGGCACTCAGTCTCTAAAAGGGTCATCATCACTGGTCCAGTCTCTTCTTAAAAACCTCCAGTGATGGAGCACCCATGATTTCTGGAAGCAAGCTGTGCCACTGGTTAATTGTCCTCACTTTTAGGAAGTTTCTCCTTAATTCCAGGTTGCTTCTCTCTTTGACCAGTTTCCAACCATTGTTTATTGTCTTGCCCTCTGGTGCTTTGGAGAATAGTTTGATGTCCTCTTCTTTGTGGCAGCCCCTCAAATACTGGAATACTGCTATCATGTCACCCCAATTTCTTCTTTTCTTTAGACTAGCCAAACCCAAGTCCTGCATCTTCGTATGTTTTAGTCTCCAGGCCTTTGATCATCTTAGTTGCTCTTCTCTGAACTTTTTCTAAGGTCTCAATATCTTTTTTGTAGTATGGTGACCAAAACTGGAGTATTGCAGTATTCCAGGTGTGGTCTTACTAGTGTTTTATAAAGTGGTATTAATACTTCGCATGATCTTGATTCTATGCTTCTGTTTATACAACCCAGGATTGTATTAGCTATTTTGGCTGCTGCTGCACACTGCTGGATCATAGTCAAATGATCGTCCACTAGGACTCCAAGGTCCCTCTCACAGTTACTGTTTTTGAGCCAGGTCTCACCTAATCTGTACTTGTACCTTTGATTTTTCCGGCCTAAATGTAAAACTTTGCTTTTCTTCACATTAAAATTCATTTTGTTGAATAGGGCCCATTGTTCAAGTTTGTCAAGATCTTTCTAGATCCTGAGCTTGTCTTCTGGGGTGTTGGCTATTCCTGCCAGTTTGGTGTCATCTGATGAGTTCCCCTTCTATTCCCTCTTCTAAGTCATTAATGAAGATATTGAAGAGTACTGGGGCTAAGACGGAGCCTTGTGGTACTCCACTGTTTACTTCTCTCCATGTGGGTGTAGTACCATTGAGGATTACTCGCTGAGTACGGTTGACAGCCAGCTACAGATCCATCTGATGATATTGTTGTCTATCCCACATTTTTCTATCTTACTAAGTAGCAGGTTGTGGTCTGCTTTGTCAAATGCCTTACTGAAATCTAAGTATACTATGTCCAGAATGTTTCACTGGTTTACTAATTTAATCACTTTAGCAAAGAATGAAATAAGATTGGTTTGGCACGGTCTGTTTTTGACAAACCCATGCTCGCTATTGGTTATAACTTTGTTTGCTTCTAGTTGTTCGCAGATCTGGGTGCTCCATCACTAGAGGTCTTTAAGAAGACACTGGACAGTCACTTGTCTGAGATGGTATAAGTTCTCCTGTTTGAGCGGGGGGGTTGGACTAGAAGACCTCCAAGGTCCCTTCCAGCTCTATTCTATTCTATCTGTTTTTTGATTATCTTTTCCAGGATCTTCCCGGGTATTGATGTTGGACTGATTGATCTGTAGTTTCCTGGGTCTTTTTTTTTTCTTTCTTGAAGATGGGAACCACATCAGCCCTTTTCCAATCATCAAATACTTCCCTGGTGCTCCAAGATTTTTGAAAGATATGGTGCAATGTTTCTGAGATAACATCTGCCAACTCCTTCAGAACTCTGGGATGTAATCTGTTGGGTCCTGGTGATTTATATTCATCAAGGTCGGTTAGGTGTTGTCTACCATTTTCTTACTTATTTTAATTTTAATTTTTGTTTCTAGTTTGTCTTTTGCAGTAGTTTTTTTTTTTTGTATGTTGGGCTATAATTTCTTTTTGTGTGAAGACTGATGCAAAGAATGAGTTAAGCAGCTCTGCTTTCTTCCTACTGCCTGTTACTTCCTTGCCATCTTCTCTCTTTAGTGGACCTACAGTTTTCTTTACTTTTTTCTTGTTATTAATATGTTGAAAGAAACTTTTTTTATTGTCCTTGATTTCTGTTGCAAGTCTTCGTTCATTCTGAGCCTTTGCTTTCCTGACTTCATCTTTGCATGTTCTGGCTGTCTGCTGATAATTAGCCTTAGTTATGTGTCCCCTTTCTATTTTTTGTACTTGTACTTTTTGTTTTTCAGTTTGTCAGAGAGAACTTTGTGCAGTCATGCTGGTTTCTTCTTGGATTTCTTGTTTTTCTTTTTCAGTGGTATTGGGCTGGACTGAGCTTCTATTATCATGTTTTTCAGAGTTTCCCACGTTCTTGTGTTGTTTTCCCCTTTAGAATTTTCGCCCATGGAATCTTTCCTAGATTCTCTCTGAGTTTTTTAAAATCAGCTCTTTTGAAGTTTAAGACACTGATTGAATTATTTTCTATTGCTTGTGTTTGCATTATATTGAATTTCAGTATGACGTGGTCACTTTCACCCAATGTTCCAGCAACTTCAACTCCCTCTATCACTTCTTCTCAATTAGTAAGGATTAAGTCCAGTATAGCTTTACTTCTGCTTCCCTCCTTTACCTTTTGGGTGACAAAGTTGTTGACTAGGTTGGTTAAGACTCTGTTTGATCTCCCGCTTGCTGCAGAGTTTGTCTCCCAGTTGATATCTGGATAGTTGAAGTCTCCCATTATGTTTGTTAATTAGTTGGCAAAGAGTTCATCTATTTCTTCTGATTGGTTGGGTGGCCTATGGCAAAGTCACTTTTTTGCTCTTTTATATTCACACATATACATTATGGATAGATTTCATCTTTGATTGCGTGCATTTCTGTAGATATGTAGTGTTCTCTTACATATAGTGCAACTCCTGCTCTTTTTTTTTTAGATCTATCTTTTGAACAATTTGTATCCATCCATCAGTCCAGTCCATTCATGGGTTTCATCCCACCAGGTTTCTGTAATGCCAACTATGTCACACCTCAAGGTCTCCTTTTTGTAAAAAAAGGCGAGGAAGGATGGCTAAACATCAGTTCCTAACCACAAGGATGCCAAAATGTGTTTCATCACAATGCAAGCCTGTTTCTTTCATGTTAGTGTTGCAACCTCACATACAAATATTTCAGAGATGGAGTTTATGTTGTGATGTTGTGCTGTGTTTCATTTATTATGACTAAATTTATTAGTCACGAAGCGTGTAACTGCGGTGAATTTACTCATAAACTGCTTTCATCTAACAATGTAACATAAACATGAAACAAATGTAAGAGTTTCCTTTCCAAAGAAAAGTGTTTGTTGATTTTTCCAACTTAAGAATTTTTTTATTTTTTTTTTTACAAAAGTAACAACTGGGCTTGCAAATGCTTTTTATGTGTATGTTTAAGTTTGGGGGTGTTCCACAGGATCTGTGCAAGCAAATATATACCTGCAGTTCTCTTATTTCCTCACTTTAATTTTTTATAATGCATTTTAATTAAAAAAGAAGGACGCAGGAATGTGGCAAAGCCCCAGTAACCAGCATCACTTCATTTGCAAGAATGCCTCTTAGGTATGCTTTAGAAATTGGTGGATGAGTGTAGCTCTGTTGTCTATTAATTAGTTACCCATCTGCCACAAAAAATAATAATAAAAGGATTAGATGAGAGCGAGAAGTAAGACAATAGGAGTAGGAGAAGCTGCTTTATGGGCCTGACCAGCATATTGCAAATAACTAAAGTGACCAACTTTTTTACAGTGAAAAGCAGGACACAAATAAATTGAAGAAAAAAATATTGTAAATAAAAGAAACATTTTATTCATTGCAATAATATAGAATACACTATAATATGATAAATGCATAATAAAAACATTTGTAACAATAACTTTTTATATTGTAATTATGCTTACATTATTATTTAAATGAGTACTTTTCCATTGAATGAGTATTTTTTGTCAATGTATCATCTTCTAACAATATATTGGAAATATCTAAACAAGAAATATCCTTCATATTGAATTTTATGGCAAGTGCTGCAGCTAGAGTATCAACATTCAATCTCGATTTCTCACTTTTCCAAAAATCATTAGCAATTGAAAAAACCCTTTCAACTGCTGCATTAGTTCCAGGACAGCACAACGTAAATTGAACAAGAGTAAATAAATTTTCACATGGAATATGTTAATTTTTGAAATGGCTGAATATTTCCACCCATATTTTATCAATTTCAACTTGTTTATTTTCCCATTCTATTAATTTTTCAGAATTTAAAAATACATTCAGTCTTCTAATTTCTTCAAAGAGACAATTGTCATCTATTTTAATGTCTGGCATTTCTTTAGCTAAAAACTCAACGCAAGATTCAATATCTGTCCAATATACTTGCAATGAAGTAAAAAAACACCATTGAAAACTGTTATTTCCTGTGATGTTTGTTTTAGACTATTCTTCGATATATTGAAAACATGTTTGGTAAAAATTCTGCACTTCTTTGATAAACTTTTCCGTTATGCCTGGATTTGATCCCTCTAAGTCTGACAATTTTCTTTTTATAACTAAAGGAAGAATTTTTTCTTCAAATTGTGTTTTATATTGAAGGATAAAGTCATTCAAAATAAGACTAACTTCTGTAGCTGAAATGTGTTCACCTTCAATCTTTTGAATCATTTTGTGAAAAATAGATGCTTGATTATGTACAAAATACATTAGTATCTCAGATATTTCATTATTGAAAAACGATTCCAGGATTTTAAGACATTTGTCTAAACTTAAAAAATATGAACGGAGAGGCTCAAATAATTGTAGAACACACTCTATAGCACAGTGGTTCTCAACCTTTTTCAGGTTGAGACCCCACTTGCCCTGCCCATGCGCGGCGCGACCCCGGCGCGTGCGCGTGCACGTCGGGCCAATCTGCGCATGCGTGGCGCGTGCGCAACAAAAAAACCAAAAACAAAATGGCGGACCGCAACGGCCCGATCCGCACACGCGCGGCACGCGCGCGACGGACCGATCCGCGCATGTGCGGTGCGCGCACGACAAAAAAAACAAAACAAAATGGCAGACCGCGATGGGCCGCTCTGTGCATGCATGGTGCGCGTGCGACGGCCCAAACCGCGCATGCGCAGCGCGCGCCCGACGAAAAAAACAAAAAAAACCAAAAAAACCAAAATGGCGGACCACGGTGTCCGCCGACCCCCGCGAAACGGTCGTTCGACCCCAAATGGGGTCGTGACCCATAGGTTGAAAACCGCTGCTATAGCAGGTGTTAGAGCAAGCCATCTAACTTTTGAATATCCTAAAAGTTTTTTGTATTGAACATTCGCTTCTTCACAAAATTGTTTTAAAGTAGCCACACGAATGGTAAAACGACTAAAATACAAATAAATGGTAGTTATTATTACTTCTACATCAATCGGCATGGCACATGACGCCGTGTTGATTGCATTTGACAAATATGTTCATTGCAATCTATTCCTAGTATTTTCTTTTGGAGTAAATCTTGTAATTTTACATACACATTATTCACCCCTTTGCGTCTTCGCCCACAAAATTTGTGTTTGTATTATCAGCTGTTAGTGCAACAACTTTGGATTTCAAATTGTTTTCATTTATTACTCTGTATAGATAGTTTGACAAAATTTCACCAGTTTCGCCCTCAATGGATTCTAAATTTAAAATTTTTACTTGAATGCCCTTGGTAACATTAAAATATCTTACTAGTATTGGATACAATTTAGTTTCATTATGGTTGGATGCATCAGATAAAACCGTTACAAATGCTGCAGTTTCCAAGTCTTCTGTAAGTATTTTGTCACAGTAATTTTTAAATACTGATTTAATAATAGCCTCACATTTTGTCCTGGCACATGAAAATTTAGCATCGTGAAACTTTTTCAATAATTTAGTTGTACAATCCATACTACGAAAACTTTGATTGTGAATTATGGTATGGTATGGAATGCAAATGTTCCCTCCATTGCAGCTAACTGTTTTTTATCTTCAGAATACTTTGAAGTTTTTAAAAAAGCGTTACTTTACAACTGGAAGCAGATGCATCTGATGATTGCTTATGTTTCTTGGTGGTCAAGTGTTTCGTAATAGCTGCTCTGCCCCCAACTGCAATACAAAATTCTCCGCTGCAAATATTGCAAAAAACAATGTTATCCTTGTTTGATCTGATGAATGGAAATTCCTTATTCAATTTATCGTTGAAATGGCATTTCCTCTTTTTTTATTTTTCCATCCCTAAATGGAAGTTAGTCTCCTCCAGGTATCTTCGGGACTAACTAGGAGATGGTGTAGCTGGGTAGCAAGGAGGGGTGCAAAGTTCCTGCCAATTCGCCTTCTCTGTAGACAACTTGCATGTGCAAAGTTTGCCGGCTGGGTGTTTTGGCACGCTCAGCAGCAATTCCTATTGGCTTTCAAAAGCCAATAGGGGGAGTAGCACAGCTCATGCAAAAGTTGAAAAAAAAAACCATCAAAAAAAGGTGCCAGAACGTTGTTCTGAGCTTTCTGTGAGAAAAAAAAAGGCCCTGCAGATTAGTCTTGAAATATCGAAAAGGAGGACATATAGGAGGACACTTTTCGAGGGAGGACAGAACTCACAAAAGAAGGACTGTCCTCCCTAGAGGAGGACGGTTGGTCGCCTTAAAATAACTGAACTTCCCATGGCAGACATTTTAGGTGAGTGCCCATAATATGTTCTAAATTCATTATAAATGTAAAACTTGCCCAAAAAGATTAGGAACCTTTGGTTTAGATGCTGATAACTTATCTAGAAGCCACACAATGAGAGAGAAAAGCTAGCTTTTTTCCACCCTCCAATTTAGCTTAAAATTTTCTTGTCAGTTGAGGCAATTCAGTTTTCAGGGAAATCATTGAATGACAGCATTCTAGATATCTATTACAACCCTTCCCGGGTCATGGACTGGTACCAATATGTGGCTTGTTAGAAAACAGGCAGCGCACGTAGTGGGCGAACAAGCAAAGCTTCATCTGCGCATGCGCAGGATCTAGGTTGCATGCGAACCATTCCCTCCCCCCCCCCAAGTCTGTGGAAAAATTGTCTTCCACGAAACCAGTTTCTGATGCCAGAAAGGTTGAGGACAGTTGTATTACAGCACAGTCCCACTAGGGAGAAGATCCTGAGGCAGTATATATTTACGCTGAGTTAGACCACAATGTGTGTCAGCCCTCAGATAAACCAGACAGGAAGCACAACAAAATGAACTAATTCTATTTTTATTGTAAGACTACATTAACAACATCTTGCAAGTCTGAAATCACATGTTTCCTGCCTCCACTTTGGATTGCTTGATCTCTTAGGATGGGTCCTTCCTAAGTCTCTTCCTCTGACTGTTAAACCACTGCAGGCTCCTACCTCTGTGGTCTGATTGTTTCCTAGTTAGCACCTTTCCCCTTCTTTCCCCAATGTCATTCATACATTCTATTACAATTTGTCACAGAGCACCTGATGAACTTTCCCTGGAAGATGTCATCCCAGTTCATTAAGTAAATAAATACATCTGTGTGTCTATTCCAGGCATTCATAAGCCTTTCTGCTTAAAATAACAAGGACTATAACAGGAAGAAGTTACTTGTTCTTTCAGCTCTCCCAGGAACTGTGTCCTGTTTCTTCTCCTCTGCTTCAGATAATAATTCCTAACTGCCACCATTTACAAAGGACACAGTCTTTGTTACATGAGCAGTACAATCTGTCATATGCCTAGCAAATCTTCTATCCAGAGAAGGCTGCATTGCACCGCAGACATGCTGAAAGACGACTGTTTAACATTTTGGCCGATAACACAAGTGTGTGCATAATAATAAAAAAAAAGAAACTGCCACCTTGGATCTGTTGCAATGGGAATGGGGAATTACAGATTTTTCTGCTGTTCCTATGGAATGTCACTGTTCAGATGGACTGCCACTGGACAGTCAGTTGGCTCAAACAAATGTGGCAGTAAAATAACTTCTTGAAGTCTTTTTATTTCCAGAGGTGCCATATTTCAAATGATTGAATATGCTGTATTGGCTTAGGATGCTTCTATAGGAACTGTAGGCTGTTCTATTTTTCTGTTGTCTTTATTTAACATCCCAAGATATTAGGATAAAGAGCCTAATTATGAAAAAAAAAACATTTATCTGAGGGACATTCCTGAATACTTCTGTGACTATGGAAAAACATTCATTTTTTAAAAAAGAAATGTTGATTGTTTTCTGCATTTTAATAATACAATAAAAACAGTATGCATCATTTTCTGTCGGTTGCATAGTGGGGATGTGCGTGTGCATGCATAAATACATAATAAAACATTAACTTAAGGAAGAAAAAACTTCCACCCATTCCCAGCATTCAGAATGTCTGAACAATAATAAAATGATAAAAATCTAGCATAATCAGCACTTCAACTAAGCAAGAAGAAAAGAAGCCTGAAATCAGCCATACCTACTTTCCTCATTTTTTTAAATCTAGCCTGTATCCTCCTGTAATCCTTACACCTTCTTTTCCCCCAAGAATTTATAATTCTTCTACCATATTATTATTATTGTTGATTGCACATGTTTAGAATGAAAGGAATTTGGTATTTTTTGTCAGTTGAGTTCTTCTCTGGACCTGGGATAGGCAGATGTTGTTTGATGATGTTAAAGGTATTATTGCAAGATGTAACCTGTTCCAAGTAAAGCTACCTTTTGCAATTGACTGATAATTTTGTCAATGATGATGGTGTTCAAGTGGTGCTCCAGATGTTTCGGAATTGCACTCTAAGCACTGATTACCATTGGTACTATTTTTACTTTGGTTTCCCACAGTTGTTCTATTTGCTGGTCTATATATTTTGTGATCTCCAGGTAACTGCAACATCCACTATCCAGTCTTCGTTTTTCTTATCACAATTGTTAAGTCAGGGGTGTTGTGTGACAGATGCCTGTAGGGTTGAATTCTAAATCTCAGAGTACTTGAGCTTCTTCATTTTCTATGAGTTTGTCTGTTTTGTAGTCCTACCAGTTCTCGTTTTCTTGCAGACAAATGGTAGTTTCAATGCTTCATTGTTGCTACTTTGTCATGCTGTTGTTTGTGGTCTGTGCAATCTTCTTGCAGCAGCTAAATGCTGGTGCTTTGTTTCTTCAGCTTCTTTGCAGAGGCAGCACTTGCTGTCTGTTGCTGTCTTCTAAATATTGGGTTTGTATAATTTGTTCTTAAGGCTTGGTCTTGTGCAGCCAGAGTTACCTGCCCCCATCTCTCTTCAATTTTCTTGCTCTTATTCATTGCTAGGTATTGTTACCTGCTTGCCTAATTTTTTTTAATGTACTGGTCAGGTAATATTTTATCTTTCCATGTCTCTTTTGTATTCTTCACTTGATCTTTCTTGTAGTTTGGTCTCTCCAGTAATCAGTCAGCATTCGTGGTATACTAGCATCAGGGCCTCTTCTCCATTGTCCAGTGCTCTTTTTTCTTCTTCAACTGTCTGATGAACTTGCAATATTCCACTCCCACCTATTTTTCCTGAATAACTAGAATCTGCCAACATTGCTGCATGGATGAAGGGAATGACTCATTGTCATTATTTTTCTGCTTTTCTTAAACAGGGCTTTTAATTTTGCTTGAGTGCAGTTCACTATGCCAGCTGCATCTTATGACTGAAATTGCCCACGTGATGGACAACTGGGTCTTTTTCTGCCTTCTATGTTTCTTTACTCTTCTTTTTGTCTATCGTTGCATTTTTTTTTTGCAATATTTTTATTTGCAACCACCTAGAGCTGCTGGAGTTGAGTAACATATAAATTGAAATAATCATCAGAGTTACAGTATGCATATTACAATTAGAAGGAAAAAAATCTCCTCCAAATCCAGTCCCAAACTTAACCCTCCCTGTGTATATGATGTTATCGTATCACTGAGTCTTCCACATCTTGGAAATGTTAAGTATGGTCCTGGTTCTAATAGGAAGAAGAGAACTTAGATCTGGCCAGTTGTGACAAAAAGAATTCTGGGTGGGCAAAACAGAAAGCTTCATTAAAGGGCTGTTCTTCATTTCTTGAACTGCCAGCAACTGCAGGCACACTTTGTGCTGTTCTCATAGCCTATCATTATTCTGCGACAGGAACACTCTGAGGCCATCCTTACTGATTTAAAGTGGGACAAAGATTTGTCCCGATTTATGGAAAATGATTGGTGGAGTCCTCTGATTCATTATCCTCCTATTAAGCATCATCTGCCAGTGGAAAAACAACTACTAAACACTTCAATCTAGATTTGGGCAAGAAAAGGCAGGTGTTTAGAATCACGTAATTGTTTTTTTATTTTTTTTATTTTTTTATTAGGTTTATATAAATAAGGAAAAAATAGGAACAATATAGGTATGGGAGGGGAAAGGGGTGGGGGATTTAGGATGGAATGGGTACAATATGGTACAATATGGTACAATAATTTAAATTTAATTTTAAACACAAGTTTAGCTTCAGAAGGCCACTAAACTATGTTCAGAAATAATCCTACTGACAACTCAAATTTAAAATATGGTACAATATGGTACAATAATCACGTACTTTAACAAACAAGCTACCATCCGGATCATAATAATGAATAAATATCCTCAGCCATTTTAAAATTAGATTAACTGTAACCATATTACTAACAATTAATAAACAGATAAATTCATCTATGTAAATAAACATAAGTAATAAAATCTCAACTAGTCATAATTATCAACGTTAACGGTTAAGAATCACTAAATCACTAAGAATAAAGATGTTATCAACCTATAAACTATAACTCAATTAAAAATCCGTCCTCTATTTTGAAATATTAAATTCTTTTCAGATTCTAACGTGTCTCTAACCATCAATAAAAATTTTCCCAAGTTTTAAAATAAACTGAATCATCTTTCTCTTTCATCTCCAATGTAATCTATCAATTTTTGCACAATCTAAAATTTTAGTAATTATAGCCTGGTCAGATGGTAGATTTTCATTTTTCCAAAATTGGGCAAATACTATCTTTGCCGCTGTTAAAACATGTAATATCAAATAGTCATTCTCTTTACCATAATTAGTTCTTAATATTCCTAGCAAAAACAATTCCAGTTTAAATTCTATCTGTATTTTCATCATCTTTTCCAACCATAATTGTTTTTTTATTTATTTCTTTGGAATGTTTTGCGTTCTTTCTCAATCCACAGGGACTCTAAAGTTGCCGGATTATCTAATGGCAGGTATGGAGCTGTCCTAGGCCTCGTGAGTTGTCAGTAGGATTATTTCTGAACATAGTTTAGTGGCCTTCTGAAGCTAAACTTGTGTTTAAAATTAACCTGACTGATGGGTAACAGTGTGTTGGTCATGACATTAGCAAATTTTTTTAAAGAAACACAGGTCTAATACTCTTTCAGAAAAGTTCTAAACTGATGTCTATAAGAAATTTGCATAAAGTCTGCCAAAGCACCAGGCATTCTATAGGCAAGGCATTGACAGAAGTTAGTATTTCCTCTTTTTTTTTTGAATAAATTTTATTGGTTTTTTAATTTTTACAAAAAATGCTCAAGGCACACCGTGGTGTTAGGGTAAACAAACATCCAAAACCAGAACGTTTATACATATTTCAATCAATACCTTTAGTATTCCCTCTCTTATTCCCTTAGATAACATAATTTGTTTAAAGAAGTTCAGTCTAGCTTAAATTTAATCAACCTATACCTGTTTTTAAAACTTTTAGAAATTTACACTACCATAATCAAATTAACTTTAAAATACAAACCTTATCAATTCGGGTATCCCTTCCAAATATATTCTAGTTCCTTGATTTTTTCATAAATTTTATTTAATTCTTCCACTAATATCCCTTAATTAAAATAAAGTATTAGTCTATCCTATACGTATCTAGTCTATCAATTAATCAATTTCTTTTTACTAACAAAAGAAAATCAAACCTTAAGTCCTTTCGATCCATTAAACAGAATTCAAATTACATCCAATTAATTGTCATAACTAATAACATCCATGTTATCAAACAAACAGATCATCTTATTAGATTAACTCAAAATTACATAATAAATTTCTTGCAAGTAACCCTATTGTCCTAAAGAAAAAAAAACATATTCTTAATCCGTTTAATATATATTTCATTAATCACCCCTTTTTCTCTTACTTCTCACTCACAATCTTAATCCTAAAATCAATCCATAATTCTAAATTACCTTTAATCCATTACCTAAAAATATCTCCTTTTTAAGTTAAAATAATAATCTGTCATAACTAATAACATCCATATTATCAAACAAACAAATCATCTTATTAGATTAAGAAGTTAGTATTTCCTTTGACCCGAGCACAATAATTGCAAGAACGGTGACCAGAGAAGAAAAGCTAAAAGTTACCAATGGTTGCTAGGCAGATTTCATCCTCTGGCCACATTAGCAACCATATCTTTGGTAAAGTGAAGCAGATCATGTTTGTGTCTGTGTGCCTTTTGCTTTTTTTTTATTCCTGGCATCAGTTTGAACTAGATGTTGCAGTTTTCTTGGCACAATTTCAGAAGTGACTTGTCCTTGCCTACTTCCTAAGACTGAGAGAGGAGTGATTTGTTCAAGCTCACTAGGCTCACTTGTACCAGAAGTGGGACTAGAACTTGCAGTCTCCCAGTTTCTCGCTTGATGCTTTAACCACTACACCAAACTGGATCTCCAGATGCGCCAGGTCATATCCACAGTCAAAACTGAGTGCAGAGAAAACTTTAACGCTGCTTTAAAACTGGAATAGCTTTGGTCTGGGGATTTGATGAAAGCAACATCATAAGGATATGCTACATTCATGCCATGATTAGAGGGTTGTTTGGAAAGGAGCCTAGGTGTTCTGTGCTGCCTGAGGATCAACACATAGTAGTTGGAATGAAGAGGCTATGCATGTCTTTTACATTAATGTTTGATGGGAAGGAGAAGGGGTGTTGTACACATCACTAGATTGTCCTATTTTTCCTTTTTCCCCGTAGTCTGAAGGTTGCCATGTAGCTTGCATGAAAATCTGAGCCCTCCTTAACCTCTAGGTTGTTGATCTGGCTTATCCCAGGTGAATAAACAGGTGACTGTTTATTCATGTCCCTGTTTAGTCATATTAACGTTTTCTTTTACTCTCTCTCTCTCTCTCTCTCTCTCTCTCTCTCTCTCTCTCTCTCTCTCTCTCTCTCTCTCTCTCTCTCTCTCTCTCTCTCTCTCTCTCTCTCTCTCTCTCTCTCTCTCTCTCTCTCTCTCTCTCTCTCTCTCTCTCTCTGTTTCCTCCATTCCCTTTCTTCTTTCTTTCTCACATATGCACCCCAATTGTAGTTAATAAAATCTATTATGAAAGATTCTATGTTGTCACTAAAGCAAACCTATAACAGATTTCATTTTCATTTTGGCAAACAAGGACTTGATTGTAATTAGATTGATAGGTATGACGCAGTCCGAAGCTGTGGGGCCTTCGAGTATATTTGCTTTCTTCCTATTTTGCACTCTAACCTGTTTTTAAATAGATTTAGACAGAGCAGAACAAACCACATATTGCATGAATCAGTCCTCAATCCAGTTGTGACCCACAGGAAGTCTAGAGAAAAGTCCTTTTTTTGATGTCTCTGTTGCCATCTCTGGCCACACTGAACCAGGAAACAATGACAAACAGAAGTACTGTACTGTGTAAACCTTACAAGATTCTGACTCCTCTTACTTTGATGATTTGCTGGTGGCTGCCTCTGCTGGTCATTTTGTGGCATGTTCTTGGAAAGACAGAATGTATATAAACAAGATACAAAGAGTGGGAGGGGTGATTTGGATGTTATTTGTTTATGGAAGTTATGCTTGACAAATAAATGCTGTTTTGTTTTTCAGTGCTGAGACAACATGTCACAGCCCTCTGCTCCTCCAAGCTATGAAGATCGGAACCCCCTCTATCCACCGCCAGGGGGAGGATATCCTGGAGCTTATCCACAACCACCACCCTATAGTACCGGACATCCAGAGCCCAGAGGCTACCCCCACCCAGGAGCGTATCCCCAACCGTTTCCTCCTATGCCTACAGCACCTATGACTTATGGTAATGCTTAGGTTTTTTTTCTTCTTTCTCTCTTGATAGGATGTGCAGTATAATAAGTGGGGCAGAGGCAGAGGAGAGAGAAGAGATAAGAACATAAGAACATAAGAAGAGCCATGCTGAATCAGGCCAAAGCCCATCGAGTCCAGCATTCTGTGTCACACAGTGGCCCACCAAATGTACATGGGGATCTTGAGCAGAAAGAGAAGGCAAAACCCTCCCTTTCCCTTGACCCCCAAACAAATGGTACTCAAGGGAATCCTGCCTGCCTCAACCAACATAGAGGCAGCACATGGACATCTGTTTTAATAACCACCAATACACTTTGCATCCATGAATCTATCTAGCCCTGCCTTGAAGCTGTCAAGGCTGACAGCTGTCACGACCCCTTCAGGAAGTGAATTCCATAAATCAACGACCCTCTGGGTGAAGAAATATTTCCCTTTATTTGTCCTCACTTTCTTAGCTATAAGCTTTAGGGAGTGTCCCCTTGTCCTGGTATTGTGTGATAGAGAAAAGAATTTTTCTCTATCCACATTTTCTATCCCATGCATGATTTTATACACTTCGATCAAGTCACCCCTTAAACGCCGTCTTTCAAGGCTGAAGAGACCAAGGCGTTGCAATCTGGTTTCATAAGGGAGGCGCTCCATTTCCTTGATCATTCTTGTTGCCCTTTTTTGCACCTTTTCCAGTTCCATTATATCCTTCTTGAGGTGCGGTGACCAGAACTGTACACAGTACTCCAAGTGTGGTCTCACCATCGATTTGTACAGAGGCAATACAACACTTGCTGACTTATTTTCGATTCCCTTCCTAATCATGCCAAGCATGGAATTTGCTTTTTTTACTGCTGCTGCGCATTGGGTTGACATCTTCATCGAGCTGTCCACCAAAACCCCAAGATCCCTTTCTTGGGTTGTCTCAGAAAGTTTGGTCCCCATCAGTTGGTAAGTATAATTGGGGTTCTTTGCCCCGATGTGCATAACTTTGCACTTGTTTAGGTTAAAATGCATTTGCCACTTTGTTGCCCACTCACACAATTTCGAGAGATCCTTCTGGAGCTCCCGACAATCAGTTTCACTTTTCACAACCCGGAACAATTTAGTGTCATCAGCAAACTTGGCTACCTCACTATTAACTTCTACATCCAGATCATTGATGAATAAATTAAAAAGTAAAGGTCCCAAAACTGAACCTTGGGGTACACCACTTCTCACTTCTTTCCATCCGGAGAATTGTCCATTTATTGCCACCCTTTGCTTCCTACAATTTAGCCAGTTACCAATCCAGGACAAGACCTGTCCTCTAATTCCGTGGCTGGAGAGCTTTTTTAGGAGCCTTTGGTGAGGGACTTTGTCAAAAGCCTTTTGAAAGTCAAGATATACAATATCAACTGGGGCCCCATTATCTATGTATTTATTTACACCCTCAAAGAATTCTAACAAGTTACCGGTAGTAAGACATGATTTGCCTTTGCAGAAATCATGTTGATTTTCTTTCAGCAATGCCTGTTTTTCTATGTGGAAACTTCCATAATTGCAGGTTTTAAGAGCAGACAAGATTTAATCCTTAAAAACGGGCATTTACAAATGCAGTAAAGATATGGAAAGGCATGAGACTGTCTGCATCCTAGTCTAAAGTTTTCATTCTAAAAAGCTAGATAAAAAGGAAAATTTTGGGGAGAGGAAAGAATGAAAGAACAAGCTTGTTATGGGGAATATATATAATATGTCAGGGTATACTTAATGTTTACCAACCTATAATCACCCAGCTATAGTTTCAGTCAGACTAGTTAAAACCTCGTGTTTACTACAGTACTCAATATAGTCTGACTGGTTTTAGCAATTTCTCAACATGAAACCACAAAGTAATAGTAATAAATTTCAGTTTGATAGTAGTAAAATCCAATTTGTTAATGTAAAGTTAAATGTGACATGATATGATTTTATACTTAGAAGATATTGAATACAGATAGTCCTCAATTTACCACTGGTTGCTTAGTCATCATTTGAAGTTACAATAGACCCCCCCCTCCAACTTACAACCTGGGTCAGAGATTCCGATGGCTGCCCCTCCCCTACCAACACATGACCACATATTGGTTGCTTAGTAACTGGCCTACATTTTAGGGCACTTGTAGGTCCTGTGGTAACATGACTTCATTTTACAACAAAAACTGGCCCCATAGCGAACAATTGCCATTTGCTGCAAAAAGAAAACGGTTGAAAAATAAGGTCATTTGTGACTGTCATGGCTTAGAACCATCATAAGCAGGCTCCATTATGGTTATAAGTTGAGGACTACTTGTAAATATGATTTTGTCTTCTTTTGTGAAGAAAGAGAAAAGTTTATGTTAAGGCACCAGAAGTCTTTCCTAAGAACCAAAGAAAGGATCTTTTGAATAAAGTGTCTCTCAAGACAAAGGCCTTGAGATTAAAATGCCTTTTAACAAGAACATAATGCAGACGTTGCATTATAGTTGCACAATGTGAAGAGAATTTCCAAGGAAGAAGATTCTGCAGCTGCAAGCAAGAACTTTGGTGCTAACTAATTTTTTGTAACTAATTCAAAAGAAGTATTAGACAAATGAATCTGTCACAGACGTCAAAGAGTTGCTGTAGGCAGTGAAGCTGTGTCCTTTGAATTATGATGAGCCTTTTGTAGGAATGTTTTTGTATATGTATCTATCACTCTGTGTACATGGTGTGCCAGTTTTGAAAATGCCCTATCACTTTTGGAGAGAAGAGCTTGCTGGCCTATTCTTCCTGTTTGTTTGAAGAATGGCATAAATACACAAAGTCATGAAATCTTGTCTTTGTATGTCACTGATTCAGGAGGCGACAGTGATTTCCATGTGGCTGATTGGGATGATAAGAAAGTCAGGCACAGTTTTATCCGCAAGGTAAGCTGAAGGCACCTGTCATGAACTGATCTTGTAGAAAATTACTTTCTTGAATGCTGCTTTTGAAAAACTCTGGGTTCACTATACAGACTTGTCCAGGGAAGATCAGCGTTTCAAATAGATATAAGATCAAGAAATCTCTAATTGCACTGGAAGATGAAAAAACTTTGATCAACAGGAGGGATCTGTACTTGAAAGGTTTGGGAATTCCTACTAGGAACTGAAACAGGGTTATTAATAAGAAATACTATTGTACCAGTTTAAATTTGGCGGGTTTTTTCTTTTAGTTTTGGATAGCTCGCTTTCCGAAATGCTTGTTCTAACACCCAGAATTTCAAGAAACAGCAGCTGAACTATCCCCTCTAAAATATCATGGGAGTCAAAAAGCTATTTGAAACTGAATCCCTAGCTTTTTGTTTGGGTGAGCATGATTGGTTGTTAGCCATCTAGCTTTGCATCCCTTTTAGACAGGGTAGTCAATCTGCTGTTCTCCATGTATTTAGACCCACAACTCATACAGTCCAATGTTGTTGTCATAGGTATGATAGGAGCTGAATTTCAAAGGACACCAGGTCATCTTCCAGGTTAAGAGACAAGGATAAGACAAAGATATGATTTGCAGTCAAAACATTTGTATCCAATAATGTCTGTTAATATAATAAAAAGTAGAGGTTGCAGCAAGCCAAATTCTCTTTTTCCATGCTGTTAGTATAATATTGCATATAATTCTAAGGAGGTCTTTCAATTATAATGGTATAATTGAAGGGTTCTTTGACTATTTGAAGCAATCCAGTCTTACATGGATGTACCTTATCTTTTGATTCCCAGGTTTATAGCATTATCTCTGTGCAGTTGCTTGTGACAGTAGGCATCATTGCAATCTTCACCTTTGTGTAAGTATTTTGAGACCAGTTCTGCTTTTCTCTGGGTGTGAAAGTCTGTCCAATATGCTTCCATGTCGTACTACAATCCAGGATTGAATGGAGACATATTTAGGGAAACACTGGATACATGTGCATTTATGTGTATGGAGGAGACAATTGGATAGTTGCAGGAACACCACGGATGTTTGTGCAAAAGTTTTTTCAGTTCCAGAGGATCAAGTAACATCAGGTGGCAGCTATGGCTTCCTTGTACTTTGTTCTCCTTTTTATTCTAAAGGACACATCCAGACCCACAGAATAGTAACTGGATGGGCTTCTTCTCATCATTTGGCACCCCTCTCCCCATGTCATAGCATCTTTGTGCACTGCATAACTTGCATACCTGCTTGCGGTACACCTGGCCAGTTATGTCTGCTTTCAGCACTTACTAGAATACATTCTGTGATTAAATGTGGCTTCTGACTGAATTTTAACTATTGGCAGTTTGTTTCTGTAATTTTTCACTTTCCTCTGGTTTATGTTCTGTTTTCTGACTTGTTTGTTCATTCTTTGTCCTCGTTTTCTGAAAGTATTTTAGTTGTAAGCTTAAATTTAAAAATTGCTCATTTATGTTGTCTAAATTGGTTTTAATCTCATGGTTTCTTCTTGTGTCTTCTTTATGTAAAAGAATTGTCTTTTGAATTAATTGCAGCATAGCATGCATTTCCTCCTGGAAGGTGTTTACCTTGTCTTGAGATGTCACTCCCTCAGATCCCTGATATACCCGGCTGGGGGCTTCAGATGAAAATATTAGGTGTGGTTTCCTACCACATTTGGTTAGATATGCAGCATCCATTTTATCTCCCTCCTCCAGATATTCTATCAAAAATACCATTGTCCCCAAGTATTAGCCTTATCTAATACAACCGGTCTTAAGGTCCATACAGCAAAGTCTTGTATAGTTCTTATGGTTTTTATGTATGGCCTTTATAACCCGATGTGTTCCCAGTTATTGATACACCACTAAAAGCAATGTTTTATAATGGTTCTTATGTTCAGGGGTCCAACAATTATCAATCAGCCAAAATTTGCAGTCCAAAATGTTCAACCACCTAAGAATAGTCCAAGAGCCTCCCCCCCTACAAAAGTAGCCAAAAGTCAAGATTTTTCTTTCTCCTCAAATAGTTCTTAAGCTTAAAAACCAAAGCTCAGTAGATGTTTATAATCCAGAAAGATCAGCAGTTTTTATAACAATTGTAATTCTCACTCTGTGGTAGATAGCCCAATGATTTTCCTCTGTTCCCAGCTATTCTCTATTAAACTAAGAGTCACTAGGCATCAAAGGAACAGGTTGTTATCTGTTTCTGGGTGTCTAGCCAGTTTCTCAGTCGAGGCATACTCTGATCCACCACTAAATGTCGTTAAATATTCACTTTCCAACTTTTAAAACAGAAAATTGTTTTCTTGTAATTTCATCCCAATGCTCTTTCAAAGAGAAAATCTTAATTTCTTCAGTTTTCAGGTTTGTACAAACTATAGCTATATATTATATATCAGCTAACATCAAGCTAACATCATATCAGCTAACATCAAGCTAGCATCAAGTCCTGCTGCGTTTCAGCATAGAATCCATTGGCAGAAAGCAAGGAATATTAACCCTGAAGCAAAGTCTGCTGCTGCTACCGGACTGCTGCCTGTTGTAATCTTTCAGAGGGCTGTCTGAATAGCAATAAAATACTTTGAGAAAGAACAGAAGACTTCAGAGCCTGAACTGAAAGGAATCTCGGAAGCTGAACCATACTTGCAGGAACCCTTATATCTAAAAGTTTCTGTAGCAAGATGGGGGGACGCTGAGCAAGATATCAGCTAACATCAAGCTAACATCATATCAGCTAACATCAAGCTAGCATCAAGTCCTGCTGCGTTTCAGCATAGAGACGCTATAGCGAGGGTGTAATTGGACATTGGAAAGAAGTGACTAGAGGAAAAAACTAGAAAAAAACAACAACCCTGAAACAGACCTGAGTTTTTATGCTTCTCATGGGGAAATTATTAGCATGCTGGATATCAGGTGCTTCAAGGAGCCAGTTGAATGTTTCCACGTAAATATAGGCATAGCTATAATCATTGCGGCAGCATTAACATCTGGCATGCCTGTTTTTGTTATTATGTTCTTGAGCTGTTTTTTAACTGTTGTTTGTCCAAATTTTAAATAGTTAACTTGTTTAATACCATTTTAAATTGATTTGTTAGATGTTGAATGATGTGGGGGGGATTGAATGTTTGTGGAATGAATCGGATTGAATGGATGGTTAGCTTATTATTTTAATTTGTTTGTTTAAAGGGCGGGTTTTTTTGTGGGTGGGATAAATTAATGATATGGATGGAGTTGTGGTTGAGTGGAATGAATGGGATGGACTGGCTAGCCTGCCTGGCGCGGCAGAGGCGGAGGGGGAGGGGGGCTCTGGCTCTGGGGTGATAGAGGGCCAAAGTATACCGGTCTTGCTGGGGAGAGGCAGATATGGCGGGGGCCACAGGGTAGGCCATTCCTGGGGAACAAGAGCTCACTGTTTAAAAGCGATCCCTTGCTCCGACCCTGTGAGTTCAGCCCGAAGTACTGGTGATGGGGGAAATCCGGACCCTGGGCTCAGGCTGCTGCTGCTCAATTCCAGGTCGGTTGTAAATAAAGCTCCCCTCATCCATGATCTTCTCCTAGATGAGGAGGCCGACCTCGCATGTGTGACCGAGACCTGGCTGGGCCCGGAGGGAGGAGTTCCTCTCTCTGAGATGTGTCCAGCTGGGTTTCAGGTATGGCATCAGCCACGACCCCAGGGAAGGGGGGGAGGAGTGGCTATTATAGCCAAGAAGACCTTTAGCCTACGCAGGCTTGCTGTTTCTGAGATTGCGGGTTGTGAGTTGCTCCTTGTGAAGTTGGACCTAGGGGTTCAGGTGGGCTTGTTGCTCGTGTACCTGCCTCCCAGCTGCGTGTCAACAGTCCTGCCTGCGCTACTTGAGGAGGTTGCTGGGCTGGCGGTTGAGTTCCCCAGGCTTATTGTCTTGGGGGACTTAAATCTTCCGTCGCTCAGCAAATCCTCTGGGTTGGCGCAGGAGTTCATGGCCACCATGGCAACCATGAACCTGACTCAGGTAGTTCAGGGTCCGACTCACGAGAGGGGACACACTCCCGACATGGTATTCCTCTCAGAACAGTTGAGCAATGATCTGAATTTAAGGGGCTTAGATATTTTGCCTATGTCATGGTCAGATCATTTTCTGCTACGGCTTGTTTTTAAGGCTCCACTCCTCCCCTGCAGGGAGGCGGAACCGATTAGGTGGTTCCGCCCCAGACGTCTGATGGATCCAGAGAGTTTTCAGAGGACGCTTGGGGAAATACCGGATTCTCTCATTCACAGTTCGGCAAAGTCCCTGGTTACGGCCTGGAATATGGCTGCGAAGGAGGCTCTTGACCAGATTGCGCCGCTGCGACCTCTCTGTGGTAGCAGACCCAGGAGATCTCCTTGGTTTAATGAGGAACTCAGGGGGATGAAGCGCCAGAAGAGACGCCTAGAGAAGCGATGGAGGAAAAGTAAATCCGTATCTGACCGAACACTTGTAAGATCTTATATCAAGACTTATCAGGTGGCGCTCAAGGCGGCAAGATGCGCGTATCATTCCGCCTTGATTTCATCTGTGGAATCCCGCCCAGCCGCCCTGTTCAGGGTAACTCGCTCCCTCCTTAATCGGGGGAGGGTTGATGTACCCTTGCAGGGTAGTGCTAAGGACTTTAATAAGTTTTTCGCGGATAAAATCGCCCAGATTCGGACGGACCTTGACTCCAATTGGAACGCAGTATCGGCTGATAATGATTCAGTCGAGATGACAGGGACTCGTCTTGATCCTGTTGTGTGGGAGGAGTTTGACCCGGTAGCACCTGATGAAGTCGACAAGGCCATTAGAGCTGTGAGCTCCACCACCTGTTTATTGGACCCGTGCCCCTCCTGGCTGGTTTCGGCCAGCAGGGAGGTGACGCGGGGCTGGGTTCAGGAGATTGTCAACGCTTCTTTGAGGGAGGGGTCCTTTCCGGCTCCCTGCAAGGAGGCAATTGTGCGCCCCCTCCTCAAGAAGCCTTCCCTGGACCCAGCTGTTTTAAACAACTACCGTCCTGTCTCCAATCTTCCCTTTATAGGGAAGGTTGTTGAGAAGGTGGTGTCACTCCAGCTCCAACGGTCCTTGGATGAGGCCGATTATCTGGGCTCTCAACAGTCAGGATTCAGGCTCGGCTACTCCACGGAAACTGCTTTGGTCGCGCTGACGGATGATCTCTGGCGGGCCCGGGATAAGGGATTATCCACTATCCTGGTGCTACTTGACCTCTCAGCGGCTTTCGATACCATTGACCATGGTATCCTTCTGCACTGACTAGAGGGGTTGGGGGTTGGGGGCACTGTTTTGCGGTGGTTCACCTCCTACCTCACTGGTCGGTCGCAGTCGGTGTTGGCAGGGGGTCAGAGGTCGACCCCTAGGTTCCTCCCTTGTGGGGTCCCTCAGGGATCGGTCCTCTCCCCTCTGCTGTTTAATATCTACATGAAACCGCTGGGCGAGATCATCCGACAACACGGGGTGAGATATCATCAGTATGCTGATGATACCCAGCTTTACATCTCCACCCCGTGTCATTTCAGTGAAGCAGCGGAAGTGATGTGCCGATGTCTGGAGGCTGTTAGGGTTTGGATGGGTGCTAACAGGCTCAAACTCAACCCCGACAAGACGGAGTGGCTATGGGTTCTGCCTCCCAAAGATATTTCAATCTATCCATCCATTAGCCTGGGGGGGAGCTTTTGACCCCCTCGGAGAAGGTCCGCAACTTGGGCGTCCTCCTCGATCCACAGCTAAATTTGGAACATCATCTTTCAGCTGTGGTGAGGAGGACATTTGCCCAGGTTCGCCTGGTGCACCAGTTGCGGCCCTATTTGGACCGGGAGTCTCTTCTCACAGTCACTCATGCCCTTATCACCTCGAGGTTCGACTACTGCAATGCTCTCTACATGGGGCTACCTTTGAAAAATGTTCGGAGACTTCAGGTAATGCAGAATGCAGCCGCGCGAGCAGTGTTGGGCTTGCCTAGAAATGCCCACATTTCGGCATCACTCTGCAAGCTGCATTGGCTGCCAATTGGTCTCCGAACCCAATTCAAAGTGTTGGTTATGACCTATAAAGCCCTACATGGCATCGGACCAGGTTATTTACAGGACCGTCTGCTGCCTCATGAATCCCAGCGGCCGGTTAGGGCCCACACAGTGGGCCTTCTCCAGGTCCCGTCAGCCAGACAGTGTCGCCTGGCGGGGCCTAGGGGAAGAGCCTTCTCTGTTGCGGCCCCGGCCCTCTGGAACCAACTTCCCCCGGAGATCCGTGTCGCCCTCACCCTCTCCGCCTTTCGTAAATTGCTTAAAACATACTTTTGCCGGCAGGCCTGGGGCAGCTAACGCCTTGCCCCTAGCCAGTGTATGTTTGTGTGTATGTTTGTGGAATGATTGGTTTCTTTTTTAACTTAAGGGTTTTTATATTTATGTATTTTATTGTAATTTCTATCATGTTGTAAGCCGCCCTGAGTTCTCCGGAATAGGGCGGCATAGAAATTAAATAAATAATAAATAATAATAATAATTAGTTCCACTTCAATGTATTTCTGTCCCCTCTAAAAATTAAACACCGCTTCCGTCTATGGAAAGAAGGGTGGCTACAATCCCCTTCTCACTTTTGAAGGGGTTTTTTTTTTGCTTCTTGAGCAGCGGTTCTCAACCTTTTCCAGGCCGCGACCCTGACCTGCACCGCGCTTGCGCGGCGCGACGGCCCGCATCGTGCATGCGCGGCATGCGCGCAATGGCCCGTACCGCGCATGCGTGGCGCGACGGCCCATACCGCACATGCACGGCGTGCGCGATGTCCGGTACCGTGCATGTGCGGCGTGCACGCGACGGCCCGTACCGCACATGCGCAGCACGACGGCCCGCATCGCACATGTGCGGCATGCATGAGACAGCCTGTATTGCGCATGCACGGTGCGACGGCCCGTACCGCACATGCGCGGCGCGACGGCCCACATCGCGCATGCGCGGCGCATGCGCAATGGCTCATACCACGCATGCATGGCGCGACAGCTCATACTGTGCATGCGCAGCGCGCATGCGACGGCCCGTACTGCACTTGCGCGGCGCGACGGCCCATACCGCATGCATGGCGCGCGCGATGGCCCATACCGCACATGCATGGCGCGACGGCCCGTACTGCGCATGCGCGGTATGATGGCCCGCATCGCACATGTGCGGCGCACATGACACAGCCCGTACTGCGCATGCACGGCGCGACGGCCCGTACTGCGCATGCGCGGTATGACGTCTTGCATCGCACATGTGCGGCGCGCATGACACAGCCCGTACTGCACATGCATGGCGCGATGGCCCATAGCACGCATGCGTGGCGTGCGCGCGACGGCTCATACCACACGTGCACGGTGCGCGTGCGATGGCCCATACCGCTCATGTGTGGCGCGATGGCTCGTACCGCGCATGCACAGTGCGCGTGCAACGGCCCGTACCACACTTGCGCGGCGTGATGGCTTGCATCGCACATGCGCGGTGCGCACGAGACAGCCCATACTGCGCATGCGTGGCGCGATGGCCCGTACCGCGCATGCACAGTGCGCGCGAGACAGCCCATACCGCGCATGTGCGGTGCTACCCCACGCATGCGCGGTGGTGCCCCCAGCGCCAGCCGAGTGGAAAAGGGGAAAAACAAAATGGCGGACTGCGGTGTTTGGCGACCCCAGTGAAATGGTCGTTCGACCCCAAATGGGGTCGCGACCCATAGGTTGAGAACCGCTGTTCTTGAGGATGTTTTCCAGGCAGTCCAGTTGTAAGAAGAGAAAAGATCGATATTCTCACCAGTTCCAAACACGTTGTTCAGAATCTGTTCTAATTGGTACTTTTTAGCTTCAGTTGTCAGTAGCTTCGGCTAGTCACAGAAGTGCAGCTAGCCTTTCTCCTGCTGATTTGGAGGGCTTTCCCCAGATCAAATAGTCCCCTACTTCATCAGCTCTCCAGGGCGACTTTAAACCAGCCATGGGGTGCGGAGCTCCGCAATCCCTCAGCCACATCACTATGACATGAATTGGAAGTCCCTTGTTTCTGTAATTTTTATGATACATAGGAAACTATTATGTTTGCCTTTTGGTTGTTTTTTTTTAACCTGGGAGAAAGAGATTGGAAAATGAAGTAACAGCCAGATATTCTTAGGATACCTTGGTGTCTGAATGGAGAGGTGAACAAAATATTGTTTGTTAAAATCATATCTAATGTGACCACAAGTAACTTATTTTCTATGTGATTTTTCAATCTCCACAGTGAACCTGTGTCACTTTTTGTGAGGCGTAATATTGCTGTGTATTATACATCTTAGTAAGTACCCCTTTTTTCTCCTATATGCTTAGAGGATTCGTTTTATGTTTCTTAACTTTATAGCAGAATTGGGAAACCTGTGGCTCTCTAAAAGTTTTGTAATCTCAAATTCCCAGGTTTTTTTACCCATTGGCTATTCTGGAAAAAATGATGATAAACTTGCAATTTAGCAACATTTAGTGGGTTAGAGCAGGGGACCTCAACCCCCAGTCTGTGGACTGGCACCGGGCCGTGGCATGCCAGAAACCGGGCTGCGCAAACAAGCGAAGCCCCATCCATGGGATGCAGGCAGCATGTGAAACTACGCCCCCTCTGGTCCACAAACAACCTCTCTCCGTGGAACAGGTCCCTGGTGCCCAAAAGGTTGGGGGCCATTGGGCTAGAGCAGTGGTGGCGAATCTATAGCACACGTGCCAGAGTCGGCACTCAGAGCCCTCTCTGTGGGCACTCACCCCATGCCCCAGAGATGGCAACCATCCCTCTTCAACCAGCTGCCCGCTAACTCGCCGAGGTCCTACATGGCCGGATGTGCTCACTGGCCTCTGTGTGCAGGAGCCAATGGTGTCAGGCAGCAGGCACCCCGGCCCCTGCCTCACCTTTCCCTGTGACAATGGCACCCCTGCCCTGCCTCGCCTTGCCTTGCCTCACCCCGCAGGACGAGCCTCCTGCCCACCGCTCCACCTGCCAAGGACCCCGTGGATCTCCCCCGACCCTGCCCGGCCCCCATAGGCGTCCCTCCCCATGAGCAACATCGAGGTGACCATGCCCACTTTGGCCTTACCCACCCAGTCTGCCATGACCACCACAGCCATGCCCACCCAGTGGGCACACCCACCTAGCACCCAGCGATAGATAAGTGGGTTTTGGGTTGCAGTTTGGGCACTCGGTCTCTAAAAGGTTTGCCATCACTGGGTCAGAGCTTTATACAGTTTACCTGAATATTGGCTTAAGTTATATTATGTGAGTTCATTCCCTTTCTACAAAGCATCACTACAATGGTACATCCAGCTGCCAAGGCTCTTGGTAGGTATGAATGGATGTGTTCTGCCATGTATACCTCATGGGAAACTGGTTACCTCATACTGGAAATCTTTGCCATATATAATTTTGCTGTTATACTTTCAATCTGGACTCCTGGTGACTACTGGTACCTGAACAAGTCCATGAAATTGCCTTGAGAACGTTTTTCATAAGTAGCTTGCTATTGCATTCTTCCCCGGGCTGAGAGTGATGGTCCAAAATCACCCCACTGGCTTTTTCCTAAGAGAGAACTAGAACTGACAGTGTCCCAGGTTCTAGTCCAGTGTCTTTAACCACTATACTCAGGTACTGAGATCTGGTAAAGTTAACAGTAAATTTTTCCTATGAGAAGGACATTATACAGTATTAGAGATTATTCTTTATGCAGATGTATGAGACCTTTTCTATCAAAGACAAATTAAGTCACACAAAAAAAGAGTTTCAGGAGCTTCATATAATCATAAACTATGTTGCAAATTTTAAATTTTATTTTACATATTCTAAAAAATTAAATTTGTATAGTGCCTAGAAGTATTAGTATTAGTAACTTCTGAAGCTTTGGCTGTTTAGCTTAGGACCTATTGACTAAATGATAGCAATAGCTATCCTCGTGAGGCTCACCAAGAAACATCTGCTACTTTAACCTTAGAGGCAAAGCAGACTGTTTCCTGCTTCTGCTATTACCTACGGTAGCTGATGCTGCTGAAAGAGTTTCTGAGCTTTTCAGCAGTAATTGTAAAAGCACTTTCCCCCCCCCCTTAAAAACCTTAATATCTGGGAAGAGCTGGTGAAAATTGGATGAAACTAAATATGGGGACTTGGTCATGATCCTCAGGCTGAATAAAGATACAGGATAAAAGAGTTGGAAGGGACCTTGGAGGTTTTTCTAGTCCAGGAAGGCTATGCTGACTCAGGAATTCTGGGAGTTGAAGTCCATGAGTCATAAAAGAG
This sequence comes from Bothrops alternatus, assembly GCA_034064705.1. Lineage (NCBI taxonomy): Eukaryota > Metazoa > Chordata > Lepidosauria > Squamata > Viperidae > Bothrops > Bothrops alternatus. The sequence continues at coordinate 877,119 of JARGCV010000116.1, forward strand.
CCAAGGTTGCCTACCCCTGTTCTAGTCCAACACCCTGCCCATGTAGGAGACCTTGACAAACGGCTATCTCTTCTTAAGAACCTCCAACCCACAATTCCTGGGGGCAAGCCCTTCCACTGATTGTTCTCACTGTCAAATTTCTCCCTAGTTCAAAGGTGGATCTCTCTTTGATACGTTTCCATCCATTACTTCCTGTCCTGCTCTCAGGTGCTTTGGAGAATAGGTAGTCTTCTTCTTAAATATTGGAAGACTGCTATCATGTCACCCCCTAGTCCTTCTCTTTGATAGACTAGACATACCCGTTCCTGCAGCCATTCATTTGACTCTGTGCTGTAGCCAGTCACCCACAAGTGATGGGATAAAGCTAACATAAAAATATATTTGCAGGGAGGCCTAATTCTGCTGAAACAGGCAGGATGCAAAGAAAAGCACAGAGCACTTCTTGATGTTGAAGATGCCAGGCAAAGTGGTCTCAGGTCCCACGATAAAGTGTTAATACCACGATGTAGAAGACTTGCAGAATGATTGTCCCTGGTCTGGGCTTTGTCATATTATAGCCTTTGTGTTTTTGCAATAGAGTGCCAAGCTCTTGACAAGGATGTATTGAAAATAATATAGTGCTTGTTTTATTTTCCCAGTGCTGTATTCCTGGTCACTTACCTGGTGCTGGTGTGTTGTGAGGGCCCACGGTGAGTTTATGCTAGATATATTGGCATTTTGATCTGAGTGGGAGTCAATTCACTTCACTTGATTTATGTTCATTGATCAATACTTTTTGATCTAGATGGACATCTAAGAGCGGAAATCATAACATACACCTTGGGTCTCCTTGAAATAACCCTATTGCTGAACTGATCTACTTTTGCTGATTTCTTGCAGGAGACGTTTTCCATGGAACCTCATCCTTCTGTCTATCTTTGTAAGTGAATGCTTTCGTTGTGAATTTTGGCTGAAATTACATGAATTAACCATAGCAATAGCACTTAGACTTATATACCACTTCACAGTGCTTTACAGCCTCTCTAAGCAGTTTACAGAGTCAGCTTACTGCCCCCAACAATCAGGGTCCTCGTTTTACTGACCTGGGAAGGATGGAAGGCTGAGTCAACCTTGAGCCAGTGAGGATCGAACTGCCAAACTGCTGGCAGCTGGCAGTTAGCAGAATTAGCCTGCAGTACTGCATTCTAACCACTGCGCCACCACTGCTCAGTTACATAATGGTTGTATTTTTAAAATGTTTCACTACTAAGTAATTGTTTTGCCGTTCTTTGAAATATTGTAATGTGCTTCTCTGTTTCCCGTCTATCCTTTCAAAAATGCAAATAAGGCCAAACTGAGAGGTTCAAAGTTGAAATCAAGGAATACAGTATTAGGGCACAGATCTAGTCATGGCTTGAAAGCAGAATGAGATGGATGTATGGGGTGATGTGCTTTTGATCCTGAACTGGGCAGCAGTAAAACTAAGTACTATGGAATAAAAGGTCATAGAAATGTTGCTTTGAGGCAAAAAAAGAATCAGAGATTGCTAATGTAATAAAATTCAAGGATAACACAAAGTTACCATAAAAACAAACAAAAATCCATAATTTGAAATACACACTAAAAAATAGTAGCCATCAATCAAGAGTTGCTTCAGGATAGTAGTCGGCATAGACATCCAGTAGCATCTTGGATGAAGAGAAGTTTTCCTGCACATATAGACAAAAGGAGACATTGAGCCTGCCATCTGAAATCTGATGTTTATAAATCAAACAGATTAGATAGTGGAAACCAGGATTATTGGTGTATATGTGCATGGGGCATGCCGATCATTATCATCTTCTTCTTCTTCTCCCTTAGACACTAGCGATGGGATTCATGACAGGCACTATTGCTAGGTAAAGTACAACAGTAATCTATGTTTGTTCTGCTTCTGTCTGCTCAATTAAGCTGGATTTCTGTCTAAATATTTTGAATGTGTACTTCATGGAAGGCTATCCAATACTTCTGTGAAGAAAGCAAACCTCACTTCTGGGGTCCCCATGTAACTAACTTATTTGTTACAATTTTATTCAACATTTCCTTAGCAATTCAGTTATTAGAAAATAACTTTATTAATGTTTATCCAAAACGCTTGAAGATCATATGGGTCTGTCTTCAGATCTGCCAGCCTTGGAAAACAAGTGGAGAAAAATCACTCTCCTGATCTGAGATGCTACAAATCTTGAAGCTCCAAAGGGAGCTACTTTCTTCTCTTTAGGGAAGAAAGGAAATAAGCAGGAGACCAGCCTGGTGTTTGCAGGTTCAAGTCTTCCACTGAAATTGACTAAATCAGGGGTTCTCAACCTTGGTCACTTTAAGACTTGTGGACTTCAATTCCCAGAATTCCTCAGCCAGCAAAGCTGGCTGAGGAATTCTGGGAATTGAAGTCCACAAGTCTTAAAGTGGCCAAGGTTGAGAACCCCTGGACTAAATCTTGTTAATGTCATGTTGTTCCCTTTCCTGGTAGTGCTGAAGGGATTTGCCCCATCCCCTTTAAAGGACTAATGAGGGTGATTAAAGCAGGAGAGCCTGGGATGAAGGGAATGAGGCAAGAGCTCCCTCCATCTGAGAGAGTTATAGCATTTTCAGCTGAAAACTGCCTGCAGAGCTGTTCTGCTTGCATAGCAGTTACACAGAAGTAAATTCTGCTAGGCTGCTGAAGAGGTAATGTGTAAGATCACAGAAGTGTGGAATTGATCCAGGAGTGATGTAAATACTTCATGGAGAAGTGCCTTGATCATTGTTGAAGCTCGGGGTATTATACCGAAGTCAGATTCGGAGAAACAATTATCTACAGATTCTGTGGCACAAAAATAGGGATGTATTTATATATTTAGCCTTCCACTCCCTGATGACTCAAAGCTGGCTAGAAATGTTAAAACTAACAAAGGACTAAATAATTACAATCCAGGAAGGAAAAACAAAATGGGGGGGGAGAACCATGTGTACATCTGTAGCACTGAGATCAAAATTCATTTCACAATTTATGCAACATTCTGGGCCAATGGGTGAAGGAAGAGCTAGGTCTTCAGGGGCTTTCTGATCACCAGCAGGATTGGACCATCCAGATCTCAGAGGCAATACTGTTAGGCAGGACAGGTACTGTGACAGAGAAGGCATGCTTCCTAGGTCCTATCAGATGATCCTGTTTAATAAATGGGACCTAGAAGTGTGACAATCCCATCTAATATTATTAGGTGGAGGTAATCAGAAATAGATCCTTATCCTTAAATCTTGATTCTGTGTGAAATTTTGTAGATGACAACCAACATTGCAGTTCACAGAGAATTGGCATTTTGTGAGCCTACTGTACTGCTGCATTCTGGATTTGTGTAGCTTTCAAGTGGTCTTCAAGGGCAGCCCCACATAGTGTATTGCAGTAATCCAAGCAAGAGATCATTAAGAGATCATTAAGAACTTCTAGCAAAGAAGGCTCTATTCACAAATTGAATTGCGTATTTCATGTTTCACCATGCATATTTAATCAGGAATTCTAAGTGAAAGAATTTGAGGTACCCCAAACTGTATATGAACTACTAGAACAAACCACTTTTGTCTAAAGTGCCATTTTATTATTATATAGTTCCTTCCATATCTAACTAACTAAGAAAACAGTACCCCTGAAATTATCATGTGATGAAATTATTTTGTTTAACTTTTTCTTTGCAGCACGTACTCTACAAAGGCTGTTCTAATTGCTATGATCATTACAGCGATTGTGGCCATAATTGTTACCATCTTCTGTTTCCAGACAAAGGTGAGAAGTGTCTTTCTTTGATGCAACATCAGTATGGTTTGAAGATAGATGGGTTGGATTCTTCCACTGTGACAACAAAGGTTTCTTGCTTCTTTTTGATTAGTGAAGGCTGAGAATCTGTACTTTTGATGGGCTGTTTTGTTTCAGGCTCAAAATGGCCATTTGGACCTTAAAATTTGGCTAATTCAAAGCCAGAAGCCTTCTGCCAGAGGTGAAAGCTCAAAATGGCTCAGATTCAAGGATTTCTTGCACTTCATAGAATGACTGTGCCAAAAAGGCAGCTGCATTGTAATTCGCAATATATATTAAAGATAATTATCAATAAATATTTCCTTCACTATTAGGAAGGGTATATGGTCAGTCACAGCAATGTAGAAATAATGAGAATACGGTCCAACAAATCTTCTCAAAGTTCAAATCAATCATGATCTTCTCAGTTTGAAATAATATTTAGAATGCATAGTAAAATGTGTATGAAGTATTTACTGTATTATGTATTTTTTTAAAATAATTCCCATTCCTTCCAAGTTCTTAAATAGTTTCAATGTTTCTTCGAAAATTATTGGTTGCATAATACCTATGAAAAGAAAAACGTACAAATCTTCCTCCTACAGAATTTGCATTTTGTATACCATTTCAGTATGGTGTTAATGTGTCTTTGCATATGCTGAGAGTGGTGAAGCTAAGGAGTTTCCTACAAGGGCCACTAATACTCTGTGCACAAAAGGTGACCCGCTATGTGTCAACTTCTCCCAAACCATGTCTTGTTTTCATTGGCAGGTGGATTTCACATCCTGCACTGGTTTGTTCTGTGTGCTGGGCATTGTTGTCATGGTGACTGGAATTATCACAGCCATAGTCCTGTCCTTCAAATATGTAAGCAATTATTGGTAGAAATTTAGTGGGTTTGGGGTCAATGGTCCTTTTAGATCCGTGGTGGCGAACCTATGGCACACATGCCACAGGTGGCACGCAGAGCCCTCTCTGTGGGCACGTGCGCCATCGCCCCAATCCTAGGCCCTCAGCTGGGTTTTATAAAAAACCTTTTCGCTTTAGGCCTCCGCCGCTGTGTGCAAAAAAAAAAAAAGGTTCAATCAATCAATTTCAACTTCTCGTGGGGAAAAAAAAAGAATTGATTGAATTTTTTAGTCCCACCCAGTCTGTCATTACCACCACAGCCACGCCCACCCGGCACCTGATGATACATAAGTGTGTTTTGGGTTGCAGTTTGGGCACTCGGTCTCTAAAAGGTTCACCATCACTGTTTTAGATGTATGACTCTGAATAATTTTACGGCATTTTGAAGGGTATTCCTGACCTAGAACCTGTCATAGAACCAACATACTATAGTGGTTAACAGGTTGTTTTTGAACTGGGGTTCAGTTTCCACGTTCATCTCCTCCCATTTTCAACAGCCCAATCTAACCACTATGATCCCCCACAGTATGGAGATCAAAACAGCACAAGTCTTCCTCTCTCCTGCTGTTAGAGAGCATTCTTGAGAGAGAATGTGTAGACAGGATCAGTAATTAATAGCCTTAAACCTTTGCCTCTTAAAATGAATGATGAGTTGATAATGGTTTCCTTCTATTATTTGTGCTGTAGTCTGGGAAATCTGTTATTAGAGTTAATTAAATTCAAACCACTAAATACATGTAGACCACATTCATTTCTTTCTTCTTCTTGCAGGTTCCTTGGCTCCATATGCTGTATGCATCTATTGGTGCAATCGCCTTCACCCTGGTTAGTAGGAAGTTAGCTTCTGTAGACTTAGTTACCCATCCTCTGTCATACAAGTCTAAATTAAGAAAAATATGTGCAAAACTAGAATTATAATTAAAACCATAATGCTATCCTCTCTTGAAGGTATATTTTCACTTGGGTCAATGGGTGCAGGAGATAAACTAGATTGCTTTTATAATGTTTATAGATTATCTATATAAAGACTGTGCTTACGTATATTTAGAGGGGTGCTAAATAATATCTAGAAAAGGAGTCAGGGACTTGAGCTATGGAATGAATCAATATGTTGTGATTACAAATTATTCTTTGCTGCATCTACTCTTTGCTGTATATATTAAATCCAAGGAAGTCCAGTGTTCCAGAGTGCTGGAATAGTAAATTCTGGGTTTATTTTTACATGATTCTATTTTTGGCTTCAGAATTATACTAGTCCCAAGTGTCTTTTGAAAATAATTTTTACCCAGTTATAACTTTCCTGTTGCATTTAAAAGGGATTCATACTTCTTCTGTTTCGATTAATTTCATTCTTTGATGAACTGGAAAGTTTTTTAAAATTTGTTTTTGAGCATTTTGTAAAATGCATTTGAAATTTGGAGGGGTGGGAGGGGCAGAAGGGAAATGGTTCTTCTTTAAAATGGTTCTTCTTTAAAATCGAATGGAAGTAAATATGGAGAGAGAGAAGAACTTTTGAAAACTGTTGGGTAGATTTAGGAATCTGTTCATGCCATCTTGCATCCTTTCTGTTTTGTGACCTACAGATATTTGGGTGTGTTTCCTTCTGTCGTAACACAGTTCTTGGCAAGAAGAATGTTTTTTATTGTTGAATAATTTCTTGCCACTTGTAACTAACGGCTACCTTGTGGCTTTTTACAGTTTCTTGCCTATGATACCCAACTGGTCTTGGGCAACCGGAAGCACACCATCAGCCCCGAGGAATACGTCTATGGAGCCCTCAAGATCTACACAGACATTGTTTATATCTTCACCTTCCTCTTGCAGATTGTGGGCAGCAGAGATTAGATGGATGAAACTATTTAAGACTTTGACAATCTTCCCCAGAGATCAGGAGGTACACTTTTCTGGCTCTGATGTACTGTTGTTACCTGCTTGTCTCCAGTCTATGTATAAATGCCAAGAAAGGATTCACAGATGGACCAGGAAACATAATGAGGAACCATATATTGTATTCAATGAGATATGGATCTTAATCTTTTTGTTTTGCTTCTGTATTTCCACATGTGACATATCCTTCTTAACTTGTGCCCAGGAGTAGTGACTGTAGTATATATTACCACTTTGATATGATGTATTGTAGTCTTTTCAACTTACCCTTTTATTTGTATTTTTGTCAGCCTCTAAGATGCAGATGTACTATTTCAAGGCTCTATTACATAAGTGCAAATAAAAATATATATTTTTGAATTAAGCTCTCATATATTTATGTAAGGGGAGGTTATGTTGTTTACCTGCTTAACTAGGAGTGTGGCTGTCATGGTTCCAACAGATGAAACTCTTTAAAAGAACTTTGAGGCATTGTTTACCTTAAAGAATCTTTTATTTGAGAAAAAAAATATCAGCACTACATAGTTAAAGCCAAAAATTGAATTCCCCTCCCCTGGGCACAAAGTAGCAAAGCACAATTCCCTCTTCCAATTAACAGTCATAAATCACATTCCCCAATTAGCTTGTAGCTTTCTCCCCAGCTCTCCAGCCAAATCTTCATCAGCTCTGTGCGTAATAACTTTGATTCCCACGGCTGAGTTATTATTGTTATGACTAACTGGACTCTCATCCAAATTCCCCCTCCCAGCACCAACTAACTCTAAAGGCGAAAGGGAAAAGATGGCTACATTTCCATATGTTGTCAAAGCAAGAACATCTGATGTTAGCAGCGTTGACATCCAGCCCCCCTTACAAAAAGGACAAATCCTGTAATGTAAACAAAATTACAAGTTAGAGGTTGCCTCTTGGTTTATTAGGGTGTTTCTTGTAGAATCTGTTAATGAGTCTGTCAGCTTTCACATCACTAGACTTCACCCAGGTGGCCTCAGACAATAAATATCCCTTCCATTGCAATAAGTACTTCAATTTCCCCTTAAAAACTCTAGAATCAAGAATACGCTTTACTTCATAGTGAGTCTGTCCTGCCACCACTAGGGATCTGGGTGCCTTCTTAGGGGGAGGTCTTAAAGTGGAACCCCAAAAAGGTTTCAACAGGCTACAATGGAAAACAGGGTGAACTTTTCCTAAGAGCCCAGGAAGTTTTAATTCCACTGTGACTGGGTTAATGATCTTTACAATGGGGAAGGGTCCTAAGTACTTTGTCCTAACTTCTTACTAGGTAACTTAAGAGGTAAATATTTAGTTGACAGATAAACCTTTTCCCCAACTTGGAATGTTCTTTGAGGCGCCCTGTTTTTTGTATGTCTCGGAAGCCTTTTTCAAAGCAGTTTTCGTGGTTTTCCAAACTTCTTCCCACCCGCTCACCCATTGATCAAGTGTCTGGGAAGCGGAGAGTGCTTGAGGGTATTCGGGTATCGGGCTGAACTCTTTTCCTGTGGCCACTTTAAAAAGCGTGAAGCCAGTGCTGCTGTGAACAGAGTTATTGTAAGCCACCTCTGCAAAAGGGAGGAAGTCAGTCCAGTTTGTTTGTTGATAATCAACATAGCATCTGAGATACTGCTCCACCATTGAGTTTGTGGATTCAGCCGCCCCATTAGTAGTCAGGTGAAAAGCAGATGATAGTCCTTGAGATGAGACAATTAATTTAAGAAAATTCCTCCAAAATGTAGTTGTGAACTCCACTCCCGTCAGAGATTATTCGTTTAGGTGCGCCATGCAGTCTGTAGATGTGTTTTAGGAACATTTTGGTTAGTCGTTGGGTGGACAGGAGCCCTTGCAAGCAATGAAGTGAGACTGCTTTGAGAACAGACCTATCACAGTCCAGATGACCGTATTTCTCCTACTTTCAGGTAGATCTACTATAAAATCATAGCAATTTCTTCCCATGGTTGGAAAGGAAGGGTCTGCCACCAGTTGCAATAACCCAGGGGGTTTCCCTGGAATTCCTTTCATGGTGGCACATACAGCACAACTCCGGACATAGTTTTCCACGTCCCGTTTCAATCCCAGCCACCAGAATTGACAGCGGATGAGGTGTAGTGTTTTTAAATATCCAAAGTACCCAGTCTGTTTTATGTCATGGCTGTGTCAGAGCGCGTTAAGGTGGAGGGTCTCTGGCAAATATAGTTTTCCACCTTTGTAAGCCAAACGGTCCCTGCATGTTAGGGAGGTTTGATTGTCCTTGAACCAGTGGTCGGTGAGGAGCCCTTGTTTTATTTTCTTTGCCCCATTGGGGCTCTTGGAGGTGGGACTCTGCACAGTGTAAGTTGAGAAATAGTTTTTGGATTGGAGATAATACCTTATTAACCTCTTCACGTTGGCTTTTTTTATATATATATAATTTTTTTTATTAAAACAATCGACATTAAACATAAGATCATATTAAGAAGCAGTCCTCGTAAAACCTGTAATACAACACTAAGTATAAGATCATATTATGAAGCAGTCATCTTAAAACCTGTAATACAACACTAAGTATTAATCTTTGTAAACATCTGACTTGGTAAACATTCTTCACTCCTCACTTCAAGCCTCAACTTCAAATGTGTCTAAATTTTTCTCCATTTCTGCCAATTGTATTACTTTCAGAGTTCTAACCTCATAATGCGGTGTTTCTGGCTTCCTCCAGTATTGTCCCACCCGCAATCCATTTGCTGTGACCAGATTCAGAACCATATTCATCTCAGTAGTAGTGCAATCTCTTATAATCCCTAACTAAAGATCCTGAGGTAGAAATTCAATAACCTGGGGTAAAAATTCAGTCTGCTTTTTCAATATTAAAGTAATCAACATTAAACATAAGATCATATTAAGAAGCAATCATCATAGAACATAACATACAACAACAGGTATTAGTCTTTGTAAACGTCTGGTTTGGTAAACATTCTTCACTCCTCGCGTCCAGCCTCAACTATACGCCAGGTACATTTTATTTGATTGGTGTTTCTCTTGTATATAGTCTATCCACTGTTTCCAGTCGGTCAAATATTGTTCATTTGAGCGATCTTTCAAGTATGCCGATATTTTCGCCATTTCCACCAAATTTATTATTTTCAAAGTCCATTCTTCTATAGGTGGTATGTCTGGATTCTTCCAGTATTGTCCCACCAACAGTCTGGCTGCTGTGATCAAGTTCAGAAATAAGTTTGTCTCTGGGGTAATGGAATCTTTTATGATCCCTAGCAAAAAAACCTGAGGTAGAAATTCGATACGCTTTTTGAAAATGGTTTGGAGTGTCCACCATATCTTCCTCCAGAAGGCTTTAATTTTTCTGCATGTCCACCATACATGAAAATATGTAGCCTCCTCACTACCACACCTCCAACATTTAGGCTGGGTGTCTGGATAGATGTATGATAGTTTTTTCGGGTCTAAATGCCATCTGTAGAACATCTTGTAGAAGTTTTCCCTTAGTTGTTGCGCTTTCGTAAATACTACATTTCTCACCAAGATGTCCTCCCACATTTCCATTGCGATAGGATGCCCAAAGTCTCTTTCCCACTTTACCATACAGTTCTTGACTAGCACAGATTCAGAGTCTATGTCTATCAGAACGCCGTACACTCGTTTGATGTGCATGATCCCCTGCTCTCTAATCTGTTTAATTAAATTCTCATCAGTCCAGGATAAGCCCTGCTTCCTGTCTTTTTGCCACCTAGACTGCAGTTGCAGATATGATAGCCAGGTACCTCCTATTCCTTCCTCTGCTAGCGTTGTTGGTGGCTTTAAAGAGAACCCATTTTCTTCTTCCAGTACTAGTTTACTGTAGGGCACCACATCCTGCCCTTGGGATATGTTTATGTCCCCTATTGCATGTCCGGGGATCATCCAGATGGGGATCTCATCGTGTAGAAGGTATTTATATTTCCTCCAGACCCACAACAACGGGATCCATAGTGGGTTCTCCTTGAAGTTCTTGTCCGCCTTTTTGTCGTACACCAAATATGCGTGTCACCCGAATAGAAGGCCATGCCCTTCGACATTCAGTATTCTTTCATTCGTCATATTAATCCAGTCGCTCAACGCCACCAATGTCGCTGCGTGGTAGTACAGTTTTAAATTGGGCATTTTTAGTCCCCCTCTCTTCCTTGTATCCTGGATGATTTTTAGTTTTACCCTCGGTTTCTTGCCATCCCAAATAAATCCGTTGATGCCCTTCTGCCAGTTGTCCAAGTCCACATCCTGTTTGAGTATGGGTAGCATTTGAAAGAGGAATAGAAATTTTGGCAAGACGTTCATTTTTATTGCTGCTATCCTGCCCAGCAGGGACAGTCGTAGTGTTTTCCATCTTTCCAGGTCTGCTTGTATCTTGTTCCACAGTACCTCGTAGTTATTTTTGCATAATTTCGCGTTCGTTGTAGGAAACTAACCTTTGAAGGTGCCCTGATTGTCAGCACACCTCATCAGGTCAAAATTATTTTAAAACAAAGAGCTGGCAGATGGCTAACTGACTCTAGAATCTTGAAATATGAGGCAATATTATTGGAACAATCAGACTTGGTTTTAACTACAGATTCAAATTTGAATCCTGCGCAATTTTTAGAGGGGAAAAAAGGATTCAACATTTCTGCTTACATATATGAGATGTTGTTTGGATTGCCCTACCTGGAAAGAGTCTGGAAAGAGATGAAGGAATAGAATTAAGGGACAGAAATGTGAGAAAATATGTCGGTGATCTGTCCAGATATTTATCTATTCTCAGGACAAAAGGACTGCTGGCACAACGCCCTCCACTTGACTTTGTGGTCCATCCTTTCCAACCAGGACAGTGGGTGTTGATCAAATCCTGGAAAGAGGAAAAACTCCAACCAAAGTGGGAAGCACCATTCAAATTATTTCTCATCACAGAAACTGCAGTGCGTACAAAAGAGAAGGGGTGGACTCACCATACCAGAGTGAAAGCCAGTACTGAACTAGTTTGGACTATAAAACCCAGTGAAAATCCTCTGAAATTCAAAATTCACAAGCATTCTAAATGACTCTAAATGCAGTTCGAACGGGGAGTTGTGCTCACTGGAATACTGGTTGTTGTATGGTTTTGGGTTCTGTTCTTCTTTTGCAGAACGGATTGGAGGTCCACATTGTTATTCGGCAAACTACAACCTGAGGAAATTGAGTTACCGAATCAGAAGACTGAACAACTACCTGATGTGCTGGTTTTGTGATTGCAGGTGTTTGTGTAATTGCTGTTACTGTACACACTGCTGTTATTGTGCCCCAGTTCATAGAAATTGTGTAGAAGAGTGTGATATAGTTATAATTGAAGACATCTTAGTACTGCCTAATGACAAGGGAGAGGATTGGGATGACTTGGTGATAGTTGAGTGGTACTGTCAGCACTTTTATCGAGGGACACAGTTCATTTATTTTTATTATTGACATCCTCCTATTCAGTAAATGTTAGAAGAACATTGGGGGTGGGCGTTGTGGGTTTCTTTGTTAAGTCTGGGGATCCTGGGGTATCTCCTAATCAATAAGAAACGCTACTGTGAAAGACCTAAACCCAATCCAGGACCTCACCCACAATCACATGTGTAAATTCTGTGATTGTCTTCATTGGTATACTAACCCAACTTGCTCTTAGGTTTGGGAAATGGAAGAATATACTGATGCCACTTATCACTTCTTTTATTGCAGTTTTGGGAATTTTAGTAGCCTTGGGTTGCTGCATAATCCCCTGTATAAAAGGACTGGTACAGAGATTAATAGAAACTGCCATTACTAAAATAATGCCTTTAGGAGAACCCCCACCATATAAAAATGAGGAAATGATGTGTTTGAGGGATAATGATGAGGAAGAACAACTGGAAAGTCAGACACTGGAAAATCCCAGAGAGGTAGAACAAGAACTATCAGAGCGGATGTAAACCTCTTTATAACTGGGATCACTATAGCTTAGGCTTGCTTGCCAACATATAAGTATAAACTGTAACCCATATATGCAAAGTGTACTTTTGCATTGCCTATAAATTTCTGAAAGCATAACAAAAAGAGACAGTGGATTGAAAGGAGATTATTAATCAGAAATTTCTAATGAGTCTAAAGAAGCCACCTGAAAGTCATAAATTCAGACAAGTGAATTACATACAAATAAAAAAAGCAGAAGTTGCTAACTAACTGAAACTGCAAGTAGAGGAAGCACAAAAACTGAGGATAAAGTTTAGAGTTTAAGGTAGCAAAGATACAACTACAAACAAATATAGAGATAATTTGGGGCGTTGAGTGCAATAGAGGAGGGGGGAATCTGCGTCGGGGGCAGGATATAAAAATGTGTCAAACAAGTCTTTAAGGTGTGGCTGGACGTGCGTTTCAGCTCACCAAGCCTTTGCAAATGCCTCTTTTTTAAAAATAAAACTTTGTTGCTGGAATTCCAATTGAGTTTGTTTGTTTTGGGATCTTGAGCCACGTTCCAAACAGTGGGATGCATGTTATAATCATAAACATGTGGTATGTCATTTTGTCAAACTATAAGACAACTTGCTGACAAGGTTCCACTAAATATTAAGATTAGTAGAAGACACAATATTTTTGTTGCAATTAGATTTTTGGCTACATCAGGGGGTTTTCTCACCAGCAAATTACTGCATCAAGTTTTGACTTTTTGCCTTTAAATAAATCTTTGAAAATATAGATAAATGTGGAATAAAAAGCAAGGGTAATGGAGAACAAAAATCAAATGCATTAATTTCCTAATTGCTTTATTTTGTAGGCTGATTAGAGGATTTAAATATATGTAACAGAATTCACCATCAAGTATGTTAAGTTTGTATTAAATCCTTTCGCAAAGTAACACATTAACTTTTTACCCTTTCCACTTTATTCGTAACCTGGCTTTTAAGATGTTTAAACTGGAATTTGGAAGTTTGAAATTTAGATAACTTCATCACCATGAGCTTACTGAGTGGTCCAATCATTCTGTCTTGATCAAAAGACTTCAGACTGGACAAACCCTGTCAATACAACAGGAACTACCGGTAACTCCTTCCTATACAGTATAGATGTATACTGTAGTTGTTTGTGGGGATAGACTAAGAGAAAACCCCATCTACACTTCCTTGTAGTAAAATGTAAATACTAAGATATATGGATACTTGAAGTACTTCATCACTTAGGTCAGTGGTGGCAAACCTATGGCACAGGTGCCAGAGGCAGCACTCAGAGCCCTCTCTGTGGGCACGCGCGCCGTCGCCCCACTCCTAGGCTTTCAGCTGGGTTTTATAAAACCTTTTTGCTTTAGGCTTCCGCCTCAATGTGCAAAAAAAAAAAAAAAGGTTCAATCACTCAATTTCAACTTCTCACGGGAAAAAAAAGATCTTGCAAAGTTGGAACTGATTGATAGAACTTTTTAGTCCCATCCATCTGCCCTTACCACCGCAGCCACGCCCACCCAATGGACCACGCCCAGCCAATGGGTCACACCCACCCGGCACTCCACGATGCATAGGTGGGTTTTGGGTTGCAGTTTGGGCACTCGGTCGCTAAAAGGTTTGCCATCATTGACTTAGGCTTATGATATCAAAAGATGGTGTTAAGTTTATGTGTAGTTCAAGGATGAAATGTTGAGATTTTGGTATTCAATGACCTTGCTTTTCTCTTTGCAAACATTTAATGACCAAACTAGGAAATATCATCAGTGCTTTGCAGGAATGACAGACGACACATACAGGTAAGCCAATCAGAAACATATATAACCAGTGCTTTTTTTCTTAAAAAAAAAAAGTGCTGGAACTCACACACGTCATACAACCTGCCTTGCCTACCCTACAAGGTTCCATCCAAAAAAGGTGCCGGAACTCTGTTCTAGGCGTTCTATGAGGAAAAAAAAAAGCCCTGTATATAACAATTCTGATTAAGATACTAAGTCAAACAGACCTAGATTGGCAATGAATGATCTGAAGGAAGAAAACTGAGCAAACACCCAGTGCTAACAATTGTTGCAATAGTTCCGCTTTACTTACACTGTCTTTTGATTTGAGCCATTTGGAATCTTAAGCCAAAATATCTCAAGAGTCCTAAAAATCTCTTGTGCTCAAGACTGCACAGAATCTGGGGGGCCAGGCCTAAAAACCAGGTACCGTGCAGTCTCACAGTTCACGATCCCGAACCCTATTGAACCGGAGCTTGCAATCATTACGTTCGCCTCTTAGAGGCACTGGACTTGCATCTTAGGGTTTCTCTCTCTTTTTCTCTTTCTCTCCTCAAAAACAATAGGAAGTTGATGAAAAAGTCCCTTGAACGGGGTTCCCCACACGGCCCGTTTTTTGTTTTTTTTTCTTCCACTCCCTGGTTGTCTGAATTCCATCAATCCACGATCGGCCGCAATATCCTAGAAACAGAGTTTGGAAAGAGCTTCCAAGGAGGCCTGGAGGAAGGGGTAAGGATTCTGGGGAACAAGCGTGTGTAGGCTTGCCTTAATCGTCTGAACAAAGACTATGCATAGGAGAAAGTGGAGGAGAAGGGTGGGAACCTTTCCGCTATGTAGGGCTTCGCTAGGCGGGGAGGGCTGGCTCTTTGCGGAGAACTTATCTGGGATTCGAGAACGACCCGAGGGTTAGATCAGGTTCGATTCCACGGGGGGGGGGGGTAGCAACTAGGCTTCGTTAGTCGAGTTTCCCAGGTAAACAGACCGTACTCGGTGGTCGTGCGCGATTAGACTGGGGGGGGGGGACTCCGCCGGTACATAACTTATCCTGCGGAGCAGGGTAGAGGTGGCCCCGTGTAACGGATGCAACTTGATTTGGGGGCCTAGGTGAGTTCAGTATTGGGCTCCGTCGCTTTTTCTCGAGGTGTAGTCTGGTTCTTTTGACCTGGCTGGCGAGATGTTGAGTAAAGCAGAAAGGAAGGACCAGACCGATGTTTTTTAAACTACGGTTTAGACCAGGGGTAGGCAACCTTGGCTCTTTTATGACTCGTGGACTTCAACTCCCAGAATTCCTGAGCCAGCATGGCTGGCTCAGGAATTCTGGGAGTTGAAGTCCACCGAGTCATAAAAGAGCCAAGGTTGCCTACCCCTGGTTCACTCAAAAGGCATCTCGCCTCTCCCTCTGTAACAGATGTTGGGTTTGGGGAAAGAAAGGGAGGGGCTAAGAAAGAGAGTGAGAGAAGAAAGGAAAAAGAACCAACTGGAGGGAAATTATGGTAAAATACCCTGAATGAGGTAGCGCAATTTCATAATAACCACTGGTTATCAGAGTTAGATGTGCTCAAGTAGCAAAAAAATAAAATAAAATAAAAATTAGGTCAGTCCTAGTCTTGTTAGACTTGCATTAAGTTGCCTCAGAGACTGCTGGGATAAAGAAACACAAAATCGTTGAATCCCCTCTCAACACAAGGAAGGGTAAAACCCAGAGGCTAGATTGTTCTCTGTAGAACATATTAAGTGCCAACAGATTTTAGACCCTAACTTTAAAATGTTTTATCAGAAGATGTTTGAAACATGTTTGATAGATTCTTTTAATGAAGTTTATAATCTTTACCCCAGATAACTATGAATTATACAAGTGATAGGCTGACTGTTGTTATATACCTATATATTTTTATTAGAGATCTGAAGCTTAAAATGCAACATTGGTTCATTTGATGTAAGCAATACAGTATAGTTTCTTTTTTCCAGACAGGCGTTTTTTCATACATTACAGTAATTTTATTCTGGAAGGTTCATAGGATTTTCTAGATGTTTTTAGAAAGTATAAAAGGATAATGAAGTTGGAAGGGACCTAGTCCAACCCTCTACTCAAGCAGGAAATCCTATAACATTTCAGACAAATCATTGTCCAATCTCTTCTTAAAACCTACAGTGTTGGAGCATCCGCAACTTCTGGAGAAAAGTTCTTCCACTGATTAATGGATAAAAATAAAAATAAAAAATGGTATATATGAATGGTTTGGAAATTGAAAGCAGTAGGAATGGATGCACACTCTTATAATTGCCAGGAAATACTGATGACACAAGTCTGGAAATCACAGCTGTGGCTTTTAGAACAGAAATCCTTCCGATGACACTTTCTCTTTCTTACTTGTGTGAGCTGAGAATTAACATGTGGTCAGCTTCAGGAAGTATAGTTTACTGGCTTCAATCTTATATATAAAAGAGTTGTTACCCAAGAGGAAACATGACCTAAAAAAAGTCTAAAATTTGTGCATATGCTTCATGTTTACTTTTGCTTCCTTAAAATGGAGTTAGAAGCATCCAAGTATGGGGGGGGCGTTCCTCAATTGTCTGTGACTTGATCTTTTTATGGCAAGCAGAAAATAGGCCACAAAGAACTGAAAATAAGTGAATGTACCAAATAAAGCTATGATACTCATATTTATTTAACTGGCCTGTTTTTCTTTCTCTTCATTTCTAATTGAACACTAATCTACATGTTTCTAGCTGGTTAATAGCTTCCAAATATGCTCTCCATAGAGATTTTTATAGCTATTTTTTCTCTTACCATCACACATGCACATTCTGCGTTATGCATCATAGTTGCACAGCAATCTTTTAAATTGCTGTTTATTGCAAACCTCTTAGAATTCTGTAGAGAATTGGTGGGATAAACATATTAAATACATAATGCCAGTTGGTGGGATAAACATATTAAATACATAATGCCAGTTGGTGGGATATAGACATTTGCACTATGCAGCAGTGATTCCTTTTAGGGATAGGCAGAAAATAGTTGGTAACCTGTTGTTCAATCTTAAAGCAATTGACAATGGTTTCTGACTTATCTAGTAATATAAACAAACCTAACTCCTTGCTCTCAACCATGGGAGAATTTGGGGAATGGCCTTTTATATGAAGAGACTTGTAACATTTTTGCACTGATCAAAATTCTGAGCCTAAAAATATTCTCTTAGATTCTCAGTCCCATATTTCTTACATATACCTGTTTGCCTCAGCTCATTGTTTAGTTCAAATTTCTACTTAGCAACAAATTACAAACTAAATCTCATAATCAGAAGTTTTATTTTGTCACATGCCGGTTTTGCAGACAGACATGAAATATAAAATATTGTCAAAAATTTTAATGATTGCAAAAATTCTGTTGGTTATCATTCTAAGCAAACAGCCTCCTCTGCTTATTTTTTCAAGCAAAGGTCAAACTCAAAATTTACCATCTCTTAGCCATTATTTTTATTTCTTGCAAACTTTTTGTGGGAGGTGTGGAGATTAAATGGGCAAATACAGTATTAGGTTTTAGTTCAGCTTGCTGCTTGGTATTATTTTTTTTCTATTGAAATTCTATTATCAGATTTTATGTGTTTTAATGAAGCTATTTGAATCACATCAGTAAAACAGCTAGCTTCTTTGGGCATACTTGCATACAGCGAACCGTGGTACTCAACTGCTTTGAATTTGGTACTCAACGTATTTTGATGTGAAAATTTTGTGCTGGTACTCATTGTTTGGTATTCAATGCACCAGCTAGAACTTGTCAGTGTTCTGACAAGTTCACTACCTTATTTATTCCTTATGGGAAAAATTTGTTTGGTACTCATCGTTTTTGGTATTCATCACGTGTCCTGGAACCAATTAACGATGAGTAGCAAGGTACCACTGTATTTTCAGGTTCCATCCTGCTGATTTCTACAGAAAATGATTATTACTTTCACTTCCAAAGACAGAGACCATCTCTAATACCGGTAGTTCAACACCATCAAATAGATATCTTAGGATAACAGTAGTGCCTGTTGAGTTGTTCCTTCCTTTTTCTTTATCTTAATTCCTGGGAAGTTCTGCTTACCAGAAAAAATAAGCAATATTATTTAATGTATTGTTGAAATGATTCCTATGGAAATGCATATCATAATATGTTAAAACTGTATAAACAGTTAATTTAAATAGTGGATACAGCAGCTCTCTAGGGCCCCACATTAGTGTCTTTTTACCTTGCTTGAAGATGCCAAAACTTGAATCTGAGAGCTTTGAATATAATGGCGAATAGCAATAGCTCTTAGACTTATATACCGCTTCATAGTGCTTTACAGCCCTCTCTAAGTGGTTTACAGAGTCAGCTTATTTCCCCCAATAATTTGGGTCCTTGTTTTACCAACCTCGGAAGGATGGAAGGCTGAGTCAACCTTGAGCCATTGAGAATTGAACTGCTGGCAGTCAGCAGAATTAGCCTGCAATACTGCATTCTAATCACTGCGCCATCATGGCTCTGTACAGGAACTACCATATTGTCCATTATTGTTACTGCAAAAATGCTCCAAACTTATATTTAACATTTTAATATCTATATTTCTTTTTTAAAAATGCTTTGCAGAAATTAATTTTAAAACCTTAACAATATGAAAGATAGCAACAATGTAAAAGCAAATTAAAAAGTATGCTTCTTTAAAATTTACCAAAATAGAGTCATCTTTCTATTATTTGGTTATAACTCTTAACTGTTGGTAACATTACCATTGTATGAGATATGAAAGCAGAATTGCATGACAGATTGCTTATAGTAAGAAAAATAATAGAGAAACCAAAATAAAATGACTCTTGAATATTAATATTCTGTTTAATTGGTCTTTCAGAAAATTAAGGATACTGAAGATGTTGAGAAAGTCAGTGTCTGTGCTTTGAATAATTTATGATGGATAGCAGTTGCTCCCCTTTTTTGTAACTCTAGAAAAAAAATCTTTTTCTAGCAGTTAGTGTTGAAAAACAACAATTGCTGCCGGAGGCAAACGATCCTGATACGGTATTTCATGATTGTTCGGTCATTTGCTTTTTTTTTTTTCTAATTTGATTCGTTCCGTAACAAAATGAATGGTAGGAATCTCTGCTCCAGCTGCCTCTTAACGCTGGCGAATGACCTGAAGCCTTCCATATACTCAGCTTCACTTCTTGCATTCTACTCTGTTGGCTGTGTTGGCTCTGGCTGCTGAGAATTGAAATCAGCAACACTTGGAGAAGGGCAATCTCCTCCCCGTGCTCAGTGGGTACCCGCCAAAACACAACATTGATTAAAGCAGCGGTGCTCAACCTGTGGGTTGCGACCCCATTTGGGGTCGAAAGACCATTTCACGGGGGTCGGCAAACACCGCAGTCCACCATTTTTTTCCCCTTTTCCCCTCGGCCGGCGCAGGGGGCAGCACCACGCATGCGCAGGGTAGCGTTGCGCATGCGTGATGCGGGCCGCCGCGCATGCGCGATGTGGGCCGTCGCACCGCGCATACGCAAAGCGGGCCGTCGCACCGCGCATGTGCGGTGCAGGTCGGGGTCACGGACAGGAAAAGGTTGAGAACCGCTGGATTAAAGGGATCAGAAACCTCCCCCTTCCTCACTTCTGGAGAGTCTGACACTCTGCATCGGATCCATTTTGCCTTACTACAGTATTTATGCTTGGTGTGCCTTCTTGGGCTGCATTGGAGGCAGTCCTCAACAGCAGTTCATTTAGTGTCCATCCGAAGGCAGTCCTCAACAGCAGTTCATTTAGTGTCCATCCGAAGGCAGTCCTCAACAGCAGTTCATTTAGTGTCCATCCGAAGTTACAACAGCACTGGCAAATGTGACTTATGACCATTTTTCACACTTAACGACCGTTGCAGCATCCCCATGGTCACGTGATCAAAATTCACGTGCTTGGCAGCTGACTCGTATCTATGAGTCTTTCAGTGTCCCAGGGACATGTGATCCGCTTTTGCGACTTTCTGACGAGCCAAGTCAATGGGGAAACCAGATTCACTTAACAAGTGTATTACTGACTTAACAACTGCAGTGATTCACTTAACAACCGAGGCAAGAAAGGTTGTCAGATGGAGCAAAACTCACTTAAGAAATGTTTCATTTAACAACAGAAATTTTGGGGCTCAGTTGAGATCGTAAGTCAAAGACTACCTGTACTAACATTGTTAATTTACAATAAATATTGCAGAAAAGGACTCTACCTCCATTCTTAGCAGTTAGTCTCAGACAAAAAGTTAAGTTAGACCAGGGGTAGGCAACCTTGGCTCTTTTATGACTCGTGGACTTCAACTCCCAGAATTCCTGGGAGTTGAAGTCCACAAGTCATAAAAGAGCCAAGGTTGCCTACCCCTGCCTTAGCCCCTGCCTTAGACTAAAGGTAGTTGTGGAAATCCAGCCATTACCTTGACATATACCATTGCTTTAAGGTGTAAAAATAATTATTATTTGTATGGACACAGCATTTTATAGGAATAAAGCAATTGTGGATTTTGAACATGACTTTATTTATTTATTTTAATTAAATTTATATGCCGCTCCTCTCCGAAGACTCGGAGCGGCTTACAACATAAATAAAACAATTTATCAAAAAACTAAATCCAAATCTAAAAGACAATTAAGAATAAAACCCCCAGACACATTCATCATTCACTCAACAGTCCACTGTCAACCCCAGGCCTGCCGGCAAAGGTAAGTTTTAAGATTCCTTCAGAAAGCCGGGAGAGTGGGGGAAGCGCGGACTTCAGGGGGCAGTTGATTCCAGAGGGTGGGCGCCACAACGGAGAAGGCCCTCCCCCTAGGACCCGCCAGACGACATTGTTTCGCTGACGGGACCCGGAGGAGGCCAACCCTGTGCGTTCTCACCGGTCGAAGGGAAGTATGTGGCAGAAGTGTGTGTGTGTTTGTATATTTTTGCGTGTGTGTGTGTATTTGTTTTAAGCGTCTTAAACTTCACTTATTTTTCCAGGTGCTGTACATTAGCCAGGGACAACATGGAAACTCTTGGTCCTCCACCCCCCTATGATGACAAGAGGTCTGGAGCTGAAGGTGAGAGAACACAATCAGCACAGCCAATTTACATGAGAGGGATGTTAAATGAAAATATTGTGGAAGGCTGAGGGACAGAAGTCAGGAAAAGTGTGACTTAGGACTGTAAAAAGAGGGCCAAACTAGACAGGAAGTGTTAAATGCATATTTTTGTTTGGAATTGAGATGAGGGCTGTTATTGAAGTGTCAGAATACTAATCAGTGGATAATAAATTATTTTTAAAAGAACTTGGTTCAGTCATTGTTATAATTTGCATCCAGATAAATTGCTACAATCATGCCTAGGAGATCTACTATGGATCCATCCTACCACAACTACAATTGCCATTTTGTCTGATAGGGTTGATCAATGTTGCCCTTTCCCCTCTTCTCTTGACAGATGATAGAAGTTGCGAGATGGAAGAAGGGGATTTCCGAATTGCATATTGGGTGGAAAAAAATGTTAGGCAAGTCTTCATTCGCAAGGTAAGTCTGATACCAGCTCCCTGACATAGGCCAGAGCAGGAAATCAACTGGCTAAAATATTGGATAAAATAACAGAATCTTAAAAATCTGATTGTCCCACTTCTTATACACTAGTAAATGGTGTACGCTTGAGACACTTTCAAATGTTATTGCATTATTCTGGATTTAAAAAATGTTTCAGCCCCTTTTTGCTTAGGCAGTAGCTCCTGTTTATTTCCCTCAGGTCATCTTCCTTACACTCTACATATACTTATGCAAACTATACAATAGACCTGAACAACATACGGCTCAGGAAGCAGCCTTGTGTGGTCTGCTAGTATTTTGTTAAGTCAATAATTTTGCTGCTTCTGCTACAAAAAATATGCTACTAAGTGCCTTGCTGCTACCACTCTGTTTATTACTAAACAGCCAATTGATGCACCAGGTATTCCTTTGTGGCTTTCAATTATTTTTAATCTGTTATGTGGCCCTTTCTCCTCTACAGCCTGCTACAGAATCTCTCCTAAATCAGATATTAATGCCCTTAGTGCATACATATCTTCATGAAATGGGGACACTTTAAAATGTCCCTCATGTGATGACAGTTCTTTTACAAACTCTGTGATGACCCAGGGCACAGCACTGAGGCAATACAGTCAGCTAGCAATTCAAACCGCCCTTTAATTGCTCCAAATTTTCCCCAAATGCTCCCACGTTTCTGGCAAGCCTCCAAACACAGGAAGACACACATACCTTCAGCCGCCTCTGGCTGCAAGTAGTTTCACATACAGTCTGATTAGGAGAGGATTTTACTCAAAGCCATGGAGATAACAAGGAAATGACACATACATCATAAATCTAGCAAGTCTGTGTGAATACACGCTTTCCTGCACAGTTTCAAAAGGGAAGCCAAAATACAGTCCGAGATCTTTAAACATCCAAGCAATGTTCTCAGCCAATCCAATGATCAGAGTTTCAGGATTTCCAAGCAGAAGTCACAGAACAAGAGATCAGCAACAACACACACAAAACTCCAAGGAATCAACGTTTGTTCCCAACAAATGCCTCTCCCCACAGCGTCTTCTTAAATCTCAGTCTTCAGGTGTGCCTTGTGGAGAGGGGTGGGATGCTCTCCTCCCGAGTAGTTGAGCCTACCTGCGTTCCCTCCTTCTCTTCACTCTCCATGCTCTAGGATCAGGTGGGGGTGGCCCTTGCTCATCGCCTGAACTCTGTCTCTCCTGTTCCTCCTGTCCCACTCCTGAAGGGTCCTGGCCTGCCTTGGCTTGCTTTTCCCCCACATTCCTCTGAAACCACAGACACCTCTCCCTCGACCTCCATAGGGTCCCATTCCAGTTCACTTTCCTCCCCAGATTCAGGCTCTGAGGGAGGCATGACAAACTCATTGGGGAAGAAGGGAGCATGATCAAAAGTTTTTTTGTATGAAAAGGGTGTTCACTCTCTCAGTGCTAATCCAGAGTACTGTGAAAGGAATAAGACATACATCTGTTTGCCTGTAACCTTTTACATTTCCTGAACCTGCACTGAAGTGACAAGGAATTGGAAAGGGGGAAATCAGTGAAGACATTTTTTAAAAACCATATGTCTTAAAACAGAATTATTCTGGTATTAAAATGGTGTTTTGGAACATAACTTAAGCTAAATCTGTCTTTTCCCTAGGACAGACATGTTAAACACAAGGCCCGGGGGCCGGATGCAGCCCGCGAAGTGGTTTCATGTGCCCCGCGAAGCCATCCTGGAAACAGTGAGGGAACGGCCCCCTCTGCCTTGGCCCTGGCCCAGGCCAGCTGGGAGCCAATGTACAATTTTGTGGTGGCCATCTATGCTGAAATGCATTCAGTCTTAGCTCCACAAGGCCATCCAGAAACAGCGAGGCACCAGCCCCTGCCGCGTCGGCCCCGCCCCCTGGGTGCATGCTGGGGAGGTGTCACCCTTTGTGAGGAATGAAGAAATTCACCATGCCTTGGCGCTTGCCCCGGTCCCACCCCCTTCTGCCAGAGACCCTCAGATCTGTCCCACTCCTGCCCAGGCCCCCACAGGCCCCCTTGACGTGAACGATGTTGGCCACCCAGTAGGCCAACCCACCCCATCCACACCCACCCAGTAGGCTGCACCCACTCTGGCCACACCCACCCAGCCCCCCAAGGGCAACCACAATGCTGATGTGGCCCTCAATGAAATTGAGTTTGACACCCCTGCCTTAGGATCACATGCAGACTGTGGCGGGGAACTGTGCAATCTGAAAAAACAAACAAACCCACAAACATGAAACTAACATATGTTGCTAACATATGTTACATGAATATCCCTGTCTTCTCATCTTTGCCCCTTCAGAAATGAAACATTGGCCAGCCCTTTTCTCTGTGTGGGTTGATGCAAATGCTTGCCTTTTTGTGTGTAAGTCCACTGTTTAGGCTACGTTTCCATTTGCAGAAGCTTTCCTGGATCCAAAAGAATACCTTCCAACTTAATAAGAAATTAGTGCAATGCAATTCATCAGAGAGTCTACTAACTGAAAGAGAAATGTTACAATAATAGGTTGTACTACTCATATTATGAATGATTCATATAGCTATGTGGTCTGTTTGTTGTGAGTGAGTCTGGGGTTGAGATGACAATTCACTAATAATGACCAGATAAGTGGTCAGTGTTTTAAATTATGTTTACCTTTTTATTGAGTTGATAAAAAACATTACTTAGATGCAGAGATCCCTGAACGGTCTGGAGAGATGACCTGTCTGCAGTTAAATTAGTTAGGTGGCAAACCAATGCTTCCCTACTCTGTTCAAAATAGAGAATTTAAGAATTGATGAAAGCTGAAGTCAGGCTGGTAAAATTCCAACACAACATTATGACTCCATCTTTTGTCCCCACCTCCGGCATCAAACCCAGTCTTAGATATGACAAAATCCAAAAAAAGTACTCGTGTGTGTTTCTGTTACTATTTTGTTATGTTCATAATATTAAAGACTTCTCTAAAAATGTATAACTCCCAAAATATCTACTATGAGATTCTGTTCTTCAAACCTTTTAAATCTTGTAATCTGAGTTAAATTATATATGCTTATAATCTTGTAGCATATGACTGGCCTAGCCTGTATGATCTAATATTGCTGGATATTTCATTGTTATATATTTCATGATTGGCTAATTGGGGTGTATGGTCTGTTAATGCGAACAAAGTATCAGCCATCTTTTGGAGATGATTTAATTTGGTTTCTTGCTAGAAACAAGTCCTTGGTTCAGTGGTTTAAATAGCCACCTCCTAAATTTGTAAGATTGAGAAAAGATATGGCAAGATTAAAATATTCCGTATAATTCAGCAAAAGCCTTTCATTCCTGCATCAGTTCTTGCTACCTTGCTGTGGGAGCATCTGAAAATGGTCACCCACAACTTTGTTTTGGTTTTTCATTTTGAATTTGTATCTCTTTTTGTCTTCACAAACAGGTTTACAGCATCATCACCCTTCAGTTACTACTGACTGTGGCAATTGTTGCCGTCTTCACTTTTGTGTAAGTCTTCATGGGTCCAAGACAGACAAAACCATGCAGGTGGACATGGGACTCAGAATGTGTGATGAACAATGACTGCTGACACCCTTCCAGACTCACATCAGTTAGACCAGGGGTTCTCAACCTTGGCAACTTTAAGACTTGTGGACTTCAACTCCCGGAATTCTGGGAATTGAAGTCCACAAGTCTTAAAGTTGCCAAGGTTGAGAACCCCTGAGTTAGACAAAAGAAAGAGAAGGCTTTCACTTTTCCTCCATTTTGTGTGGCTTTTTGGCTTCCCCCTCCCCCTTTATCCTACTACCGCTTCTGATTTTAGGAACATAAATTATGTTAGCTCCAGGAGAGCAGGGGTAACCTTAGCTCCTGATGTCCAAAGCCTTCTGTAGTTTACACTGTTGTCAAAGAAACAATGGTGATAACATTGTATGATGCATTCCAGTGGCAGACTTCCCTCTCTATTTTTGGAGAGTGGATTCCCCAAAAAGCCTATTATTTCTGAGAGGTTCTAAAGATAGGGGTTAGAATTTATTTCTTTATTTTTATTTGGGTGTTTTATCCCATCTTTATTGTTTTTATAAATAACTCAAGGTAACAACATACCTGCTGCTCTTTCCTCCTCCTATTTTCCTCATAGCAACAACCCAGTGAGGTGGGTTGGTCTGAGAGAGAGGGACTGGCCCAAGGTCACCCATCCGGCTTACATGCCTAAGGCAGGACTAGAACCCTCTATGGACTAGTCCAGGGGTAGGCAACCTTGGCTCTTTTATGACTCGTGGACTTCAACTCTCAGAATTCCTGAGCCAGCATGGCTCAGCTTGGAAATCTCTCCCTTTCCCCTCAGCATGGCTGGCTCAGGAATTCTGGGAGTTGAAGTGTACGAGTCATAAAAGAGCCAAGGTTGCCTACCTCTGGCACTAGTAGAGTTATTGGTAGGTAGAGTGCATTCAAGCAGTAGAGAAAAAATGTACTTCCCTTTGGCTCCTTCTTGTTCATATACTAGAAGCCTATAGATGTGAAAAAAAATTGGTAAACTTGGTAAGGAAATATCTATTTGCCTGAAGATGTCTTCTTTTCATTAAGTATATACGTTTCAGTAATTGCATACTAAAACTGTGTAATGAGCACAGGCTAATCAGCAGCTAGGTGTAAGCCAAGTTCTGGGTGTGGCCCAGTTAATGGGGAAGTATTAATGTTCTTGACCACGAAAAGGGAAATGAAACTGTAAGCAATAATGGAATTTTAGGCTAACTTAGATCAAAAATGGTTGACAGTCTAGTAATACTTGATCTTGTCATTTCTTCTCCACAGGACTCCTGTGAGCGCTTTTGTGATCAATCACATTCCATTATATTATGCATCTTAGTAAGTATTAAGACGAGTGCCATTGGTGATCTATTGCTTTGCTGTAATCTTCCCTAACTTAGTGTCTTTTAGATATATTGATAATACAGTCGAAGAACTCCAAACCATGGCAGAAAATACAGATAGTCTTCGATTTATGATGTTCATTGAGCAACTGTTTGAAATTATAATGGTGCTGAACGAAGGGACTTACAACTGTCCATGTGAATTTATAGCCATTGCAGCAACCCTGTGGTCCCATGATTGTGATCTGGATTCTTGGCAACCTATTTGCACTTAACAGCGAGTTGCCAAGTCCTCCATGATCATGTGATCACCATTTGCAATCTTCTCTGCTGGCTTCTTCAGAAATCAGCAATAAAGCTGGCAGGGAAGTTGACAAGCTGCTGCTGCAGGACTCTTCTGGTTTCTGGGGGCTGACTGAAAAAGGTCCATCACGATCCATTTTGGGATGGACCTTTTTTCAGTGAACATCTTGGAGAGTGGAAGGGCTTTCTGCCAGACTGATTTCATCCCATGTGGGGCAGAGTATTTTTGCAAAGCAGCCCTTCCACTTTCAAAGAATCTGGCTGGAAAAGTTCTTGGCAAAATACTTAGACTTATATACAGCTTTACAGTGCATTACAGCCTTCTCTAAGTGGTTTACTGAGTCAGGCTATTGCCCCCAACAATCTGGGTCCTCATTTCACTGACCTCAGAAGGATGGAAGGCTGAGTCAACCATGAGCCAGTGAGAATTGATCTGCTGGCCGTTGGCAGAATTAGCCTGAAATATTGCATTTTAACACTGTGCCACCATGGCCAAGAAGAATTTTAGCCTGGGATGTTTGTAGTGAAGCTCGCTCCAAATACCTCCATCTTGGCTTTCAGCATGGACTTTTGCAGCCAGCATTTTTTAGAGTAATGGCTGCCTGTCAGATGGATTTCGTTTCTCCAATCCAGTGCAAGAATTCCCTTCTCTGCACTAACAGGAACCACCTCCCTCTTTTGGCAAGCAGCTTTTTCCCCTCACTGTTTAACAACCCACACTGTCGCTTAATGATTGCACTTGGAAGAGCTAGGATAGCAGTCATTTTGCTAAATGATTATTGCTGAACGACCCCATGACTTACAACTGTAATAGGCAGGCTCTATTATCATTGTTTTTAAAACCAGAACTGCCTGTACCATAATATATACTTGACAAGTTGTACCTTTAAGATTCTCTGTTCTATTCTGACTTCCATCACCACCACTTCTAAGTACATCTGATACAACTTTTCAGAGGAAGTATGTCTTACCTCCTTAACTAAGCATAGTCTCATAAAACCTCTGATAAAACTTTAATATACAAGTTCAATTATACGGCTTAAAGGACTTTCATTGAAAAAAAAAGTTTATTAAACTTGGAGGGTAGCTTGCTGTTTAGACTTGTCACCATTCAGTTTGCAATAATTGGTCTTTTCTGTCTTCCCAGTGGTGTATTTTTGATCTGTTACCTAGTGCTGGTGCTTTGTAAAAAGATCCAGTAAGTATCCTTTGGTAACATCTATGATTTTATGATGCATCAAATGTACAGCTGACGATACTCAGCTGTACATTTCCACTCCTGCCCAAATCAGTGAAGCGGTTGAGGTGATGTGCCGGTGTCTGGAGGCTGTGAGGGTCTGGATGGGTGCTAACAGATTGAGGCTCAACCCTGACAAGACAGAGTGGCTGTGGGTGATGCCTCCCACGGACATTTCAATCTGTCCCTCCATTACCCTGGGGGGTAAAGTTATAGACCCCTCGGAGAAGGTGCGCAACTTGGGAGTCCTCCTCGATCCACGGCTGACATTGGAACATTATTTGTCGGCCGTGGCGAGGGGGGCATTTGCCCAGGTTCGCCTGGTTCACCAGTTGCGCCCTTATTTGGATTGGGAGTCTCTACTCACAGTCACACATGCCCTTGTCACCTCGAAGATAGACTACTGCAATGCTCTCTACATGGGGCTACCCTTGAAGAGTGTGTGGAGACTACAATTAGTGCAAAATGCAGCTGCGCGAGCAGTTGTGGGCCTGCCCCGTCGTGCCCACAT
The DNA here is from genome assembly GCA_034064705.1 of Bothrops alternatus. Classification (NCBI taxonomy): domain Eukaryota; kingdom Metazoa; phylum Chordata; class Lepidosauria; order Squamata; family Viperidae; genus Bothrops; species Bothrops alternatus. The sequence continues at coordinate 905,871 of JARGCV010000116.1, forward strand.
TTCGTCAACTCTCCGCATGCTGCATTGGCTGCTATTGGTCTCCGAGCGCAATTCAAAGTGTTGGTTATTACCTATAAATCCCTTTATGGCATTGGACCAGGATACTTACGGGACCGTCTTCTGCCACATACTTCCCTTTGACCGGTGAGAGCGCACAGGGTCGGCCTCCTCCGGGTCCCGTCAGCGAAACAATGCCGTCTGGCGGGTCCTAGGGGGAGAGCCTTCTCTGTTGTGGCGCCCACCCTCTGGAACCAACTGCCCCCTGAAGTCCGCGTTTCCCCCACTCTCCCGGCCTTCCGGAAGAATTTGAAAACTTATCTATGCCGGCAGGCCTGGGGATGATTGTGATTGTGTCTGTATGATGAATGTGTTTGGGGGGTCTTTTAAATGTTTTGTTGACTCGGTTTTTGGTTTTTAAATGCTGTGATGTTTTTTTGTTCATGTTGTTAGTTGCTCCGAGTCCTTTGGAGAGGAGCGGCATAAAAATCCAATTAAAAAAAAAAATCAAAATTTGCTGGGAATTCTGGAATGAAGGATAGAGAAGTGGTTAAAGGAGTTGGCATTCTGACTGTGGAAATACAGCCTTGACAAATGATTTCTGCCATTTTTTCCCCTCTGCAATAGAAATGAGAGATGTAAAAATGAGGCCTGCATGAAGCACTTCTCTTACTTGCAAATAATGCGTGGGGACCCACAGCAATCAGGTTCATAGGTTTAGGATTGTTGCAGCTGAAAAATAATTTTGCATGAAAAGCAGAATGATAAGAATCAAAGGACTTAGAATACGTAAGCAATGAAAACTACAGGTTGTCCTCGACTTACGATCACAAATGAGCCCAAGATTTAAGTTGCTAAGTGAGAAATTTGTTAAGTGAGTTTTGCTCCATTTTACGACTTTTCTTGACAAGTAAACCACTGCAGCTGTTAAATTACTAACACAGTTGTGAAGTGATTCTGGCTTCCCCATTGACTTTGCTTGTCAAAAGGCCACAGAAGGTGATCACATGACCCCGGGACACTGCAACCATCGTAAATATGAACTAGTTGTCAAGCATCTGAATGTAAACCACATGGCCATGGGCATGCTGCAGTGGTTATAAGTGTAAAAAAATGATCATAAGTCACTTTTTTCAGTACTGTTGTAACTTTGAACAGTCACTAAATGAATTGTTGTAAATCAAGGACTACCTGTAATGCAAACGTTGGCTATAGAATGGTTATACAGCAGTGTTGCAATGAAGATGCATTGTCGCAACCCAGGGACTGAAAAGACTTCAGGGGGAAAAAATTTGCATATTTCAGAAGAACTGTAGTGAAAAACAAGCAGAGGAAATCACTTATTGTATGATTCTTTTGAAGCTTTTTTAAAAATACATCCCTTCATCAAAAGGTGTTTATTATTGGCTTCCTTGGTGATGGGGCCCAAGTTGCTAACTTTCTCTACATATAAATTAGATTTATACCTTCTTTAGTAGGAAAGCTATTGTCCCTTTTTTCTAGATGCCTTTGAAAGATTTTCATTATATTACTTTTTCCGGCTATGGTTTCTTTTATTTTTAACTGTTTCTGTGCAAGTTTTTTTTTTTAAAAAATTGTTTGTATCCTGCGTTTATTATTTTTACAAATCGTTCAAGGCACCAAACGTATCCGCCACACCTTCCTTGTCCTATTGTCCCACAACCACAAACCTATTAAAGTCAGGATGTAGACTCTTTTTTCGAGTTAAAGGTTTCAGGCAACAATGGCTTTGCTTAGGAATGATGAAGCTAGAAATCAAAATGTAGCTTTTTAAAATCTTGGTTTGGGAGCTTCCTGTTGCCAAATAACTTACACATTTTGCTCTTAAGAAGCTTCAAATAGAATTGTCCTGATAAGGAAACTGCTTGGAATAGAACATGTGGAATAGTGGTATATCTTTGAAACAGTTCTGCCAAAATATACATTTTTCTTAAAGTGGGACCATTTGTATGGGCGCTAACTCATTCTCTGGTCTTTTTCAGGAGACGATTTCCATGGAACATAATCCTTATGACAATCTTTGTAAGTAGTAGATTGATGTTACAGGTTGGGCTAAATTTAGTAGACGTGAACATGGGGAGATCTGAAATGTTGGCAATAGGGCCTAGGATAGAGATTAAAGAGAGTAATATATTTGCATTATTACAAATCTTCAGGTAAAATTTAATTCCAGATTATTAAAACACTTGGCAGGAAAATTATTTTATTGCCTCCAAACTACAAATGTTTCATTACATTCAGATGGATTATCTAAACAGTGCATCTTTCCCTTTGAAATAAATATATTCACACAGTTGCTATTGAGGAGAAAATGGCATAATCTAACACTAACAATTTGGAATTGGGGTAAAATGGAACACTAGTCCTAGGCCATTAACCAGTACAAGTTCTAGAAATCATATAATTAATACCTGTACTGAAAGATCAGCATTAATTGCCAGTTGTACATTGCACAATTTAAGGTATTAATATCAATGGCTTATGACCTAATGAAGAATGATCATTTCTCTCATTACGGACTTGTCCAATTATTAACCTCTGTATTTCTAACCTATCTATGAAAGAGCATTTCACTTGAGGTTCTTCCAAATTATGAATCTCCTTGTGAATACTTCTGCTTTTTCCTCGTCTTAGTTTTAGAATCTAAAAATTCCCACAGTAAAATATAGAGGAAAATCTCATTACTATTGAAAATGGAAGTAAGGTATAGGTTAGGGCATTCAAATATGGGATTCAAATATGTGAACAACTGGTTCTTTGTGTGGATGCCGCTTCTGGAAGTCCATTCTGGGCCTGGTCCAGAACTCATCAAAAAATTAGCTACCGGTTCTGCCGAAGTGGTACAAACCGGCTGAATCCCACCACTGGGTTAGGGTTATGCATAGGGTTATACCTGTTTGGAGTCAGGGTGGAAAAATAATACATACAGATAGATTCTTAGAGGCTTTCTAAGGAAAGCGAGGATAACAGATTTTCATTCACATTTCTTTCTGGTCCACAGTAAAATACATAGGAAAATACAGTTACCAATATAAATGAAACTTGGGATAGGATCAGCATTAGAGATAAGCCTACTTGGAGTCATAGCTAAAAACTAACCCTAGGGATAGATTCTTAGACATTTTCAGAGGACATTGAAGGTAACAGCTTTTCGTTCAGAGCTATTAATGGACAGCAGTAAACAGCATGGAAAAATCCTATTGGCATTGGAAATGAAACTAGAGTTAGTGCTAGGGTAAGGTCTGCTTGGAGTCATGGCCGAAAACTAATACTAGGGATAGATTCTAAGCTGTTTCCTAAGGAAACCATTATTGAGAGCTTTTTGTTTGGAGTTGTATCTTGTCCACAGTAAAATACATGAGAAAATCCCATTGCCATTGAAAATGAAACTAGCGTTAGGGTGACGTCTATTTGGAATCATGGCTGAAAACTAATGCTAGACATAGGTTTTTAGTAGTTTTCCATAGAAAGCGTCAGTTATGGTTTCATTTCAGACTTGTTTGTGGTCCAAATAAAAATGCATGGGAAAATGCCATTGCCATTGAAAATGAAACTAGGGTTAGGGTTAGTCTACTTGGAGTCATGCCCAAAAATTAATGCCAGGGATAGATTCTGAGTAGTTTTCTAAGGAAAGCATCACTGACAGCTTTTCTTTGGGACTTGTTTGTTTTCTAGGGTAAAATACATTAGAAAATCCTATTGCCATTTAAAATGAAACTGGTGCCATGGTTAAGGTTATGATTAGGGTAAGATCAGACAGTCCTGCAGTGTTTTTCGTCCACATTCGAACAGACTCTCTAAATTATTTAGATATCATAATTTTTATATTCATTGCACTTTTTGGTTATCATTCCTTCAGCAAATGTTAGTGACTTCATCTTATTTTGTTCAAAAAAGATGTGTTTAATTTTGTATCATCCACTTCACCAACACCGTATTTTGAATGATAGTTGTTGCCTTTTTGGCTATGCAGTAATGATATTTTAAAAATTATGAAGTAAAATACATTGATGTAGGAATTTGCTTTTACTATATCTGTCCATATAACAGCTCAATTTCTATGGAATATATTTCATTGAACAAACTGCATTTTTAACAGGACTATTTATTCTTGCCTAAGATGATACACTGGCAATTCACTAAAAAAAAAAAAATCTTGATCTGGGCTTGCTTGTTAATTTGTGTTTGTTCACTTCTGAATGGGAATGGAAAAAGTTGCAATGGAATAATAGATATAGCCAAGATGCACGTAATGTTTTGCTAATTTTGTTTTCTGTTTTGCTTTTCTCCCTAGACATTGGCTTTGGGATTTATGACAGGCACCATTGCTAGGTACTGTGCAAGGGAGTAAATGAGAGTGATAATGTACAGTGGGGATAAACAAGCTGGATTTTCTCAAAAAATAATGGCAAAGTATCAAATAATTATTAGTAGAAAATGGATAGGCTTGTGAAATAAAGCCTCTTATATCCTTAAAATTACCAATAAGCTCTTTTTTCAGTTTTGGTTATAAATACATCATTGTCATCAGTTGTTGGGCATTGTCTTAGGAGATTTTATTATAGTTTTGTCATTGGCTCTTGGATGGCTAAGGCCTCTTTTACTATAAAAATAAACCAGATTTCCCTCTTGTGTAAGATTTTGTACTAGAACCACTGTAGAATTTGTATCTGGAAACATTCTGAAGAAAGATTGAATGGCTTTATTTAAGAACCTATTGTATTTTAAAATAACTGTTGAAAAATAGCACAGTAACATTTCTGGAAAAGTTCTGCCCATTTCTTAATAAAGTGAGATTAGAATGAGCCATGTGTTGCATGAGAATATTTTTGAAGTTTCTTCAAAAACTATAGCGTCTTAGAATGGTGTCAAGAATGTTCATGTCATCTATTTATCCTATAATAGTGCCAGTAATTGATACAAATTGATAGTGTTTATTTTTAAGAAGTATACTGGCCTGGATTGAGAATATCTGACTTCTCTTATTCCAGTTTTTGCAGTCAATCAGAGGCCTTTCTTGGTATCCATTGATGATTGCAAGTAGAAGTTTGAATAACCTCATTATGATCACTTTCCACATGGCTTATAAGAATTTTCATAATCTCAATATTTATATTCATAAAATATCCTAAAGGCCTTTTTAAAAATCCCTTTTTTTGCAGCATGCATGAGACCAAAGCTGTAATCCTTGCCATGATCATCACTACAGTTATAACAGTCACTGTCACTGTTTTCTCTTTCCAAACAAAGGTGAGTTATCTTGTCATTTTAATACAGTGAAAAAGAGCAAATGGGATAGTCAAGAATGAGTAAAACAAGAGGGATAATCAAGAATGAATTGGTGCAGAATACTGTACAAAAGTGAGTGACTACTATAAAAGAAGTACTCTGAGATGGTTTAATTATGTAGCGAGAACTAATAAAGATCAAACTACAAAACAAGTATATGAAGAAAGAATGTAGGTTGAGAGGAAGGGAAAAACCAAAGGGGTCATGATGGGATGGAGTTGATGAGATCCTAAAAGAGAGGTAAGAAGTTTAAGGAACAAAAGGAAGTGTGTGAAGCAGTATATGAACATGGTGGAAGCAAGGATGGAAAATGTGAAGAAGTAGTGCATGGTGTTAGTAGAAGCTAGATCAACACGTTCAATTTTTTCTTTTTTTTCTTCTCTCATGACATGTCTTTAATTTCTTTGACTCATTTCTTACTCATATATTGGCTATCTTATGTACTGTATGTATGTATTGGGCAATAAAATGCTGCGATGTATCATTCTCATTGGCAGGTGGATCTCACAACCTGGACTGGTTTTTTCTGTATACTGGCGATTGTCCTCTTTGTGACTTCTATCATCACCACTGTTGTCCTGGTATACAAATATGTAAGTGGCTGGAATGGATGACTGGCTTTCAAAAGCATCTACATATGTTTACATTTGGAACATACTTGCTTTAATTGGAAAGCTATGACAGATAATGAATGCCTCCATATTTTTTTTTAAAGAATTGATGCCTCTTCACTTGACTGAGGCCTTAACACACGGGTGTCAAACTCGCCACGTCACGTATCGTGACTTTTTTTTTTTTTTTGCATTGCCAGAGCTGGGGTGGGCACAGCCTCCGTATGATGCAACCAGCCCATGGGCCAGCAGTTTGACACCCCTGCCTTAACAGATCCTTTCTATTCATATTGTGTTGTCCCTTAATAATGTCAATGGGGTTGTCACTGACTTAAACTTTCTCTTGCAGAGATATGTAATTAACCGGCTCTTACTTACCTTATTCAGATCTATTGGGTCCATATGCTTTATTCAGCCATTTGTGCCATCATCTTTACCCTGGTTAGTAAAGAATTATTTTCTATTGCCCTGAGATGCTTTTTATGAAAAATAATAGATGTACAGCACTTTGAACACTCTTAAGTGCTATGTAAAATAAAATTATACAGTTAAGTCCTCAACTTACAGCCACAACTGAGTCCAAAATTTGCTAAGCAAGACATTTGTTAAATGAGTTTTGCCCCATTCTGCGACCTTTCTTGCCATAGTTGTTAAGTGAATCACTGCAGTTGTTAAGTTAGTAACACGGTTGTTAAGTGAATTAGGTTTCTCCATTGACTTTGCTTGTCAGAAGGTCACCAAAGGGGATCACATGACCCCAGGACACTGCAACCGTCATAAATATGAGTCAGTTGCCAAGCGTCCAAATTTTAATTGCGTGATCACGGGGATACTGCAATGATTGTGTGAAAAGTGGTCCATTATAACTTTGAACGGTCACTAAGTGAACTGATGTAAGTTGAGGACTCCCAGCAGCTTAGCCGCTCATTTCCAAACTGGCAATGATTCATCAGAGGCAGCCTTTCATTGACCTGTCATAAATAATAATAGAAAATGCCTGAGAGACAGATGAAGTTGAAGAAAATGCCAGAAGTGCTTTGACTTTAGCCGTTCAAACAAAATATCAGGATTTATTGGTTAACGCAAATTACATCTAATAAAGTTGAGCTTTCCCAATAAAAGGAAATTGGCACTGTATATTAATAGCACGTGGGGGATTTGCTATAATTTGTAAATTATTTGATGTAATGGAACCACTTCTTTGAGCACTTCCAATTAAAATATGGAGAGTTTAAAAAGTGGATCATTAAGAAGCATCTCCCCTCTTGGTGTGAATTATAGAACTGTTTTCTAACTTGTATGTACGTTTTCACTGTGTGTACCATTTTGGTACATTAAAAATTTACTGCATTAAATTAAATTTTAAAAAGATCTGAAATTTTGAAATGAAGCCAAGGAATCCAATAGACAAAGAGTAATGTTGGTAGGATCACAAAAAACCATATTGAGCGACACATTTTAAATGAAGGAACTGATGAAGGATGCAGGGCAAGAAATGATTGGCTGGACACTTGCATCTTTAGAGGTATTTTTTTTTTTGAATGATAAGACTAATTTCTTCTTTCTGATTTCCTACAGTTCCTTGCATATGATACCCAGTTGCTCTTGGGGAATAAGAGGTTTTCCATCAGTCCTGAAGATTACATTTATGGAGCAATTCAAATCTATGTAGATGTCATCTATATCTTCCTTTCTTTTTTAAGACTTGGAAGCAGACATTAAGGGATTTTTTGGGGGGGGCTACTTAAGGAACATGTTTACAGAATATTAGTATCTTTGCCTTCCCCCATATGAATCTGCTTTTGAATAATATTATCATAACACATACTTACAAATTTCCATATTGCTTTTATTTTACTATACTGTGTGAAAGCTTTGTATATTGTATGGAAACTCATGTATTAAGTATATGGGCTGAACTCAAAGTTCAATAAACTTAAGTCCCCTGAAATAATAATTATACTGTCAATGTATGTCCTATGAGCTGCATTTGGGATTAATTAGATTTTCCAGGTTTAGACCTAAGATTTTCTGCACCAGCATCCATGCCAAAGCTCTGATCTGTAACTATTAAAATTAGAGTAATTCTTCGGTTAACATAAAGCAATACAACTAGTATATTAATGTAGCATACAGCATATAGCCAAAATGTTACTATTTTTTCTTCATAGTACATCTACATGTACTATAAGGAGGCTTGTTCATAGCTGTTATTAGAATTCCTAAATTAGACCAGAGGTTCCTGTAGGTTCCTGTAGGTGTCGCCAAATTTGGTGACTTTAAGACTTGTGGACTTCAACTCCCAGAATTCTTCAGCCAGCCATAAAGTCCACAAGTCTTAAAAGTTGCCAAGTTTGGAAACCACTTCTCTAGGTCAAGATTCTGTTTTACACAGAGGTTTCTTGGATGCTGTTACCTGTAAGAATGTCAAAAGACAGGGCTGCTGTTGTTTTTCAGTGGTTGAAAGAGATGAATCCTCTAGTAATATTTTACTGTGCACTTCTAGGAAGTTACTGCACGCTATTAAAACATTATTTACAGCTTTTGCATCACAGGTTGTGAGAGCCCTGTCTCACACACAAAGGGTAGAAGGTGAATCTCCTAGAAAATAGATGATGGCAGGAGTAACTTCTGAGGCAGACAACATGAAGATCCAGAGGGCTTCTGGGTTGACATCTCCAGTCTTTCAGCCTGCAGACTGTCATTTGTTATACTAGTATTACAAATAAATTGTATGTTTTTCATATATAGTACTGGCATTTTATTTGTAATTCTTTTATTAATGATTGCCACATGAAACCTGACTTTTTCAAGCTGCTGCTTTGGGGGGGGAAGATCCCAATGGATAAATAACTAAATGGTCTTCTATCATTGCGCTTTCTTTCCCGACTAATTTTACAAGAAACCATTAAGGTGCAAACCACCTTAGACCTATTTGCGAAATTGCAATTTAATTTTGTTTGTTTTTTAACATGCACTGGCCTTATAAGTTACATATTATTTGTGAAGTGGGAGGTGCTCAGATTGTTTTTATACTACAAATATCCAACTAAGAATAATACATTTTAAGTGAAAAACATGCATTTAAGAATATTGGTGTTTTGGGGGAGGGTATACCTTACTAATGAGAATAAAATTCAAGTTCAAATAATGGGAAAGATTTTGCATAAACTATGTTATTTATTTCCTATAATTATACTCCTGCAGTTCCAGAGCAAGCAGAATCAGGACCATAATGTTCAGAATAGGTCTATTTCTGGAGGAAATAGCTCTTAAAATCTGCATATTTATCTTTAGGCATTTCCACACAAACAATGTAAAGACAAACAGGGCAAATACCGGTTCACAGACTGATTAAAATTCACCTGTGAATACTAATCTATCCATGTCATATAAATTCTCATTATAACCATTTGGGTGAAAGTAGGTAAAGAAAATTTGCAACAGGAAGAAAAATATGTGGAGAATAAATCCTTCAAAGGTTTCAAAAAAGAAGCCTTAGTGATTTCACTTGCAGTCAATTGTATTTGTTGTGTAATATTTAAACAATGAATGATACATGGAACTGACTTAAAGTGACATCTGTTTCGTTTGTCTTGTGTCATAGAACCATGTTACCATTATACTACGAATTGGAAGCTGTGAGTTCAGTTGGGCCAATGTTGCATTATGATGACATAAATAAACACAATTTTTTTAATGAGATGTAAAAATAGTAGTAACAATTTGTCAGCAATTACTGGAAACAGAATTTCCTTCCAACAATGTACTGTTCAATTTGATACATTAAAAAGGACCCTGTAATTTTATCATTATTTTTAGGATCCTAAGATTAGGCTAAAACCTGCATGTAAAATCTGGGTGTCATCTTGCCTAGCTGTTGAAATGGAACCAATTAGCTTGCAAATCACTCAAAACTGCAAGTTTGCTTGGATTCTTCTTAAGTATCTGTAATAAACTAACCCACACTTTAAAAATTTTCAAATATTTAATGAGTTCAATATTTTACATAAATTTTGGTAAGATAGAATGGTGTGATCTGGTTTCATTTGCTACCCAGAATATGATGGGATATAACTGAAAGAACCCACAATTATTCAGAAAACATGGCTCAAAAAAAATAAAGTATAAGTGGTTTTGTTGGATTCTCATGACCCACATGATCACAGCTCCTGCGATTTCATCTTCATTTATCCAGATTTAGCATGAAATCCCTTCAAAGCAAGAAAAGCACAATACACTTAAAGCCAGGCCGCTGTTTCTTGCCTGAGATACCCCTGATGTACTGTAGAGGATTATTGCAGTAATCTTGATGGTAATTTATTGATAACTTTGATCCATAGAAATGCAGACTTGAGAAATTGGAACTGCTCTGCAGCACAATACTCTGCTCCAATTAAGTGGAGGAAGGATTCTCAAAGGAATTTGAGAATCTGAAGGCAGTAACTTAATGATTGAAGTGTACAGTTCAACTAGTCTTAGTGTCTAGATGCTTTTCTGTTCTTGGGTCAAATTATCTTCTTTATTGGCTGCCATCATCTGTCGGCGACCTTTCATCCGTTTCACACGTTTCTTTTCCACTTGTCTCTTAGCAAGGAAGAAAAGGGCGAATGCAGAGGGAACACCAATGACCCTAAGGGGATTAAAATAAGCTAAAATCACCTGGGATTTGGATTGAAAAAGACATGAGGTTCCAAAGAGACAACTAACTCCTCCCCCTGCACTAAAAAATGGAATTGTATTTAGTTTTCTATTTACTTAATACAAGTTAAGGAATTTGTGGGAAATATAAGAAATCTAATTTTAGAGTAGGAAGATAAAGGTTCTAGGCCTACAGCTCACTATGGAGCTCAACAGGGTGATTTTTGGCCAGCCACTGTCTCACAGAATTGATTCTTGAAAATTAACATACATACCATCGTTGATTTCCAAAAGAGATACAAAGATCATTCTTTTTGCTAACAATTAGGATTAAGCCAAATTTTATCATCTTTTTTTTTTTGAAATGGAGAAAAGATTTCAGAGTAGGAATGGGAACAAGAAACTCCCAAAGGACAAATCACTTCTACTATTAAAATTCTCCAAGGTTTTAATAGGGTTTCTTTCAGTGTCAAAATGGCCAAATTTTGATGTACAAAGTTGGGCCATTACAGGAGATTTAAAGGGTGAGAACTATAGCGGTTTGCTTCCTTACCCCATTAAAAAAAAATGCTGAAAGTAAGCCACTACAAATCAGTCATTTTGTCATTAAATTCTGCTAACACAACCTCAGAAGGAAACCATGGGATGCCTACCTTGCTTTAGATCACAGAATCATAAAAGCAATGCTCACCAAGCAATAGCAACTGGATTTGGAGAGGTCTTGAACCTTCTTGAGGGAATATATTCTACATGTCTATGTGGTTGTTCATCAGGCTGTGCTTTCTTCTGCATGTCTTCCAAACACCTTGGACTACTGTGAAAAGATTGAGCATCCATTGGAAAAGGCACCATTATGCATGGCAGCTGTTTCAAACTGGCAGGAAGGAAGCCTGTAAACGAAACAAGAAAATGCCAACACATGGAAAACCTGGTGTGCACAATGGTTAAAGTGCAGTAATGTAGGCAAACTCTACTCACAGTCTGGAATTCAATACTGACAGGGCTCAAGGTTGACTCAGCCTTCCATCCTTTTAAAGTTGGTAAAATGACCCAGATTGTTGGGGGCAATAGGCAAATAATGCTTCTACATTGCAAATTGCCATTGTAAATGTGGGCTGCTGAAGGAGATGAGTTCTAGTCTTTTTATTTTTCCTTCCTAGGTTTGTTATTGTCTATTTTGAATGTAAATGTGGTTTATGTGGTTTCTGTAAGTAAACCAGGCTCAGAGATAGCAAGAATTTCACAATTATAGCATGTAGTCATAATTGGACCAATGTAGTGGGGCATTACAAAGCGTTAAAACAGTGGCTGTAGAAAATCCATCGTACCACTTTTGCATGTGCAACCTTTGGCCTGCAGGCTGCATGCGGCCCTGGATAACTAGTAATACAGTCCCACAAGATCGTAAATATAAAAATACAAAGGAAGTTTGTTATTTATTTATATCAATTTGATTATATATTTTATATGTGGTCCAAGACAATTCCTCTTCACAGGGTTGGACACCCATGCTCTAAGTCATGGCTTGCTTAAACCTATGATAAACTCAAATGGACTAGATGCACGTCAGTCTAAGCCATAATCCCCAAACCTCAGTGTCTGGCATTTGACCCTCCTTCACACATAATAAAATACTGAAAACCAAAGCTGCCACATTATTTGAGCAAATCATTCTCTCTTAGCTACTCTACCTCCAGGACAGAAAAAGTACTTCTGAAAAGTACTTTTAAACAAATTAGTAAGCAAGGAGGAAGTCTTTCTTTCACCTGCAGAAAGAGCTGTGGAGGTGACCTTGGAGAAACTATTCAAGAGATTGTACAACACGTGCAAAAATATGCTTTGAGTCTGAGAAAGGGAAAGTATGAGGAAGAGACGTAGACTATTTTTCCCTGATTCTCTGCAATATAAGAGGGAGGGATGGACGGGAAAAAAATAGCCAGGCTCTCAAGAAAACTGTTCTTCTATAGCCTATATTCCGGTTCAATGTGTAGCGTCTGTTCAAGATCACCCTCCACTCTCAAGAAACAATTAAACCTGGGCTGTTGGTTTGAGTTTCGAGCTTGGCGATTTGGCTGCAAACGTTTCATCTCCATACGGGAGAACAGAATCAATCTGAATCCATTCAAAGCGCACTGAAGGTGTCCCCCCGAATGGAGACGAATGGCGATTTGATTTGCAGCCAAATCGCCAAGCTCGGAGATTAAACCAACAGCCCAACTACCATCCCGAGCTACTAATATTAAACCTTTCACTTAGCTCGCCCGAGCCAACCTCCCTTCTTTCCGCTACTGGGACGCCCAAAAGTCGCGCCTTTCCTACCGAGCTTTCCAAGGCAAAGAGATGCCATCTTGACGTGAACTTCTCCCCCTACTTCCTGCTGGGTAGCAAACTACGGGGGGGAGGAACTACAACTCCCATGACGCCCTTCGCCTCCTTGAACGAACGGCGGTGAAAGGCCGAAGGGTAATTCCCAGTCACGTCAGACGAGGATTACATTGACGCTTCGTTTAGAATGTGAAAGTAGCGAATGAGGGAGACTGTGTTGGCAGCTCCGATTGGCTAGTGTTTTTTTTCGTTCTTTCGTGAGATTGGCACCAGTACTCTGGCTCCTCCCCCCGCCACAGGGGGCGGGAGCAAGGAAGAGAGTCCCGAGCAGGACCGTGGGGACGCGTGTCCGGTGACGGCGGGAGGTTGGAGTCAGCATGGCGGAGCCCGGAGAAGGGGAAGAGGTAGAGCCGGTGTCCGAAGCGCTGTTGCTCATGGCCAGCGGTGATGGGGAAGAGGATGCAGAGGAGATCGTGGAGGTGGTGGATCTCGAGCCGTCTGGACCGGGTAAAGGAAAAGAGAGCGATTGGGTAGGACCCTGGAAACCAAGGGTTTGACGCAAGGCACGAGACTAGACGATGGGGTTTGGGGGAGAAAAACTGTCCCGGACGTCAGGAAAACTAGTGGAGTGGCATGAGTTTTTTTTTTTCTTAGAAGGAAAGATGATGATGATTACAGTTGTTAACTGTTTAAATTGCGTTCTTATAGAAAATACTTCCTTTTAAAAGACACGTAGCAAAACAAGTAATGTTTCAGATAGGTATTTGTTCGCAAGAAACATAGTCTAACATTCTTTCTAAGGTAGTCTCAACTCGCGTCAGTTCACTTAATGACCCTTTGAAGTTACAGCGGCACCGAAAAAAATGACTTATGACCATTTTTCACACTTATGACCGTTGCAGCATCCCCAGGGCCATGTGATTTACATTTGGATGCTTGAGACCTGACTCTCATTTATGACAGTTGCAGTGTCCAGGGGTCACGTGATCACCTTTTGCAATCTTCTGGCAAAGTCAGTGGGGAAACCAGGTTCATTTAACAACCGTTTTATAATTTAGCAACTACAATGATTCACTTAATAAATGTGGCCAAAAAAAATTGTAAAATGGGGCAAAGTCACTTAACAAATTTCTCACTTAGCCACATAAACTTTGGGCTCAGTTGTGGTCGTAACTCGAGGACTGCTGGAGAGGGATTTTGGAAATGGAACTTGGATATTTTCAAACTGCTTTCTCTGTGAGGCAGTTTTTTGACTTGTGCTTTTTTAAAATTGAAACAGAGAAGTGGCTTTATTTTCCTTCTTTAGAAGGGTTAATGGAGAGGTCAAATGGATTAATGAGAGAACAGAGAGATCTGTTACTACATCTGTTTCACATATGAATCTAAGGAAGAAGAGTTGGCTGCTGGGTAATTTTAAAACTGCCTTTTTCTCTCACTGCAGATGATCTGGCTGATGAAATAGAAGATGTGGATTTAGAAGAAGATTCTGCTTGGGAGGAAGATGAGGGGGTGGAAGAAGGCATGGAGGCTCAGGATGACAGTGAGGTCACATTCTCTAAGCATACAGGTGAGCTATTAAAGGGATAAGAGAATGGCTTTTTCCTTTGTTAGTTGCTGCCCCAAATTAAATGCTTTGTCATTTAGAAGCTCTGGAGGATTCTGCTAATTGGTTATGAACTGCCAAGGCAGGAGCTGAGCAAGAAGTTTAGAGTGCAAATCTTTCCCATGAATCAAAAAGATGGATTCTTATATATATATGTGTGTGTGTATATCAACATACTTTCCATTGCCTGTATTTATGATAGCCAAATGCATGTGCACAGACTCATTCTGTGCTGTCTCTTTACCATGTATGGAGGGACATCAAGTATACACCAAATTTTATGTTGTATATGTGTTCAGTGTGATGGTCACTGATCTCTAGCACAATTGGTTGGTGTGGATCGTTTATTTATCACTGACTTGTATCGGTACCTACCGTATTAATGGACCAACTTTTACTTATTATAATTACTTCCATCCACAGTTTAAGTGAAACTTGTCAGACCAGCATACAAGGAATATAAACAATTGTAAATAAAAGTGCAATAAATATATTGCAAAACTCAAAGAACAACAGAATTATCCATTGTCTTCTAGGATTTTTTCCTCACAGAATAGTTGATAGTTAACAGCAATTTGATATGCCAGAAAAAAGGGATCCATGGTTCTTTTCTCTTAACGTCCTCCCTCTCTCTTTAACATACTTTCCACAGGGCTGTTGGCAATAATGATCTATAGGTTACAAACTACAAGGACTAAACTAAAATCACATGATATGGCTCACTGTAATGTTTGAATCAGGCCAATAATGGCTTGCTCTGGAGTTCTATCTTGCCCATTGAAATCAAGCAGCGGTAATGTGAATTGTGCTGGATTCTATTCTAAGCTGAAAATAAAATATGTCTTAAATGACTAGCTATTCCTTAGCAACAAAACATGTGATATTCCTTATAGAATAGATCAGTGTTTCTCAACCTTGACAATTTTAAGACATGTGGACTTCAAGTCCCAGAATTCCACATTGCTGGCTGTGGAATTCTGGGAGTTGAAGTCCACATGCCTTAAAATTGTCAAGGTTGAGAAACACTGGAATAGATTAACACTTGAAGAAGAACTATGTCAAATTTCTTCGTTGCTTTTCTTAAAGTGCTGCTGGATCTTTGAAACAAAAAAAGAGAAAGAGCTGGCTTCTATGGTATTTTGCTGGGTTTCTATTTGGAGGTTTTCTCAAAGACAAATCCAGTTCTAGCTTTAAGCAGATAAGCTAAAGTCTTAGAGGACAAGTGTCCTTTCCTAGACTTTGGCTTTCATTCATTTGATTGTTCTGAATTCATTGACTACCTTTGTTTACAGGAGATTTCTTCTATTACGATTGTTCTGTTAATTCTCCACAGCTTCAGTTTTCTGTGTCAGTCTTGACCCAAAGACCAACACTCTTGCTGTGACAGGTGGTGAAGATGACAGGGCCTTTGTGTGGCATGTCAGTGATGGCGAGCTCCTTTTTGAGTGTACAGGTGAGGTGTGCCAAAAGCAGAAATCTCTGCAGAGTGTATTGGCTGGCAACATTGTTTCCAATAAATCTCACATTATCATACTTGCAAAAACAACAGGTATAGTAAACATATTTTTGGTATCTTGATCAAAAGGCATATAGATTTCTTGATCTATGCGCCTTTTGAGTCAGTGGCAAGACATCGAAAAAAAGGAGCCAGCTTCCATATCCCATATAAGATGGATTAATTTCTCCCCACCTAATTTTTCCTTTTAGCATTCAAGTCACTAACCAATCAGATGTCACTGCAGTGATCATAAGCAGGAAATATCTATTTCAGCCAATGTTCCCCTATTTTCCTTCCAGAAGTAGTATTGACTCTCCAAGACTGATGGCATGTGGTAGATCTGTCTGCACTGAATTTATCTAATGCCCCTTTAAAGCCATCCAGGTTACTGCAGTAGGTTTACACTCTTAGCGGGGGAAAGTTTATAATTGATGGAATAAGGAGATACCAGCTGGACATTCTGGAATTGCGGGACAAGAAATAGTAATGCTAAAGCTTAAATTAAGGCCCAATTCACCTTACTTTTGCAGCCATTTGCCATACAAATCAGTTCTTCCACCATTTGGGCTCTCTAAAACCTGCCTGTTCCAAAGCATGATCATTTTCTTCCCACTGTCTCTAGGTCACAAAGATTCTGTCACTTGTGTTGGTTTTAGTTATGACTCCACTTTCGTGGCCACGGGTGACATGGGTGGACTCATTAAAGTCTGGCGAGTCGATGCCAAAGAAGAGATTTGGTCTTTCGAAGTGGGTGACTTGGAGGTGAGCCTGTGAGTGTCATGGCAAAAGCTTTGCCTGAAAAAGGCAACTGACATTCCCAATGAAAAGCGAAGCAAACTTGATAAATTATGGTGGCGCTATCCTTAGAGATGGTAGTACCTTTTTTGTAACCCACACAGTTTTGCTAGAGTTGTACCAATAAAGAAGAATATTTGCAGCTCAAGGTTGAAATGAGGGGTCTTTGATGCTCTCTGAGCTTGGTTTCATGAAACATCTGCAAGAAAACTAAGCTTAGAGAGTACCAAGGGCCCTTCATGTGTTAAGAGTAGGTATATTTTATCTTCTTTTTCACTGGTGGAGGGGCTTTAAGGAGCAAAAGCATTGTAAGTCATCTAAAGATGTCCAAAACACTCTTTAGAGCAGCGGTTCTCAATCTGTGGGTCGCGACCCCATTTGGGGTCGAACGACCATTTCACGGGGGTCACCAAACGCCGCAGTCCGCCATTTTTTTCCCCTTTTCTCCTCGGCCGGCGCAGGGGGCAGCACCGCGCATGCACAGGGGTAGCACCGCGCATGCGCGATGGGCGCCGTGCATGCGCGGTGCAGTTCGGGGTCGCGCCGCGCATGTGCGGTACAGTTCGGGGTCTCGGCCTGAAAAAGGTTGAGAACCGCTGCTTTAGAGTCCTCCAACATCCCTTCCGCCTGGGGAGATACTTAGGGGACAGAATAGAGGCCTAAGCTGCAATTCTTAAGATGCCAATTCTACTCTTAAACTTCTCCAAAGCTGAAAATACGTTTTAAACATCCCAAGAATTTGTCCCCTCTTACTTGTGAGATGAAATCATCTCTGCTATGTTCTCTATAGCTCCCAGACAGAGTAGGAAGGCAAACATGGTCCACGTCAAAAAAGAAAAAGAAAAAAAAGACTGTTTCCACCTGTCCTGACTAGTTCCTGTTTCACTGAGGTAAAATGCTGGAAAACTTGAAAGACCATAAAATGGTATATGCGGTTTTTCTCCTTATTGAAGAAGATTGCTTTCCTTGCATGGTTTTCGGGAAGTATAAAATGTGGCCTTTTCAGAATTGGATGAGATCCATCACTCCAAAAGAAAATTGTCACTCCGGGTGAGGCAAGGAAGCGGGGGGAGGGGAAATGAGCAAGTTACCTCTGCATCCACCACCTCCACCATCCAGTGAAGCTAATTTAGAAACCTGACTTACATCAAGCCCCTTTCTACTAAATGGTTCTTTATAATAAACTGTGATCTTTCAGATGTTATTTATTCTAGTGCAGGGGTAGGCAACCTTGGCTCTTTTATGACTCATGGACTTCAACTCCCAGAATTCCTGATACAGCTGGCTCGGGAATTCTGGGAGTTGAAGTCCATGAGTCATAAAAGAGCCACGGTTGCTTACCCTTGTTCTAGTGCATTAGAATAGCCTTATATAATTATGAGCTTCCTGGGTGATCTCTAGGAAGCCTGTAACTCTTTAAGATGCTATTTGAATCCAAGATAATAAACTTTTTAGAGATATGCTTAGGTTTTAGCTGATAATTTCTCACACTGGCAGAATTCACACTTGACACTAAGCCATAGTGTATATATGTGTTGCTTTGACTTAGCGCACATGAACCCAAGAATTATATTTTTTATGGTTTTTAACATAAACTGTGTGACTCTAGCCAATGTAAAGTATTTGAATACTCTGGTTAAAATAAACTGGGTCGTAAATGAAACAGGTGAAGAATGTGTTGATTGACTGGACAAACAGCCATTTTCTTTCTAGCTTTGCTCCTTTCCCAATCTGTGGCTTACTTTCTTCTTCCAGTGGACAGAATGGCACCCCCAGTCCCATGTCCTTCTGGCTGGCACAGCTGATGGCAACTGCTGGATGTGGAAGATCCCTAGTGGAGAATGCAAAACCTTTCAAGGGCCAAATTGTCCAGCTACATGTGGCCATGTCCTCCCTGATGGTAAGGAGTATTGTTTTTGATGTTAGAATTGCTTCAGGAATGGGACTACCCCAAACTTTGCACTTCTGAACCCATCCTCTATTTCCTTTCACAACGAGAAACAACATGGGGTGAGGTTTTTTTTGGGAATTTTGGTATAGAGGTGGGAAAGTCCATGGGCCTCTTTAAAATTAAATTTATCTGGATACCCTGGAAAGTGACTAACACAAAAATGCTTCATGCAGGGAGAAGGGCTGTTGTCGGCTATGAAGATGGAACAGTGCGCATTTGGGACCTGAAGCAGGGCAACTCACTGCATGTTCTGAAAGGTACCAAATGTGGAAGAAACCTTCAGCTCACCGGAGCATAATACCTGTATCCTGGTCATCTCACCCCTGCTTTAAAAAATGGGTCTTTTGCCCATTTCTGTTGCTTTAGATTTGCCTGTAAAGTAGGGTAAGCCTCATAGAAAAATCTATTTTCATATCTCCTCCTTTTGAAGGATAGTGAAAACCGGATACAGGTTCTCAAAGAAATACAGAATACAAAGTTACTGATAAGGCTGGTCAGTTAACTGTATATTTCATTGTGCAGCCAGCTCAGGTTTCCATTTCTGTGTAGTTCAGCAAGCTGGAAATACCAGGAGTACTTCATACTCAAATTGGCTCTGAGGTATAGTCATAGATCAGGGGTGTCAAACTCAATTTCATTGAGCATTGCGGTTGCCCTCGGGGGGGGCTGGGTGAGTGTGGCCTACTGGGTGGGCGTGGATGGAGTGGGTGTGGCCTACTAGGTGGGCATGGCCAGCTTTACATCGTTCGTGTCAAGGGTGCCTGTGAAACCTGGGCAGGAGTGGGACAGATCTGAGGGTCTCTGGCAGAAGGGGGTGGGCCTGGGGCAAACGCCAAGGCATGGTCCATTTCTAAATTCCTCACAAAAAGTGACACCTCTCCGGCATGCACCCATGTGGGGCTGACACAGCAGGGTCTGGTTCCTCGCTGTTTCTAGACGGCCTTGTGGAGCTAAGACTGAATGCATTTCAGCATAGATGGCCACCACAAAATTGTACATTGGCTCCCGGCCAGCCTGGGCCAGGGCCAAGGCAGCGGGGGCCGTTCCCTCACTGTTTCCAGGATGGCTTCGCTGGCCACATGAAACCACTTTGCGGGCCGCATCTGGCCCCTGGGCCTTGTGTTTGACATGTCTGTCATAGATTATTATTTTTTTAGGGGAAAGCAGAAAATGAATAAATCAGCATTGTGAGTTTACATCACTAACGAGGCATTGTGGTGTTTCTGTTCACAGAAAACAGGAGTTTGAGAATCAAGATGTTAGCCACGATAGCACCTGGAAAAGGAAACCTTAACAGGCCCTTTCATTGGCTGTGTGTTCTTGGTCTTTCAGGTAATGAGGGGCACCAGGGCCCTCTAACGTGTGTGGCCAGCCAGAAGGATGGCAGTCTAATCCTGACAGGTTCTGTTGACTGCCAGGCCAAGCTGATAAATGCTGCAACTGGAAAGGTGAGCACTTCCTTCCCCCTTCCTATTAGTTGTCCAGATGTGCAAAGTATCTGCTTGGTTCATTTAGATAGAATTGTTTAGTAATGCTGACAGTTACCGGTAATACTTTTGTCCCAAGTTTACTTCAAGGTTTTAACTTTCTTCCCCCATTATTTATCCAGTTATCCTTTGAACTCATTTGAAGAGAATGAAAATGCTGCTCCAGAGTTACCCAATCAACTTCTCTGGCGGGTGGGGATTTGAGCCTGGGCTCTCTAGTCCCTGGGCCAGTTTGGTACAGTGGTACCAAGCTAGAAACTGGGAGACTGCAGTTCTAATCCTGCCCCAAGTATGAAACCAGCAATAGCAATAGTACTTAGACACCGCTTCACAGTGCTTTACAACCCTCTCTAAGCGATTTACAGAGTCAGCATATTGTCCCCCAACAATCCGGGCCCTTGTTTTACCGACCTCGGAAAGATGGAAGGCTGAGTCAACCTTGAGCAGGTGAGACTCGAACGGCCAAACTGCAGGCAGTCAGCAGAAGTATGTACGACGCTAAGAAAAAGAGAAAAAGGCATGTCTCGAGCAGAGGTTTGAAGCTGCAGGACACAGCTCGACAAACTCTTGAGTTTATTGCTTCTTATATACTTGTTACATACATAGGCTCTACCATTAAATGCTGACATAAAGTTTTCTGGTAACACATTACCTGATCAAAGACCAAGTAAAGAACAAACAGGAGAAGGAACTAACAAAGGCAGGAAGAGATAGGAAGTAACTTAAGCATATTTAGATAGGTGAGGCATTAAGTCAAAAGTGTATGACCTTCTAGCTCAGGGGTTCTCAACCTTGGCAACTTTAAGACTTCTGGACTTCAACTCCCAGAATTCCTCAGCCAGCTTTGCTGGCTGAGGAATTCTGGGAGTTGAAGTCCAGAAGTCTTAAAGTTGCCAAGGTTGAGAACCCCTGTTCTAGCTGCTTCATTAGGACAAAGGGTATCAAAAGGTTATGAGGTTTGGGGGGGGGGAAGCATGGCAGTTTGCTGCGCCTGCATTTTTCCCCACAGAAGTAATCTGCAATACTGCATTCTAACCACTGCACCACCACAGCGCAACAAGGCGCTTTTGTGTCAGTCGCGCTCTCTCAGCCAATGGCAAACCACTCCTGAAACTAATTTGACCTGAAAGCACACACTTTCTCACTGCTAGCAAAGTGACTTTGGCATCTGAGAAGGAAAGGTTCATTATTCCATTTCAAAGCTGGAGAAAAGTTTGCCATTAAATCGTGCCCACCCATGATTGCCCCACATTTTGCCAGTGTGGGTGACGCCTGAGCAGAAGATAGTTTTCAGTTCCGATATCTCCAGTTCCAAATTTAGGATGGAGCATTGGAGATAGAAATAAAATGAAAACTTTAGCCATAATCTCAAGCTGCCTTTCAGAGTCACGGTGAGTGATAAGAGACGTCTGATTGTGATTATAACGACCATTTTTATTTTATTAATTTGACTTCTTCTTCTTGTAAGCTAGAAAGTCCAGCCAGAATTTGTTGGTAATCAATAACAATTGGTGTGTACATTTTCAGACTTTTTTTTTTTTAATTCTTGGCTAAGTTTATAGGGTTGTTGATTTTAATTACATGAAGCATTTATCCAGCCTGTACTTTCAGAAAAGTATCAGTCATAATGCTCCGCTTCTTGAATGCAGAGAAAAGCCATTATTGGCTGCCTCTTTCCTGCAGGTGGTGTCTGTGTTCAAGGCAGAGAGCAACCCGGCAGCTGAGGAGGAGGAGGCAGAATCCAACTCAGTGGAGTCCCTGGGTTTCTGCAATGTGTAAGTATTTAAGGGGAAAGGAGATGTGACTATGAGTTTGGTACAGATGGCATTTTTGTTTTGCTCATAGACACAGTGAGTAAGAGTAAATAAATTGTCAATGTGGTCCAGAAAAGGACATTGTTTCTCCGACTTGGCTGAGGTTCTAGGTCTCCTTCGCAGACCTTCATGATAGCAGATCTGATGAAGGAGATATATATTTTCTGGCCTCTTATTTCTTTCTGATGCCAGAAAAACGTTACTTAATTCTTCTTTGGCTTTTAGAAACTACTGGGAGATGATCGCACGCAGGGAATGTATTTGGCATTAACTACATGCTTCAAAACCATTTCCACTCTTAAGGGCTAGTATATTGCTTGGAACCAGCCCTCCCCAACCTGGCCAAGTCTTCTCTAACCATCCTCAATCAGACAGCAATTAAAGGAAGATCTTGGGAAGATGATCTACATGGCCTGTAACCAGTTCTGCCCTTGTGCACATCAGGACAGGCAAGGTTCCTGAAAGCCAGCATCATATGTGATGTACATCTAAGCTTCCACAAAGGGGAGAACGATGGTGTGGACCAACCCGGACAATGTGCTTTTCTGATGATCGCTACGTGATTTCCACCCCCCCAAAAAAAGAGTGTGAAAATCAGACAAATACTTAGCGCCCAGGAGCTCTTTAGCATATCAAGAGGAAGTAATGCTCTGATGATGTATCTAATCTTTCTACAGGTAGTCCTCAGACTTACAACCATCTGTTTAGCAACCGTTCAAAGTAACAATATCACTGATAAAAGTGACTACGATCAGTCCTCAGACTTACAACCATCATTAGCCTCCCCACAGTCACGTGATCAAAATTTGGGCAGTTGGCAACTGGCATATATTTACGATGGTTGCAGCATCCTGCAATCACGTGATCAACCGTTTGCAACATTCCCTGCTGGCTTCTGACAAGCAAAGTCAATGAGGGAAGCCAAGTTCGCTTAACAAATGCATGGTTCGCTTAAGAACTGCAATGATTCACTTAATCATTGCAAAAAAAACAAAAAAAAAGGTCATAAAATTGGGCATGACTCATTTAACATCCATCTTGCTTAGCAATGGAAATTCTGGCCCCCAGTTGCGGTCGGTTGTAAGTCAAGGACTCCTAATAGCTTTTCTACAAATCTGGGCAAGGCAAGTTCCAGTAAAAGACCTTCTCTTTGGCTTTCCCGTTGCAGGATGCCACTGGCAGCTCTCGGCTATTTGGACGGGACCTTGGCTATTTATGACCTTGCCACGCAGACTCTGAGGCATAAGTGCCAGCATGAGGTAACAGAGCACATTGTGATCACTGGGGGGGGGCATGCCAGGAAGGAAGGTATTCTGGCACAGATGCACATGACCGTTCACAGGCTGCTTCTCATAATTTTCTGGGTGCTCTTTGAGGTTAATGTTCAGAAGGAAGGAACTACTAGATAAGCGCCGCCTTCCTTTATCAATAGAGAGGAAAGATAATGGGCAGCTGAAAAACGCTGTGATTTTATGTAAGTTGCTCTAGCTCAGCGGTTCTTAACCTGTGGGTCACGACCCCATTTGGGGTTGAACAACTGTTTCACGGGGGTCGCCAAACACCGCAGTCCGCCATTTCCCCCCCCCATTTCTCCTCGGCCGTCGCGCGCGCGTCACGCATGCGCGATTCGGCCAGTCGCACGCCGCGCATGCGCGGTTTGGCCCATCGCACCACGCATGCGTGGTCTGGGCCGTTGCGCGTGCTGCGCATGCGTGGTTCAGCCCTTCGTGCATGCACGGTGCGTGCCGTTGCGCTCGCCGCGCATGCGCGGCGCAGGTGGGGTCTCGGCCTGAAAAAGGTTGAGAACTGCTGCTCTAGCTCAAGGCACATTAGCTTCATCAATTGGCTTGTCTGCCTCTCTGGCATCTTTTTCCCATTTGTATCATGATTTGGTGCTTTTTGCCTTCCAGAAGAGGAAATATTGCAAAGATACATTTTGGAATTACCCATCTTGCCCTTAAGCCCTTGCCTGGTTAGGTTGAGTAGACTGAACTCCCATGAAGACAAAGGAGAGACTGGCAGGGAAGGAGTAGCAAGGTCCATCCTTCTACTCGGCCACGTGAAAAGCAAATGGGCTGCTGGCCAAAATAATTCAGAGGTGGCATCCCTCATAGGCATAGTATACACAGGCACAAGAAATGGATTTCATTCTTGTTTGCCTCTCCCAGCCAGTTCATTAGAGACAGACATTTGCAAGTTGTTAACTTTTGTGGTCCCAGTGTCATATGTCTTTGCTTCTATTTGATACGTGTCTCCGTTTTATAGAATTAGCATCACTTTCCCATGCCAGCCTTGATTTTGGCATGCCCTACGTTTATAGGCCAGGCATTTTGCAGTCTATACACATGTGTACATACACATACTATCATCATGGGTAGGGAAAGAAATCTCATTTGTTTATTTGTTCATTCAAGTCTGCTTATTTCCATAGTGACGCTTGGTAATGTACAATTAAATTTCAAAGAAAGGAATGTATATCAAAGGAAAGAAACCCAGCTACCTGGAAAAGAAACCAAAATCAACCATCATCCTAGCTCAAATCCTGGAAGAACAAGTAGATCTTTAACAATTTGCATAAATTCAAACACTGGGAGCAATATGAATCTCCGAGGGATTATCATTCCATAGAGCAGGAGCCATCACGGGGAAGGCACATTTCCTAAGTCCCCAAGGTGACACTATTTAATCAGTGGCACCCAAAGCATGCTATCCCAGCCAACTTCACCAGTGGGCAGAAACAGATGAAGACAGATGGTCCCTTAAGTAGTCAGGTCTTGTATCATTAAGCTCTTAACAGGTAATAATCTACACCTTGAATTCACCCAGAAGGCAACTGATTACTAGTGCAGGTTACATGAGCATAATAAGGCCTGCCATCACTCCACACCCCTGTTCCTAGACCAGCTGTAGCCTCAAACTGATCTTCAAGAGCAGCCCTGTATAGTGTGTATTACAATTGTCCAATCTGGAGGTGGCAAAAGCAAGAGTGATTGCCTTAGGGACCTCTTGGTGAGGTGTGGGGTCAACCAGTATATCACATAAACCTGTGCAAAAGCCCTCTTGGGCACAGCCGTCACCTGATTTTTGAGGTATACTAGTTTCTCATTGAAAAGTGGAGTGTTTTTTAAGATTAAAGATGGGATGTCCCCTGTTTGTCAGACAAACAAAGCCACTCAATCCCATCCAGACCGACACAGCTTCTAGGCACTGGGTCAGGATTTCAGTAGCAGCGCGTGGTTGATCAGACTTGAAATATAAAATTGGGTTACCATCAGACTTACTCTAGTTAGACGATCTCATCTACCCAAAGCAAGTCTTATAAGATACTGTGGGCAATGTACTGGAAGCCATTGAGAGATCAAGGAGTACTTGGATGAATGCACGACCCCCATTCCAATTCCACCAAACGTGACCAGTATTGTCTCCATAGGGTCCTGAAACTCAAGTCGAATCAAGGGTAGTAATCTGCTTTCTCCAGGGTCTTCTGAAGCTGAAGCCCAGTCATTCTCTCCACCACCTCCCTAGAAAGGGAAATTTTCTGTGATGGTCTCTTGAGGGTGGGACAATCAAAAGAAAGTATGAATTCTGGATTCATGCCAGTGAATGCTACTAATGCATTTTCCACCTCCATTTACAGTCTGGTATTGTGCAGCTCCTTTGGGAAGAAAGTTCTCCCGTGGTCTACACTTGCAGTCTGGACGGGGCTTTGAGGCTCTGGGATGCACGGTCAGGAAAGCTCATTAGTGAATACAGAGGCCACTCGGCTGAAATTTTAGACTTTGCTTTGAACAAGTAAGTACTTCAAGAGCTATTTTAGACTGGAGGATGCTGGTGGAAGGTGCTTGGAAGTGGCATGTGGGAATAAAATGAAAGAAGGAGTATAGAAAGCTGAGTTACCTCAAGGTTTAGGTTGAGTAATACACTCATGTTACTCCAGCATAGGGGCACTGGGATGTCATAACAGGTTATGGCTTCAATAGGAAAATGGGCTCCAAATGAAATGTGTAGCAGGTTGGGATAGCCAGGAATTGGGTTGAATGGGAAGAAGAGTCGTGCTATTTCTGGAGTGATTCTTTGCATAGGTAAAATCGTTTTCTTCTTTCCAGTTCCCTTGGTGGTGCTTATCATTTATTTTTGTGTTAGAATTATATCCCATGTTTTCCATAGGTGGCCATGGCAGTATATACAGTACAGTATTCCATACTCCCATTTTCCCCCCACAACAACAACAATCCTATGACATGCTCGGCCGACAAAGAGTGATTGGCCCAAAGTCACCCAGTGAATATCTGTGACAGAAAACTCCAGATCTTTCTAATGCCAGCCCAACACCTTTGTGACTACTCTACACAGGCTGTCAGTAATGGCAAGAACAAGAAAGTAAAATGGATGATACGTCAGAATCATGGGCTTAATATAGGGCTTCCCAAACTGTTTGACTTTTTGACTTTCAGCTTGTTATTTCTACTATGTGATTCCTTTTTTTTTACCCACTCACATTGGTGTTATGAAAATTAATTGCATATCTACTTGGGAACAGGCCCTGCTGAATTCTATTGGATGGATAAGTATCGACAGGATTGAGCTCATAAATGACTATGTGATTATTGGTTAATATTTTAAAGGACTTCTTTATATTAATGTTTTTGATCACTCTTAGTTGATGAATTTTTCCTGGTTATTTATGGGGAATGCTGCTACGTTCCTGCGTCTAAGTACTGATTTTTAAAACACACTCATTCTGAGCCTTTTGCCTCATCCTTTAACCAAAGAGTCTCCCAGCTTAGAAATATTGGCACCAAAATAGTGCTTGCCTTTAGATTTATAATCCAAGAGACAGGATGTGCAAGGAAAGGAAAGTGGGATGGAGGAGGAGAAAAATAAGCTGATTCATAAAAACAGCTTTGTTTATATTAGCATTATTTATAATACTTTGTATAATTTGATAAAGAGTTGCTGCTAGCTGATATTTGAGGAGTAGCCTAAACCAACTGGAGTCTCAGCAGAAATGATAGTACGAGCCTGTTTTTCTTGTCTCCCTCTTAGCATGTCTTAACTTAATATTTGATTTGCAGTATCATGATATTTTTTGCTTCTTTCCTTTTGTTTTTTGTTTGGTATAAACATACCTATTGAGGCATACAGTATACCGTATGTGTGAGTATATGCTTATTTAATCATCTCTCTCTCTCTTTTTTTTTTTTTTTTTTTTTTTTGCAGAGATGCTTCGCTTGTGGTTACTACTTCTGGTGATCACCAGGCCAAGGTGTTTTGTGTGCAGCAACCTGACCGCTAGTATTTAAGTGACTGGGCACTGCAAGGGGAGCATGCCATGTGACTGACGGCAGACATACCCATGGGACTCTGGCAGGGTGCAGGGAGACAACTAAACATTTCAGAATCACCCTTATTTTGAAAAGAAAGCTTTGCTCCCCTATCCCCAACTGATTGCTGGGGTTTTCTACAAGAAGCTGTTAAGTATTTAAATCCCTGGTGCTTCGCATGCAAAGCTATGAGAAAACACAAGTTGGTGGGGCTTGGATCAGGATCTGGGCAGTGGTAGGCACTGAAGTGATGTATCTCAGAGGAACCTCCGTACTTCTCCCAGTTTCAAAGAGATCTCCTCTCACATAATTTTTGAAGATACATACATGGAGATCAGAGGTATCACCCTCTATGTTCTTCCCCTTAAGATGGGGGAAATGGACTGTTATGCAGCCTCTGATATGACAGTAAGGCTCATCCTTCCCTTTTCATTTTGAGCTTGTGCTTCCCCTTCCAGAGAATCATGTGGATTTGTTCAAAGCCAATCAAATGATGTTCCTGAGATGATGCACAGGCTTTGGAGCTCTAGTGGAAACTGAGCAGGTCATCCTGGACTTGAATACATGGACCTCTCAATGACAATAACAAGACAACTTGTTGTTACATCTCTAGATGTTAGGACAAAATAAAAAGGAAGACTGTCATCTTGAAGGGCTTGTCTGAATTTGTGGCTTGGCTAGACATGGTTGCATGGACTAGATAGCTAGTTCGTGTGGTAACCAAAGACCAGCCTATTGTCCTGAAATGGGCAAGAGGGAAAAACATAAAGATGTTGCATTGTCTCATACCAGAAATATAACAGTGAGGGGTGCATCAAGTGGAACCACGCAGCCATTCATTTTGCCTGAAAATCTCTTAGGATAGTTGGGTAAAGATACCTGAACAACGGGGTGGGAAGTACTGTGTTTTCCTTGATGTTCAGAGAAATTTAATTCCAGACCGAAAGAGAAGCTAAAGAGGCTAACAATATAAAAGCAATTCTACAATGTGCTTCGGGTGGTGGGGGTGGTAAGGAACTACTACAATATGCAAGGTTGATATTTAAGAGCCTACTCAGCTAGAAAAGCAGAAGCTAGAGTGAAACATCTTAGCTGTGGGTGATCAGGGTTTGCTACCAAACAAGTTAGTTAGATGTAGTCTGGAAAGTAGTGCTGTTCAATGCCTTCATTTTCTCGATGACTTTTTTTTTAGGCAACTCCAACTATGCTACCTGTTGGGCTTGCAGGAGTGGTCCAGTACAGCTCATTGCCCAGATTACTTTTACTCCAGTCTCACCAGGGAGCCCTTGCAGTATCAGACTTTTGGCTGGTAGGGCTTAGAAGGTAGTTTATTTATAAAAGCGTCCTTGTTGCTGCCCGGATGTCTTGTTTTCCGTCAGGTGGAGCCCAATATTTCCAATTCTGGCTTGCCCTACAATATGTAGTGGGTTGTGCTTAAGAGGATTTTTGATCTCATCTGATATAATCATCCTTTGGATTCTGCTTTCAGACTTCACCTACTATTTTCAAATGTTATCATTGACTGGAAAACAGAAATATGTATATCCCCCAGTGTACAAATTAATATCACAATGTGTTGAGTTAACCAGAATTTCTCAGTAGAGACTATCCTTGAAATACTTATCCTTTCTAAGCTGTTGTGAAACCAACAAAAGGCAGTTTCCCCAACATTGATCATTGGATTGATTACTGGTTTTTTTATATATATAATCTGACCATATAAAGCCCTTAATGCAATGGTTCTCAACCTGTGGGTCGCGACCCCATTTGGGGTCGAGCAACCATTTCACGGGGGTCGCCAAACAACACAGTCCGCCATTTTTTCCCCTTTTCCTTAGCTGTGCTACTCCCTCTTATTCTATTGGCTTTTGAAAGCCAATAGAATAGACTCTCTTGAATAGAGTCTCTATTGGCTTTCAAAAGCCAATAGGAATTGTCCAGGCTGTCTCTGCCCTGCTGAGCCCGCCAAAAGTCTCAGTCTGCAAACGGTGCTGCAGCTGGTGGCCCAGCCGGTGGTCACCCTGCGCCATTGCTGCCCCTTGCCAGCTACGCCTTGGCCGGCGCAGGGGGCAGCACCACGCATGCACGGCGCTCCCGGGCAGGGAAATAGTCCTCGACTTATGACCGGTTGGGTAGTCCTCAACTTACGACCAGTTGGGTAGTCCTCGACTTACAATCGGTTGGGTAGTCCTCGACTTACAACCAATTGGCTAGTCCTCAACTTACGACTGGTTGGGGGTCGCGGTATTAAAAAGGTTGAGAACCACTGCCTTAATGAAACTGTCCTATGAGATTTTCTGATCTTTTGACATTCTTTTCCTTTGCATGAATAAGATTCAGTTCATAGTATGAAGAAATCAATAGGTTCAATATTCTTAATTTTCTGCTGGTTAATGACTGCAATAAAATTATTTGAATTTGAATATTCTTAATTATAACAAATATCATTGTTCCATGTATGCTTTGCATCATCAGATCTATGGTAAAGGGTTAAAAAAAATGAGAAACCTTTAGTTTTTATTATATGTGATTGGAGGCCCAGCAGCCAGGCCTGAGTTTGCTAACCCCAAACTCTTCTATGCAAGGATGAAGGAAATAGGAAATTGGCTTGATGTTTTATAACTAAAGATAGAAAGTGGGAATTCCTAATCTGAAAGATTGCAGGATAAGATTGCAGGAGAAAAGGTAGTAATCGCTCCCAATCTTGCTTTAAAAGGGAATTAGACCAATTAAGGTCATGAGAACTAGATTACCTCTTTAATGAGGACATTATGTCTCTTAGTCATAGGTATTAATAAGCATAAATGGCAACCCAGTCTACTTCTGACCTTCTTACAAGCATCTGCTTCTTCTCAGAAAAAGATAAATAGAATTTAAATGAACCCACAGGCTAAAAAAAAAACAGCCCAAGTTCAACTTAATGAAATTTGTCACCAAGTCATCGATCTTTAATTATTTCTTGCCTCTATTGGCAGTCTTTATCATCATGGTTCACACCAAGCACAGCTATAATCACCCTTGTTTCTTAGGAACTTAACCCCCCTCCCCCCATTTAGTAGTTAGCAGAGCTTTATTGACTTAAGACAGCTTTAAAAAGTTCTTTTATTGAAAATGACATCTAAGGAGCCCAGCATACAGTATTAGCTTTAAGATATAAATTCTTAGCCTTTTTATCTTAGTATTTTCAGTCAGTGAACATTTGTCCATTCCATTCCCAGCCTTGAGTTGGGAGTTTCCTGCTCAGGGTTGGTTCAAGAGTTCTGATTCGGTGAAACAACACTAGTGCCTTCCTCACCTGTTTCAGCCTTAAAAGTATCCAGCATCAACTATAGACGTAAACAATTCAATCTCTACTACAGTGGCTGCCATGCATTGTTGATGATCTTGAGAACATCAGGAAAATGGAGGTGTGCCTCAATGTAGTTTGCCTCATCTGTAAAAATAAGACTAATTGGGCCCTGCCTATCTCACGGGGTTGTGAGAGATAGTCAGATCAATTTAATGGGAAGTGGAAGATTTACTTATGTACTTTGCATGCCTTCATAGTGAATGAATCTAAATCTTTTCAACAAAGATCTTAACATTGTACAGATCTGATTTTAGAATGCGATCAGTGTTTGGCTTTGGTTTAGTCTGCTTGTGCAAGCTGATCCCATTTTGACATATTCATATAAAGAACCTATGGTTCAACCCAGCTACTAGATTTACAAATATCTAAATGACTTCCCAATATCCTTCAACTGCACTGCAAGGAATTTAAGGAACAAGGATTGTAGCTAAGGTTGCTGAAATTCAGTTATCGTCTATTCTGAGATTCTTACAATGGAGAACAAGGGACTTCCTTCCATGGAAGGAAAAAG
This sequence comes from Bothrops alternatus, assembly GCA_034064705.1. NCBI lineage: Eukaryota > Metazoa > Chordata > Lepidosauria > Squamata > Viperidae > Bothrops > Bothrops alternatus. Next base: position 937,087 of record JARGCV010000116.1, read on the forward strand.
GGGGGGGGGTTAATGTGAGCAGCAGTCTAAAAGGCAGCGATTCAGGAGGAGGGGATTTCAATAGAGCTGTGTGGGAGAATCTATTCACAACTGTGTTCATTGATTTTCAACTTTTCCATTTTTTGATAGCAAATCAAAGGAAGAGAAAAAGGAATGTCCTTTCTCTTTCTTCATCCATTTTATGAATTTTTGAATGGCATGCGTATTAGATCCCCAACAAACAGCAGAATTCTGAACTGGGTTGTGGGGAACCACAATTGGAAGCAAACATTCCAATTTCATTCCAAGCTGAAGGGAGAAGATTGAAGCATTTGTGCTGCTGAACGGATAGATGAGAGATTTGATGACTTCCTACTGGAAAGTATCAGACTGGATTTGTCGGAGGTTCAGTGTTATTGCCATGGGGCTGATTATTTTGTTTTTGTTTACACCCCTGTCTTCGGCAGCAGGCTCTATAGGCTTTCATGGCCGTGTCACTCCAAAATTCAGTGTATTGACGATTGCTAAGACTGAGAATGATGGGTATTACAGCAGCACTGGCAGTGCCTATGCAGATAACAATAGGAAGGATGTTATTACCCTTTATTTTTAAATGCAATGAGATATTCAAACAAACAATATATGGCACCCAGCACACCAGAAAGATGAGAGATACACTGGCAATACTCTTTGCATGCCTCAGTTCCAGTTGTTGCTCCAAATCTGACGGGGTCTGACTTTGATTCACTGAATTAAGCAGTTTTTTAATGTTTTTAAGCTGCTTTCGGGCTATGCAGAGCATTTGGATACCCATTACAGCTATTGCAAAGATGATTGGGATGATGAACACATAGGTTTCCACATAGAGGTAAGGCCTGGATAAGATTTGTTCAGCAGAGCAGGAAGTCTCACTGGAGTTCCATTGGTACCAAGCCAATGGCATGCAGGCAAAACTCAAGGGAGACACCCATGCTAAGCATATGTAAAGACCAGCCCAACGATAAACCCAGGACTGGTGATAGTGCAATGGATAACTGATGCATGTATATTTAGCATAGTGCATCACCAGCAGATTGGCTAAAAAAGAGAGGAAAACGAAATTGGGCATAGCATAACATGCAAAACAGCACACATTCTCAAATGACATTTTGGAGATTTGGGGAAGGGCTCCCCCAGCCAAGAGATCAGCAATGAGCAGACTCAGGAAGAACCAGTTGATGGTACCATGGAGCTTGCGATTGAAGAGGATCCCAAGTATAATGAAAACATTGGCTAGAATGATGAAAGCTGATAGGGGCTGGGAGAATAAGAATACAAGCTGTTTCATCTGAGCATCTAATCAAGAATCCACAATCTTCTGGGCTTCTGAAATCACTTCCTCAAGGAAATAAGAAAATAGTCTAAATAAATAAAACCAGGAGATATATGGCTTAGTATTTAGCTTTCTTTTTAAAATAATGACTAGCTATAGAAAAAAATTCAGTTATGTTGCATTTCTTAGTATATTACACAGTGATATACATTCTATAAAAATAAAATAGGCTGCTCTCAATACTGTGAATACTCTAATAATGTACTAATTAGTGCAAAACTTCTATGACTTTAAATAAACCGTGTAAAAGAAATCTTACAAAAAGTACTGCATAAATGTTAAGGGTATGATTAACCACAACAGAGAAGTGAATAATTGCAACTCCTCATTTCAGAAATTTAAAATGCAGTCCTACACAAAAATAAACCCACTAATATATTGTCATTCACACATATCTAGAGTAATTACTGCTAGAGAAACTTTGTAACAGATGTTCCAAATGTGATTTTTTTTTTAAAAAAACGATGGATTTGGAAACAGTCAATTGTTCTACATTTTCCTCAACTAAGAAAAGCAGAATATAATTTGGAGATAATGATTTAAAAATATTTTTTTGTGAAAGTGCAAAGCAATCTGGTGACAAGGACACGTCTCTCGTATCCGAGAAATTGCCATTTGATTTTTATTTTTCTAGATGCTTTTCACTTTAAACTGGACAGTGATATGTTATGAAACAAAGCCTAGTCTCAAGTTATAAATGCTTTAGGAAACCACTCAGGTTCTGAACATGTTCTTTTAGAAATTAAAAAACGGGGCCATTAACCTCTTCATCCATTTCTGGTGAACGGATGGTCTGGTGTCCCTCCCCACCCCACTACTTCCATGGTAACCACTGTGACATATTTGGAATTTCAAATGTGCCTCCTGTCTAATTCTCAGTTTTACACAGTTAAAGGAATTATTTTTAACACTGAAGAAAAGTATGATATTAACTTAAAATTTCTAGTTTGATTCTGTATAGCCTTGAAATCTAAACGGAACAACTTTTATCTGCAAGATGCTTTTGTGGTTAAGGAAATGAGTAAGATTAAAAAAAATATCTCCCTTTGCTCTTCCTGTGAACTCCACAGTTTCTTAAATCTTCTTTCCCACACCCACATTTTGTATTAGGAGATAGATGTGCATCTTGCTAAGGGTCAAAGGCCCCACATGATCTTTTGGAATGTGATGTCATCACACCACCACAAGAAAAGTGCAGCCAATGCAAGAACAAACTAGTGAGCCGTATGTAGATCTCTTTCGCTCACATTTTTTAATATCATCCCACATGCTTTGTTGCATAAATAGCCCTTTCCCATTAATTTTTGAAAACAGAAAGCTTAATTTTAACTTACTTGGAAATCACTAGAAGCAGCTGCTCTATAGCACAAATTCTTCCCTGAGAGCCATCTACTTAAAGAATGTTCTTGAGCGTAGCCATGTACTGTAGGAGACCAAGTAAGGACAGAGTGGAGGACAGGCACAGTGCACTTCGTATCTGGGGTAGTAAAACCTTCCCTCTTCTGAGCAGTGCAGGAACAGGTCAGTTAGTAGGAAAGGAGTCAGGAAACTGGAGTGGGGAGGAGACTTTCATGGGATCACCTGTGATTGCAGTCACTCTACAAGCAAAATCCACAAACATCAGGAATGCTATTTTAACAAGCTCATAAAGAAGCAGCAAAAGGCACTTAGAAAGAAACTCTTACCATCTGGCTAGATATAATAGGAGTCAATTAAGCTATTACAGTGACAGAATGGCTAGCAGGAGAAACCATCCTTGGTGTGACACTCTCTAGTCTTTCTCAAGAGGGAGAAAACAAATTGGGACCTTCTTGATGGAAAGGCTCTGAACACCGGGAAAGAGAGAAATGTGGGAAAATCCCACTTGTCCTTTGAGAGGCCAGGTAAACAATTTGTTAAATCGTCTACACTGTTGAAACTGCTTTCCCAATTTCTAAGGAGATATGTTTCATTTTTTTCCCCTGATCGGAAATGGGGAGCCCAATTCACATCTACATCACTAAAATATTTATTTTTATAAGCTGCTGGTCGCTAAACTCTGAAGCAAAAGCTGCTTCTTGGGCAGAGGTTATGATCTCACAGGTTTAAAAGTAATAATGGAATATTGCACTTGGAAGTTCTCATTGCTCATTATTTTCTTTTATTTTCAAATGAAAATCCTATTGATCAGTAGCATATTCAAATAACTGTAGCTTAGGATACATTGTGGTAAAAGTACTTGAAGAATAAAATTAGGTTGTTTTTTACTTTGCAGTAAACCATATTGTAGTGTACTCAGTAGGGCTTACTTCTGACAATTATGCCTAGAATTGCATGAAAGATCCAATACTGAGGCAGGTGAATTTATTTGAGAAATATCCTTTTTCCCTGCATATAAACAGTATTATTATTCCTTGGAAGAAGCCCAGCTCAACTCCCCTCCCCTGTATTAACCATAAAATTAACTCTGTTTTAGAAGTATTTTCCTAAGTGCTCTTTTTTCAGTTATATTATCCCAAGGCAGCATGTACAGTGGGATAATATGATTCACACATGACAGGAACTGTTTTCTGACAATGTTCAAAAAGGCCTGTGTGTGTGCTTAATCCCAATCAAAATTAAGGACCCAATACTGTATTCACAAAAGGCTAAATTAACTAACCTTTTGCAAATCTCAACTAGACACAACAGGAATCCTGTGGACGTCACCACTCATCGCATCCAAAATGTAAGGAGAAGGAGTCGTCACGTTCTGCTTGGCGAGACTTTCTCCACTGCCAAGAGCTGGTCTTCCTTCAGCTTTAAAACAGTAACATCACCTCTTTATCCAACCCAGAGAGCAGGCAGTCAAAAAAAGTCCCTTCTGAGGAACAGGAAGAGTTCAGATTGCTATCAAAGGACAAGGCGTCTGTTTCTTGTTCTGGTCAGTCACTTCCCCTATTATCTGTCAAACCCAGCCTTGAACATTGCTTCCTTCAGATGCTCAGCTGCCTCCTGCTGGCTCTCTGTTATGGCAGAAAGTGCATTATTGCCAGCTAAGAGATGGAAGAACCTGCTTTTTAGCGTGGGATGCCAACAGCACCTGCCCACTGAATAGCAGACTGGTAATGTTAGACTATTTGCTTTAGTCATCATTTTAATCTAATGAACCAGTTAAAATCTATCTCTAGCTTTGTGCAGATAAAGACTGGGATGTCTCTTTCCTTGTCCTCTCTGCCACACTGAGACTTTGCCCTTGACAAAAGACCAACTAAGAAAGAATAATCTTTGGGTTTTCAGTCGGAAAGATGGAAGAGAAGTAGAGCCATTGATTTTGTTCTGAAAAGTAATTAATGTACAAACAGAATATATAGTAGATAACACTACCAATATATTACAGCCTCCGTGTCAAAAATTCATTTTGGATTACAGATGTTTGAAATAGCTGCCTAATTTTTGGATTTTTCTCTTCCCCCTCCCTTTTTAAAAAATCTAATTTGCCTCATAAAAGTTTCTGGAGAAACTCAAAAGTCTAGCACCTGAATTTTAAAATAGATATTATTTTGTAAAAGATTCCTCTAGAGCAGTGGTTCTCAACCTTTTTAATGCCGCGACCCCCAACTGGTTGTAAGTCGAGGACTACCCAACCGGTCGTAAGTCGAGGACCCCCCCAACCGGTTGTAAGTCAAGGACCCCCAACCGGTCATAAGTCAAGGACTATTTCCCTGCCCAGGAGCGCCGCGCATGCGTGGTGCCGCCCCCTGCGCTGACTGAGGCGTAGCTGGCAAAGGGCAGCGACGGCGTAGGGCGACCACCAGCTTGGCCACCAGTTGGCCCAGCCCAAGGGAGGTAAGGCACCCGCCGGGCCCCACTCGTGCCAGCAACCCTCCCTGTGCCTGCCGGCATCCCACCTCCCACCCCTGGCCCTCTTCTACTTACATTTTTAGTAGTTGCTCAACAGGGAAGGGTGGAAACATCCAGACAGCTCGCCTTCGTTGCAGACAACTTGCAGCACCGTTTGCAGACTGGGACTTTTGGCAGGCTCAGCAGGGCAGAGACAGCCTGGACAATTCCAATTGGCTTTTGAAAGCCAATAGAATTAGACTCTATTCAAGAGAGTCTATTCTATTGGCTTTCAAAAGCCAATAGAATAAGAGGGAGTAGCACAGCTAAGGAAAAGGGGGAAAAATGGTGGACTGCATTGTTTGGCGACCCCTGTGAAATGGTCGTTTGACCCCAAATGGGGTCACGACCCACAGGTTGAGAACCGCTGCTCTAGAATGCTTTTGTTTTCATAAAGGAAAACGGTTAAGTGGAACCCAAACTGAGTTTAGCGGTCAGCTCAGAAATCCATATCAGTTCTTTCTTCATCTTCTGCTTTTATTGAGATTTTGGGTTTGTTGATAGGGTTTTAAAAATGATTTTATTGTGCTGTTTATCTATGTGCTTGGTTTACAAATAGGTTGTTATTTCATTGTCAAATATGGGTTCAGCCAAAGCAGTCCTGCCTTTCTCTCTTTGCAGTTTTTACCCCCACCTCCTGCTGAGAGTGGAGGGGGACATGGTTATCTAGCTGATCTGTGCCTAAGTTGAAACTGAAACTCCCCTTCTCATGGTTTCTAGTCAGATACCTAAATCATTATACCAAATTGGCTCCACATCTGGAATACCATAAATGCCATCCACACACCATAAGGGTAGATAAATATTGTGGTTATTCCAGAGATGAAGGTTCTAGGATATAAACAACCTACCTCATTTAGGTAGAGTTTTTGAGGAATTTGTTGTTCAGAGAGAGATCATTTCATATTTGCAATATGCTTGGGGTTTCTGTTTCTTTTATATCTATGTGTGTTTTCGTTCTTTCTTTAAACATGAATATTCCTCCTTAACTGAAAGAGAAAAAAATAGAATCCAGTATCCATGTGATGATCTGGTTCCATCAGGACTATGAAAATGCATGTCTTCCCACAATATATTGAGCTGCAAGCTCCCGACTCCATTTTAGCCTGGTCTGCAAGTTGTATGAAGCAGGCAGTATCTTTTAATTGGTAATCCACCTAGATGCACTCAAGGTTTTTTTTTTAGTCCACCACTGGTTGAATTCAATTGGGGGGGGGAATAAATGTAACAGGATATTGCTACACAACTCAAACGAGTGATTCCCACAGTGGTTTAAGCAGCAGTGCTTCCATTTATAGAAATACATCACATCTAGTTTACAAATTCTGCAGATAACGTAGGCTCTAATTCCCATAATGTCTCAGTCTGCGTGGCTGACCCTTAACGGGAATTGATTAGAGAGAATGTCCAGTGATTGCCAAATGCTTTTTAAAGCCTTGTATCTGCCTCCTGTATTCTCAGTTATGTTCTCAGCTCTCAGTTGCTCAAGAAATTGGTTATACATATAAAAAATCATAATGTTAAGTCTGTCATTACTCTTACATACATGATTCTTTTGAAACCTTCCTAAATATTAAGATCTACTTTTATCCACAACTTGAAAATTAAACCATGTCTTCCAATGTTATTGTTAAATTTCCTATGAACTCAAAATTATGTAGGTTAAAATAACCTTATTATTCCTACAATAATTCTGTTTCCTCTATCTCTTGGGAATTTCAGAATTTCAGAAAAGCTCTTGAAAGACACCCAAAAAACTTTAGAGTCAGATTGTTATTTGTTGGCCAAAGTTTGATAATTTCTGGTCAAGTTTTTAAGGAAAGGGGCATTGTTTTCATTTTATCTTTATAGTATGACCATATGCCCTATTCTTGGGCGGGGGGGAGGGGGGAGACAGTCACGTGACATTTTAGTCCTGCCTCTTCTTCTTCTCCCAAATGATATAATAGAAATCTGCTTTGCCCTCACCTGCCATAGCTAGAAGCCTTCAGATAAATTGGTGTCAAGAACATGATTAGGGAAATGATAGATGTAAAAAGAACTTGGGAAACCAAGGCTAATGGAGAGAGCAAAGTCTTGGGAAGAAATGGCAAAAGTAGAGGCTGATCTCCTGACCCGTTTCTGGTCACATCCACTATTAGTTATTTGAGTTCCAACGACAATTCAAATTTCAAGAAGTTCCAAGAAGTTCCAAGAAGCATGGTCCAGTAGTTAAAGCACTAAGCTAGAAAGGAGACCATGAGGTCAAATCCTGGTCTTAACCATGAAAGCCAGCTGGGTGTCTTTGGGCCAGTTATTCTCTCTCACCCCAATCCACATCACAAAGTTGTTGTTGTGGGGAAATAGGAGGAGGAAGGTGTGCTGAATATGTTTGCCATCTTGAGTTATTTGTAAAAATAATAAAGGTGGGATACAAATAAATGATTTACATTTAAATTTAATTTAATTTGAGTTCACCTCCAAGAGAATGGATAACGAAGAATAACAGATTTTACACATCTTGAGATTATCCTTGGTAAATGCTTCTTCAATCTAAACCAATACAGCTAATGATAATAGAAGGCAGTCTCACTCAGGAAATATGGCAATATCACCGAGACAAAGAAGGAAAACACTGTTATCTGAGCTTGACTGTGTTATAGTTAAATACAAATGGAGACCAGGATTCAGTCATTCCTCTCTTCCTCAGATCCTTCACAAGCAGAGAACTGCCAATTTTCTCTAAAGTTTCAAGAAGACAATTCATCCTATGTATACCCTGGAAGCCAAGTCTATTTTACAGACTCTAGTCTAGCTGAGGAGGAAAAGAATCCACTTTTCGAAAGCATGAAAGATCTAATTGATGAACATAAAAGCACCAAATTCAGAGCTCCTGAGACATTTATTACTGCTTTGGGAAGGGAATGGTGTCTTAAGAGAGTTAAGGTTGAAGGGCCTGTGGTCAAGATGTCTGGCTTCTATTAGAGCAGGGATGTCAAACTGCGGCCCACGGACTGGTTGCACCATGCAGAGGCCACACCCACCGCAGTTCCAGCAATGCGAAAACAGTCACAATACATCGCAACACGTCACGTGACGCAGTGAGTTTGACACCCATGTTTTAGAGGGAGAAAGTCAGGCAAGGAAGCCTGGACTTTTAAATTCAAATCCTCCTCAGTAAGATCAAATGAGTTGATTGAAAAGCATGAGAACTCCTCTCCACCCTACCTCAAGTGTGTTTGCTCCATTTGCAAAATATGCAAGAGTCCCATTAAAGACAAGTGTGTTATTTAAATTAGATTGCTTCCACCATCTATCTATAGCTGGGTTCTTATAATAAGCTAGTCCAGACTAAAATGGAGTTAGGTGTTTGGTGTTTCATCATACTGTGGAAATTCAGCCATTGTTTTAGCATGTTGTGTGAATTATTAAGCCACAGTACAGTTTGTTTGGGCATACTGTAATATGACAACATCAAAAAAGCATTTTCTAACTCCAGGTTTAGGATTAAACATGAGGTCATCCTGTGCAGACCTTCAGCTCTGCCTGAATGCTATTTATGCTGCATTACTTCCTGAAAATTGTTTTCTACTCTCTGTGTCACTGAACTGTGCTTTTGGTCTGCCACTGTAACTTTTTCACATATTTCCACAAATATCAATCTCTACTCCTGAAAAGGAAAAAATTAATTTCCAAGGTTGCTTCTCTTGTGTCTTTTGGCATAATAATTTCTTTAGGCAATTTCAGTCTTTGATCATTCTCACAAGAACATAAATATTTTTATTTATTTATTTTTCAATTTTATATAGTTGCCTATCTCACAAAACAACTGACTCTGGGCAGAGTACAATAAAGCTTGAAAAAATACAATTCACAGAGCTTGAAAGAAAATTTGGAACTTTGTTTCATACATGTTGACAGTGGTGATAATCTTACATGCACACAAATGGAAAGACACATTAATTCCCATAATGGAAGAACGGATGGTGAAGGCAATGGAGGTGGCAGAGATGGCAAAACTGACTGTTTTAATTAAAGAGAAGATTCTATCTACTTTTGTTTTGGAAACCCCTTTTGGACTTTGTATGCAAAACTGAAAAAAATAAAGCTTTGGTTTTATTTTTTGACGACTACATTGACTTTGTTGTTATAGAAATGACTTAAAATTATTTAGAAATGTAAAGCAAAAGGTTGACATAATTTTTCTAGTGCACTGAAAAAAGTTGAAATCACTACTTTTTTCCTTCCTCTCTTTCTGAATCTTTCCTCATTTTTTTAATTTTCCTAGGTTTTGTTTCCATTTATATTTTATCTTACAGTAAACTTTAATAGAAAGCTTAAAATAATCACAAATAACATTAAAAACAGTAAAGACTATAAAATGCAATTAAAAATGGGTGACAGGATGTTAATAATAATAAACATGACAAAACTTTAGCTCAGGCAAGAATTGAAAAAGCCATTTCGGGTTTTTAGCTTTTTATACAGTCAATATGCTTCTTTTCCCAAGTATATTATCTCATGCTAATCCAACAAAGCATCCACACCGTCTAATTTTAGATGCAAAAGATTTAAATCCACTACCCATGGTATACACAATGGTGCTGTTAGCCCAATACGTTTAAGTGTGTCGATGGAGTTTTTAATATGTTGTAGAAAATCCAAAAATGGTTTAGCTGACTCACAGAACCCCAAGGACAGGGATGTCGGATCTGGACTGTAAAAAAAAAAAAAGTCCATCTAGTCCATCTCCTTCTCTGGTATAGGAATTACTGAAAGAACCCTCTTTTCTCTGAAGACTTCCAGTGAACAAATCTGTCTTTTATGTTATAATAGTTTAAATATCTGAAGATTGCTATCATGTCTTCCCACAGTCTTGTCTTTTCTTTTTGTTGGCCTAAAATTATCCAAATGTTTGAACTGTTTAAATGTTTAACTGTTCAACAGATTTGATTTCCAGACCCCTCGCTATTTTGGTAGTCCTTCTCTGAACACATTCCAACTCATTACATCCCTTTTAGACACCAGTGAACTGGACACAATATTCCACATAGAATCAAGGCAGAATAAGATATGACATTTATTTTCAATGATCTGGATTCTGTGCTCCTGTTAAAACATTGGAAAAAGCATTAAGCAGCTGTATCATACTGTTGGATCATATTCAATCTGTAATCTACCAGAACACTCAGATCTTTTCCATATGTCTGACTGCCAAGCCAAGTCTCCCTCCTCACCCTCCTTTCATTTGTTTTCTCCTCACTGACTTTACATTTCTTCTTGTTAATGTCCATTCTCTTCTTTATGACCCACCATTCAAGTTTGTCTGGATCTTTTTGAATCTTCTCTTTCTCTTTTAAAGTTCCACACACTCCTAGTTTCATGTCATTTGTAAATTTGATAATCATCTCCTTAACCATTTCATTCAGGTCATTGATAAAAATGTTGATTGGCAACAGGGTCCTGTGGCTCTTCACACACTATTACTCTCCAATCTTATGTGGAAACATTACAAATACCAAGTGTGTTCACTGGACGTATTTAGCCAACTACGAATTTAAAGGATATTGTGGCAAACGTAGTTAAATCCTGTTTGTGTTCAAACTATACTACTTCCATAGTGTTCCCCAGATTTTTTAAGCCAGTAACTTTGATATAAAAGTTTAGTCTGGCTCGATTTCCTTTCAAGGTACTCAGAAAAAAGTTGTTTAATAATTTGCTTGAAGACCTTACCCAATAATAAATATTAAGCTGACAGATCCAGAATTTCAGAATATATATCTCTGTCTGTGTGTGTGTGTTTGTATATGTATATCAATATATCACACACACATGTATATATATATGTATGCATGTGTGTGTGTGTGTGTGTGTATCTCAAATCATCAGTGTTCTTTGCTTAAGGATAAAGATAACTATGAATTATACTAAATTTTATATTCTCCAAAATCACTGTCCGGTTGTTCCAGCCATCAGATGGATAATTTTGGATGCAATTTAAACATGTGAACAAAGAGGGAACCAAATCTGGTTATTGATGGTCCTTTTCCTGCATTTCATTTAAATGCTCATTTATGTCAGTTCTGCGATGTCAGTATTATGAGAAATTCTTCATCCTCCCTCAACTTTCTTCATAGATATAGCTCAATAGGAAAATATTTGCTTTGAATGCAAATAGTCCAAATTCAGGCCATAGTGAGAAAACCCCTGAACTGTAAAAAAAAAAAAAAAAGAATATTGTTAAATACATTAATGCTCTGAGGATAAAGCACTTTGAGTTGCTGTTTCTAAAAAGCAAATATAAAAATAATGTGTCAGAGGAAGATATGTGAAAAACTTCAGCGTTTGTACATTGTTTTAAAAAGGCAGCCCTCTAAAATAGGCTTACTTTATCTTCCATTTTAATCCCCACTTGAATGTTTGTGAACATTTTAAATGTAGACTGCTTTGCATTCTTCTCATTCTGTGGAAAGTATCGCTCATGGGCTTACATAATGCCATACTTCCATTGCAAAGGTCCAGTTAGCTTTTTAAGAACAAATAATGATTTAGCTTCTTAAACTGTCCTCAAGATTACCTAGTCTGTTTCTACATCATATAGTTTTTTATAAAATTCTTTAACTATTTTTTTATTGCCTCAGTTTGAAATTTAGGTCACCCTTCTCATCTTGTGGTTTATTTATCAGTTTTTTCTCTTTTTTCAGTTTGTACACTAACCATCTTCCTGGCTTATTTGCATTTTCAAAAAAAGTTTCATTTTACCCTTTTTATTTGTTGTGTCAGTTTTTCTCACTCTATTAGATTTAATTTATGTTTTATTGTCTCCATTTGTCTCTTCACAATTTTCTTTTGTGGATGTATTTGTAGTTCTAGTTCCAATTTTTTGAATTATTGTTTTTTTTCCTTTGTTCTTTTAGCTTGTTATGGCTAACCCTCTAAATATTGTGAATTATTGTTTTTTTCCTTTGTTCCTTTTAGCTTGTTATAGCTAACCCTCTAAAACAGAGGTGTCAAACTGCCAGCCCGTGGGCTGGATGCGTCACCAGGAAACCGCACCTACCCCATTGCCGGCAATGGGGGAAAAGCTCCGATATGTTACACAACGTCACGTGACATCGCAAGTTTGACATGTCTGCTCTAAAATATGCTTTGGCTGTGTCCCATACATTCTAAATCATGTCTCTTCCTTTTTATTTTCTTTAAAGAAAAACTCCATTTCCTTTATTGCTACAAATTGTTTCTCTTTTAACAAAGATTGATTCAAAGTCCATCTTGATTTCTTCTTTATCTCTTTCCAGGTCAGCTTTATCGGATTGTGATCTGCCTAAATGTTAGGTTCTACCTCAATCTCATATATATTAGTACTTAGCTCATATATCATATCAATTATAGACCAAGATTTATGTCTATTCGAATAAAATGTGTGTTGGGTCTTTTTTGGGTTTCTTTCTCTTCAAGTATCCTGTATGGAAATTTCTTCTGTCATTCTAAAAATGCCTTAGGGAGTGTCTTTCTTCCCTTTTCCCCTTCTTTGCTGCTTCTATAATCTAATTTTCTATCTACAATTGCGTTAAAATCTCCTATTAAGCAAATGTTTTGATGTTCCATTTCCAATATTTTCCTGTGCAATTTTTGGTAGTATGTGTTTTTGATTTATTATTATTTCTACCATTAGGATTCTTCCTTCTTCATCTGTTTGATTCCAATGCCTCTTTTATATATAAACCACAATTTCTTTTTTTCTATACATCAATGGTTCATCTCTCACTCTCTTCAATATTTCATCTCTCATTATTTTTTTCACAAATCTTTGTACCTCCCTAGGGAGTCTATGTCTCCTTGCGTAGCTTAAATTAATTCTATATATTTGATCCAATTCTCTTCCATCTCATTTTTTCCCACTTCTAGTGCCTCAGCAAACATGTTAGTAACCAGGTCTGTTAGGTCTTCCTCCTTATCTTCAGGTATGTTCTGTAGTCTTAAAAAATGTGATGCTTTCTCCATTTCCAGTATTGTGACTGTATCTTACAAGCTTTTATTTGCCTATGCTAATCTTTGATTTTCTTCTTTTATTTCCTCCACCTTTTTTCTCAGCTTCTTCTGATTTGTCTTCCATTTTCTGGATTCTTTGCTCATTCTTTGTAACCATTTGTTGAAAATTTTCTAATTGTGAGTTTATATTGAAGACCTGCTCATTTATCTTATCCAGATTGTTTTTTGTCTCCTCATGGTTTCTTTTTGTATCTTCTTTATGTGAAACTATTGCTTCCTGAATTGATTGCAATGTTGTTTGCATTTACTTTTGAAAATTGTTTGCTTTTTCTTGTTGAAGCATGGTTTCAATCAATCTCTGATATACTGGGCTGGGTGCTGAAGCAGTTTTTTAAGCAGCTTTAGCAAGATTTGGGACATTCATTCTATTTTTTATTCCTTCCCCCCCCCAGTTACTCTATCCTCAATCTGTTATGCCCCCTGGAAAGTCTCTTTATCTGCAAAGAAACACAGATCTCGTATTCAATACATCATTACACAGTTTAAATTTAACATCATGTTGTGTAATTCTTATAGTTCTTATTTGGTGTTCCACATAAAACCAGAATTTGTACTCTAGTTTTGTCTGTCAGTCTCAGGTCTGGAGGGGTGATTATAAACTCTACTATAGCCTCGTGTCTTGAGTCCAAGAGTTGCAAATCAATCCAAAATGGCCAGCCGGTTAAACCAATCAGTAAGACCCACCAAGCCAGTAGTAGTAAAAAGCCATGTTGTTCTCTGTCTCTAAATGTTTCTTGAAACACCAGGTCAACCAACATTTGTAATCCACAGTGAGCAGTGATAAAATATTTCATAAAGTCCTGCTTCCTTCTATATTCAGTTTTTTGTTACAGTTCTCAGAGCTTTCAAGGTCATCCAGCTGGCTGCTTATCTATGTCTGGGCTTTGTGCTAGCTCTATCCCAGGGATAATATACTAAAGAATTTTATCTCTATTTCGCCACTAGATGTCATTCTCTTCCAAGTAATAGAAGTTTAAATCGAAAGTTATTCATAAGATTAGTCTCATTCAGTTATTTCCAAGTGCAAGTTAATTTTGACACTTGATCAAATTTAGCAAAACAATGTCTTTATATTACTCCTCGCTTATCATTCTGTATTTATTCCAGGGATGTCAAACTCAATTTCACTGAGGGCTGCATCAGCATTACGGTTGCCCTCGGGGGGGGATGTGTGGCCAGGGGGGGTGGCCTGCTGAGTGGGTGTGGATGGAGTGGGTGTGGCCTACTGGGTGGGTGTGGCCACCTCTACATTGTTTGCGTCAATGGTGCCTGTCGGGGGCCTGGGCAGGAGTGGGACAGATCTGAGGGTCTCTGGCAGAAGGGGGTGGGACCAGGACCACTTCCAGGTGATGATGCATTTCTTCATTCCTCACAAAGGGTGACACCTCCCCAGCATGCACCCAGGGGGTGGGGCCGACATGGCAGAGGCTGGTTCCTCGCTGTTTCCAGACGACCTTGTGGAGCTAAGACTGAATGTGTTTCAGCATAGATGGCCACCACAAAATTGTACATTGGCTCCCTCCCAGCCAGCCTGGGCCAGGGCCAAGGCAGCGGGGACCGTTCCCTCAGTGTTTCCAGGATGGCTTTGCGGGCCACATGAAACTACTTCGCGGGCCACATCCGGCCCCCGAGCCTTGTGTTTGACATGTCTGCTCTATTCCCATCCCTCTTAAATTTTCTTCCTGCTGCTTTTGTCTGGTAGGGCAGAGGGAAAGTCCCCTTCCTCCAGTCATACCTGGGGAGTTCTTGCTTTGGGGGAATTTATCTATTCCAGGGAATAGTGTTCAAAAATACTAGAAAGAGGGTCTTCTTACCCAGTTCCATGACACGCTGTTATTGATCCACTTGTAGGGACAATCCTCGCCCTTCTCAGCTATCACTACCTCTTGGACAGACCGCATTAATGCGGTCTGTCTTTTTTCTGTCAGTTTGGAGGGATTTTCTTGGATCAAATGTGTTGACCGCCATCCTCCCATGATCAATGAGGGTCCCCTCCTTTCTTGTTGCCTCTCTGGGGTGACTTTAGGCTCTCTCCCCCACCCCCGCAGAAGGAAATCAGCTGTGAGGTGTGGAGTTCCGCTTTTCCTACATCTGTATCGCTACAATGTCAAACCGGAAGTCCCGGCTATCAATGATGGAAGCTTTCACACATCTAAATTTAGTTAAATTTGAAAAATCTTTTAACATATAAGGATATTCTGGATACAGATGGGAAATTAAAATCTAAACAAGATTTAGAAGACCAGAGCATTGACTTATCATGGCGGCCCCGATGCAAATGTAATCGAGGTATGACAAAGTTCGCACTGCTCCTTCCCTCCTAGCTTTCCGGAAATTGCTGAAGACGCATCTATGCCGACAGGCTTGGGGCGTATGAGCTGTGCTCTGCCCCTGGGCCCTAGGAAGGTCCCTCCATCAGCAACTGTGAGCTAATTGTGTTTGTATGTTGTATGAATGCAATTAATTTTTAAATTTTTTATTGTATTTGTTGTAAGCCGCCCTGGGTCCTAGGAGAAGGGCAGCATATAAATTTGAATAATAAATAAATAAATAAATAAATAAATAAATAAAGCATATGGCTTTTATAAAGTTCAGACAATGTTTGATCAGGTGTTGTTGACATCTGATGAAAAAATAATTAAAAATTGTATAATTTTCTATTGAATTTAGAAATGGAAGATGAACAAGTGAAAGAAACAATGATTATATTGGCAAAAATCTTTGGACATAACATAGAATTAGAGAAACAGTAAAATCTTTGGGAAAGAAATTAGAAACTGACAATGGCAACTTCATATGAAGAAAACTTATATAAAATTTTATAGATGGTATTTTCCACCTGTTAGATTAGCAAAAATGTTTAAAAATATGTCTAGCAAATGTTGGAAATGTAATCAAAATCCCGGTACATATTATCACTTGTGGATACGTGTAAAAGCAAAACAATGTTGGACTAAAATACATACGTGGTTAGAAAAAATGTTAGGAAAACATGTAGATTTTAAACCTGAACTTTTTTTTACCAGGCATAATGCCAGAAAAGTTTGATGAAGAAAATGTATACTTAACATCACATGTATTAACTGTGGTGAGGATTGTATTTGCTCAGCACTGGAAAAATGAGACAACACCATCGGAGGAAGCGATAATTTAGAAAATATTGGACTGTGCGGAAGTGGACAGACTCACATTGAGAATTAAAGGAAAAGAAGATACAGTATACTTTCAAACATGGAACTTATTTTATCAATGGTTGGAAAAGCGGGATAGAAAATAAGAACTTAATCTTTATGACTAGGCAAAAGCAACCCAGACAACAAGTTGTTTATTAAGCACAAATGAATTGCAATGATAGAAAACTAATAAAATACTTTTTTTAAAAAAAAGATATTTCAGCAGAAGGAATGCTATTCATCAATATATAGATATGTATTTTTCCCCTTTAGCTACTTCCTGGTATACTCTTCAGGCTTTTGTGGCAGAAATGATCTCCTTACCTTGAAATTTTCACTCCCCTTTGAATCTGAGAATTTGTGCTCTTGGCACAATTCTTTGTATATGTCTCACCTAGAAAGATCAAAACTTCCTTAGCACAAGCGGAGAATAAATGTATGATACAAACTATGAAAGGAAGTCAGTATTTTGGGTTGAGCAACAATGTGCATAAAGGTGTCACCCTTTATGAGGAATGAAGAAATGCATCATCACCTGGAAGTGGTCCTGGTCCCACCCCCTTCTGCCAGAGACCCTCAGATCTGTCCCACTCCTGCTGACAGAACTCATGCAGCCAACTGAGAGCAATGACACATATTTTTCAGGAGCTTTAATGTAAATTGGTAAATTAGACCATATTATCTGCATCATTTTATTGGCAAAGTCAAACTGAGCCGTTGTAGCTTGAAAAAGAAATAGCACTGCATGGGAGAAAATGTGGAGGTATATTAAGTAGGTCATCCTTAGAGGCTATAAAAACGATCAGTTTTATGTATTTAAGATATATTGACTTTTTGCTGCTTCTATTACAGTCACTTCTCTGAAAAATGACTGGCCTCTGAAATGACTTTCCCATCCTTGGTCTCAATGGTCTTGATCATCAAAGGCCTCTTCAATGAGTTGCTGTCGAAGACCGAAATCCCTGCAGCTCCAATGTGAGAGGGAAGGGCAATCCCCTGAGTCAGGAGTCCAGCTGCAGAAGCAATGGATGGATTTCATAATTTGATCGAGAGATCAGAGGAGGAGGAAGGCCTTAATGGAGAAGTTTTTGATTGGCTTACCAAAACCATTTGTCAGAAGAAGACAGAGAATTCATGCAAGTAAGTCAGCCAGGCCAATATAACAAAAAAACCATAAAACAAAATAAAACAAAAAAAACCCAAAAGGTCAACTGACCGCATGCAATAAGCAAGAGCTTGCTTAAAATTTCCTTCTCCATTCTTCAAATGTATTGTGTTTCTATTGTTATTATCCTAAACTATGTTGATTGGGCTGGCATGGATGGAACTTGTTTTCCAATACACCTGCTGAGCGGCTTCTTGGAGAAAGGTGATTTTGGCAGAGAAAGTCAAATGCAGGCAATAATTTCAGACTGAGAAATATTTAATCAAACACTGATTCTTGAAACATGGACACTCTACATGACTCACAGAAGAATCTAGAATTCTGGTCCATAATCTCAAATGGGCAATGCAGAGAAATTAGCATTATTCAACAATCAAAAGATAAGATGAATTAGATTTAAAGGATTATTTTGCACTATAATAATAATACAATAATACATTCCAATTCTTTAATAGTAAATGCATGCGGTATGAACTAGCAGCAAAGAATACTACATGGAAGGTCTTGGCTTCACCCATTTCATTTAGTAACAGAAGGCTAAGTGGCTGGCAGTTCTATTATTTCTAATTCCATGGACATGCACCAAGTCGGATTCAGAGGTGGAACAGATACCTATAATTCTACATTGGGCTAATTTGCCATTCAGTCTTAGGATAAAATCTGCAACTTCTGTATTTGAATTAAGACTGTTAAAACTCAAAATTCACATATTTTACATTTATTTGCATCTCCTGTTTATTTTGATGTTGGCTGGTTTCAAATATTGACAGTTAAATACTACTTCCCATTAAATACTACTTCCCATAACCTTTCCTCCATTAAATGCCATCCATATATTGCAGTGGCTTTTCAACCAAGTTTTGGAGACTTGAGAGCTGTCCTAAAAATTTAACAGCAGTATTTCAATGAGCTAATAATTGATAAACGTCTCTCAAAATCATGTTGCCCAACACAACAGATATTTTTCTACAATGTATAAGGAAGGAACAACTTTCCAATAGATAATGATGATGCTTAAGTAGATAGAATATTTCCCAGATAATCCTCTATCGTGTGCAAGAAGATCTGTTTGAAAGCTTAATGTTAACTGCTGCCACTGTTTATCACTAATCACTAGCACTAAGCCACATTGCATACCAATTTTTGAACTTGAAAATTAAATATCATTACCGCATTCAGTAAGTGATACCACTATCTAACCCATAATTTAAAATTCAAGGATATGGAATGGCAAAGGTGGCAAAAGAAGAGTTTTTAGGTAAGCCTTTGCCCTCAATTTGTTTCAGTTTTTTTCAGGACATGAAATACCCAGGTGAAACTCAGGACACTGCAAAAAGCTCACAGAGAATTGGGAGGAAGAATAAAGCTTCCCCAATACCCAAAACCTCAGAGGGAGAAAAGTCAGTATCTCAACCCGTCAGAACAGGAAGACAGCTTACCTAACTTGTTAATGGCATTGGCCTGCTGCGGTGGAACCTGACCAACCATCCTAGGAGAAGAAAAAAAGGATGTTTTTGAGTTTGGAAAATATGTGAAAGACAGCATGGCTTCTTTTGGAGAAAAAGCCTTATCTTACTTATATAGCCAGTAAAAAAAGGTCCTATGTCCAGTTGTTGTCCCATCCCAAGTGACAGTGACAATCCAGGTTCATTATCTATATTTCTGCTACCTGTTCTTCAACGATTCAAGCCATTTGTGCCCTGATCGCCTTTCTGCAGTGCACTTTTTGCTGTATCTGACTGCTTTAATCTTATGTTCATATATTTGCAAGCCAGCACATGGCAGCATCAAAGGGTTTATCAAGCAACGTTCCATCTACAGAAATTGTCCGTTCCCTTTTTTCTTAGATCAACCTGCCTCAAAATGTTATCCTCCAGCACTATGTGGAAACTGACACCCAACCTTTTGGGAGGGCCCTAGGCTGAAGAAATTTGCCCTAGGTGATCAAGTGCAGAGGAACCAATTCATACCCCATGCACGAAAAGTCCAAGCTGACACTCGCTTACCGGTTTTCTTCCCCTTCCAGCAGCTTTCTGTAGGTGGCAATTTCTATATCAAGGGCCAGCTTGAGATTCATCAGTTCTTGGTATTCTCTCATCTTGGTGGCCATGTCACGTTTGGCTTGCTTCAGTGCCTCCTCCAGATCTTGGACCGTACTTTTAACACTTTGCACAGCCTGCTCTCCTTGTTCTTCTGCTGAAGCCACGGCATTTTCCAGATTGGCTCGCTGGACAGGAGGAGGAAAGAGAAACATTTCAGTTTCCACTATCTGGATGGAAAGCCTTATGGAGAGCTCAGCAACTAAGAAAAAGGCTGCAAGGGCTTAGAAGCAAAGTCTCTCTCTTTAAGTACGGTGGGAAAAACCTGACCTCTTTTGAGCTACAGCTGCTTGCCTTCCATTCTGCAAGGCTATTGTGAATAGCCAAGAAGACTGTGAAGAAGTTTCAAGGGAAATAAGCTCCCAATGAAGAAGCAGCTAAAAGTCAGCCAAGAAAAGAAGCCGGTGCTGGCTGTAGTCATTGTAGTCACCCAAACTTGTGCAGCTTTTTTTCCAGCTGAGGGCTGTACTTGATCTTTGAATGGTATGGGCATATATCCCTTCCAAAAAGCGATAGGACCAGAGGTTACTTCCAAACTATAATAATTTTTGCCTTTGTCACATTAGCAAATATTATTGGCAACCGCTGTTAGAGTCGTTTGTTTCCTATCTCATAGGAGCTCAGCACCATTTACACAAGGATCACTCATCATTTTATCTTCCTAATAACCCTCTAGTGCTTGGGCCAAAATTGCTCAGCAAGTTTCCATAGCTGAATAGACTCTGCATCCAAGACTTTGGAAGCACAGAGGTGGTTTATCTCTATGCCTATTCCAAACTAGACAAACCATGCCACAGCTTCACACAATTTATCAGCCCAGATAACATTTTGGGTTAGAAGGCCTTTGGAATGAAATGCTGGCCTCCTGGCCACAAGATTCATCTAGTAGTGTTAATGGAGGAGAGTAAAATTTAACAGCTGGTGCTTTTAAGAAGCCTATCCCAGTAATAAGAAATTGTTCCCTCTTGTGTTTTATTTTTAAAAAAAAGGAGAAGACAGTTGCAGCTGAACAAATTAAAGCCAGATAGGAAGACTGTTACAGAAAAGATGAACTGTTGGCTGGATCCCAAGGCTCCAAGAATGGGTTGTAAGTAGAGTCTCTGTGGCATTTCCCTGCCACCTTTGTGTGTTCTCTGTTGTTATGAATATTTCTGGCTAAGCTTGTGATTCTGTCTAGAGACTAGCAGCTTACCTGATTCTTTAAGGCCTCAATTTCTCCATTGACATGCTGGGCATAGCAAGTCAGTTCGGCAATTTGACCTTTGATGCTTTTCATCTCATCATTACGTTTCTGAGTTTGCCTTACAATGTCATCAATCTGGAAGGAAAGAGAGGGGTAAACAGGAATCATTATGATAGCATAGTCAGAGGAGTAAGAGGCAGGGTCCACAGCAAGAATACCAGGTCTCAGGTAGCCAAACACATAGGCAGATTTCCCACCTTCAGATCTTCTAGATATGTGGGATATTGTATCGTACTGGATTCCTTCTAGAAGAAGCATGGGATAAAATCTAGGGCATGGAAGGCATAATCAGAAGTCAGAGACGTTTCATGCATTAGCCAAAGTCCTTTCTGGTAGTGCAAAAGATTGGGTCCAAGTCATGATGCTACAATCATGTTCAAATACACATAGGCCTCGTTATTACAACTAGATGAGGATTGACTGGCAGTAGAGGATCATGCAGCATTATTGGCTCTGAAATATTACATTACTGGAATGATAGAATTATCCTGATAATTCAGGCATTGGTTGAAGGACTCAAGTTGGAATTAGGAAAGTTTGTTAAAGGAATTGCCGAGACAGAAAGTTGCATCTGTGATGAGTGTAACAAGATTAGTAATGAATAGTGGGACACTATTGCCTAGCAACAAGAAAGTTACACGTTAGAAGGATGCTGTTAGAAGGATGCTAGCTAAGGCACATAAACTTTGGTAACCTCTAGCATTATAATAGTAAATCACATATCTCTTTTGATAAAAAACAGCTTATTATCATAAACATGCACTGTATGAACAAGGAAGGTAAAGTAGAAAAAACAATCAAAAGAAATATGTGTCGAGGAACCAATAAGTGGTTCTTAGGGTATTAACTTCCTTAATCATAACTGTATAAAATTTGTGTTTGTGTATTGTTCGGGGTCTTGGCTTCTTTATCTGCTGAGACCTTTTTGCTGGAGTACTCCAATAAAAGAAGCTGAAAATGACATTCATCGTGTCTGGTGGTCTTTATTGGCTTCAGTGCCAGGCTAGGACCCATTTTGGGAACAAGTCAGGCCTTACCTAAAGGATTACAGTAGCTTAGCTGAAATAGACTTCTGCTGGTCCTGCAAATCCTTAAATACTTTCCTAGATTCCACTGAGTTGCAAAAGAGTGCCCGATTCTTTTCCTTGTTTCTAGAATCTGATTATTATGTTTATTTGGATCTGAAACTAGTTTGATTTAATCTTGCAACAGTTTGTGTTCGGAAGCTGAATTTCTCAGTTTAATATTAAAGAGATAGCAAAATAAGATTGCCCTTTACCAATGTTTGCATGTGTACGGATTATACTTTCATGATGTGGATGCAGAGAGATAAGTGAACCAGTTACCTTGTTTTTGTACCACTGTTCAGACTCATCACGACTCTTGACAATCACGGTTTTATATTGTTCCTTCACCTCATCAATTATGTTCTTCATCTCCAGTTCACGGTTGTTGTCCATCTCCACAGTGACCATTGCATTTTGGATCTGAGATTGCAAGTCCTTGATCTCCTGGATGGGGGCAGGAAAGGCATAATAAGTTGTGGATGACATTGCAACTGTAGCCCATCTGGATGTAGGTGAAGCTTAATCATGAGGCAGAACTCAATCCCAGCCACCGCATTATCTGTTCTTTCCGCAGTGCTCTTGCAAGGAGCTACTAGCAAACAAATGAAAATGAGAGAAAAATAATGTTTCGGATCATTTTCATCGCCTACAATGAATACATCAGTCATTCGTTCATTTTTGTCTGTGGTACTCACCTCTTCAAAAAGCTGTTTGAGGTATTTGATTTCATTGGTGATGCTCTCCAGCTTGGATTCAACCTCTGTTTTCTGCAGGTAAATATCATCCAGGTCCTGTCAGAAGAGAAAAGCAGAACACCTGTCATATTCCTTGAATCTCACTAAGTACTGTAAGAGGTGGAAGTTTCCAATTTTTGAGTTAATACGGGTCAAATAAATGATCCTAAACCTTTTGGTGAGCCTCTAACTTCCTTTCAAATCATAATATTTAATATGTGATTGAAGGGGAGAATTATTAAATGCATACTGTGAATAATAAAAATGATAGTGTGTAATTTAGTTATAATTGTAGCTTCTATTTCATTCAGTCAAATTTAGTTCTTTTCCTGCTCTTATCCATTTTTTTTATGGTGACCCTAGCTTTTCATGCAAAATTCGGCAAGCCTCCACCTTTTTAACCTTTCCGAAGGTCATCATCACCCAGGTGTTGGGGTGGAGGGAAGATGTCTGAAGTTGGTTGTGGGGCATCCCAAGGAGATGATTGTGGCACTGGGTTTTTATTTGGGTTTATGTTTTTTATAGTGATTGTGAGTTGCCTAGAGTTGGCTTTTTTTTTTTTAAACGAGCTGCTATACAAATCTTTTAAACAAACAAATGCTAGTAGCCTTCGAGTTACAACAGTTCATTTAGTGACTGTTCAAAGTTACAACAAGCACCGAACAACATGACTTTTGACTTTTTCATATTTATGACCGTTGGAGCATCCCCATGGTCATGTGATCAAAATTCAGACGCTTGGCAACTGACTCGTATTTAAGATGGCGGCAGTGTCCTGGGGGGGTGGTGTCACGTGATATCACCTTTTGTAACCTTCTGACAAGCAAAGTCAATGGGAAAGCCTGATTCACTTAACAGCCGTGTTTTTAATTTAACAACTGCAGTGATTCACTTAACAACTGGGTCAAGAAAGGTTGTAAAATAGGAAAAAAATTTAACAACTCTTTCTCTTGGCAACAAAAATTTTAGGCTCAGTTGTGGTCGAGGACTACTTGTACAGTCACTACTTAAAAAAAAAAGACTGTACCCTCCCTCATTTAGTACTTCCAGTATTTTAAATCAACAAATGTGGGGATATAATTTGTTGGTAAAGATATAATGCAAACACATATGGGGCGGATATGCAAAGCTGAGTCACAATATTATACTCGAGTAAGGAAACATCTGGGGGCACTGAGCTGCTTGAAGGGATTCAACAGCTTTTGGGGGGGAAAACACAGTTTCTCCAGATAGCAATTAGCTTGGCTTGGAAGCCTGAGCCATTTTGCATATAGCAAAATAATGCCCTTTTCAAAAGTTCTGGAAACTTCAGCAAATGTATGCATTTTTTCCAGTGTGCAGGAAGAAAGAATAGTTGAAGTAAACCTTGCTTAGTTCTCTCTAGCTACCGGTAAATTAAAGGAGAGTGGAAATGAAGTCAGGCTAACTCTATGTATCTACCAATCTATTCACTTTGTGTGCACTTTTCATATTTCACAGAAGGATGCACAGTGTGAAAGCAAAAACGTTTAACAGTCCCTCTTCCGTCATACCAAAAGTCCTCTGTCGTATTGCTCAGAAACAGAAGAAAAAGTAAAGGGAATGGGTGAATATGGAGAAGCAAAAAAAAAAGCTGACACTGAAAACAGCTTGAACGCCTCAGGAAAAAAAGTTGTGTTAGTTGGAAGTTGCAGAAGAGAGAAAAACAGTCCCCAATTAGTCAATGGTAAGAAGGTCTGGTACCACTAATTTTTAGTGCTCCAGTACTCCTTTCACCTTTTTAGTCACCACAAATTCATTTTCCAGTTGGTTACGGTGATTTATTTCTTCTTCATACCTATAGATTAGAGGACAAGAGACAATAGTGTGAGGTGCTATGGGGAACAAAGTAATGTCATTGTTGAATGGGCATGTACCAATTACCAGCTTCCTTTTCTCTAGCCTCTACGAGACCTGTCTTCTAAGCATCCAATCTGTACCATTTTATAGTAATGTTATAAAATAAATAAGAAACTAGCTATCGATAGTAGTTGTAGCACTGGGAATTCAATAGATAGTATACTAAAACTCAGCTGAGATAAAATAGGACTGAACATAAATTGCTTTTCCAAATTCTTCATCTAATGTGCAGGCAGCAAAATGAGTGGGTATTTTTTTTCCAGGCAGAAGAATAAATGCTCAACTTCGCAAGGGCACGACCATCACTTAGTCTGAAAACGCCCCCTAACAAGAGTCCCCTCGTTATATCTTCCCTTGGGATTTAATGGAATGTGGGAAGCCAAATGTCAGTTTTCTCCCAGCATACTGAACTGGAAACAGATAAGATCTCAAGGTTTCAAAACCTCTGCTAGGTAAACGTTCTATAGAAAAACTAAAGAACTCCAGTATCTGTTGTATATCAAAATACAAGACCTATTTATAAATAAATTATTGTTCAAATTCTTGCATCTCTTTTTCTCATCAGTATAATTTAATAGCGAGATGCTAGTCTCTTCTGGGAAGGAAGGGCAATTTTAGTTACAGACAGATCTGGTATGAGGCTGTGCATATTTGAAAATCAGTTCTCATGCGCCAAAGTGGCTGCAGATGGATTGGTGCACTACCATTCATTATACTTTCACCCATCCTGAGAACTTTATGACTAAGGACACACCCACCACATTCTACTCATAAGTTCATTAGAGGGGAAAAAACAACAACCTGCCCCCTTGAAAAAAATTCTGAAGTCATGACACACATGTGTACTCAGGCATACAAACAGAATATTAAATAGCAAATCTCCCATTCTCTCTCATGATTTGCTCACTGGCTTTTTAGTTCCTCCAGAAGTGTCTGTGTCTGGTCCAGCTCATTTTGTAGTTTCATCTTATCTTGATTGAGCATGTCTATCTGCTGCTTAAGGGGCTGGCTGTGGGCTGTCATAATACGCCCCACATTGGATTTGTATTGGTCCTTGCCCTTCAGAAGTTTCAGCTGTGTCTCCAGCACTTTGTTCTGCTGTTCAAGCTTACGTACCTTGGAGAGGAAAAACAGAGAGATAAATAAGAAACTAAAAAGAGAATAATTGGGAAAGGCTTTTAAAATTTTTTGATCAAGATGCAGGAGTTTTATTTGGCCATTTATGTATACTCTCACAAATCCACTGTGTAAGTATCTGTGGAATCTGTCATATGAAATTACTGTTAACTACGGGTTTCCAGTTATGTACACTTTTCCCACATGTCAGTTAAACTTTAACAGAAATTATCCTTAGCAAATTTTTGCCATGGAGTTTTTTTTTCTAAACAAAGTCACAACTAGTCTAGAATGTGGCACTATGAACATTTTTGGCCACCCCATTATTCATCTGTTATACTATTGTTGTGTGAGCTATATTTGATTATGATTATGAGCCATCAAGTTGTTTCAACTCGTAACAACCATGTAGTTAAACTTTCTCCATGATTCCTAAGTTAGGTTTTTAACCTTGACTTTCATTTCCAATGATCCACCCATTAAGTCATTGTATCTATTGTATCCTTGCTGCTGGTTATCCCCCTTTTCTCTTTCCTTCCACCTTTCCCATCATTATAGTCTTCTACAGGAAGATAGCTCTTTGTGTAATGTGTCCAAAGTAGGAAAATTTGAACCTGATCATTTGTGCCTCAAATCAGAACTCTGGATTTATTTGTTCAATGACCCATTCATTTGTTTTCTTGGCTGTCTACGATACTCTCAGGAGTCTTCTCCAATACCAGATTTCAAAGGCATCAACACTCTTCTTCGTCTACATCTTCAAAGTCCAACTTTTTCTTCCATAGAATATCACAGGGAATACTATGGCTTCCAGGATTAAGACATCAAAATATTTGAATATGTTTCCCAAGGGCTTCATGATCTACCAAGTGCAAGTCTGTGGCAGATTTCCAGGCTGCTCGTTCCTTTACCTTTGATGGTTGATCCTAAAAAGCAGACACTATCCACCATTTTGATACCTTCATTGCCAGTTCTAAGCTGGTTGTTCTATCTTTTGTCATTGGTCTGGTTATGAGTTGCATTGGCTTCTGGGTTTTTTTTTCTAAGTAGAATTTAAGATGCTGGTTTTCACCTTAAACCCCCAAAAGGTACAAAGCCAGGTTATTTGTGGGACCTCCTCACCCTGAAGGTATCTGCCGGTTGCACTAGGTCTTCTAGGGTGGAAGGCTCCAAATCACTTCCTTTAAATCTAGTGGAACATAGATATGCACCTTCTCAGTACTTGTCCCCTGCCCCCCTCCCCACCTAATCTTCCAAAAAGTCCTAAAATAAACTATGGGGCAATACAAGACTGGAGTGCAGAAAAATTCCTTGTGGATATATGGGAAAGTGTTGTGGTTGGAGGCTGCAATTTTCTGTTGTTTTTTTTTACTGTTTACTTGTTTCTGTGTGCCATCTAAAATTATGTAGTACAAGAACAGCTACACTGTGCATCATTCATTCATACATACATACATACATACATACATACATACATACATACATAATGTTGGCAATCAGGGAATCTGACTGGAACATGTAAAACAGGAGCTGCAGCTGACCTGGAGCGGGGAAAAAAATGCTAACATGGGATGGGTGGGGGTGGAAGAAATGGCAACGTTTCCATATTTGAGACAGAAGACCTTTTGGACCTAGGGATTTGATCTGTTTTCTTCCTCTGCAAAACATGTGCTCTATTATTGAAATCTTTTCTTTGAAGAAAACAGTCAAGTATTGTAATCCTATTCGGGGATCTGATTTTCTATCTGTTTAAAATTTCTTTTCAAGCTAGCCTCGGAGTAACCATATCACACTGGAACTATAGTGAAAGGAGAATTAACCTGTTTTCTGCACCCCTTTGGTCACACTACCAATGGTGTCCAGTTTGGATATTCTAGCTTGCATCATTTTTTAATTATTCATGGAAGGATTTCTGAAAACGGCTATTTTACCTTCCTACTTTGTGTGGCTGTTTCTGTGTAGGTTTGGTATACATTTCTCTTCTTTTGTGCACTATTTTCAGTCTGCTCTCTGGCTGCTGGAATCCTTATACCAGTGCTTACCAAATCTGCGTAAACTACCCAAAATTGGGTAAAAGGGTTTTTCCACACACATAAAATTCTACCCAATCACAACAAGGACATTTAAATAAGGACTTTCCGAAAAGCAGTTTTGGGTAGTGAAAGAAAAGGTTTGGAAATCATTGTTGTCAACTGATTTTCATCTCATCCTTACATAGCTATGGTCTCTAATATATTTGATTTTGCTTTAAAGATTTTTTTTAAAAAAATAAGCATCATTCTCTTGCAGTAAAGGTAGCTGTAAAAAGACCATAGTTTTTAAAATTTAATGCAGTCCTTGATGACTTTATGGAGACATTCAAGTAGTTTTCTTGGCTATAAAATATAAGAGAATTACCTTTTTTTTTCTTTTCTTTGCAGTCTAAAGTACAGCTTTAAACTATTAAAATGGTATCTCAGCTAATTGAAACACTAAACGAGACACACACCTTCGAATCAATGCAGGTCTGTATTACACACTTTTAGAAATTTTCTTTCTTTCTTTCTTTCTTTCTTTCTTTCTTTCTTTCTTTCTTTCTTTCTTTCTTTCTTTCTTTCTTTCTTTCTTTCTTTCTTTCTTTCTTTCTTTCTCTTTCTTTCTCTTTCTTTCTTTCTTTCTTTCT
The DNA here is from genome assembly GCA_034064705.1 of Bothrops alternatus. Taxonomy (NCBI): domain Eukaryota; kingdom Metazoa; phylum Chordata; class Lepidosauria; order Squamata; family Viperidae; genus Bothrops; species Bothrops alternatus. The sequence goes on from JARGCV010000116.1 coordinate 965,467, forward strand.
TTCTTTCTTTCTTTCTTTCTTTCTTTCTTTCTTTCTTTCTTCCAGTACCCAACTAGGCACGGACGCGCTTACATTTCCCTCTCCCACACATGCATACGTTCGCCTTAACACGCGTCTCCGAAGCCGCACCTTGTCAATGAAGGAGGCGAACTGGTTGTTGAGCCCTTTCATCTGTTCCTTCTCTTCCTTGCGAATCTGGTGCAGCTTGGGATCGATCTCCACATTAGGCAGCGAGGGGAGAAAGAAAGGCGCCGAGGGAGAGTTGGACAAAGCACTGAAAGATCCTCGGAAGAATCCCGGCTGAAAGCTGCCCGAACTGGCTCGGTACAAGGAGCTTCGATTCGGATAGGATCCGAGGGAGCGGCTGCTAAAGCTCGCGCTCCTCGGAGTATGATAATTAATGTTCATGATGCAAAGCGCGCTGGATCGCCAGAGGCCACTAAAGTGAGAAACAGAACTTCGCTGCTCGGAACAACATAAATACCTGAAGCTCCTGATTCCACCCTCCGCCCCCCCCCCGGCGTATCGTGGCATCTTATTGGCTGAGAAGACTCTTCACCCTGACGTGTCTATTTACCTTCGCCTATCGTATTCCCGCCACCTCATTTGCATACCTCATTTGCATTTCCAACCAGTCACGCTGCGGTGAGATTACCTGAGCAGCTGGACTCACTCCAGAGTCGAGCAAGAGTCATTGTGTGTATACAATGTTGTGAGCCGCCCTGAGTTCTTGGAATAGGGCGGCATAGAAATCTAATAAATAATAATAATAGTAATAGTAGTAGTAGTAGTAGTAGTAGTAGTAGTAGTAGTAGTAGTAATAATAATAATAATAATAATAATAATAATAATAATAATACCTCGCCCCCAGCCCCCAGAAGTTTTGCGCTTCTCCCGACAGTCTCCGTAACGTGTTTTTCCCAATGGGATATTTTATGTGGTTTCAAATAAGTAAGTAGCCCGAAAACTTACGGCGAAGGCTGACCTAAAGGCGCCCGTTTTCCACTCTTGTCACAAACAAAGGCTTATGCAAATAGAACGCTCCTTTATTGGCTAGTTTCTCTCTCTACATGCAAATTAGGAGGATTCGCCGGTGCTGTTCAACCAATGAAAATCGCAGCGTTTTCCTCATTGGCTGACCGCTACCTGAACATGCAAACGGGAATCCCAGGAGATATAATAAGACGATGAGCAGCGAAGGAGCTCAGGTAGCACAATGGCTTTGTCTCTTTCTTATCCTCGGACCGGTTCCGGACGACTCTTCTCCAGTTCCTCTAATGCCTCCGTGCGTGGCAACTCCAGCGGTTCCGACGTTCTGTTAACCCGGCTCCGTGCGGCGCTCCCGGCAGCCCGAGTCAGCGTAGCGGCGGCTTCTCCTTTGCTGGGCCCGGGCCGGCAGCAGGAGGCGCTGCAGGGCTTGAACGAGCGCCTGGCCGGCTATCTGCAGCGGGTGCGGGGGCTGGAGGCGGCCAATCGAGCTCTGGAGGAGGAGATCGCCGCCATCCGATCGAGCAGGGCCGGGGCAGTTGGCAGTAAAGACTGGGAAGCCTGCGAGCAGCCCCTGGCCGCGCTGCGCAAGCAGGTGAGGGGAGTACCGGTAGTAAATAGGTAGTAAATAGGACGAGGCGAAAGAGTTCCCCGAAGAGAAGAGTTAAAAACCCAGAGCAAATAGGATGCAAAGAAACAAATGCGGCTCCAGGGAGAACTCTGGGGACACGCCGGAGTTTGAGCGAAGGATGATCTTCAACCTGGTGCTCTAAAAGGGCCTCGGTGTTTAGTTCCCTTGATTCCAGCCTCGCTTGAAGTTTATGGGAATCGAAATGGAGGCTGAGGGGTCAAAACAGAATCATTGGCAATGATTCAGTAGGTTTGGGTCACGAAGCAGTGGCCCAAACGCAGTGGGAGGGAGAGGAGGAAATCAGGCTAACTTTTACTGTGTTATTTTTTTTTACTTTGGCTATTCTGCTGAAGTGAAGATGGATATTAGAGCAGAATAAGCATATCCCGTTTTTATTCCTGTAATAATTTTATCATCTATATTTTTATATAATAACACAATAGTTTTGAAATAGATGGTGGGCATATTAGCTATGCATACTGCCTTGTATTGGCAAAAAAAAATCAAATAATTTTTATTCTAGTTCTATGGGCAAAGTTCTCTCACCCCTGTAGTATATAATAGATGTAAAAGCAATTATAAAGTGCAGGATGAGGAGGAAAAGAAAACTATTGGATGCAACTTTCATACCATTAGTACATGTGGCCATTTAAATCTCCTCCCAATATGAACATTTAAACTCTGCCTCAAAAATTACTTTACCGTCTTAAGGAACAAACAAAATCCTGTCACATTATTCTTCACAGACTTTTTTCATTCAGTCCAGATAGTGGTGTATCTCAATTAGTTTACCAGGCCAAATAAAACTATACTGACCTACTAGTCATTATATACTTGTTGGACTTCACAGATTTCTTTATTATCTATCATAGTTATATTCCATAGCAATCATAAAATAGACTCCTGATGGTGTGACAACAGACAATACCTAATAATAAAAATGAAAAGTATAGAAGTGTATAATTACCAGATAAGTTATCATATTTTAAAGAAATAGTTAATTGGTATTATCTGTAAATCCAGATGAGTCAGTTGAACAAGCTGGGCATAAAGGAAGATACATGAATACATATGAGTGGAATTAGTAAAATGTGGATGAAAAAGGCCAAGGTTGAGTTAGTGAGCTAGGCGATGCATTACAAGATTTTGAATTAATCAGGAAGATAAGAGTAAGAGTATCAGGAAGAAGGCAAAGGGTAATCTTAATCTCAAGTATTTCAGAGCACAGTATCTTAAAAATGACATTGAATAGCTTGTTTTACCTGGTATTGTCCAGATGGGGCCATCCTATCACCCATGCCATGCTGATTGGAGGACAAAGTTTGGAGAAAACAGTTACAGAATCTTCAGAATCCTTTAGATACTGTTATAACCTCAAAACAATTCTGAGAAATAGATGAAGCTGCAAAGCCTCACTGTTAGATAGGCAATTAGTAGAAAAAGTTATAATAAACATATCCCAAATTTTATGTAGAAAAGGTAAACCGCACGGGAAACAAACATTTTGCAGAAGATGGGCAGAAAAGACATCTTGGGAAATGGGCTGCAGAGCCACAACTGAAAGATTTAAATTCGATGCACATTTTTTTTTTAAAAATAGGAATATAAAAAAAATGGGAACATCTCTAGAGATGACTTGACTTAATCGGTTTAATAATACAAGCAGTAACTATGTGGGGTATGAAAAAGATGCATCTGCATGCTGAGCTTCTTTAATAAATATTTGCCTACCCCAATGATTTGTTTCCAGTAATGGGAATCTTTTGGTGCATTTGTTATGGCTGTATCAAACTGTTATCTATTTCTATACTTGCAGGAACTACTCCAGAGATTGGGCTGCAAGTCTTTCTTTTAACTCTCATTCATAGGAACAGTTGGATGTTTCTTTTAGCAGGTGCCTAAACAAAGGCACAGAATAGGAAGGTCATAGGCAGGTGGGCAGGGAGATTAAGCAGAGTTTTATTATTTCAGGACCTACTGCAACTTGGGGCAAGGTGATGATATTTGATCCTTGCTTGTCTTGTGGTTGACATATTGGATTGCTTTGGAAAATGTGGGGAATAGGAGTGGTATAGGTATAAAACTGCCCCTAAGTGTGACTATGTCCTGTTGCAATCACTAGAAAAGCACTCATGCAAGCTATCACATCCTGTTTTCAACCGGATTTTGCTATATACTAATATTTACTTGAATAAGCCCCAAACAAAGAAGGGAATTAAATAAGGGCGATTTTCCATTTTTGCCCAAAACAAACTTTTTTTTTTTGATTGACTTTCTTTTCTTCCTTGTGCAGCCAGTTTGCCAAAAATAAAAAAAGGATCTTGGATTCAGACTCACATTATATCTGGTCTGTAATTACTTACGTGATTGATTATGTGGCATCAAGTTGTTTTCAGCTCCTGGTAACCACAAAGATAGATTTTCTCCATGAGGCTCCATCCCTAAACTGTTCTTTCAAATCTTCCAATGTTGCTCCTATCGCCATTGTCATGGAGTCCATCCATCTTGCTGCCTGCCATGCTCTTCTCTTACCTTCCACCTTTTCCAGCATTAAGCGCTTTTCCAGAGAGCTGAATCTTCACATATAATGTGGTTGAATACGTGTAAAAAAAGACTGGAATGTTATCCTCTAAAATACCCATCTCCCCTTCCTTAAAATGCAATCATTTTAATTTAATTTAAGGTTACCAGATCTGGGCTGCAAAAGTCTGGGTGACTACTATGAATCAGCAAAAAGATACAAAAAACCACTAAGGTTTGGTTTTCATTTACTGCTTATCTAGACCTTTACAATTTGGATGTGGTAGTCTTGGTTTAATTGCTAGCCTTTAAAAGTCAATGATTTTACCATTGCAGATTTGTTTCTGGACCATTATACATCTATTAGATTGTTTTACACTTTTTGGAAGAATGCAGATTTCTGCTCAAGTTGGTTTTTAGATCATTGTTATAACACCAAGAAAATGCTGAAACACGAAGCAATCAGTTTGGATCAATTGCACATTTTCATTCATACATTTTTCCAAAAATATAAACAATGACCAATGTTTCATGAGCCACTTATTGCTAGACTGCAACAGCCAATCTGTCTTAAAAGTCCCTAATAGTCAGGCCAGCTCTATTTTATTATTATTTTTCTTTCTTTTACCTTTTAGATTTTTAGCTCAAACTACTCTAATTTTAAATATAGACTAGCTATATAATATAAGAATCATAAGAATGCTGACATAGTTGCTTTTGGTGTGTTTGGAATACAAATCAGCAATGTATTAAACATTTATTTATTCACATTTCTACCTCTCTCATCTCACCTAAGTGACTCTGGGCAGTTTACAAATAAAAGAAATATTGCCGCATAAATCTGTTGAAATGTAAATACCTTGATCAAGAATGTGTGGGGGGAAAAAAGAAGTAATTACATATGTGAAAAATTTATCATGTACCCTAGAAGGAATGTTCATATTACACTTCTTTCAGGCTGAATCTAGGAAGGAATGTTCATATTACACTTCTTTCAGGCTGAATCTAGTAAAATAACAGTCGGCTCAATTTATGCTCTGAATGATGACAAAGAAAAAAACTAAGAAAGATTTTTTAATTACTTATTCAAAATGCAGAGGGAGATACCTTGATTTTTGAAAGTGTGAATGATTCCCCCCCATATATGGATAAAATAACTTTATCCAAAAGAAACATTGGCAAAGTTTTCTCTCTTGGATGTGGAGATATAAATATCCGATATAGAGCAAGTATACCCACTATTCAGTTCATAAGGAATTAATTAAACCACAAATGAATGAATGAATGAATGAATAAAATAATCTAATAAGTAATAAGCCATTGGACAGTCCCAAGTTCCCAACAGAGGCTGCTGATTGGCCAACACTGAAGCCCTGTCCTTTGCCTGGGAGCTTGACTGAGGCTCAAGCCTCGTGACCTGCTGCCTGCCCATGTATTCCTATATTTTAATTTCAAGAGATATATTTAATTAGAGTGAATTTTCAGTAAGAATTCAATTTATTGTAGTTTATATTTCTCACTTGATTTAACTACAGCTTCCAGTATTAATTCTTAGCTCAAAGCTTAGCTGTGATTCACAGTCTTTTAAAGTGATATTTTAAATTATTCATAATTCACTAATGATCTATTGTATTAGGGAACTGTAATGTTCATGATATTTTTAGATCCCTTGTGTGCTAATATGTATTTTACTTATTCTTTTTACTGCTCATTTATTTCTGTTTGCTTATACTTTTATTTCTTGAAAATGTCGATATAAATAAATACCTGAAACTTTTCTCTCACAACTATACATTCATACAGATTGTTCATTTTTGTAACAAGGATGATGTTTAAAACTTGGGCACCTGGAACAGCATGCTTGATTTAATATGCTGTGAAACTTGATCCAGTTGAGATACTATCAGCCTGTAGGCTAAAGTTGATTAATGTGAGAGAACAAATACACTAATTTGAATGCTTGAGTTATTGATAGACTTACCAGCTAGGTTACTTATCAACCAGATGGCATTTCATAAGTGACTCACTCTGGTCAATGTAACAGTTAATCCTCCCTAAATTTTAATAACCCAGGACCTGCAGATCAAAACAAAGATATTAAGTTTGCTTTGCAAATATTTCAGATTATTTGGACAACAACCCAGTGTTTGATTCCAAGATCTGGCTGGTTTCAGCAGGAGTTAAGAAAATGAGATTGACCTGGAAGATGGCATAATACATCAAGGCAAAGTCACTATAGTTAGTTAATTTTAAGGCATATGGAATTGCTGGCTGTGGAATTCTGGGAGTTGAAGTCCACATGCCTTAAAATTGTCAAGGTTGAGAAACACTGATCCTAGCTCCATATTGTTGACACTTGATTGGCAAGAGTTTCCTAAGTTTTTTTCCATTCTTATCTGAGGATCCATGGAATGAATGAATGTTACACGCTCCTTTGGAAATTAAAAAAAAAAAAGCTTGAGAAATTACAAGGCAATTTTCTGTGCAGCTGTAGTCCAATACAATAGGATTTGTTTGCTACATACATATTTCATGCAGGCAGTGATATACTTTACTGTCTAGAGAACTCTTTAGAAGACTTTCTGAAACGAGGGAAGTCAAGCAATATGCAAGCTTCCCATTGCCACTCCCACAAGAATCATTAAGTTCAGGAGTTTAAATTAAGGACCCAACAAATACACCACTTGACTACTTGTGCAGCTTCCGATGGAAGAAGAGTGCTTGATTATGTGAACTTTAGATCCTGGCTCTTAAAAAAATACGACGTATATACAGTATGCCATTGTTGAAGCTATACCTTGCTATTATATTAGAATTCCACACATCACAGTTTTAAGTAAAAACGTTTCTGTAGTCTCACAATTCATACAAACCAGGCTCAACCCAACCTTTTAAAGGAAGGAACAGGTGTCACCAGCTGTTTATTTGGACAAATCCAAAACATGAGAAGATGGTAAGGTTGGCAAGAGTGGGCTTTATCAGGAGGTAAAACTCAATGAATGCAATGGGACTGTTTTTGCCTAGGTTGTGCCGATGTTATCTTTTAAGAGTTCTCTTTCTATGACAGGTTGAAGAGCTGAATATGGAGAATGTCAGGCTGCTTCTGCAAATTGATAATGCCAGGCTGGCAACAGATGACTTTAAGCACAAGTAAGCAATAAAGTTCTAGTATCTTTGTTTACACTATCAGTGTAAACACGGCTGCCTATATATTAATCGTGGCCTCCTTTTGTAATCTCTTACTCTTAATTATATTTGATTTTCCCATGCCAAAATCCTGATCTATGCAGTTCAGGAACAAATATGTATTTTGGCTCTGAATTAGAATCAGCTCTGGATTAATGTTTCAATCAAGGTTAGGCTGCCTCTTAGTAGAGGCCAAGGGCTACATTTAATAATTTTGGGGGAAATCATTTGTATTTTAAATTGCAGGAAACTCTGCGTTGACTAAAAAGAAGTTGGTTGCAGGATAAAGACTTTTGAAGAGCTGATGAAGTTCTTCAGAAGTCTGAATTATCGGGAGCTAGCCTTGTCCCCAAAATAAATAGTTTATTCAGCATCTTGAGAAGTTGCAGTTCCAATTAGCTAAAATGTATAATAACTATCAACTTGGCAGAAAAAAATGAGATACTGTATACATTGTAAATATACAATAGTTGTCTACAGCCTCTTTTTCAGATCTATACTAATAATTTATGTTAAAAAAAGACATGCATCTACATTGATATGCTCTTTAGCCTGAATGAACTAAGTATTTTGTTTATATTTCTGGCCTCCTTTTCTAGGCTAGACGTAGAACTGGCTGCATGTGACAGTGTCCAGAAAGACACACAAGGATTGCGCAAAATCATGGATGACACCAACTTCCTACGTTTGAAGCTGGAAGGGGACCTGGACTCCCTCAGAGAGGAACTGGCTTACTTGCGTAAAAGCCACGAGGAAGTAAGGCCCATCTGTTCACTTCCATAGTTTCAAAGAACACCTGTCTATCTCCAGTCCATGTGTCCATCAGCACACATGACCTCTTAAGAATGTCAGAGACAATGTTCCTCTTTAAAATGTTAGAGATAGTTTCCTTGTCCAAACAGAATTCAAGAACAAAAGAAAGGTGGGCAAGTGTGAACGTAAAAGAACCTGCATTTGTTTCAATAAATTTATTGTGTAATAGGTTTGGTTCCAGTAGAGCAGGGCTTTTAAACCTCTTCACCTATTGTACCACTTTTAGGATATAGCAATATCCGAGTACCACCAGTCGCCTAGCAAGGTGTCAAAAACTTGATGACCCCCCCCCAAAAAATGAAAAAAGTGATGAAGTACAGGTAGTCCTCAACTTACAACAGTTCGCTTAGTGACTGTTCGAAGTTACAATGGCACTGAAAAAAGTGCCTCCCAAGCCACAGCCGAGCAAGACGCCTGCCCGCCTGGCGGCGCTCTTTTCCTGTCCGAGGTTTTCATTGTTGTGAGCATTTCTGTTGGGGATTGGCAGCAGGGGTGGGGTGGAGGGGTGTTTGGTTTTTATTCCCCCCATCTGCTGGGTGGTTGCAACAGGTTTTGGTCACTTCACATGACCCTGGGACACTGACCGTCATAAATATGAATCAGTTGACAAGCATCTGAATGTAAATCACAAGACCCTGGAGATGCTGCAACATTCCAGCTGATTGGCGCTTCTTCTGGGCTCAGCAGAAGCCCAAGATCAGCGCTGAGCTTGAGCTGGAGCCTGGCGCTTCCACTGAACCCTGACAGTCCCGAAGAAGCACTTCCGCTGAGCCCTGAAGCCCTGCAGCTCCAGCCGTCTCTTGCTCAGGCTTGTGTGGTGCTGCCACCAGTTCAGCTCATTCCCCTCCCCCGCTACCATTTTTCTAGGATGGTCGCGTAGCACCTGCAGGTGCCAATGTACCACAGGTGGTACCCGTACCACTGGTTGAAAAGCCTTGCAGTAGAGAATAGGAATTAGGGTGTGATGTTGGGAGACTGCTTATTCACTTCTCTCCGTCGCAGGACGTGGAGGCTCTCACTGCTCTGGTAGCCAACTCTGATGTAACAGTTCAAGTAGACAACCCACAGAAGCATGACCTGAGTGAGACTATTGCTGAGATACGCAACCAGTATGAGCAAGTGGCTGAGCAGAATCGTGCTGATACTGAGAACTGGCACAGAACCAAGGTGAGGACTGGCTGAAAGTGGGTAAAAGAAACAAAGCCTGGACTTTTTAAACACCCGCCCATCCCCTCCCCTTTCTGCTGTCCCTGGCTCTTACAGGTTGACTCCATGTCCCAAGAAGCCAGCATGAACACCCAAGCCCTCGAGCAGGCCAGGAGTGAATTGTCAGACCTTCGTCGGCAGTTGCAAGGTCTGGAGATTGAACGTCAGACTCTCCAGAAAATGGTAAGGAATGCTCTCTTCCCTTTCGGTCTCTGCAACAGTTCTTAATCCTATTTGGCAAAGCGGTCTTCTTTCCAGAATGATAAATAACTTAGTGAGCGTTAGAAACACTCTACAAGTTGTTGAGTCTTGTTTAACAGAATAACAGAGTTGGAAGGGATCTTGGAGGTCTTTTAGTCTGCCCAGACAGGAAATCCTATATAATTTTAGATAAATGAAATTAGGATGCAGTTGTGGACCCCTATAACCAAGATAAATCTTGAGAAAATCAACAGTAATTATCTTTATTTTCATTCTGTGCAAGGAGCATCATCTGGAGGATGAGTTCACCCAGATTCCTTGTGCTCTTAACTCATACCACACCTGTGTCACTTTTGACCATCATCTGTTTTGTACCAAATTATTTCCGGCTCAGCTGTGGCATATTTGAAACTGCATTAAAAAAAATTTTTTAAAAAAAATTTAGATAATGAAAACCTGTGGAACACAGGTATTCCGTTTCCATATTTGCAGGGAATCATGTCTCCCCATACCTGGGACATGGCTTCAGTTGCCCTAACTGATCTTTCAAGGGGTATGCAGCTTTACCCCTCTGAGGCAAAATTTGGGGTAGAGGGGCGAGCTCCATACAACCAGATGTATGCCTCCAAGTTTAGACATTGGTTTGTGCATGTGCATTTTTTTTTTTAGATACTAAGGCCTTGAGTTTTTCAGCTCTAGATTAACACAAGGTACTCTATGATACAGGTGGATGCTCTGGAGAACACACTGCAAAACACAGAAGATCACTATTTCAGTGGCCTGGCCAATCAGAACCAAGTTATTGCTAGTCTGCAAGAGGAGCTGGCAGCCTGTCGGGCTGATCTGGAGGCACAGTCCCGAGACTATGAAGCACTTCTGGACCTCAAGACAAAGCTGGAGAATGAGATTGAACACTATCGTATTTTGATTGAGGGTGTAACAGACAGGTGATAATGGGATAGATCTCTCTTTCCCCTACTCATCTTTCTTGGGTTGAAGAGGAATTAAGTTTGGGTTTGGAGGAATTAAGTGTCATGGTTATTCTATTAGGTCCACATAAAGTTATAGCCAAGGGTTGATCGAGGACTATTTTATAATATTAGCCATTAAATGGAGTAACTTCATAATATAGCAACAATTACCTACAAAGTGAGACTTCGGAACATTTTTTTTAAATTTAAAAAATTTAAATTTAAATAATACAAATACTAATACAAATTTTATCCTGCATCATGATATAAGACATTTGGCTTACTGAAAGGGGAAAAAAATGGTTATCCAAATGCAGGCTATGTGTACATTTACAGCAGCGGTTCTCAACCTTTTCCGGGGCTTGACCCCGGCCCGCGCCGCGCAAAAAAAAAATGGCGGGCCTGCACCGCGCATGTGCGGCGCGACGGGGCGCATGCGCGGCACAACGGCCCGCATTGCGATAGAAACAAAAATGGCCGACCAAAATAAAAATAAAAATGGCGGACTGCGGTGCTTGGCGACCCCCGTGAAATGGTCATTCGACCCCAAATGGGGTCGCGACCCACAGGTTGAGAACCGCTGATTTACAGATTAACAATAGGGCAAAAAGTGCTGTCAGAGTAGGTATTCCAAAAATCAGAAATTTCTAATCAGTGAAAGAGACATCACAATCTCTTTATCTGTCTTAATGCAGCAAATTAAGGTGATAAAGATAATTAATTTAAACTTCTCTGTTCCCCCACTCAGGTATAAGTCAACTTTTCTATGACTCAAGGCATGATTTTTTCCCGTGTCTAAGATTGCAGCCAGTATAGTGGTTGAATAAGCGCTCTCCAACTTAACTATTCTCTAAATGAGATCAGCTATGAAGGGGAAAAAAACCATTGATTCAGCAACTGATCGGTAGAATACATGTTCAGATACAGAGAAAGATCACGTGTATTTTAGAATGGCACAGATAAAAATAATCTTAACAGTCTTTCTTTTCCAACCTATAGAGTGAAGCTGCTCTCTAGTGAATTTTATCCTATTAGTTGTTTTAAAGACTGATGGAGCTCTGGTAGGATTTAATTTAATTAAAGCAGCGGTTCTCAACCTTTTTCAGGCTGAGACCCCACCTGCGCCGCCCATGCGTGGCGCGACCCCAACCTGCGCCGCACATGCGCGGCGCGATGGCTCGAACCGCGCATGCGCGGCGCAGCGGGCCGAACCGCGCATGTACGGCGTGCGCACAACGGGCCGAACCGCGCATGCGTGGCGCGACAGACTGAACCGCGCATGCGCGGCGTGTGCGCGATGGGCCGAACCGGGCATGCGCGGTGCGACGAGCCGAACTGCACATGCGCAGCACACGCGCCACGGACCAAACCGCGCATGCGCGGTGGGCCGAACTGCGCATGCGGGTGCGCGACGGGCCGAACCGCGCATGCACAGCGTGACGGGCCGAACTGCGCATGCGCGCTGTGCGCGCGACGGGCCAAATTGTGCATGCGCGGTGCGACGGGTCGAACCGTGCATGCGCGGCATGCGCACGACGGGCCGAACCGCACATGCGTGGCGTGACAGGCCAAATTGTGCATGCGCGGCACGCACGCGACGGCCAAGGGGAAATGGGGGAAAAATGGCAGACTGCGGTGGTTGGCGACCCCCGTGAAACGGTCGTTTGACCCCGAATGGGGTCGCGACCCACAGGTTGAGAACCGCTGTAAGGAATGAATAGTTTTATCAATTATTCTAAATCCCTTAAACAGCACCCAGAACACATTTCTTCACAAAGGTAGCAGGTGTTTATAGAAGCTGATCTCAGGGTGTTGTGACTCGGGGATAAACAAATATGTAGCAGGAAGCACACCGGGTAAGCAAATTGTCTGGTGACAAAGCACACAACATTTGCCATGTTTTGTATTTGCAGAGGGGATGTGTTGAGCTCAGGAAAAGCAGGTAAGTAGCAGTGGAGACATTAGCACACATAGCTATCTGCTTCGGGCATCTGCTATTTGTCATTTTCATGGTTCGTACTCCTGAGCTTTAGTACTGCTCTCCACCCAATCATCATTTGAAAAAAGGCAGAGGTTAAAAAATGTTGGACTGAATCAATTCAAGTCCATAGGGACTATAAGCATTTTGTTCTTGCCAGACAACAGCAGTACTACTTTTAGGAAGTCAAAGATTGCCAAAATCAATGAAGCCAATGCATTTGATAGTAGCTTCCAAGAAGAGGTACATGCAGCCTCCATATAAATATAGAAAGATTAACAAAACTCTTGATCGTTTTTTAAAAATGAATTTCAAAATCAAGACAGCATACACAGAATTTCCTATTGGTTATTCATTCAGTTAGCAAATCTAGCTCTAAAGGATCTATATCATCTGGTTTAGATAACAGCCTGTGCTTTACAGATGTTCTTTCTAATCTGTATTCTTATCTGCTCCTTATGGCCTTTCCAATCACCTTGCCCATATGCCTCAAGAAATCCTAATTAATGGGAAAGGATATGGACATACAGTATACAAGTTTTAGGAATACCTAAGATTACAAATGAAAAAGAAAGATCAGTGTAAAAGCAATTATCCCTTTCCCTCACATGCTGTCCTTCCATGTGAAAAGTATTAATATTCCTAGGTCTGCTAAACCAGGGGTCCCCAACCCCTAGTCCACAGCCCTGTACTGTTCCACAGCTATTGGGAACTGGGCCACGCAAGCAGTGTCTGAGCTTGCAAAACCATCACCTCTCCTCATTCCGCTACTATTGCTGCCGGTCCATGGAGTAGAAAAGGTTGGGAACCACTGTGCTAAACTCTTGGAAGGTGACTGTTGCTGCTGCTGCTGCTGCTGCTGCTGCTGCTACAACTGCTGACTTGTAAACTTAACTATATCTAATTTAGTTCAAACATGGTCTGTCTCTAATCAATATTTTTCCATTTGTTGCAGAGATTAGGAGCCACAGAATTAAAAAGGTGGTAATCATTACACACAAAATTGTGAATGGGCAAGATATGTTCCAGAGATCTGAAGAAATAACTCAATAAGATTTCCTAATACTTTACTCTTCCATCAACAAGCTCTTCTGTTGACTAAAACAACAATGAGCAAATCAACATCCTATTGCGATATTTGCCAACTGGGTCACGTTGAGTTGTTTTTTTAAAAAAATATTACTTATAATAGAAATTGAAGGTTACTTAAAGGGTAACCACATCTCTCCCACTCTTCACAATCTTCTGAAAATATGGGCATAATTTCTATATATTTGAAAGGGACAGAAGAGGCAAATCCATATATATTCTCCAAAGACACAAATTCAAGAGCTTCAATATATGTTTTTCAAAATTGTACTGATGATTTTCTATTATGCTGGAAATACAAGAAAAATCTGGATTAAAAATAAAAGGCATCTTACTTGCTACAATAGCATTTCACTACTTTAAGCGTATGGAACCTTGGTTCAAAGTCACCAAATATTTTCTCCTTTGCAAGTTGAGATTTTTATCTATTGAGGGCATACATCAAGTTATATATATTCATGGTTACAGCGAGGGAAAAATTTGATCCCCTGCTGATTATGTACGTTTGCCCACTGACAAAGAAATGATCAGTCTATAATTTTAATGATAGGTTTATTTTAACACTGAGAGACAGAATAACAATTTGATCCCCTGCTGATTTTGTAAGTTTGCCCACTGACAAGAAACAATCGGTCTATAATTTTAATGATAGGTTTATTTTAACACTGAGAGACAGAATAACAGCAAAAAAAAAAATATCCAGAAAAACGCATTTCAAAAAAGTTATAAACTGATTTGCATTTTACTGAGTGAAATAAGTATTTGACCCCTTTGCAAAACATGACTTAGTACTTGGTGGCAAAACCCTTGTTGGCAATCACAGAGGTCAGATGTTTCTTGTAGTTGGCCACCAGGTTTGCACACATCTCAGGAGGGATTTTGTCCCATTCCTCTTTGCAGATCCTCTCCAAATCATTAAGATTTTGAGGCTGACATTTGGCAGCTCGAACTTTCAGCTCCCTCCACAGATTTTGTATGGGATTAAGGTCTGGAGACTGGCTAGGCCACTCCTTAATGTGCTTGAGCCACTTCTTTGTTGCTTTGGCCCATCCACGACCCATTTTCAATGCCCTGGCTGAGGGAAGGAGGTTCTCACCCAAGATTTGACGGTATATGGCCCCGTCCATCGTTCATTTGATGCGGTGAAGTTGACCTATCCCCTTAGCAGAAAAACACCCCCAAAGCATAATGTTTCCACCTCCATTTTTGACGGTGGGTATGGTGTTCTTCGGGTCATAGGCAACATTCCTCCTCCAAACGTGGCAAGTTGAGTTGATGTCAAAGAGCTCAATTTTGGTCTGACCACAACATTTGCACCCAGTTCTCTGAATTATTCAGATGTTCATTGGCAAACTTCAGACGGGCCTGTACCTGTGCTTTCTTGAGCAGGGGGACCTTGCAGATGCTGCAGGATTTCAGTCCTTCACGGCATAGTGTGTTACCAATTGTTTTCTTGGTGACTATGGTCCCAGCCCCTTGAGTTCATTGACAAGATCCTCCCGTGTAGTTCAGGGCTGATTCCTCACCATTCTCATGATCATTGAAGCTCCGTGAGGTGAGATCTTGCATGGAGCCCCAGACCGAGGGAGACTGACAGTTGTGTTTCTTCCATTTGTGAATAATCGCACCAACTGTTGTCACCTTCTCGCCAAGCTGCTTGGCAATAGTCTTGTAGCCCTTTCCAGCCTTGTGTAGGTCTACAATCTTGTCACTGACATCCTTGGACAGCTCTTTGGTCTTGGCCATGGTGAAGAGTTTGGAATCTGATTGATTGCTTCTGTGGACAGGTGTCTTTTATACAGGTAACAAGCTGAGATTAGGAGCACTCCCTTTAAGAGAGTGCTCCTAATCTCAACTTGTTACCTGTATAAAAGACACCTGAGAGCCAAAAATCTTGCTGATAGATAGATCAAATACTTATTTCACTCATTAAAATGCAAATCAATTTATAACTTTTTTTGAAATGCGGTTTTTTGGATTGTTTTGTTGTTATTCTGTCTCTCACTGTTAAAATAAAACTACCATTACAATTATAGACTGATCATTTCTTTGTCAGTACAAAATCAGCAGGGGATCAAATAATTTTTCCCCTCACTGCATATGTTTCTCTCCCATAAACCTTTTCTGATTCTGTTAAACGCAAACAAGTAATAATGAATACCCAATAATCATGCTTGGTAAGATAGAAAGATCTCCTTTATTAATGAACCCAACAATATTTCTTCAGATACAGGAATTGTGAACTCAAAATACTTGGAAGAAAAACAAATTAATATTGCATTATTACCATGAGAAATACTGCAACTCATAACCGGTAAACATATTGCAAAGCAAAACAGCTTGAAAAAGGGGAGCAGGAAGGGGGAAAGAAAAGAAAGAAAAAATGGATCAAAATGGAATCAAAGGATGTTTTCATTTTTTTTAATTAAGTCCTTGCAAGCACAGCTCGATGCCACTGATCACTTTCCAAACTTGTGTAGAAAACATAACTCGATTGGATTTACTTCCTTAAGAGCCCAGAGAGGTGCAATATTAAAAAGCTACGATTATCAGGTAGCAAGTGCTCCAGCCTTCCACCGCAGTTGTCCGATTCCACCTTGCCTCAGGCTTTAACGGGACGCAAATGTCTTCCCCCTGGCAAGAAGTCAGAGAGTGTAGGGTGAGGGTGGTTCCAGTAGTCCTACCTTATGATTTGGGGGTTCTAAGATTTACCCCGTCCCATTCCTTTTATCCAGTATCATTCACACAAAAATAATCTTACCTTTCAGACTTAAGTACATACAATTATTATTGCCAATATCAAATTTCTTCAGTGAGAAGACAGGAATGGAATGGTTTGATTATCAAAAATATGTACTCAAAGGGCATTAATAACTCATACCCACTAAGAATTGTGGTAATCTACTGCATTACACTTTTCCTTCTTTTCAAAGTCAATACAATTACTTTGACCCCTTTCATCTTCATTTCACCCCAGTCTTGCGTTACATCTGTCCAATAGGGCTCTATAAATTAGAGATGAGTACATATTAAGCTGTTTTGAACGAAATGTCCTTATGTGGTCCAGGTAGTCCCTGACTTATGGCCATTTAAAGACAGTTCAAAGTTACAACCTATACTCATATGTATGATCATTGCACCACCCCTGCATATGATTGCAATTTGAGTGCTTGACAATTGGCTCGCATTTACAATCAGTTGCTGCAAGCTGAAGTCAACTGACATGATTTGCAACTTTTTTTTGCAGTACCCCCCTCCGAAAAAATCTCCACTGGGGAAGCTTCATTCAATTAATGACCATGTGATTGACTTAACAATCATGCGATTCACTTTACGACTGCCCTAAAACCACTTATAACCACGCTTACTCACAACTGAAATTCTGGTTCCAATTTTAGTCGTCGTAAGTTGTGGAGTACCTGTTATTACAAAAATTGTGTGTACCACACTTCTATAAATGTTCTCATATTTCTAGTTTTCACCTACAGACTGTACCTGAATTCATGTACTTTGGTGAACAAATATAGTCAACTACAAAGATTTTTTGTTTTTCTAATTTTCAATAAAAATAGCAACTGAAGTAACCTCAGGTCTTTAAAACGTTTTATTTTAAGGGAGAAAATGAGCAATTATCTGTTCTCATGAACACCCACACACCTTCACATTCTTTGTACTCCGGTTCCTTGTTAAGATTAATGTAGCATAAATTTCCAACTGAAGTGAACAGCAAAAGAAGCGTAGCGGCAGTATAAATAATATCTAGTTGTGCTCACAAATATCTTACCAAAAAGAGTTTATATTTATACTTCAAAGATGAAGGGAATTCAGGGATATAAAGTGATATTTCCCCCAAATAAGAGAACTTTATTTTCCTTACTGAGTAATACTTAGATTTCAGTCTCTCTCAGCAACGTTAGGGATTTTTGAGAAGTAAATGCCATGAACTTAGAAGCCTGGAAGTATATGATACATAGGGAGTACTAGAAAACCTAAGAACACAAATTATGTATTGAGACTTTAGCCTGCAAGTATTTTGGAGTCAAGGATATAGCTACTATATCAAGATAATGCAATGGAGGCTCAGTTCTACTTTGTAAAGAGCCATTCAGAGTCACATATTTCAGAGATGAGCAGGTATGCAAGTTTACCCAATAAATAAATCAGAAGAAAGATACTGTCCCTTTAAAACTCACGTGATTGTTTTCATTTCCTTTTTTTCTGCATCTGGCCGGGCACGATTCAGTACTTTGAGGAAATCTGATGTTTTTGCCCTCATGCGCGTGTGAATGTAAGCCTGCATTAAGGAAGAAGAAAAAACATATCTTAAGGGCTCCTCATAGTTCTTAAGATTCAAGCTAGATGTCAGGTGCAAGAAACCAATATGACAGGATGAAACTACTTAGGGTAGTTTCTTTATTGTTGTTCACCTACAGAAAGAACCTTGCCAAACTAAAGCACAATCTGCATAACTATCAGATATACCCACTCTGGGCCTCTTCCTGGATACCAAGGATTCCAGGCTAATTTGCCTCCTGAAATATCCCCTCCCTTCAGTGAATCTGCATCAGATTTCACCACACTCTCTCTAGTTAATCAAAACGTGTAACTGACCCAAAAGATCTGCATTAGATAGCTTGCTGAGTTTCTACATTCAAGACAGCTAGAAAGATGGAAAGAAAAGCATCTGTTCCCAAAGGAAATTGCTTACTGTTAAAAAAAAAAAAAAGGAGTGTGGAAGGGAAAAAGGGATAGAATTACATGGAAGTCATAATCTATTATTTTTCCTCTCTCTCTCACTAAACAAAAAGGCTATAGAGAAAAGGAAGTTTATTTTAATTTCTTGTATTTTTTCCATAATGTGATGCACCAGATCATGGAAACTGTTGCTGCCATTCAGAGTATAGTTTTATGTATCATGATAAGTTAATATGTGTTAGTAATAAATCTCTGAAGGACTGCTGATAAACAAAAAAAATGGTTAACAGATAATAGGAAATGAATTTTTATATACCACATTAGAGAAAAAAATGAACTTTTAGGACTATCTGTAATCCAACAGCACGGAGACCTACAATATGACTTGAACTTTACCTAGTCTTATTAATAAATATATTCTAAATAAATAATCAACAAACCAAACAGCATACTATGTAATTTTTAATACAATGAGTAGTATTAATACTATTAGTTATTAATAGTATTATTAATTAATACTATATTAATTACTCATCTTGGTTAGAAAAAAACCCTGTGAAACCCTAGAATAGGTAGCTGTCTTAAAGGAGTAAGTTGAATCTAGTCTTCCAATAAATAAGATGATCAGATGTAAACCTGTTATCACATTGTAGGTCACATTACTGCTGGATTACAGTTTTACAAACTTTCTACAGGTAATCTGGGAATTCGGAATTCCAGAAAGTCAATAGGCTCATAAATTGAGTCACCATGTGACTGGACTCAATTTTATGATCATTTTATAACGGCTGTTAAATGACTCACAATGGTCATTAAGTAAATCATGCAGTCATTAAGACTATAACAAGTTTATCCAATTGGGGGGGGGGTTTGGCTGGAAAACAGCAAAAAGCATTGCAAAACACAATCAAGTACCACAGGATGCTGCAACCAGTTGTAAATGCTGGCTACTTGCCAAGCGCCCGAAATGTGAACATATGACCACGCGGATGGTGCAACAGTGGTAACTTCAATGACAGGTTGTAAGTAACTTTTTTTAGTCTGTCGTAACCAGTCATTTCATTGTCCCAAACTGTATGTTAGGCATTTGCATCCCTGAGACTCTAGATGACATTCCTATACCTTGGAGCATTTGATGTGATAGTGCAGGTAGTCCCGGAATGTGTGGATCAGATTTATGGTGTTGTCCCTTGCGGCAGCATTGGTATGGCGGGGAAATAACACTGCAAAGAGAAGGCATCGAGAAATGTTTATTCCTTAGCAATCATTGCACAGCTACATTAGACAACTGCCAAACTGACCTACCTTATTCTTTGGCTCAATATTCATTTGCATCATTTCCATAATTAATAAAGGTGTTTGTATAGAACAGATATAATCAAGTCTTCTCCAGAGCGAAAACCAATTACCAATTGCATTTTGATCATTCCAATTGTGTCAGGTACGGTAGTGGAAAAAGAAGTGGAATGCTTATGCCTGAATGATAGCTCAGGCAATCTTCAAGTCCACAGACAAATTCCTAATAGAAGGTTTCACAACTACTTTCTTGAAGGCAGTCAGCTCTTCTTAGGAGAGGTATTAAGTCCTAGGGCTAGCTCAGGGGTCTTCAAACTTGGCCCTTTTATGACTCGTGGACTTCAACTTCCAGAATTCCTCAGTCCACAAGTCATAAAACGGCCAAGTTTGAAAACCCCTGGGCTAGTTGATCAATCTTGGTTTATAAATTTTCCAAGCAAAGTCAAATCAAGTGATCTTTAATCAATTACCAGCTCAAAGAAAACAAAAAGACAAAACACATAGAAGGTACAGACCTATAATCTTGATCTAAAAACATCTTAAGCAGAATAAGTAACGTAATAGTATATTACAACACCAACAGAGTAAATTTCAAGAATATAATATTGTTAGCAGGATGTTATGTCTAGCTTTAAAGGATCTCTTTCTTAGCTTGGGAAAGAGAGGGTATTAATAATTTGCTGGTTTCCATATATCCTTATCAATCTAAATTCTATTATTCTGGGACAGCCTATTTATTTCAGCCTGATGCTTCATATCATTCATTTTTAGGATAAGAACTTGCTTAGCCTGATTTTATCCGATCAATATTAAATATGGTGCCAAAAGCCTACGTGATACAACTTTTGGCTCCACCACCAATTTCCAATTTGAGAAGAAGTAACCAGCAAAAATTAAAGGTGGCAACCCTATTGGAAAGAAGTGTGTTTTCACCAATAATTAGCCCTCAGCCTTCAACATCGTACCTGTATTTTGGGAATTCCTGTCTCCAATCTAACCTGGGCATTCCCTATCCTGTTAAGGGCAACAAATATAACTCTCAAGAAAGAAAATGGAATTTTCCCCCCCCTCCAAGTATCTTGTCAACAACTGTAGTGTGGCTCAGTGATAGTCTAGATGTAATTTCTGAGTGCATTTGTTTAAGTAGTGACCTGCAAGGTACAGCTATATACAAAGCATACTAAGAATTGTGCATCATAATGCTTTAAAAGAAATGTGTACAGTTATGTTGTTTGGAATATATAGAAAGGGTAATTTCTTTGAAATAAAGAATGTTTAGAGAAAAACAGCTCTTATATATTTAGCATCCGATCCTAGCCTGGCTGAGAACAAGTTCACTTACCAAATGTGATATATCCAATGTTATCTCCAACTGCTGCATCTGTATCTTTCAGTTCCAAGGGGGGCTCCCTGTGACTAAAGAGCACTTGAGGGGCTGTGTGACTGGCACGACGGCCCTCCTTAAATTCCTAGGGTAGGAAAAGGCGTGAAACTATTGGCATTGTTAAAAACAACACAGCGAAATCATGGAATGCAAGTTTAATAAAGATTAAAAACTATACTGTTAGTTGTTAGTGGCTAACACAAACCCAACTGATCATTTGCTTGTCTAAATCATAGTGATAAAAGAGGTCACTTTTCTTAACACGGAAATAACAAAATTGAAAAGTTCGGGTGTCGTTTATAAGAAAGCTCAGCTCCTTCACACCCTTCCCAAATAGCTTTATTGAAGGACACATAAAATCATACACACTAGACGCGCATGACTTTACTGATAACTAAATTATGAGGTTTTATAAATATACTATATTTCACAATGTTGTAATTTTACTGTTCTCTTCAATGTTCGTTTTATTCAGATTTAAATATTTCTGACCTTTTTTCTTTTCATCATTTAAATTTATTTCTCACATTAAAATTCTTATACTTGCAAAAAAAAATCTTCAATGTTCTTCCTGTACTGTATTTCTTTCACTTTCCACTAATGTTGCTTCCTACTTCCCTTGCTCGAGCAATACACAATTCAAACATTTTTGAAAATGTTTAATTTCTAGAAATAAAAGCAAATGCGGAGAGTCAAATCAATTTTGAATTATCAGCCTCTGGCTGGACAACATTCTTCCTAATCCAAAGTATGAAGGCGTTCTAACATATTCTGCATTTGCATATTATTTTCCAGGGCTGAACATGAACATGATGAAATAGTATTTGGCTGTTCTATTAGAATGAGAGTAGAGAGCCCCCTCCTCCTGAACAGTTTACCTGCTGAATTGTGGGTGACACCCCCCCCCACCTTTATGATCTTTGAGAAGGTGAAATTGTGGCTTTTTTGAAGGGCCTTTGGATATTAATCATACACACCGTTTGCCTTTTCTATAATTCTAGCTTCTCTAGTTATTCTTTTGAGTAATTTTATTCTGATTTTCATGTTGCTTTTATTACATAAGTTCTATAAATGGCTTAAGTTCAAAAGGTTTCAGGTGATAAATTTTATAAATAAATTTCATAAATATGTAATTCAAACCACTGGAATGGAAACAATTCAGAAAGCCCAATAAAAGAGTCTCCGACAGCTGACTCTGGCATAATACAAAACACAATTGTGCCTCAACAGAGCAATTCAAATTCTCTTCTTCATCTTCCACTCTGCATCCTGCCAGCAGGAAATGTTGCCAGCCAGGTGGCTGTTCATAGCAAACAGATAATGTCTGAAATGAGCCTTTGCTTTTCTATTCAAGCTCCTTCTTCCCTTGTAGATAGCAAGACAGATGGTAAGAATTCTTTAATTTGTATAAAAAATAAGTAAATTTCAAGAGGCACCAGCAATATGAATAGTTAGTTTTAGTGGAGAACTTCACTTTAAAGGCAATAGCGTATTTCTAAGAATAGGAACACCAATCATAACCCACTAAATTTCTACAGAACAGAAACAGTCATACCTGCATAAACACCTTTCCAATCACAACGTCATCGTCATCCTTAAATACCGTGCTGAAAACTACCGTGACACGATCTTTCTTTGATTCCACATACCTAGAGAGAGATTAAAAAAGGCAACTGCTTAAAAAAAGTCATTTCAATACTAAAAGACCACAGGTTTACAAACAGAAAGGTTTACTGATAGTTTAATAGTGCTAGTGACACATACCACACCTCCAATGTGAGTATACACAACAGCCTGAGAACTAGTACAGTACCACTTTGCAATCCTTAATCCTTTTGGTATTGGTATGTGCATTTTTGGAATTTTTAGAAAGTGGCAGGAACACCACCACAAAACAGAAGGGTCTTTCACAAAATGGTTGTCATTGTGAACATGGCCAGTCAAAAAAACATAAACCTCAGTGAAAAGTTATTGCTAAACCGTCTTGGGTCTCCCAAGACATGCTCATATCACTCCAGCCCTCCGTGAGCTGCACTGGCTACCTATTGGTCTCTGAACACAATTCAAAGTGTTGGTTATGACCTATAAAGCCCTATATGGCAATGGGCCAGGATATTTGCGGGACCGTCTTCTGCCCCATGAATCCCAGCGACCGGTTAGGGCACATAGGGTTGGCCTCCTACGGGTCCCGTCTATTAGACAATGCCGTTTGGCGGGACCTAAGGTTAGGGCCTTCTCTGTTGCTGCCCCAGCCCTCTGGAATCAACTTCCCTCAGAGGTTCGTACTGCTCCCTCCCTCCTAGCTTTCCGAAAACTTTTAAAAACACATCTATGCAGACAGGCTTGGGGCGTGTGAGCTGCGCTCTGCCCCTGGGCCTTTGATTGGGACTGTATGTTGTATGAGTGGGTATAGTTTTATAGTTTTTTATATTGTATACTACCATTTTAACTGATTTATATTTTGTACTTGTATTATTTGCTGTGAGCCGCCCTGAGTCTGAGGAGAAGGGCGGCATATAAGTCAAAATAATAAATAAATAAATAAATAAACAAACAAACCGAGAAAGATCCTCCTCCCAACACTTTCCTTCTTTCATCCTCAATACATGACAAAATCAACTACTTGTCATTCAATATTCTTTCAAGAACTGCCTCTCTGCCATTTCCTCTTTTTTCCTCTCCTTTCCTCCTAAAGCACCTCATTGTTTTCCATAGCCTTCCTCAATACACTCTTCCACCCACTTTTTCTTCTTTCATGTTGGCCCGAGATTCTGATTTTGGTATTTCTTCCTCCGGCTCCATAAGGTCACCTGCCATAATCCATTGTACATTTTTCCAATATAAAAATTACAGGGTTAGGGCTTTCTTTTTTATTCTCGGCAGCCAGTAATATTTCAAAGCTATACTCATGGGACTGTTTGAGTTCCTCGGCATCCTCACACAAAAGTTGAGGGTAAGGCTGAGGAACAAAAGGGGCGTTGTCTTACCTGAACGCCTTTTTTCAGCACGGAGATGGAGAATCCACCAATGGGTTTAGACTGTATTCCTGCCCAATCAGATCATGTCAGCCAAAGTTGCCACGCCCGTCCTGGACCATAGAGATCCCAGTCTTGATGCGAGCATAGCCATTGACTGATAGCAAGACATTGTGGCTCATCAAACAAAACTAACCCTAGGCCTAGATGACCTACCAGGGTGGGAGTGGATTCTCCATCTCTGTGCTGAGAAAAGGCATTCAGGTAAGACAACGCCCCTTCTCCAGCACTGGAGATGGAGAATCCACCAATGGGACATACCAAAGCCTACTGTCCCTGAGGGTGGGAAGTAGACCGGTCCAGAGTGGCACTTTGGTGTACAACCTGTTGGAGCACCCTCCTACCAAAGAAGGCCTCTGCCGAGGCAAACCTATCGATCTTGTAGTGCCGTATAAAAGGAGATGGTGAAGACCATGTGGCCGCTTTGCAGACGCCCTCAATGGACGCCTGAGTGGCCCAGGCCACAGAAGTAGCCACACTCCATATAGAGTGGGCTGTGACCCGTCGAGGAACCGGCAATGACTCAGCTTGGTATGCCCCCGCAATGCACGGCCTAATCCACCTGCCAATTGTGGAAGAGGAAACCTTCGGACCCCTGGAGGAAGGATGGAAGGAGACAAAGAGGACCTCTGATTTGCGGAACGCTGCTGTCCGTGAAATATAGTACCGGAGCGCTCTGTGGACGTCCAGTTGGTGCCATTGCCGCTCCAGATCATGCTATGGGTTAGGGCAAAAATCCGGGAGCACTATTTTCAGGGCTCTGTGGAAAAGGGAATTGACCTTTGGAAGGAAAGTACGGTCAAGGCGCAGGACCACTCGATCCTGGTGGAAAACGTACAGGTCATCCCAGGTTGATAGCGCTACCAATTCTGAAAAGTGTCGCGCTGACGTGATTGCCACCAAAAATGCCACCTTGTGGGACAGGTAGCGAACGTCGCACATCTTTAGGGGCTCAAAGGGCGACTTGGTCAAAGCCCGAAGGACCCATGGCTGCTCCCAAGAAGGGTATCTGTGTACTGTAGGGGGTCTGATGTTAGCAGCACCCTTAAGGAACGAGCAGAGTAAGGGATGATGCCCCAAGGACCCCACGGAGTCACAGGTGAGGACTGTGGAAACAGCAGCTATCTGCCTGCGCAATGTATTTGGAGCCAAGCCCCTCTCCAGGCCTTCTAAAAGTTAGTCCAGAATGTTGGGAATCGTGAGCTCCGGGAGTGACAAGTGTCAACCGGAGCACCAGGAGCGAAGGTTCTACCACGTGGCCTCGTAAATACGGTTTGTGGAAGGGCGACAAGAGACCTGGATCACCCTAATGACCCCTGGTGAGCAAAACTCCCGTGACAAGATTGAGCGCTCAAGTGCCAGACGACTAACTGGAGCCACTGGGGATCCGGATGGAGGATGGCCCCCTGGCTGAGTGAGACCTGGTTCGAAGGAATCCGCCATGGATCTGCAAGGGAGAAGCTCCTCAGATCGGCGAACCAAGGCCTCTTTGGCCAGTAAGGGGCCACAAGAAGTATCTCCGCTCACTCCCAGAGAAGCTTGCGGATTACCGCCGAGAGAAGAGGGAGAGGGGGGAAGGCATAAAGCACACCCTCCGGCCATGGCTCCAAAGAGTATCCGTCTGTTCCGCCCCTGGGGATGGGAACCAGGAGAAGAATCGAGGCAGCTGGGCGTTGATCGGGGAGGCAAAGAGGTCCAAAAGCGGTAGGCCGAAACAGTGACAGATCTCTCTGAAGACCCTCGGATGGAGGCGCCATTCCAAGTGATCTACCGTTGTCCTGCTCAGAAGGTCGGCCTGAGTGTTCGCCTCCCCTGAAATATAATCGACCTTGATGGAGCCCACCAGGAGCCCAGTGAGAGCAACTTGGTCAATACAGTCCAAGATCGGGTGCCCCCTTGTCGGTTTACATGAGCCTTGGCAGCCACGTTGTCCGTGAGGACTAGTACATGACACCTTGTCACCAGACTGTAAAAGTGGCAGAGGGCTAGATGTATGGCCCGTAGCTCCAGCCAATTTATGTTGTGCCGAAGGTCTGAGCAGGACCAATGGCCCTGTGCCCACTGCGAGCAAAGGTGCACTCCCCAGCTGAACAGGCTGGCGTCGGTCGTTAGCACTATCCAATCTGGCTCCTTGAAGCAGGACCCTCTGAGCATGGCGGGCGATAGCCACCATGTAAGGGAGCCCGATACCTGAGGTGGGAGTCTCACCCTTCGTAGGGAGGCACTGAGATTCCGTCTCTGGAAGGGAAGCATGAACCACTGCAGTTCCCTGGAGTGGAGCCTGGACTATGGGACGATCGCTATTGCCGAGATCATCTTCCCTAACAATTGGGAGAGACTGACCAGCATTACTGACCGGCCCCCGCGTAATTGGAGGACTGACTCCCTTATGCTGTCCCAGCGTTCTTGGAATAAATACACCCGGCACTACACCATGTCTATGATGGCTCCGAAGTGTAGCAGTCTTGTTGTGGGAACCATATGGCTCTTGGGGAAGTTTACCAAGAAACCATAATCCTAGAGCAGCTTTACCACCAGTTTGAGGTCTGCCATGGCGGACTGAGTGGACGACGACTGGATTAATATGTTGTCCAGGTAACATTGGACTCTGACTGGTACCATCCTTAAGTGAGCTGCTAGAACCACCAGGATCTTGGTAAATACCCTGGGAGCCGATGATAGGCCAAACGGGAGTGCCCTGTATTGAAAATGGCTCCCCTTGTGCACGAACCGTAGAAATTGGCGGTGGGCCAGAGAGATAGGAATATGAAGGTATGTCTCCATGAGGTTGACAGATGTCAGAAAGTCCCCTTTTCTTACGCTTCCCAAGATGGAGCAGAGCGTTTGTATCTTGAATTTGCAGTATGCAAGATGAAAATTCAAGCCCTTGAGATCTAAAATGGCTCTCCATCCCCCTGACGCCTTTGGGACGACAAAGAGGATGGAATAAAACCCCAACCTCTCTGGTCCACCGGCACCAGTTCTATGGCCCGTATGTTTAGTAGATGTTAAATGGCTTTGTTCATTAGTCTTTTCTTTCTTTAGTTTCGTGGGTAGGGGCAAGAGAGAAATCGATTTGGAGGGTTGGAAATGAACTCTAGGGACAGGTCGTAACGTGCGGTGTTTAGTACCCACGCGTCTGTGGTGATGGCCTCCCACTGGTGGGCAAAGAGAGTCTGCCCCCATGGGAGGAACCGCTGGAGAGTCACCTGGAGTGGCGGAATGGTCGGCCGTTCCCGCGAAAGGGCCGCTTGCCCTGAAATTGCTGTCTAGGTCTGGCCGCCTGTCTGTCAGGCTGTCTATCCTGTCTGTCCTGCCTGGCCGGAAAGGAACGGATGGGTTGAGTGTAGTTATACCTAGCCCCTGCACGAAAGGATTGCCTTCGCGGATAATTGGACCGTTTGTCTGATTTCTTAAGGAGGTGATTAAGGACCTTGCACTTATCCTTATTCTCGGTGAGATAAGGATTCAAAGCGTCTCCAAACAATTTACCTCCCTGATATGGGGCTGCCGATAGACTCCACTTAGACTTGGCATCGGCATGCCACTGCTTCAATCACAGCATATGGCGACCAGTGACGCTGGACGCCATAGCCCTGGAAGAAAATCTGGCGGCTTGGAGGGTGGCATCTGATGCATACTCGGTGGCTGCCACCATCTTGCTAAGATTCTGGTGGGTGCGGATATCCTCCGCTGGAATACGGGCCTGGAGCTACCTGAGCCAGTGAAGGGCGAATCTGTTAAAGAAGGATGTGGAGGTGGCCGCCCTAATAGCCCATGCAGCCGCTTGATGCGTCCTGTGTTAGGCGAGTTCACACTTACGGTCCTCGGCTTTTAGGAATCTCTGGGAATGGCGGTGGGAGATACTAGGGGGCCGAATGGTTCGTGTACCGTGGGGACTTCCAGGGCCTCCTCCAGATCCTTGGCCACGTTGTAGTTTTTTATCAGTATTACCTGGGAGGGGAAGGGAGGCCAGAGATGTCCACTGTTTTCGGACTGCATTCAGGAACATGGGGGAACAAGGGATGCGGTGTTGAGCTGCCACCGGTTCAGTGAAATTTGGGTCCACCTCCGAGTCTGGGGAAACAGTGGTTGTTGTTGAGGAAGGATCAGGCCCGAGATGGGCTGTGGATGTAGCCTTGCGGAGCAAAGGGAGAAAGAAGGAAAGATTGAAGAGGCCGCTGAATGAAGGGGCTTCTGGAGGAGGCTTCTCCTCCTCAGACATTGGGATCCCCTGTTCAATGCCATGTTCGCGAAGGGATGAGCCCTCAGAGCAGGTGGACCCAGACAGGTAAGAAGGAGCGTAATAGGTTTCAGGAACTGGTTGATGGGTAGGTAGGTTTGCGACGGCCACTGGTCTAGAGGCTTGCGCTCTGGCCTCAAGAGCACGGTCTACCACTTGCGCAATCAACAAGGCTAGACGGTCCTCCGTAGGGAGGAGAACAGGCTCACTTGGCCGAAGTCCGGCCGCAGTAGGGGTAAAGGTAGCCTTGGGGGTCCCGTGGTGAGCCTGTGTAGCCGTGGATTGGGAAATAGGGAGAATTCCGCCCATCCGACATTGTGCAGGGGAATGTAAAGGTTCCCCCGTCGACCATATTCCCAGGAGAGAGGTTGGGGGCCCCAGAGGTAGGTCAAAAGTTGACCCCTCAGCCTGAGAGGTTTCTAATCTGGCTATTTCCTGTACCCTTGAAAATTCCTTTTCTAGGGCTTGGTGTCTCCAGCTGGCCTGCTTTTCAGCTCTCTTGGAGGTCTTGGCGGTAGTTCTGACCTTGGTTTTGGTCGCAGTCTTGTCAGTGCCCTCCAGACCAGATGAAGTAGGATTTGTTGGAGCTGATGAAGACGGCAAAACGCCCTTTGAGGAAGGCATAGAATCCTCCATTCTCTGATAACACAGGAGCACGATAGGGGACCCCTGGTATCAGAGAGTAGTACACACTGGATAAGGATAGGCGCACTATTGGGTTCGCCTGGAACCCAGGTAAAGCGGCTGCGTGGATAAGAATAGGCACACGACAGGGGGACGCCTGGAATCCAGCTATAGCTGTTGCATGGATAAGAACAGACGCACGACGGGGGGCACCTGGAATCCAGATAGGGCTGTTGTGGATAAGAACAGGTGCACTATAGGAGATGCCTGGAGTCCAGATAAAATTGTTGGTACTTTAGTAAGCTCAAAGTCACGATGAGTCTGGTATGAGCAAGGTGAAGCCGGAAGACACCAGGCCCGAAAGGGACCAATAACAATAATGTGTAAAGAGAGTGGACCTGTAAGTTATGGAGACCTATAATGATTGCCTGACAGGTCTTGAGTTGAATAAAGCTCAGGTGAACCCAAGACAAGATTGCAAACTGTACCATGAAGGGGCTAGATGCACCTGGAGGTATCAGGCCTAGAGGTAAAAAGTGAGCCTATCTGGCTAACAAGATGGCGGCCGTTCCCAAAATGGCGGCCTGCTTGCCGTGGTGGGCCCGAGAATCTGCTCTCCCCAGACTGCCTGACTCAGTCCACCTCCCCCAATGGCAAACCCCCTCTCCAGCAACCAGTAATAATGACAGATATTGAGGAGGAAGGGGCCCCTTCCTCTAGTATTTTCGTTATACAATGGAGTGGAACCGGGTTCAGGGACCACATGGTCCAAGATGGCGGCCGCGCGTGGAGGCTAGGCCCGCCACAATCCAGGAGGCTCCAGGGGAAGACGCTGGCGCAGAACGAGCGCTCCCTTATTCTGGGGAAAGTCCGCGCCCCAAGCTGGCAATTAAGTGAAGAAACCAGGAGAAACAGAAATGGAGTATTCCGTCCCTCCAATCAGCCGCCTAACAGCTGATCGGCGGTGGCCGTTTGGCGCGCAGTGCGCCTCCGGCCGTGAAAGATACAATCACAGGCCCCGAAATCAATTGAGGCGAAAAAGAGGTGACGAGCTTAAATAAACACTGGAGCCACGTGGGGTTCTTGAGAAAGATCCTGGGTGTGTCGCAACAAAAACCTCCCTCACCGACGCTCGTATCCAGTTACTGGAGCTGCAGCCGCAAGCTCCGGTAGAAATGAGGACGAGTCAGAATCAGTTGAGGACTAACAGCTGTTAGTCCCTAGGTGAAAACAGCAAAATTAGGGCCTGAGGGAGATCAATTTCCCAGGGTGGGGAGAAGAGGGGTAAGGAAGGATCCCCTTCCTTGGAAACTCAATTTCTGTCCCCCCCCCCAGTCAGGAATTAAATTGGGAATTTAGGATGTTCCTGAATGGAGCCTAAATTGCTGCTAGAAAGCCAAATTCTGTGCTGAAAACAGCACAGTTCAGCAAACTGGGGAAATGGAAAATCCACCAATAAGACTGAACCTGCCTAAGAGCCACACTTGCACGTCTGTCCTGGGTGAGATCAAGTCAAGACTGGGATCTCTATGATCCAGGATGGGCGTGGCAACTTTGGCTGACTTGATCTGATTGGGCAGGAATACAGTCTAAACCCATTGGTGGATTCTCCATCTCCAGTGCTGGAGAAGTGGGCAGGGCTATTTTATTTTTTAATATGGAACTGTATGCCTATTTTAAGATTTGCACGTCAGGGATTCTGATTCAATAGCAAGAAAATTTCAGTTTTTAGCAATCAGGGTTGGAGGAGACTGAGGACTATAAAATGGGATTCAGGGACCATAGGCTGCCATTCCTACTCCAGCATAGGGGAACAGTGCTTCATGATTTTAAAACCAATTCGTGTTAGTGTATAGTACCTTATATATTATGATGTATACAGGAGACCTGTGTATATTGATTTGTACTGCGTATTTCAGTCAGGCTTTAGCTTTAACTGGCTGTCAACATTTATCTATGGAAAGATTTGCCATTTGCTATCTAGAAGAGCTTTTGGATGCCAAATGATAATGGATAGAGGAAGGTGGAATATTTTGAACATCTTAAAATCTGAAGGTCTGGAAACTGACCAAGTTGCTGGGCAAGAAAAAGACAATACTTCTTACATGGTCTCATCATCTCGGTAATGGATGACTGCTCTTTTCTCTCCATCTTTGCCTTCCTCTTGGAACTTGAAATATTTCTCAAACACCGAGGCAAAGCAGTTGCGTTTCAGCATGCCTGCTTGGTGGACAATGGAGTCTTTGGCAGCCGGAAGGCTTTCCAAATCATACAACAAAGAGACATTGTAACCTAGAACAGGTAAATAATAAGAATATTTGCAGATTTCCTTTCAACCTTATTTTTTTCTAGAGAAAGCAGTACAGTATTGGCCATTCATTCACAGGCTCTTTCTTTCCAATTCCTCAACAGTAAGATATTCAAATAAAATATTGGCAATATTAAACATGCCTTTCTCCTTCAATCAGGCAACTGTGAGAGAAAGCAATTCATATCCCTCCATTTTGGTACAAATGAGTGGGAAGCAGTACTGTTGAACGTAACCATGGTTTTCCAGAGCTTTTGAATGCCTGTCACTCTCTTTACACAGTACAAAGAATCCTTAACTAGATAAGCGGGGCCTTGCTTGGGGGTGGATCCAGAAGCTTATGCTGCAGAGAAATAAACTTCTGATGTTCTCAGTCCTCCATGTGGAACTCTGAAGGGAGGCGGATATTTTTTTAAATAGCACTGCAACAAGGAGAGCCCAACTGTGAGCTGGCTTGAAAACATGGATGTTTGAAACACAGAGAATAATTACAATTTAACAGCAGATTGAATAAGAACCAAGGCACAAATTATGCTGAGGCTTACCAGATTCTGGAGTTACCAAGTAGTTTCCATATACTCTCTTTAATAACTAGGAGACAGAAAAAATTACTGTGAGCTTTGACATGTCTTTTTATTTGGTCCCTTCAGAATGCCTCATTCTTAAAATCTCTCAAACCTTTTCTAGTCACTTCTAGGACAAATCATTTTTTAAATGTCACAGTTATTATTTCTAATCATCTCAAAATAAAAATTGAGGCAACATTTATTTTAAAATGGAGACAAATCTAAGGCACAATGAAAGTTTAAAAAAAAACCTAATTCACCACTGTTACTCTATTCTCATCTTGGAGATTCATTTAGATATTGTTCAACTCAAGATATGACAGATATATAAACTTCACAATTTATTGCCTCTAGTGGGGCATATTGTCTGCTTTCATTTCCGAAAAATGAGGGAGCCAGGAAGGTGAGAAATAAATTGGTGAGCTGTACACAACCAAATCTACAAATAAAATTAGCGCATAACACCTCTGTCTGCATTGTCTCCAAGAAGGAAATGAATATAACGTGTCCTTCAAATATTAGTATTTCTCATACTCAGTCTTGAGAATAAGAAATTTAGATTATCACCCCACAAATCACCCTCAAAGAATTAGTGTTTTAGCTAAATACACCCATGTTTGCTGTCCTGAAGTTACTTGCTGGTCAGTGCGTTTTCGAATAATGAATTTTATATGTATACAACAACTTTATTATTTATCATGCTTTCATTTGAAAAAAGGGCAAAAGATAGAGGCAGAGATTTTTCCAGTATTTGTGGATACCGGTATTTTTCTTTCTCAGAAACAAATCAATCTCAAACTGACTTTCTCAGGCAAACCAGGCACCAGGTTTTCAGAATGTGTCCAGTGATTGCCAGTCATGGGCCTTAGTTCCTGGGCTTTCATACCCTTTGGCTCTTTTTAGGTGACCCTCAAAATGATTCAAGCGATGTTATAAGCTTGTATGTAAAGCGACACCAATTGCAGCACGAATGCTATAATTATGAAACATCTGAAAACCATTTCAGGAACTGAGTCACACTTTCTGCTGAGACATTTAACCACAAGGCACAGAAAGGAGTATTTTTTTCTACCATAAATGGTTATTTTCAAGAAACCTGTAATATAACAGATCTTTATCAATTCATTTTTCAGGAGCAGAATGAGCGAAATTTAAGTGGACCCATATTATGAGTCTCTCTACTTTAAACGGTCCACCAGAAGATTCCAGGTTTAACACAGAATAAGCAGTCTATCATTTAATGGTAGTGACCCAGTCAACAGAAGGACTGAGGTCCTTCTCTCCATTTAGTTTTTACTATTCTGTCAGAACCTAAGTTATTAACTGAAACACAAGTAATGTTGGAAATTCAGTTCAGCAGATAGCAGTACCGAACTGACCCTGGTGATTCAAATGCTAAGCAAGATTCTCCTGGCTGATGCTTAGAGGGGGGGTGGATGGGTGAGAGGAGAGACAGAATTCCAAGACTGCAGGCTAGAAGGGAAAGTTGGAGAATACATCATGACAGCATGTCTATGGAGATTCTCAATCATTCAAGTCATGGCTGTCCCAAAGATGCTTTTTTTTTTTTTTCAAAAGGCAACTGGACTTTCTTAGGTTTTTTCCCTTTGAAAACATTTCACTTCTTCTCTAAGAAACTTCTTCAATTCAATTCAGTTCACTTCGATGAGAAGCGAAATATTTTCAAAGGGGAAAAACCCCCAAGAAAGTTCAGCTGCCTTTTGAAAAAAAAAGCACCTTTGGAAAGAAGGCAGAGCACACCATTTCTACAACACAGGCAAGAACACTGCATGGATAAAATCATCAGGAGCTCTGTTTGATTTGAAGGTATATTTACCACTGTTCAATACTTGGAAACAAAATTTAATTTGTTCCTTAAGAATATGTTTGTTCTATTATTTTTACAAATATGGACATACACCCAATGCACTTTAAATTAATGCTCTCTACTATCAAATCATAAATAAAAGCATAGTTATAACACAATTAAGTCAAGCCAATATTGTTAATGAGAAGATCACTAAAATATATGCATAAATAGCTGGGAGCAATTAAATACTAAATATGCCTTCCTTTGAAGATAGTTCCTTGGCTGCAAATATTCAGATATAAAACACACACACACACACACACACACACACACACACTTATTGTTTTACAAAAGGAGGGCATGAAATCATTGGACTTTCAGCAAGTCAGGAAAAGGAGAATGTGTAAGGCAATGCTTTCAGAAATACTGCACCTAAACAACTGAGTCAGACCTGACATCCTAAATCAGTCGTAATATCTACTTATGTTAAAGCACTGAATATTTTATGTTACTGATTGTATATGTGCAAACCAGTCTATCCTCTGTTTGTGGAAATGAAAAGTTTTAAAACACTCCTTTTGAGGTGGATGCATCTGACTTGAAATTCATATATAACTTTAAAAAAAAACAACACCCCAAAGCCTTAAGGAGGAGGAAGCAATGACGTTTGTGCATTTTCTTAAATACTATAATATCAAAATGCATTTTAAAAGAGAGGCATCATGGTTAACTTACAAAGAGCGAATTGAACATGGGGAAGCTTTCATATAAGACGTATGCAATACATCTAATCTCACCTCATCAGCGCCATGTTCCTGGAGCTCTTTGTAGAATTTCAGCGAAATACTGACCATAACCTTTGTTTTATCACCATTTGGATTGGAAATATGGTAAAGGACTCCATCAAAATCTAGGAAGAAAGCATTTGAAAATTTGAAGTGCTTGCATATTTTCAGTTTAGGTATATATTGGAAGACGAAGCTGCCTAAACAAGGAACAGAGCAACTGTATACCGGTACATTGTGGGTTTATTACCTCTACAGAGTCTATAAAATAGAAATAAAAAACCAATTACATGTACCCATTACCTATAAAAATATGTAAAATCCCATTACCGGTAAAGAGTTAATCAAGCTAAAACTGAAATATAGTTTACTTCTAGTTTTTATTTATTATACATATTACAATTTTATTACTCCATCTTATATTTGTTCTGCCCTGTGTATCACTTGAATTTTTCTGAAGACCCATAAAAATTCTTAGTTGTACACAGTGTAAGTAAAAAGACAACATGATTTTTTCTGCAGTTTTCTTTAGATATATACTTTTCTATACTAATACACATTTTGGATATAAAACTAAAAAAAATTCAGAGTATGAATAATAAAGGGCAATTGCATTCCAATCTCTATGTTAATTCAAGAAATGTGAATTAGGAAAGGCTGTATTCAAGATAACCAAGCACTTTCATCTTTCATACCTATTAGTGCAAAACAATCAACTTCACCAAGTGTATGTCTTGCACTGATCTACATACAATTCATGTCATCCCAAGTAATGACTAAGTATAGTGGATCATATATTTCAACATATCCAAAGCCTACGAATGAAAGACTAAACATCTCCAGATTGGAGAAGGTAGACAATCCGAAGGGATGGCATGTCTCCCCTGGAACATCTGGAGAGTCCAGAGCTGAGGAGAATGTGGTCCCAGGCCTCTCCGACATTGGGGGAAGTGCTCGATTAGATGGGGAGCTGGCTGCCTTCACGAACATGGGTGGGGAGGATCGGCTGCAGACGGGCAGTAGGGATGAGGGACAACAGATTTCCCTCTGATGAGGAACAGCTGCCTCCCCCACTCAATCTGCAGGTGTGGAGAGTGTAGCAGAGGGAAGCTCAAAGGAGGTCTGCAAGGCTGCTCGGAGGTTGCCCCGCCCCTCCTCACAAGGAACACCTGCCTGAGGGTGATTTAACCAGAGGGGTGGGGGTGGGGAGGTTGCATTTGTGGAG
Organism: Bothrops alternatus; assembly: GCA_034064705.1. Lineage (NCBI taxonomy): Eukaryota > Metazoa > Chordata > Lepidosauria > Squamata > Viperidae > Bothrops > Bothrops alternatus. Next base: position 1,001,020 of record JARGCV010000116.1, read on the forward strand.
AACAACTGTTGGTCTTGATATTCACACCCCTGACTTTTGGAAACCTTGACTTCAACCTGTATTTCAGCCTCTGAATTTGCAGACTTCTGACTCTGGATTATGGCTTACGGACCTTTGTTTTGTAACCTCTGCACTGGGTTTGTGGACTTTGATTTTCTATCTGTTTGGGGGCTTGGTTCTGGTGACTGTTGGACCCCAGCTGGTGAGACTGGGTTACACTGACTGTTGGCGATTGTTTTGTAAGGAAAAGTGGAGTGGAGTTTGCATCCATCTATGTGACCTGGGTCAGAACATTTCACTTCCTTTTACACCAATAAGTTTTTTAAAATTAAAAAGTGGAGAACTTACCTGCAAATGTTACTTCTACTGCCTCAGGTTTGTTTCTGGGCAAGGGAAGAGGAAAATAAAAGATGAATTACTTATAAAGGATTTAAAGGAGGGAGAGAAGATTTCCATCAGAAAAGGTTAAATTTTAGGTTTTCCTTTATACCCTTTCAAATATACACATAACTATTACGCATTAGTTGTGTTCTAGCTTTTAATTAAATCCTCTCTGCCTCTTTAGTGAAATGGACAGAACTGTAACTTAATTCTGCCAAATACATTTTCATAAACTGAAGTAAATAGAACTCAAATACCCATTTCCTCTCATTTGTACAGATAGTTTTGACTTAACAATTTTTTTTAATGAGTTCACATTCAGAATGGTCTCAGAATGGGTTCTTTACAACCTGCAACATGTTGTAAAGCACCCAGATGAAGACATCCCTCCCTATCCACAAAACTGCATTTTGGCAATTGGCAACCTGCTTGCATTTATGACTGTTGCCAAGTGCCCTCTGATCTTATGATCATCATTAGCAATCTTCTCTGCTGCCTTCCCCAGAGAGTCAATGAGGAAGATGGCAGGAAAGGTTGCAAGTAAAGGGAACATTGTATTTGAGATCCATTCCCCCAGTACCTTGAAGGATTTCCCCTCCTCTCTGTACAGGGAGGATAAATCCTCTCCCCCCCCCGTTGGAGGAATGGAAATCAAATCTTGCAAAAACACTAGTGAATGCCACTGTTCTAAGCCTTTAAGAATGCTGGCCGTTTGCTCGTGTTTCCCCTGCCAGAGGGGGACAAATGTTGGCATGTCCTGTCATTTCCCCTGAGGGGTGAAAATACTGGCATTTGCCTCTCCAGAAGGGAAAAGGCTAGCACATACCATCATTATTGCAGTCATTCTCTCCAATGAGGAGAGGACCTCCCAGTTTGGGGGGGGGGTCAGGCTCCCTCTCCATCCCACTACACTGGGAGGCCTGGCCCTTTCCCCAGTGCTCCACTTAACGACTTGTGCAGTTGCTTAACAACTGCAACTGGGATAATCGGAATTGCAATCATTAAACAAAGTAGCCATATGACATCTCGCCTAACTATCACTTTGCTCAATGACCAAGATTCCGGCCCAATAATGGCTGTTAAGGACATCTTGCCCCAAATTAAGACCAAGTGACACTAGCCATCTGGGAAAGGAAGAGAACCAACGCACTACAGTGCCGCCCACTCTTAATCCCCACAGCTTATCCAGAAGATACTAGGACTGATGGCACTGAAGGCTGCTGAGAGGTCCTGAAGAGCAAGGATGGACACTTTACTCACATCCTGTTCTTGCTAGAGGCCATCAACAAGTGTGACCAATACTGTCTAACTCTCATAACCAGGGCTGATGACCGACTTAAAAGGGGGCTAAATAATCCATTTCATCCAGGAGCCTCTTAAGTTGTTGCGCAACCACCTTCTCAACAATCTTCCCACAGTTACACACATACATACTTTTATAGCATTTACAGAATAAAAATAAGATGTAAAGAGAAGAACGATGAAAAATAGAAATAACAAAAATAGAACTTAGGTATGAATTCTGGAAATTAGCAACACTATTCGTATACCAATTACAGAAGCTCCATTTCAAACTTCCTTATTTTAGCATATAACAATACACTGTCTATATAGGGGTGCTTGTAATTCACAATTATATAAAATGAAGAGGCAAAGAATTCTCTTGGTGAAATCCCCTTCCGCCTATATCTATAGGTTCTGCAGGCAATTTCTGCAAAGAAAATACTGAAAATATATACACTAGGAAAGACACTCTGCATAACCTTCTATTTTTTTTTCAGTTCTCATAACTGTGCAAAAAAAAAAAAGGTAGAAGTAGTTGTATGCCTTCTACTATTATAAGACAGGGAGAAAATGGTTTCCTTACTCAGTTTCTCATACCATGCACAGAACGTAATTGCTTACAACCGCTTCCTGTTACAATTTCACATAAAACTTATTTGCTCTTCCTGTTTGTTTATTCTAGGTTGAAAGTTCTCTGAAATTTGGGGAAGGACTGTATCATTCCTGACTTATCATCAATTAATGTAGCAATTTATTTAAGTAACAAAAACACCTTGGTAGAGAACTGTGTACTAATACACACAGTAAAGACTAAGGAAAAGAATGAAAAATGTATTCCTTCTTGGCCTCTTTCAACACTCCAATATAAAGCTCTCTAGATTTAAGAAGGCAGAATAAACAATATCAACCTATCTATAGTCCATATTGTTCTAATAATCACCAGATACGGACATCTTATCTATAGATGTTCCACTTTGAAAAAACAGTAATTAATGCATGAAGTCTAAACCTTTGTGGATAAAGTGGTACATAAAATATTAAATTACAATATGGAATCTTTCTCAATTTTTGTTTGGACAACAAACCACATTTTCAGTACAATTCTTATATTTTCTATATATCATGCTAGACTTTGACTGGGTCTTCTGCCAGACTATGAAAATGTGTTGGTCACACCCAAAGAGATTCTACCATGTATTCATTGTATTTTCTGGAATATTCCTATCATATTCATTGTACATTCACAGCTCTACCAAGAGAAATTATAATTTTGTCTAGAAATGATTCAAATGGATACAGGCTTCTTTTCCATTAGCAATTCCATTTTTTCTATAATCATAACAAGTTATTTACAGCATTTCTTGTCCCCAGAGGAAGGCAGTATCTGGGATTTCATTTTCAGTAGCATATTTACAATCATATAAGATAATATAATGCAAAACACTAGACCAGTGGTGGCGAACCTATGGCACTCAGAGCCCTCTCTGTGGGCACGCGAGCCGTCGCCCCAGTCCTAAGCCTTCAGCTGGGTTTTATAAAACCTTTTCGCTTTAGGCCTCCACCGCCGTGTACAAAAAAAAAAAGGTTCAATTAATCAATTTCAGCTTCTCGCAGGAAAAAAAAAATCTTGCAAAGTTGGAATTGATTGATTGAACTTTTTAGTCCCACCCAGTCTGTTACCACTGCAGCCACGCCCATCCAATGGGTCATGCCCACCCAATGGGCCACACCCACCCGGCACCCGGCGATGCATAAGTGGGTTTTGGGTTGCAGTTTGGGCACTCGGTCTCTAAAAGGTTCGCCATCACTGCACTAGACTTTATAAACACTAGTTTATAAAGCAAAATCTTGAATATTTAATTATGTTTTAATGAGCTACTGTCCAGCTAAAAGCTACATAAAACCTACATCATTTATTTTCACAACAGCAAAACCTTATACAGTTAGAATGTTGTTTTATATAATTGGAGCTACTGGAAACTATTATGATCATTTTTTTCATTTGCATTATGTTTTTGGGGATCCCATAGGACTGCAAGAAAATACTAATGAAATGTGGCTTCCGATATTTGAAGCTGCTACTTGGCAATTGGAAAACACGTAACATTTCCAAGAGGATTCATTTATAAATGTATCCCTCGGGCAAAAAAGCTGGTATCAAAAAATTATTTGGTCCTTACAAGTATATCCTGCATAAGAGAATTCTGGACTACCTGTGAATGAAAACTTGCAGCCCAAAGATATGTTTAGTAATTTTAGTTAATCATATTTAGAATGATTTGCAGGTAGTCTTTTAACTTATGACTGGTTGCTTAATCACTGTTTGAAATTACAACAGGCCAGAACAGTGCTTTACGGTAGATAAAGCACTTCTGGTTATTGCAAAACACCTATTCGGAAGAATAGGCTCTCACTTAGAACCTTGGCGTTCACTTAATGATCATGGATTCACTTAATGAATGGTTGATTCTTTAAATGACTGCTTCCCAAAATGTCAAAAAATCGGGTCTGATTACATGGGTTCCTTGTCTTACAACCGTAATGACTTACACCAAGAAATCCAGTCTCAACTACAGTCATTCAGTTGGGGAACACCTATACCATCAGCATTCCATACAACATGTCATACATACGCATTTCTGAGCTGATTTTCTACTTCCAATAGCTATTTTCCCAAATCACTTGCCTTCACATAACCAAATGATCTTACAAGATTGCTTTCATTCTAAAACTTATAAACAATTATTTTCTTCTACTAACTAGTGAAAACATACCTTATTTTTTCATGAGCTTCCTATAGCACAAGCTACCTGAAATATTAAGTGACATGGACTGTTTCTTTCTGCTGAGATATATATATATATATATATATATATATATATATATATATATATATATATATATATATATATATATATATATATATATATATATATATATATATATATATATATATATATATATATATATATATATATATATATATATATATATATATATATATATATATATATATATATATATATATATATATATATATATATATATATATATAAAAAAGCTCATCTGAATTCAGAGGATAAAATCAGCAGACTTTTTTTGGCCAAAGGTGGTTCTCCATTTTTCTCATTAGCATAAATAAGCACTGTATTCAAAGTATTCTTTGAATCCAAATGGAAGGATATCTACCCTAGTGCTGGGATGAGAAAGGCATCTGGCTGGTCTACTTTCTTCCTGCTGTCCTTTTTCTCTCTTCAATCAACCTTAATTGCATACTATTTTATACGAAATTACTGTACTTTTTAAATTAGATTGTCCACCATACTCCCAAACCCACTGATCCAAGGTACTGGCAACCAGTATGGCTTTAAATAAGCACATATTTTAAAACATCATCAAATACTCATTGTAGAACATATTCTTCATCTATACCGATACAAGGCAAACAGCACAAACTATCAGTAAGTTATAGAATGCAAAGGAGACTATTGTACAGAATTTGCCTATTATTTATAAAATCAGAACAAAGTGGAGTCCAATACATATATGAGGCATGCATGGACAATACAGCATAGTTAAGGACATTGCAGAATTCACCATTAATATCTGGTCCAAATAATAAAGCTGAGGGAGGATTCCAGGATACACAAAACAAGGGGTATACTGGATTTTGGAATGCATACCGGTAGTACTGGCAAGCTTGCGTTACAATCCTAAGCAAAATTACTTGGGGAAGAAAGCTTTTGTTGCAAATGAAAACATAACAAAGCAAAATCAATCATATTTTAAAAAAAGAAGGAATTAACATGAGCATTATATTTTTGAGGCGGAAGATGAGTCAATGCATTCCTTTAATAAAACAAAAATATTGCTAATTCAGCTACCACTGTGCCATCTCTTCAGTTCAGAGCTTCTAGTACAGACATGTCAAACACAAGGCCCGGGGGCCTTGTTTCATGTGGCCCGCGAAGCCATCCTGGAAACAGTGAGGGAACGGCCCCCGCTGCCTTGGCCCTGGCCCAGGCCAGCCGAGGGCCAATGTACAATTTTGTGATGGCCATCTTCGCACTTGTCCCGGTCCCACCCTTCTGCCAGAGACCCTCAGATCTGTCCCACTCCTGTCCAGGCCCCCATAGGCACCCTTGACGCGAATGATGTAGAACTGGCCATGCCCACCCAGTAGGCCACACCCACTCCATCCACACCCACCCAGTAGGCTGCACCCACTCTGGCCACACCACCCGCCCCCCCAAGGCAACCACAATGCTGATACGGCCCTCAGTGAAATTGAGTTTGACACCCCTGTTCTAGTATATGTATGTATTCTTTACACAGCAAGTTGACATCTCCAAATCAAAGGACTGATTGAAGCTTTGCATTAAAGTGTTCACATAACATTAGAAGCCAATAGCTGTATTTTCAATTCACAGTATATTTCAGCATCAATCACCTGAATTGAAGTGCCTAGCAAGGATTACAGCATATTTTGCATTCTTTTTTGTTACATTTCTTTTTCATTCATTTCAACATTTCTTTTTATAAAGTTATTCAGAAAATAAATCCAAGTAGTCACACAAAAAAAGAAAAGCAGAATGATACTGATATGCAAAACAAGGAAAAATTTAAAAAATTAAAAACTACTTGGTTACAAATTACACTCTTTCCTTCCATTGTGCCCCAACTGATAATTGTAGTCAATATATTGATAAACACTAGGAATTTCTTCTGATTTTCATTTCAGTCCCTCTATTTTTTTTCTCTTAGAAACAGTTTAAGATTGTAAGTTTGCCTTGTTGTGTAATACAAGTGTTGCAATCCCAACTGCATACTGAAGTGTCTCAGGAAAGAAATTACATATTCAGAATAACATACCGTAAGCATTCATTGTATTGAAATTCTTACATAGTATAAAATTCCTTGAGAGAAAATAAAAACACCAGCTTCTACTAAGAAGTTCCAATATTAAAAACTTCCATTTGGTCATTTTTAGAAGACTTTCTAGGACAGCCTGCAGACTAACTAATGAGAACTGCCTATATTTAAGCTGACGATCATTATATGCCATTAAGTGAGTGTGAACTCTTGCCAACCACATAGTGTTTCTCCATTATGATCTATCCCTAGGCCTGGCAAATTTAACAAATCTTTTACTTGTTAATATTTTTAGATAATCAGATTTTGTTCTAGATTGGTTGTGGTAAATTATTTATAATTAGACCTAAATTGAATCTGATACTATAAAGCTTAGAGGATCATAAGAAGGGGGGAAAAATTGAAAAGGTATGCCAAGGACAGCTCTGCAGATTACCATGCAATCTTAAACCTTACGCTTCTTCACTAAAATTCAAGATAGTTCATTGAGTGTTACTTTCTCGTGTGAATTCTAATGTGGGAAAGAGCAATATGTGCCCTTTATAATTACACTTAAAGAGAAAATTGCTAAATAAAGCAGCAGGGTATGACAGCATAAGAGGTGTGGGTATAATGTTCTCAAATCAATATATCCACCAACACTGGATGATTAGTATTCTGGGCTGCTCTAATGCTGTCTTTTTAATTTTTAAGAGTACCAATTACTTAATGATCTTGGACACTGATGAAGTCATACAAGTGTTCTGCAAATATGCAAACCAAGGTAGCTTGATATAAAAAAATGAATGTCAGATATATTTCCTAGAACCTCTTAGCCCTTTGCTCTCTATTATACAAATTTAACAATCCAGTTTAAATTTGGTGGCTCAATGCTCAATGGTGAGCATAACACTTCTATAACACATGTTTCAAAAGAGGATGAGGAAGAGTGTCCTTGCTTCTCTGTCAAACAAAGGGAAGGAAGACTTTCAAATATTTAATAAGAAATGTAATGATTGAATCACAACTGTTACAAGTTAGTCTGAGTATATTACTGGATTTTATCTAAAAACATTACTAGGAAACCAGGAGCCCTCAAATGTAAGTCAAGTTTTATAATGATACTACTCAAGTGCATTATAGCCTGCCTATTTTGTAACAATTACTTGCTTCACTCAGTTCATATTTGCAGTTATTATGTTATTATTTTAAGGAGACTCAAACCAGTACAATACATTGTTTTCAAATTTAACAGTTATAGTAACCTATTTTTAAAAGGAAAGTACCCTGAATTTTGTGAAATATGGCTTGATTTTTTTCTCCAATAAATATAGAAAACAAAGCTTGCTGTACACACCCATTAGGTGTATTTTAAGAGATGACTCAGCTTGAAGCAAATAGATTAGCATTCATTTCAGTTCTTTGTCTTGGCTCTGAGCTTGTCAAGACATGGTTTCTGTCCTTAAAAATGCAGAAGTAATAACTTCCTCTCTGTTTATAATCTGGTAATATTAATGCTTGTTCTCAAGAGGGCTTTTTATATTAACTGATAGATGTGTTATTCAACTGGATACTATTAAAAGTTGCTTAATATATTAATGTTTTAGTGGGCATGACATTTATACATGGAACACACATTTTTGCAAAAATATGAAACTTCCAAAGACATGATTCTTCAGAATCTCACCTTATTTGGGAATGGTACTACAAACGTATTCAGGACCAGCAGATTATATGGCTACAGCTAATAAAACAGTTGAATTACATATGAAACTGCCCTATAGTCCAGCAAAAGTTTCAGGTCATCAATAGGGCATCTCTTGTGAATCCCACAAGAGATATATTGGACATGAACAGTTATAACAACAATATTCTCTAGGGCTGAGCACACATTATGGAACAACTGACGTGTAAGATGATGAAAGTTCCTTATTACAGGACCAAAATACATCTAGCTCTTTTTCTGTTTTTATGGTTTAATGTTAAGCGTTCACTGTCTTGATTTTTAAGTGGTTTATGACTGCCCAGAGATGTTAAAAGAGTAGGTGGTATAAGCATTTTTAAAATAAAATTAAAAAGCGGTATGTGTTGCTATCTAGATTTCACCACATAACATCATACGATATACTGTAATGTTGTATTGTACGGAAAAGCCTACTTATGCACGACAATGAGCTTAAAAAGCAGTGCAAACTCAGCTATATCTACTGCATTAGAGAAATGGCTCTTTTCCATTTAAACCAAATTCCTGAACGTATTGATTGATTAGCTTTAGTTAAGCAGGCAATGTTTTATGCATAGTTGGTAGATATAATAATTTTATCAAAGTTAAATTTATAGAAAAGCATCAAAGATGCACTTCTGTTAAACACTGGTATATAACATAATGAAAGCACAAATACCTAAAAGTGGCCAAACTGTCTAAAATCATTTTAAGTGCTATTTGAGGGATAGGTCATAGACTGCATCTCAATTTCCAGCAACCAATTAAAATTTGGAGGCTTTTTGATGAATACTGAAATATGGATTTTATTTTTATCCTGCCAGGTATTTATTGACTATTCATTATAACAAATCTCTTTGATAAAATAGGCTGTGTCAACAGCTACATCACACAAATGTTTTCAAACGCGTATACCATATACAAAATGGCCAAGAGACTAGACTAAACGATCACACTGGGAGTAGGGAAAGACAAACCACACCCAAGATACATTCAGTAGGCAGGAAACTGGGGATTCAAATATTTTTGCATTTCTCAAGTGGGAATATCAAGATCTCCCTTTTCCAGATTTTCTTAGAGGCCTCATTCTCCTCTGAGAAAATACTGAAAATGCTGGACTTTCCTATTGGGTTAAGACAGGGTTCTTCAAACCTGGCCCTTTTATGACTTGTGGACTTCAACTCCTAGAATTCCTCAGCCAGCAAAGCTGGCTGAGGAATTGTGAGAGTTGCAGTCCACAAGTCATAAAAGGGCCAAGTTTGAAGACCGCTGGGTTATACCGTTCATATAAAGTAGGGAATTCACGCAGATTCTTAAAAACGTGATCGAATCAGCCTCCAGGGAAAGGACACTTTCAGATGAACAGAAAAAGAAGCACATGAGCGAAAGCCCAGGAAGTGGCAACATGTGGTGTGGTCGCCCCAGCGCCTCCGATACCACTACGGTATTTCTCCTAACAGACTTTACACCAGGGGTTCCCAACCTTGGCAACTTTAAGACTTGTGGACTTCAACTCCCAGAATTCCTCAGCCAGCTTTGCTGGCTGAGGAATTCTGGGAGTTGAAGTCCACAAGTCTTAAAGTTGCCAAGGTTGAGAACCCCTGCTTTACACCGACTGAATCCTTTCGGGCCCGGAAGGCGCACTCCCCAACATGTTGACAGTGGGAGGGGAGACATGCCAGAAACCGCCTCCAAGCTGGGCTGATGGTTCAAACAACCGAGTCACACCGAAATGGCGAGGTTCTTCCCAGCGGAAGAGCAGCTGGCTTCGCTCCGCGCCCCTTGCTCGAGGCCAGAGTTCGTGCTCCTCGCCTACTCGATAGGGTTTCTCCCACCAGCGGGCAGTCAAAGAGGCAGGGGTAGGGTGGGGGGGGAGGAGAGTGGGAGTTAGGCCTGATATCCCCGTCCGGTCGCTCGGGAGCCCCGACAGCCTTCTCTTCTTTAGCAGGCAGTCAAGGTTGGTGCTGGCACCCGGGCCGAGTCCCGAGCACCCGCTCCGTTTGCCGTCCGCCCGTCCGCTGCCACTCCCCCCTCTCCCAGCCTCTCACCCAGCGGCCGCGCCCTCGAACTTGAGCGCGAGCGTCTCCTCAATGATGCGGTTGTTGACCTCCAGCAGGATCATGGCGATGGCGACAGTGAGGAGGGGTACGGAAGCCGGGCGGGGGAGGAGGAGGAGCGGGGATAGGGAAGGGGAAAAAAAAAAATCCACCTAGCCGAGGAGCGCGCTGCACCGGGGACCCGCCCGACTTCAGTCGCTTCCGCCACTAGGGCCCTACCCACCTTCTCCGAGCCGGCACTGTGCGTCACTTCCGGGTAGGAAAAGGCGAGCCTGTGTTGTGCGCACGCGCTATTTCGCATTCGCCACCTGAGACTCGCTTCCCCGCGGGAGCGGCTCTTTTCCGTGCTGAGCTTGCGCGCGCAGATTACTTCAGCATGGGCCTGGAGTCCGTAGGGTAGGCGTGCTCTTGGATCTTCTGTCGCCTTTGACGTCGCGCTTGGGACTGGATAATCCTCACTTTCAATATAAGAATATATATACAGATAGATAAGATTGAACTGTAGATTCCTTGGTGCGCCCTATTTGAACTGTAAACTGAGTTGTCAACTCTTGAGCACTAAGTATTCCACAATCCTCACTTGCCATAAACACTCATGCTTGCTTTTTTGACACCCCTCCGCATGCAGATCACATAGGCGATCTGGGTTGTGCACACGTGAGTTTTGTAATTGGCAATTGGAGAGATTTCCTATCTGCAAATAAATTATTTCTGTACCGCGGAGCGTTCCAGTTGTGCAGTGGGGGCGATTGCATACGGGATTTTCACCGATTCTGTTTCCTTGTCATTATTATTTCTTGTCCTTTGGCAAGAACCTTAGGTTAGTCGTATTTCATAAAGCACAGTTTCTATTGAGGGAGCAATACAAATAAAATTATATATGTCTTTATTACTAAATGATTGCAACGTTAAATAAGAGGGACATGTATTTATTGCATTCTGCAATCAGGATGTACTTTCTAGAAGCAAACGGCAAATATTGAGGGACACTGAAAAATTAAAAAAACATGAGATGATTTGAGAAAAAAAGCAGTGGAAACCTGGCTGGTATTCTTTCCCAGGTGTTCGTTAGTTTATAATTGAAAAGAAATCAGCTTTACAATAATGAAAGGGTTTGTTTATCATTTTATCAAAGACAAATTTATTTAATGAATAAGAATAGAACATATACTAGGACAATTGAGAAAGCATTGTAATTCATATTTCTATACCTTTGAAAAAAATTGTTCAGCAATTGGTATAAGTATACATCTTTTCAATATTCCATCTGTTATACCATAGATTTTAAATAATCAAAAGAACAACATGCACCTGGAGAGAAAAATAAGCATAATAATTATGAAACCATCACACAAGAGGCCCATTACTTACTATAATCCAATACCTGAGGGAAGAGCCATGCTGTAAGGGTTTGTTAAAATATGATCAGAATGGGGCTGTATGAATTCTGGGAGGATTTTGTTCCAGATAAAAAAGTCCTGCTTCCTGAATTTCTTCAGGTGACACCATTTAATTGACAGGACTCAGAACATGCTGACTCTGTCTGATCATATTGGATGTGTAAAAAGCTATGGGGACATATATAGTCCCTTAGATAACCAGGCTCTATTCCATGAAGCATTTTATAGCACATGACCAACAATTTAAATTGCACTCAGAAGCCTATTGAAAATTTTGTACAGCTTACAATGCAGAGGTATGTTTGTGGGCACACTGGAATATGGCCATAATTGGTTATGCCACTGCATTCTCAATCAACTCCAGCATTTAAATAGTTTCAAGCTCAGTTTCATGTTGAGTGCTTTGAAATCAGACATAAGTTGATCAAAGTATGAGTTAGTGTTCTAAGAGTTTCTCAGTCCAGGTATGGGTGCTATTGGCTTACTGTATGAACCCTCATGGCCATGGTTGCCATCTGTCCCCTGATCCAGAAGGTTCTCAAATTGTGCCCCAGTCTCAAAGGGAAATGTGCAGTCCCACTCAAGACTAAAGATGAAATCTCCAAATCTGGGTGGTCCACATATGAGCAGTCATTGTCAGATTTGAGCTTAGTGTTTATCTCCAGCCAGACTAGCTCATCTTCCAGAGACTGGGATAAAGTTTTTAACAGTATCACCTGGTTGGTCTAATGTTAAGAAATCACGGCTAAGAATCATCTACATATTGGTGATATCCAATCCCAAGCTAACTGGATTTGTAATTAATCACTGCATTCACTGTTGAAGAATATGCCAGCTCTGTTTGGTATAGGTCAAAACATGTAAAACAGGTGGATGTGGCCCTAAATCAGCAGTTCTCAACGTATGGGTCGCGACCCCATTTGGGGTCGAACGACCATTTCACGGGGGTCGGCAAACACCGCAGTCCGCCATTTTTTCCCCTTTTCCCCTCGGCCGGTGCAGGGGGCAGCACCGTGCATGCGCGGGGTAGCACCGCGCATGCGCGATGCTGGCCGTCACGCCGCACATGCGCGATGCCCGCCATCGCGCCGCGCATGCGCGATGCCGACCGTCACGCCGCGCATGCGCGATGCGGGCCATCGCGTGCGCCACACATGTGTGATACGGGCCGCCGTGCATGCGCGATGCGGGCCGTCACGCCACGCATGCGCGATGTGGGCCATCGCGCGTGCACTGCGCATGTGCAATGCGGGCCGCCGCGCATGCACAGTGCAGGTCGGGGTCGCGGCCTGCAAAAGGTTGAGAACTGCTGCCCTAAATGAAACACCAAGACAGGTCATTGGGTGTCTAAAAATGACCCCAACACAAAAGGTGCATTAGGTAGCTGGTATCCACCTTCCAAAGTTCCGCTGGGAAAAGTGCTGTGTAGAAAGATTGGATTAAAGCAACATCTACAGAAACACACCTGTTACAAGTCATCAACCTCTCGAGACCGAGATTGAGGAATGGCTTCCTCAAAACTTCTGCCCCTCCTGTCAATCAGCCACCACACACGGCCCTGGAATTATGGAAGGTGAGTAAGGAACTACCGGGCAACTGGGCACAACAATGCAACTGTCTACCACCTAGTGAAGAACAACCTTGATCTGTACGTAAATCATTAAATACGCTGCAGGCTAGGTAAAAGATCAAAGAATAATCTAACAAAATGGGGCTCCTTCTCTGTGAATGTGGAGAAGAAGAATCCATTTCACACATGCCATGGTGCATACAAAGTCTTTCAACCTGTAGGGCAGAAGACCTCATGTTGGCAAGAAAAAATGCTCTTGATGGGGCCTGATATTGGGCGGATATCATTCAAGTGTTAATCCTATTTATTTTGCATACCTTCTACACATGCTATATTTCTGTAGCCTATTTTATTTATTTATTTATTTTATTTGGGTTTGTATGCCGCTCCTCTCCAAGGGACTCGGAGTGGCTAACAACATATATATAACAGTGAAGTACCTTAAAAAACCCAAACAAATATATCTAAAAAAAATCAATAAAAAAGAACACACATTCAATTCAACAATCAACCACAGTCATCCCCAGGCCTGCTGGCAAAGATGAGTTTTTAAATTTTTCCGGAAGGCCGGGAGAGTCGGAGAAACGCGGACTTCAGGAGGCAGTTGGTTACTTATTTTACCTGTGTTGAATGTTATATGTCCATAATTTGAAGATGCTTTTGACAAAAATAAACCCATATTCGTTTTTTATATATGTACAAACTATTTAATGCATACATATTTTATTCCACACTGAAATTTTGAGTTATTGAATAAAATACAGTTGGCTGAATCACACTTTGTATTAAGTCATAATGTAGTTCATACAACAGGTTAAGCCAAAACCAGATTACAATATAGCATGATATTGAATTGGACTGTTATGAACCTTAACTTCTTCCTGTTATTGGTTTAAATACATTCCATTAAATACATTCCACGTAAAGGTCAAAGAAATGCCTGTCTTGATCTCTGTAAAATCTGTACAATCTGATCTCTGTACAATCCTATCCTGCTATATTTGCTATCAAAATATTTATGGTACCACTCCCAAAGCAGATAGAATTAACTGATACTGAAATGTTTGAAGTCCCAAAAATTTATTCCAATATAATATCAGATGTTATTTCTATAGTTATTAATCTTTTGTTGCTTTCTCTGACTGCAAAGTGACATATTTATATTTTAGTTTTTATCTGACATGACTGCAGCAATACTGTCAAAAACAACTTGGATGATGGCAAAATGGTCACTTTTCAGTGGGAAGGCTCAGCTACTTCATGTTCTGAGGGCCTATGGTGATTTGCTGATTTGTGAATATCTGTAATTAAGATAGGAAGACATGTTGTCTCCTTCTAGAACTGGGAGAACACCATCAAGAAAGCCAGAAAAAGCAAGCCTCATTGGTAGACATACCAATGGACAAGGATGAGAAGTTTCTACCCCTTTCCTTTTGACTGAAGGTCTAGTGCAGGGGTAAGCAACCTCGGCTCTTTTATGACTCGTGGACTTCAACTCCCAGAATTCCTGATTCAGTCAGCTGACTCAGGAATTCTGGGAGTTGAAGTCCACGAGTCATAAAAGAGCTGAGGTTGTCTACCCCTGGTCTAGTGGCTGTGGCTTCTGCCAGCAGATTCATATAGGAAGCTACAGAAAGGGAGATAGGATGCCAAGTTTATGGAGAAGTTGATGATACATCAAATGCATTTTAGGACCCCCACCACCAAAATAAGTGGGTAGAGCATACATGCAGAGAGTCCCAGTTTGCAATCTTAAACTTTGGAAAAAAGATTAGGCATAATCTTTCAATGACATGGAATTATTAACCAACATGGCTTCAATGAACAAAAACAGGCAATCAATTTTTGCCCTGTTTGCATTCACTGTTATTTTTTTATTTTTTTTTTGAAGTGTGGCAATACTCTGAAGTGAAGTGATATTTAATTCAAATGCCTATGTGGTGCTCAGTCTGAAAAAGATTGTGCATACCTAACTTAGAGTAAGTGTTATTGTGTTGTCAGGATTGTTGGAATCGGGTTACCATTAGCCAGATGGCAGTTATAACAATGTCAGCCCAGCAGTGACCAACTAATTAGCTTACAGAGTTTAATAGCTTTTGTCAATAATAATAATAATAATAATAATAATAATAATAATAATAATAATAATAATAAAAATAATAATAATAATAATATTGCTATATAATTCCATACTTTGGAGACATCTTGAGAAATCAGAGCCCAAACAAGAATCTGTCCACCACAGAGCTGGATACTCTCCTCCTTTTCCCAACAGCTTTCTTTGGTAAGAAAACAGGTGGAGACTAGTTTCCTTTGTGCGTAAAAGGGTTTGCTTCATGGGAAGATTGTTCTTCTTTTTATTGTTAATAAACCAAATATATATTTATTTGGATACCTAACAGATAAAATCCACTGCTGTTTACCCTGAGGAGGGATGGGTGGGATAAATTTAGTAGATCTGATGTAACATTAAACTACTAAGTCAATAGTTCCTGCAAATTTAACAAATATATCAAACATTTGCCTGGCTTGGTCAAACGAATGGGTGAACCATCAGAATAAGAGACTACTTGATTTGGAAGGTCATGAACTAAGGTTTGGATGGCATATTTATTTATGGTATGATAAAGTTAAAGTTAATGTTGATTTTAATAATAACTTCACTAGATGTGCCATACTGAGAGTATGGAATAAATATAAAACAAGATTCTTCACAAAGCTGCCTCTTGGGGTATCCTCACAGGAAGTTTTTTTTAAAGAAGAGAAACGATTGTGAAACCAGACTGGTGGACCTATGGTAAAATAATACTTTTCAACTCGGGTGACCTTACTCTTAAATTGAGGGAACAGTTAGAATCAGAGGGTTATGTTTGTCATTGGTTTACATAACAACAACTGAAAGAAAGATTTAAACTAAATAAAAAGACTTTGGGGTTTGATTTTACTAAAAATGAATCTGAAACATTATTGTGTGGCAGTGATGAACATATTATTGCTAGGGTTTATAAAATGCTACTGAAATTAAATTTGGAAAGAGAACATGTAAAACACTGTATGATACAATGGGCAAGGAATTTTGGTTATAATGTGATGCTGGAACAATGGGAAAATATGTGGATGAAAAGTTTAAAATTTATATTGAACTACAATTTAAAAGAAAATTTCTATATTTAACTATATATATATATATTATAAAAACAAACAAACACGAACACCAGGAAAGATTTAAAACTAAAAACGTTTAATCTAGTGCCAAGCTTTTGTCGGCCAACTCCCGACATCATCAGGGCTTAAAACCGGTCGATGGGAGTCTCCTTTATAGTGCTGGTCAGTTTATGCACACAGCTCCTGGAACTCGTCATCGGTCCTACTTGATTGGGCTGCGTGTTGATGCTGCCGCTCCGTTACTTGTTCTGCTTCCTCCACTCTCCTTCTTTGTGCGTGTGTTGTTATCTATCTTCTCACTACAGGCTCCTGAGTTCGGCATACTCCTTCCCCCCCTTTTTTGGCTGTTCGTTTCTTCCATGTTTTCCCAGTTACTCCTTCTCGCTCCATTGGGCCCAGTGCACTATGGATGAATGTCTACAGAAGTTGATGGAGCTGGCAGAGATGGCTAAATTGATTGTTTTGATTAAAGAAAAGAATACAAGTACTTTGTTTCTACATGGAGACCGCTTCCGGATTTTGTGCTTGAGGTGGAAAAACAATGAAATTTTGATTTTGTGTTTCACCGATTAGATTGATTTGTTGTTACAGAAATGGCCAGTTTATACTATTGTGAAAAAGTAAAAAGTTGTGGTTCGACATTAATGCTTTATTCTACTGCAATAGAGGAAGTTGGAAATCAATGTCTTTTTTTCTTTTTCTCCTCTTTCCCTCAGTTTCTTTTCCTTTTCTCTTTCTCATTGTCTCCTACTATTTGCTTTGTATTTTGTATTTTACTCTATAATTTAATAAAATGTTTTTTAAAAACTCAAATGCTGTGTATTAAATATTGTAATGCCTTAGTAGTCTCAGTCCTGGGTATACTTCCTATTGCTGTATTCCTCTGAATTTAGAAGCACCTCTATGTGTGTTCAGACTTCATATGAACTTACTCAGAAGCAGTGCTTTTTTTCTAAAAAAAAAAAAAAAAAAAGGTGCCGGAACTCACACACATCATACAACCCACCTTGCCTACCCTACAAGGTTCCATCCAAAAAAGGTACTGGAACTCCGTTCTGGTTGTTCTATGAGAAAAAAAGCCCTGCTCAGAAGTAATCCTTCATTGTGTTCAGGGAAACTAACTCCCAGTAGCAAATATGCAGGAAAGCCTTTCTCAACCTGGCATCCTCAGTGTGATCAAACTAATTCAATCACTCCCATTCCTAAAAAAATAACAGTTTTAGAAATGGGTTTGTTCTCTAATATATTGTAAAGTTTAAGTTGAGAAAGATTAATGTAAATAATTACTGCCTTTAGGATTAGATTTATTACAGAACCCATGTATAAACTTAAAGCAGATAACATACTTTGTTTATGTTATGTATGGGACAAGTCAACTCAAGAGTTTTCACTTGGCACAAATGTCCAGGCTCAGTTAAAAAAAATATTGGTGCTGTATAACAGCCATGATATAGATGACCCAGACATGATGACCCAGATATGATAACAATAATGAAATACATCTAAAAAAATACAATAGTGACAATACACAGAAAATAATATATAGCATAGTAATTAAAAATTGTCATTTAATATATCCATAAAGTGTTAATCAAACTCAATCTTTTAATATATTATATACTATTAAATCTAACCAGACTAAAATTATCCTACTTTGGACACCTTATGAGAAAACCTGGTGCAGCTTCTAATTAGGAAGGCAGCCCCATGTAGATTTGTGAGATGACTAAGGCATGAGTAACAATCCGAAGGGCCTAAGTAGGTGCTCTAAGTAATTGTTTTAAGTAAGTGCCAAAGATGTTGACCTGGTATCATGTGGGTTTATATGACTGTTTATGGCTGTGCCATTGATCAGGATTTACATGCTTCCAACAATGCATCTACAATCCCTTAGACCAGGGGTCTCCAACCTTGGCAACTTTAAGACTTGTGGACTTCAACTCCCAGAATTCCTCAGCCAGCTTTGGGAGTTGAAGTCCACAAGTCTTAAAGTTGCCAAGGTGGAGGACCCCTGCCTTAGACCCTCAGTGTGATTGCCTAACAATAAAGAGGTGACCACTAAACTGCATTATAAAACTATGAAACCATGTTTTTCTATTTTTCCAACTTGATACTTTCCAAATATGTTGGTCTATCCCCTATCATTTTTTAGCCTGAGTGGCTACATGAACTTTGGAGCAACACTTTTAGAAAGCAACAAGCTGACACTCTCCTCAGCTTGCCAATGTAACCTTTTGCTCATGTTTAACTCTAGTGCGATCAAAATAAAACTATCTTGTTGAAAGTTTGGATTATAAAGTTCATCGATGGTGATCACCTTAAATGCAGGAGGACGAGGTTATTTTAAGTCAATGATACAACGATCAGCTTGAAGATAATCAGAGCTGGGAAGCCTTTCATAAATTTGCCCCGCCAAAGGTGGGAACTCAGAACCGCCCCTCCACCAAATATCAACATGGGGTAGACATAGAAAAACACAACTTTTTTTTTTAAATCTCTCCACCAATAATTGAAGTCAGTTAAGAAAACTACAGATTTTGACTAGCCCACATCAAGCTCTCTCCCCTTTCCTCCTGCAAGCCTCTGTTTATTCTGGGGAAAAACCTCTTTGGGGCTTCTTCCTCCATGGTCTGGACCAGAATCTAATCAGGGTGACCATGAAGTGGACAGAAGCCTGTCAGCATCCTCCACTGAGATGGACTTGCTCTTATAGTCCCAACCAGCTTCTGAACCTCCCAGGAGCTCAATTTAGTGCTTCTGGTACATTGTGTCCTTTGACTTCTGAAGAACAACCAGGAGTAGCTTCTATTAAGTTGGATTTCATAGCCAGGAAGAGCCAGACCACTTCGATCCAAATCAGGCAAAGGCAAGGTAGACCAATGCCCCTCCTCTGAACTGACCTGAATCCCCCGCTCCAAAAATCCATGTCTTCAGAATGTCAGGAAGCATGGTGAGTTGGCCCAACTAAAAAACACTGGTGTAGAGCTATCAATAAGTGACCCCATCTCCCTTCCCTCCCTTTCCCAAACTTATCTACCACCAGCCTCAAGAATCATGATCTTGCATTGGAAAGGTATTCTGCCTTCCTCAACCTGATTCCTGATTTATTTATTATATTTTTATATACATGGTGAATTCTCAGATCCCTTTTTTTTCCCCTCCATTTCATTTCTCTTCCTTCCTCAGCCCACATTTTCCCCCCTGCTGAACTTTTGAATCCCAAAGCTAAAGCATTTGGATGAATATCCCTCCTCTACTTTTCCAAAACATGATTTCTCTTATCCCAAGTTTGGGGAAGTTCTGGCCCCCAAGGATTCATCACTGCTGTCCCCTCAATGCTATTTACACTCTATTTTTCCAACAATTGCTAATTTCTCCTTCACTGTCATTTCTCATTGAAATATTTCATTGTGTTGTTCTTCAATAATATCCAACCTCTTTCTCAGAGACTTGAATGATCATCATTTCAGATGTCCATATTCACTCTAAAATCCATAATTTTAAATATTTTGTCATTAAAATACCTTGCTTATGTAAAGTCTGAGTTCCTGCTGGATGGTCCCTGAATAACAAGTGACTTCTGAAACTCAGTTACAGAATCCCTGTACTGTACTGTGGATATCTTGACTTGTAGCTTTCTTTCTTAGGCATGTTACTAGATACTTCCATTCTGATTAGTAGTTGCATTTATGTGCAAAGGGAAGCACATTAATTCGGAATCAATAACTCTGATTTAGTCTCTAATTCTGTAATACACTTGCTTGAGGGAAGAATGGAAAAATATGTGTAGGAAAGTATAACATACAGTATATTAACTAAAGGATCCTGTCAAGGTCTTTACACTTGGTCTGCCTTGTTCTTAACTTTAGCATTTTGACCCTGGCTTTTGCTTTCTTGAGAAAAAGAGGTTGGCTGCATTCCCATCTGATACCTTTTCTGCTTTAAAAGCTTTAAAAGCTCTTAGTGGTTCAGTGGCTACAACTTCACTTCCTTGTTCTTGTAGCTCATAAAGCCAAGTTATGCATATAGTATAAAAGTTTGAGAATGTTAGAACATAGTTTTATATGTTTAGAAATACATTCCTTTGACTTTGACTTCAATATGGGTTCTGGATGCCAGGTTTTTTTTTTTTTTCAGAACTGCTTGGTCAGAACTGGAATATACAAGATGCTGGGTTTGACCTTTAAAGCCCTATATGGTATGGGACCAGGTTATTTGAGTTTCTTCCTAGTTATATCCACCCATCCCCTCAGGGCCAGCAGAAGAGGCATGCTCCAGGTTCTATCTAAGAAGTTTCATCTGATGGCACCCAGGAAAGACACACTTTTTCTGTTCTAGTTCCTGCTCTATGAAACATTATTTCCTCTGAGGTGAGGTTAGCTCCATCTCTGTTAGCCTTTCAAAAAATCTTGAAAACATGGTTCTTTTGTCAGCCCTGGGGATCCATGGTAAACCTGCAAAGTGGCTAAATCAGTGGTTCTCAACCTTCCTAATGCCGCGACCCTTTAATACAGTTCCTCATGTTGTGGTGACCCCCAACCATAAAATTATTTTTGTTGCTACTTCATAACTGTAATTTTGCTACTGTTATGAATCATAATGTAAATATCTGATATGCAGGATGTATTTTCATTGTTACGAATTGAACATAATTAAAGCATAGTGATTAATCACAAAAACAATATAGCAATGCTCGCTGGAGAAGCTTACTCTTCCTTGCTCAAAAATGTTGGGAGGGAGGGAAGGGGAAGGAAGGAAGGAAGATTGAAGGGGAAAGGAAGGAGATGGAGATGGAAGGAAGGAAGATTGAAGGGGAAAGGAAGGAGATGGAGAAGGAAGGAGATTGAACGGGGAAGGAAGGAAGGAGAGAGAGATTGAAGGGGAAAGGAAGGAGATGGAGAAGGAAGGAGAAAGAGATTGAAGGGGAAGGGATGGAGATGGAGATGGAGATGGAAGGAAGGAAGGAAGATTGAAGGGGAAAGGAAGGAGATGGAGAAGGAAGGAGATTGAAGGGGGAAAGAAGGAAGGAAGGAAGAAGGAAGGAGAGAGAGATTGAAGGGGAAGGGATGGAGATGGAAGAAGGAAGGAAGGAAGGAAGATTGAAGGGGAAAGGAAGGAGATGAAGAAAGAAGGAGATTGAAGGGGAAAGGAAGGAGATGGAGAAGGAAGGAGATTGAAGGGGGAAGGAAGGAAGGAGAGAGAGATTGAAGGGGAAAGGAAGGAGATGGGGAAGGAAGGAGAAAGAGATTGAAGGGGAAGGGATGGAGATGGAGATGGAGATGGAGATGGAAGGAAGGAAGGAAGGAAGGAAGGAAGATTGAAGGGGAAAGGAAGGAGCTAGCGGAGGAGGAGGACGGCAGCAGCCGGATAGAGGAGCAGTGTCTCGGTTTCTAAGACCATCAGAAATATGTTTTCCGATGGTCTTAGGCGACTCCTGTGAAAGTGTCGTTCGACCCCCCAAAGGGTCGCGACCCACAGGTTGAGAACTGCTGGGCTAAATCAAACAATTTTTTTAAAAAAATATTATATTGAAAGTTTTAAGAAACAAAAATAAAATATAATCTAAAATAAAGTAAGAAGGAAGAAAGAAAATGGAAGAAACAAGAAAAGGCTAAAAAAAGAAAAGAAAAAAGAAGAAAAATAGAAAAGATATAAAAAAGATATAAAAAGGTCACTTCCGATCTTCTTTATGGCAGTTGTAAGTAGAATTGTAGGCACAGTGAGTCTCTTCTTTCTATAATCTGTCCTATCTAACTGTCATAACTATACTGTAAGTTCATTCTTTTTATTTTTTCCCAAAAAGTTGATAAGGGATTTCCAGTCAACTATAATAATAGATACTGTCTTTTCCCTAATCAAACAGGTCAATTTGGCCATCTCATCAAGTTCTATCATCTTCATAGGTGTTGCCAAATATTTCCATCTCTGTCTGTATACAATAATCTGCCTGCAGTTATCATTTAAAACAGAGGTCCCCAACCTTTTGGGCACCAGGGACCAGTTCCATGGAGAGAGGTTTTCCGCAGACCGGAGGGGGCGTGGTTTTGTCTGCTGCCTGCATCTTGTGGATGGGGCTTTGCTTGTTTGTGCGGACCAGTTGCTGGCATGCTGCAGCCCGGTACTGGTCCACAGCCCAGGAGTTGGGGATCCCTGGTTTAAAAAAAGAAGATTCCATGGCTTTTTTTCAATTGTTCATCAGTCTGGAAGAAAAAAATCTGGCTTCAGTTGTATATTAATTTTTAAAATCCTTTGAATCAGTGTATACATGTGAATGCAAAACCTTTTAGCTGTTTTGCATATCCACCAAACATGATATAATGGCCTTTCTTGTTCTTCACACTTCTAACATAGAGCTGAAGTATCTTTATACATTCCAGATAATTTTTCTGGTGTCATATACCAATGGTACATCATTTTATAAAAGTTTTCTTTATGATTGTAACAGTGTAAATTTCAGCCCTTTCAACATGAATTTTCTCATTATTCCAACTGTACATTATAAACAAAAAATTAGCCCACTTTATCATATATTTTACTAGTTCTTTTTTTGAATATCAATAAAAGTTTCTACATTTTAGCAATCACGTTCATCATTTGTATCAATTCTGTTTCAAAAGCAGTCTTAAAATATACAATATCATAATTTTTTGTCTACTTTGAACCTTTCTGATAACTAGATAGAAAAGCCATTGTCTCTCTACCTTTAGATGTTCGCTTGATTTCATTTTATCTTCCCTTTGATGCAATTCTAGTATCTCACAGTATGTTAACTATTCCTGTGTGCCTATTATTTCTCCTCTATAAAATGCTTTTTGTGTTGAGGGCCACAAAGGTGTTTTCAGGCACAATCTGGATTTATATCTATTCCATATTCTCAAAATGACATGTCTAGTCTAATATTTTTAAAATCTACATTAACCTTGGAGAAAACTAAAAAGAACATGTTTCATTTTTGTAGCTGAAATGAGGAGACTTGTAACTCTCTAAAGATTAATAGATTTATAAACAAGTCATGGATTAGAGGTCATAGCATAACACATACAAAACATATCACATTACTTCTATTTATTTATATATAAATGCATACATAGAGTATCCACAGGCTGAAGAATAAATCCATTTGGCTAACTTTTCTGGTTCATTTGACTTACTGTTTGCCAACATTTGATACATTACAAATAATGAAAATCAGAGGATCATTGTTACATTTGTTTAAAAAAAACACTTTTGTTTTATGACAGTCATTTAGTACAATATTCCAGTCGGCCAAAAACCATCACCTGCATTGACATTTCTTACTAGTTATCCTGAATATCTGTTAAATTAACCAACATTTCCCTCTGCTGGTAGAAGGTGTAAATGACTAAGGCAGTTCTGATGGGAAAGAATTGCCTTGGTCATCTTTCTATAATCTCTCTATTCCAGGGGTCCTCAGCCTTGGCAACTTTAAGACTTGTGGACTTCAACTCCCAGAATTCCTCAGCCAGCAAAGCTGACTGAGGAATTCTGGGAGTTGAAGTCCACAAGTCTTAAAGTTGCCAAGGTTGAGGACCCCTGCGTCTATTCCTAGCTCTGTTACAGCTTCATACCGATGTGCTGTAAGGAGAATAATTCTGATAAACAATTGTCATCCTAAAATGTCACGGGATGAAGTGCAGTGCAAAGTGAATACTTCAACATGTTCTACAATTTGTCCCACATTTTCTATGAATGCTGGCATAGAAACTATCAATAATATAATCTATAAATAATAACTATATACATATGAAATAATTTAAGCTTCAAACTGGCATGCCTTTGAGCCGGAAAGGCATTTCCTTCAACAAGGCTATTCAGAGAAAAATGCAATAAAATACGCAGCTGGATACCGCATTTCAGACTGTTTAGCACTACTGTACTTGACTTCCATTCTGCTATTATTGAGACTTACTTGGCAGCTTTCATTCTTTTCATGTACGTGATTTTATAGCTGAGAGAAGTCCTCCTTTTGAACTTTGATCTGAAGCAGAGATGCTGTGCTCTCAACTTCAATCTTTCCATAATTAATATTTCAGAGGGATTGCTTAAATTCCATGCTTAAATGGGGGATTTAGACAGAAGACCTTATATAACCATTGGATTTATCACACTTAGGTTTTGATAATTATTGGCAGGGCCTAGCATTAGGCTGAATGGGGCTATCACTGCTGGTGTTGACGTAGAAGATGTAGACAGTGGAAATATCCTGTGCCTCCTACTGCATGATGAGTGGAAATTTGTCTAGCTTTTATTAGCTTATTAATAAGTAATTAGAGGTTTTTGTAAGCTATGAATTAACTTTAGACACAGCCAGTGCTTTTTTTCTTAAAAAAAAAAAAGTGCCAGAACTCACACACGTTATACAACCTGCCTTGCCTACACTACAAGGTTCCATCCAAAAAAGGTGCCGGAAAAAAAAGCCCTGGACACAGCTATTAGTTGTCCTTTTGCCTGACAGGGACACTTTTTAACACTGTGCTGGTGTTGGCCAGTAGAAGACGTAGACAATGGAAATATCCTGTGCCTCCTAACAGCAGATAGTCATACAGCTAATATAGGTAACTTGAGGATCTGGACTGAATGGTCTTATGTTCTCTACAATACATAATCAGACATTTGTCTCTTATTCCTCTCCACCATTCCATACACTCTGCTGTTCCAACCACTTTTCCGTTCCTGGCCTAATTTAGAGTAAACCCGAGAAATGTTTGCTAGTGGGGAAGGAAATGTTCTAAACATTTTCAGTTTCACAATTTAAATTCACTCCAGTGTTAGGACTCTAAAGAATGCTGCCCTTATGCTAAAAACCTTACTTGAAAATATGAACTCTTTGTTCCAGACACGGTTTGATAAAACAACAGAAAAGATCTTGGAGGTCTTCTAGTCCAATCTGCCCAACAGGATATCCTATACCATTCCAGACAAATAGCTGCCCAATCTCTTCTTTAAAAACCTCCAGTAATGGATGGAGCACTCACAACTTCTGAAGGCAAGCTATTCCACTGATTAATTGTTCTCACCGTCAAGAAATTTCTCCTTAGTTCTACGGTAGATTGGATCTCTCTTTGGTAAGTTTCCATAAGGAGAGAGTTTTGAATCAAATAAATGTTAAATGCCTGTGATTAATTGTTGTCCACTGCTGAAAAAGTTGCCACAGTGTTCCTGATTATTTGTTGGTCAAGCATTTAGTAAGCTGCTGAAGTATGGTCTTGAGACAAACTACAACCCCACAGAGCAAGTGACACCACATTTTACAAAGCAAAATTAAGTTTGTGCACCAGACAGAAAGTGATTTTTCCCGGCTTAAAAATACATGGAAAAATAAGTTTTACAAATGAGAAGTCACTTCTGAAGAGATTGTGACTTAGTAGTAATAAAGTCAACCTTCTCAAGATAAGTTGATATGTGGTCTTCTATTCCAGCATTCATGCCACCCAAATGCTCTTGATAAGCAGGCCTTGGTTGAAGAAATATTTTTCTGTCCCTTGTTCTCACTATCTATTAATCAGATAGATACTGCCCCTGAAATGTCATCTCAGTGACTGATCGTGTATGAGCTTTTTCCCAAATGAACATCTCCAGAAGCATGCAAGACCATTTGGGGACTGATTACATTCACAAGACTTTACATACTCAGTATGTGAACAACCACATATTTGCTGTGACCACCATTTTCTCAAAGTGTCACATGTATCTTATGAGCCAGGACAGCTATGGATAGGAAAAACTGCTGACTGGATATCAACCCTCAACTCTATCTTCATACCTTTATTCTGTCTTAATGCTGCTGCCTTTAATGCTATTCCTCTAATTATTACGGCTTATTTCATTAGTGTGCTAATTTCTCTGTTGTGGTGATCTTCTACTGGAATGCTTTTAAATGAATTGCTTGATATGAGATAAAAGATATTGCATACTTCTATTCTATGGATAGGGTAGATACGTTTGTGTAAAAAGAAAAAAAAGTGTGATCAAGGCACAGGGAAGTTACAAATGGAAGACAGCATTGTAAATTCCTCCATGAACAACACAGGAATGTTGCAAGATAACAGGCTCAACTAAAAGCTTTCCTGTTTCTTTGTATGTTCTTCTTCCACAGTTCCAAGTTTATATTGCTGTTTTCTCATCTTCCCATCTAGAGATGTCAGTGAAAGATTGAGGCTCAGAGGTGGCAGTTTGAATAAGAATATATGAAAGGCACAAAGCATATTGTTTACATTCTGTAATCCTTGAACAAAATACCGGTAGTAATCACATTTTGCAACATAAATACCTGATGTCTCATTCATTCCAATAGTCTTTCTCTTTCTTTCTTTCTTTCTTTCTTTCTTTCTTTCTTTCTTTCTTTCTTTCTTTCTTTCTTTCTTTCTTTCTTTCTTTCTTTCTTTCTTTCTTTCTTTCTTTCTTTCTTTCTTTCTTTCTTTCTTTCTTTCTTTCTTTCTTTCCTTTCTTTCTTTCTTTCTTTCTTTCTTTCTTTCTTTCTTTCTTTCTTTCTTTCTTTCTTTCTTTCTTTCTTTCTCTCTTTCTTTTCCTTTCTCCAATTCTACAGCAGCCTTCTCAACCTGGTGCCTGTGTGGCTAGCTACCGGTAGGAAATTCAAAGAGGTGCGGATCTCAAGAATCAGCCTTGCAAAGATTATTTCTACAGGCATTAGAGCAGCTGAGAAGTCCACCTGCTAAACAGTGTGAACAGCTTCCTGTTGCTTTATTCACCAATTCTCTTAAGAAATACTTAGAAGGGTCTAATGTTCTTTTCTGAATACTGTGAAGGGAAGTTTTGCAAGGATCAGTTCCTTCTGGTAAGGTTGAATGTTCGGAATCAAATTTGTGTAATCATAAAAGGACTCTCCAGAGCAGGCAGGTAAGTAAGGAACACACTTGCTCATTTTACATAACAGCGATATGAAGATTAAGTAGGAAATAAGAATGGAAATGAGTTGAATAGGAATTATTTGGTAAAATGTATGTTGTGGACAGAGTTTTGGATGCTAAGGCTATTAAAACTCATGCCTCCAAATGCAATTATTACAAAGCCAAAGCACCTTTCCCCAATCTAGTGCCCTCCGTGTGAGCTGGACTCTAAGTCTCATCATCTGCAGCTAAAATATTTAGATCACACAGGATTCTGGGAGACATTTGTTCAATGCATTTGGAGGATATCAGATTGGAAAAGGCTGTTGCAGAAGATGAAACATTTTGACTATTGCTGCAGTGTATATGTAATTAAAATATTTCATAAGTGGGGATTCCATTCACCGGATTATGTATTTTGCTTGCACAATCAATCTTACCAATAGAGTAATTGAAGCAGCAGCAGAGGTGAGAAATCGTGGAAAAGGAGACAGGGAAAAGCTACTGGGCTTGTAATGACCAAAGCTGAAAGTATGCATGTTTTTCTGTAGAGTTTTTTTTTTTTTAAAGTCTCTCATTGCATTGAGAAGAAAAGCAGCTGTTCTCCTCTAGTTGGGGATAGTTGGCAACTGGAAGCATTTTAGGGCCATCAGATTTAAGAAAGCATTTGGGTGATCTTTTGGAGGCCTTGATCTATAAATCCTGTCATTTAAAGTAATTGGTCATATGGTCTGGTTCCAATATCTGGTTGGAGAAAACCAAATATTTAAACAATTCTTACGTACTATCTTCTGGATTATTTATATTCTCTATTTATGGAATGTGTCCAGAAGGATGGCAATTATAATCTGGGCCTTGGAACTGACTAGGGGGCCTTGGAACTGACTAGGTTCAGGAAGGAAGGCTACCTAGAGCTCGCATCGCATCGCACTGGGGTGGGGGTTATAGAGATAGCAAGTTATGCAGTAAGGCAAAATCTAGGACCCTTTAGCCTATCTCATCCTTCCCAAAGATATAAAGCATCAAGGATACTGCTAATGCAAACAAGTCAATGAAAGACATGAGATGAAATGAAATTCAATGGTGAAAAAAGTAAAGGTTCT
The DNA here is from genome assembly GCA_034064705.1 of Bothrops alternatus. Taxonomy (NCBI): domain Eukaryota; kingdom Metazoa; phylum Chordata; class Lepidosauria; order Squamata; family Viperidae; genus Bothrops; species Bothrops alternatus. The sequence goes on from JARGCV010000116.1 coordinate 1,029,422, forward strand.
ACATTTAGGCAAGAAAAACCAAATGCACAGGTATAGTATAGGGGGTACCTTGCTCAATAGCAGTAACTGTGAGAGGGATCTCGGAGTCCTGGTGGACAATCATCTAAATATGTGATGCAGCTGCCAAAAAGGCCAACACAGTGCTGGGCTGCATTAACAGAGGGATAGAATCAAGATCACGTGAAGTATTAATACCACTTTACAATGCCTTGTAAGGCCACACTTGGAATACTTCATCCAGTTTTGGTCACCGCGATGTAAAAAAGATGTTGAGATTCTAGAAAGAGTACAGAGAAGAGCAACAAAGATGATTAGGGGACTGGAGGCTAAAACATATAAGGAACGGTTGCTGGAATTGGGTATGTCTAGTTTAACGAAGAGAAAGACGAGGGGGGAGATGATAGCAGTGTTCCAATATCTCAGGGGCTGCCACAAAGAAGAGGGAGTCAAGCTATTTTCCAAGGCGCCTGAAGGCAGGACAAGAAGCAACGGGTGGAAACTAATCAAGGAGAGAAGCAACCTAGAACTAAGGAGAAACTTCCTGACAGTCCAAAATGGTATAGGGTTTTGTGCCTGAGCAGGGGGTTGGACTAGATGATCTCCAAGGTCCCTTCCAACTTTACTATTATTATTATTATTATAGTTTCAAAACAATAACATCAAAAATTTAATAAAACCAGAACTCAGTAAGCTTTCTTTACAGAATAGGAAAATACTTTGCAGTTGTATGTAGCAATAAATGGTAATGGTGAATTCTTCCAAATGAGGGTGGTTCCAGAACAAGCTTCTTCGGTGAAAATGCCTTGTCACCTTTATTCACACCACTTTTCTTTCTAGTTTATTAAGTAGAAGAGCTGCACAATATATTTTAATTGTTGGCAGTTGTGTATCTGAAATCAAGCATCTTTAGGTAGACAGAGAACATCTCTGTAGAATCAACCTTTACTTTAGATTAAAAATAAGGATCTCTCCAGGATAAGTGCTTGATTATTTCCATTATGAGGGGTCCTTGGTGCTCTCTGAGCTTGGATGTTTTCCGGCAGATGTTTCATTATGGATGATGTTATTTAGTTTGCGCAATGGAACATCAGCAAGAAAACAACCAAGCTCAGAAAGCATCAAGGACCCCTCACTGGAAACCTGAGCTAGCAATATTCTCATCAGGATTTCCATTATTTCATTAATGCTGAAAAGAAATATTAAATACTGAATATGCAAGGCTCTAAGAACATCCCCATGGAATGTGAAGTTTTCAAAATCACTTCAATCCATATTTTTTTTAAAAAAGAATTTCCTTGCTTGGAAATAGCTACTCTTAGCTGTAAGGTTTCTACAAAGTTCATAGTAAGATTGTGGCTCAGCCATGTTTGTCCTCTTTTGTTTTTTGGCATAAGGAAAATCCAATAGCTCTGGAAATCATCAAGGTGGTGTACAGAAATATTCATTTTTTTCACTTTGTGATATACAACAGTTGTAATTATATACAGAAGGTGTTCTGAAGTGGCATTCAATATTTGCCTAGTGATTTCCTTATATAGAGATTCTAGAATTATCCTTGGCTGCTCAAGAGCTCTGTAAATTCTGTTTTACTTTTGTTTGTATGAATGGTTGAGAGAGAGAGATTGTAAATCAAGCATTTCTCCTGCCTAAATCTTCAAAAATATGACTAATGAATTAAAATTGTTCTACACAGAAACAACCTTAACAAAAGTGAGGAGCTCATTAAAATTAGAAAATACACAGGTTCAGAGAAGAAGAATATTTTTGTGTTGTAAAACAATCAGAAAAAAACGATTTCTGGATCGCATTAAAGTATATTTCTCCTCTTGTTTCTTTCTGTGAAATTAGAAAATCCAAGTTTATAGTTTTCATAACTAAGAATAAAGATTGCTGGGGCAGACAATCACATCATGACATGTTAATCAGTAGCTGTTTTCATGTATTATTTATACAGATCTATAATGCTGTTCAACTCAAACAATGTGTCGTTGGGTGGTATACAATAAGAAAAAAATAGCCCAAAAATAAAAAAAAAACACATAACATTAAAACATACAGTATATAAATATAAAGGATTATTAGGACATTTCCATTCTTAAACTGTGTGGAACCTTTCTGGATGCAGTTTGAATGTTTTTTCTCCTTGGCAGTATTAACCACCTGAATCCATGGAGCACCACTTGTGCATGCCTACACACCCTCCCTGACTCTTTCTATTCCCCTAAGTGCCTTCCCTGACTGATGGAACGCCTCTTGCATGCATCCATGCATCAGCCGTCTATGAATATACTTATAGTGATTATACAACAATAAATGTCATAGGCAGATGATATCATAGACTAGAAAAAAAGGCAAAAGTAACACACAAACTAACAACTATGATTTATAATTGTTATATGTCAGAACAAAGAAAATTTGCAGTCCTTCTCTAAGTAGTGTCTCTGATCATGTATGTTTCACAATTTAAACATGTCATTCAAACAATCTATCAGACTGATAAAATAAAGATCATGTAGTGTTTCACAACATGTTATTAAAAGGCAACAGTGTTAAAGATTAGGAGCTTTTAATTACCTTTACTCTGATGTTAAAAGCATTTATTAGTGGATACCACCACTCTAAAATCAGTCATAGATCTATGGGATCCCATGTTGTTTTGATTGTTCAGCCACTGAGCAGATTTATTTTTAACTCAGCCGCAGGATATCCAAAATTGGGGTTGGATGGGGGGAAATAAGGGGTTTTTTTCATTTGCAAGTCTGAGTTTTTGCAGAGGTTGTATATGTTTTCCTGTTGGAAGGAACCTGCCTCAATCTCCTTCTTTAATCAGTTTCTCCATACTTGTATTCAGAAGTACAGCTACCTTTGTGTTTTAGAGTGATCTTTTATTTTCACCATATAAGGATACAACGAAACCTGGAAAAGCAGTACTGCTTCTTTCCTGCCTCCATTTATCATGGCATAAATGAGCTCCGCCTCCTGTAATCATCTATGGGTCTTGGGTTTTGGTGTCTATGTGTCTGTGAGTCTTGGTCATATAGAAATCATCATTCACACATGTGCATTCCTCCTGCACATATTTTTGCTGGATGCCTAGAAGCTGCAAGGAAGCTACAGTGACATGGCATCATGGTGAGCATTCTGGAAATTAACAACTGTATAGAACTCTGTATGCCCAGTGCCCATGTTCAAAGTCTATTAGCTTATCTTTTTTGGGGGGGGGGACAATTATGACCTCTGCTAGGAGCCCTAAAGAATCACTTTATGATTAGGATGTTGCCTTTTGCCTAGAAAAAAGTTATTGACTTGTCTTTGCTTCATGTTCTACACAGGTCTACAGCAAGATATCCAAGATGGAAGACATCCAAGCTGATTGGGATGATATTCTGCTTTCAGGCATCCTAGATAACTATACTGATTACATGAATGATACTTTAGATTTCCTAGGTGTATATGCAGAACCTTGCAAATTACACCATACAACAGTTGCAATAAAATATATTGTAGCATTTATCTATTTGCTGGTTTGCATTTTGAGCCTCGTGGGCAACTCCTTGGTGATTCTGGTAGTGAGCTACAGCAAAGGAAACCATTCTGTTACTGATGTTTATCTCCTGAACCTGGCTATTGCCGACCTTCTCTTTGCAGTCACCTTGCCCATCTGGGCTGTGTATCGAGCTCATGAATGGATCTTTGGCACTTTCATGTGCAAAATCACCTCGGTTCTGAAAGAAGTCAACTTCTACAGTGGTGTCCTCTTATTGGCCTTTATCAGTTTTGATCGTTATTTGGCAATAGTTTATGCTACTCGGGCAGCCACTCAGAAGAGGCACTGGGTCAAATTTGTCTGCATCGGCATCTGGCTATTCGCCTTCCTCTTCTCGCTCCCTGTGATCCGCTTCCGGGAAGTTTTTACAGACTCAAATTCCCCTCATAGGGTTTGTTATGAGAACATTGGTGGGAATCAAACAACTAAATGGAGGGTAGTATTGAGAATTTTACCACAGGTGTTTGGTTTCCTCCTCCCCTTGACAATCATGATGATTTGCTACGGAATAACAGTGCACAGACTCTACCAGACGAAGAACAAGCAAAAGAAGAAGGCAATGAAAGTAATCTTGGCTGTAGTGCTGGTCTTTGTGATCTGTTGGCTACCCTACAACATTGCCCTGCTTTTTGATACTTTGCTGAGGATTGAAGTCATTACCGAGACCTGCTCAGTTCAAGAAAGTATTGACAATGCCCTGTCAGGTACTGAGATTTTGGGAGTTGCTCACAGCTGTATCAACCCCATCATATACGCCTTTATAGGACAGAAATTCCGGAACAACTTCCTCAAGATCTTGGTCTCACGAGGTATCATCAGCAAAGAGATCCTGATTCAGTATAGGAAGGGATCCAGCTTTTCAACTTCCTCTGGTAACACTTCAACTACCTTGTAATAAACTTCCCTGCCAGAAGAAAAGGTGACTGAATACATTCTCTGGCTGGGCAACCTGGCATCTTCCATGGTGATTCATCAAAAACTGTAGAGATCACTCTTTGCTTTGATTTGAGAATGCTATTATCGTTGTTTTAAAAAGCTCTGTTTATTTGTCTGAAAAGACATTTCTCCAAGTTATGGAACTGGTCTTTTGATTTCCTTCCTTCCCATAATTTTTATCACTTTTCTTATTTTAATATAGTGGTTTAGTACATTAGCTCTGTAAACAATATATTAGGAATTCTACATACATTGATATAAAAACTTGGCTTATGGATCGCAATTGAACAGACTTTGCATATAATCAAACTACTGCATTTATATCAAATGATTACACAAATGACCTAACTTTAATCACATCTTGCATTTGGTTTTAAGAGAAATTTGGATTTAATGGTCCCGTCCTCAACCACATAATAAGAAAGGGGAGGAAAGTTTTTTTTTATTTTTTATTTTAAATAAGCTGTAATTGGCCACAAGTGCAACTGCAGGACAAACAGGCTGAATATCTGAATATCTGTTAAATCAATTAATAGTTCCCTCTGCTGGTAGAAACTGCTTTGTAAATGACTCAGGCAGTTCTGTTAAGAAAGAATTGGCTTCGACATCTTTCTATAATCTCTCTATTTGTATCAATTCTAACAAACAATTTTAATCCTAATGTGTCACAGACAAAGTGCAATAACTCAGCCTACCACATGTTCCATAATTTGTCCCATGTTTTCTATGAATGCTGCCACAGAATCCATAAATAATACTTGTAAAACATCCAAAATAATTTAACCTGTAAATCGGCATACCTTTGAGCTAGAAAGACATTTTCCTCAACACAATATTCAGAGAAAGAACAAAATATGGAACAAAATATGCGGCTGGATAGTGTGTTTCATACTATTTTAGCACTACTTGACTTCCATTCTCTTTTTATTGAATTTACATGGCAGCTCTTCACTGTTTTCATATATATGATTTTGTAGCTGGGAGAAGTCCTTTGGAACTTTGATCTGAACCAGAGATGCTGTCATCTCAACTTCCATCTTTTCATGATTAATACGCCAGAGCAATTACTTAAATTCTGTGATATTGCTCAAATGGGGGAATTTAAACAGAAGACCTTACATAACCATTGGGTTTTCCACAATCTTATATTTTGCTGATTAGTGGCAGAGCCTAGCATGAGGCTGAATGAGGCTATCACTGCTGGTGTTGACATAGAAGATGTAGACCAGGGATCTTCAAACTTGGCCCTTTTATGACTTGTGGACTTCAACTCCCAGAATTCCTCAGCCAGGCACGCCTGGCTGAGGAATTCTGGGAGTTGAAGTCCACAAGTCATAAAAGGGCCAAGTTTGAAGATCTCTGATGTAGATAGTAGAAATATCCTGCATAATGAGTGGAAATTTGTTTAGCTTTTATTAGCTTATTAATAAGTAATTAGGGGCTTTTGTAAGCTATGAATTAACTTTAGACCCAGCTATTAGTTGTCCTTTTGCCTGTTAGGGACGCTTTTTAACACCTGTCAGCAAGAACTAGAGGGGTCAACCATAAACACTCCATAGGCTGGCCAATATTTGCTATATAGACTAACAGATTATATAGATTTGTCACTTAGCTAAGCATCTTGCAAACGAACCCATTACTGGATTCAAGGAAGGTGACATTAAATTTAGTTTAAGCAATGGTTAGAGCTATCTGGACAAGGATCTGTAGAAGTCCAAAGTTTATCATTAGTGTAATAAAAAAACATACTGAGGGGTAATCAATGTATATGATAATGAGGTAGGGTTAACTAATTAATAGGGTATTATGGGATGACTTTGTTTTGGGCATGTGCGTGACTGTCGAATAACTTTGTAACCAATTGGCAATTCTCTTACTTTAGTTTCCATTGGTAAATTGTATAAAAATAACTGAGCCTGATTTCTGGGTGTGAAACTCAGAAGTGTCCTCTTCTGCTTCTGTACAGAAATAAAAGAGTTGTGTCTTTCCTTGATCCTGTGTGGACATTGGCTTCTTCATACTGTGTTCTTGTACCTAGCCAGCCTTCTGGCCAACACTATAGCAATATAGCAGATAGTGGTACAGCTAATGTAGGTAACTTGGGAATCTGGACTGAATGGTCTTATGTTCTGCATAATACAGTACATAATCAAACATTTGTCTCTTATTCCTCTCTGCCATTCGATGCACTTCAGTTGCTTCCCTGCTCCTGATCTTTTAGAATAAACTATTTTCTAGTCTGGGGAAGGAAATATTCTCAACACTTTCTGTTTCACAATTTAAATTCACTCTTGCTGAGTTCTCCGTTCGTGTGCGAATGATGAAGACACATGGTGACAACTTTCTTTATTCTCCTACTCCAACTCCAAGCAAAAAGCAAAAGGCACGCAGGCCTTTTATAGGGCTTGAACCCCGGACAGAGTGAACCAATAAGAGTTCTTCTTTCTTCGCGCCTTGCCCATGCATACAAGGCTGGCGCCGCTCTATCTGGTCCCGGGCAGCTTTTAGAATGCCCGGGACCATTTGCAACAATTCTGGGCCTGCTGAGTTTCCTCATCAGGCCCAGGACACAACACCTCTCTCCCTGGATAGAACACACACAATTCCAATTTTTTTTACCATCATAATAAAATAAATTAAAAGAAAATAATAGTCTGCTCACAGACACCTTTCTTATACTAACAGAGTTAGCCAGCCAACCCACTCTCTAATGTGGACTTCGTGTGTCTATCTTCTACCCCACATAGGTCCCATCTCCCCAACCTAGACCTGTAAAGTCCCTTGTACTGAAAAAAACCTCACATATTTGCCTAGATGCTTAGCAGGGGCCTTAGCCCGTTGTGACCTACATAAGATTAGGGAGGGTGCCTGGCCTATCAGCTCACCTGCCCGGCTAGGCAGACCAGGACTTGTTCTTAAGGGCACCTGGCCTACCGGCCCATCTGTTGGGCTCGCTAGACCAGGACATTTATGCACACATTTTGCAGGTGACCCCTGGTGAGGCGTGCCGGCAGAATTGCCAGAGCTCTCCCCAGGCTCCATGAGAGCAGCTGAAATTCCCCAACCCTCTGAATTGGCTGAGGATTCCCCAACTACTCTGGATGGCTCTAGGGAACTTAGTCCCTCGAGCCCTTGACCAGTCTCAGACGTGACCTGCATTGCAGGTGTGCCCCAATACTCCCAGTCCCCTGTGGCCAAGGTGCCAGAGTCAGGAGCCACCTGAATGGCTAACCCCGTCCCAGGTGAATTCCTATTTGGAGCTCTTGCGGATACGCATGACTCCCTGTTCGGCACAATAGCTGAACTCTGAGGATGTCCTTGCACCTCCCCTGGGAAATCCCTAGCGACCTGCGGTACGTCCCAGGAACAGTGAGATTGTGTCTCATAAGGTTGACCTGAAGTGTGAGATTGTGTCTCAGGAGGTTGACCTGAAGTGAGACTTAATTCCTGGGCCCCCTCCCCCCCGAGAGCAGAGGCAGGGGCGGAATCCACAGGGGATAACCACCAATGCAGTTGATCGATGTGACGCCGCAGGACATGGCCATCTCCCAAGGTCACTTCGTATGATAGAGATCCAGAGATCTTACAGATGACAGCAGGAACCCCAAATGACTAGGAGCGTAGTTCCTAGCCCAGACTGAATCACCCAACTGTAGTCTCCTGGGTGCCCGCAGTTGCGACACTTGTGAAGCCACCCGGTCTGGGTGCAACCTGTCCAATTTAGTAATGAGTCTGTGATCCCAGCAGAGTTCAGCTGGGCTCTTCCCAGTGGTTGTGCAAGGTGTGGTGTGGTGTGCAAGAAGAAAGTCAGCTAACCTGTGATGCCAGTTACCGTAAGTCAGTTTCTTGAGGGAATCTTTGGTGGTGCGCACCATTCTCTCTGCCAGTCCATTGTAGGATGGATGGAAGAAAGCCGATGGTGTATTTCGGATCAGGTTGGCCTGAAGAAAAGCCTGGAACTCAGAAGATGTAAATTGAGGGCCATTATCAGAAACCAGTACATCTGAAAGACCGTGTGATGCAAAAATTCCTCTCAACACCTGGATGTTCCTGGCAGTAGTAGTGGAGGAAACAGGAACAACCCCTAGCCACTTAGAATGGCTATCAACGACAACCAGCAAGAATTGCCCCTGAAAGGGCCCAGCATAATCTATATGCACCCTAGACCATGGGGTTTGAATTTCCTCCCACCTATGTACTGGGGCCTGAGGCATTTCAGGCCGAGACTGTTGGCACACTTGGCACCTGTGCACCTGGGCCTCGATGGCTTTATCGAGCCCAGGCCACCAAAGATGGCTGCGCGCAAGCGCTTTCATCCTGATTATCCCAGGATGTCCCTCATGCAGAGAGATCAAGATTCTAGACCTCAGTGAGGCTGGGATGACTACCCTGCTGCCCCATAAAAGGCACCCATTAAAGATAGACAGTGCGTGTCTCCTTTACCAAAAACTTTGAAATGTCGCATCTGGACACGAGTCAGGTCATCCTGACAACACCCCTGTCAGCACGCATGTAAGCGTGTGATCAGTGGCAGTTTCAGCAGCCACGTCCCTAGCATTGAGGGGAGATTCCGGCAACTCCTGAATGGAAAGAATATTTATGGCAGGAGCAGGGTGTGCTTCTACATGAGTTAAAGGCAATCTGCTTAGGCCAGTGGTTCTCAACCTGTGGGTCGCGACCCCATTTGGGGTCGAACGACCATTTCACAGGGGTCGCCAAACAACGCAGTCCGCCATTTTTCCCCCTTTTCCTTAGCTGTGCTACTCCCTCTTATTCTATTGGCTTTTGAAAGCCAATAGAACAGACCAGCGGTTCTCAACCTGTGGGTCGTGACCCCATTTTGGGGTCGAATGACCATTTCATGGGGGTCGCCAAGCACCGCAGTCTGCCATTTTTTTTGGTCGGCCATTTTTTTTGGTCGGCCATTTTTTCCCTATTGCGATGCGGGCCGTCGCGCCATGCATGCGCGATGCACCCCGTTGCGCCGCGCATGCACGGTGCGGGCCCGCCTTTTTTTATTTTGGTCGGCCATTTTTTTTCCGTTGGCCATTTTTTTCCCTATTGCGATGCGGGCCGTCGTGCTGTGCATGCGCGATGCGCCCCGTCATGCATGCGCGATGCGGGCCGGGGTCGAGCCCCGGAAAAGGTTGAGAACCGCTGGAATAGACTCTCTTGAATAGAGTCTAATTCTATTGGCTTTCAAAAGCCAATAGGAATTGTCCAGGCTGTCTCTGCCCTGCTGAGCCCGCCAAAAGTCCCAGTCTGCAAACGGTGCTGTAAGTTGTCTGCAGCGAAGGCGAGCTGTGTAGAAGTTTCCACCCCTCCCTGCTGAGCAACTACTAAAAATGTAAGTAAAAGAGGGCCAGGGGTGGAAGGTGGGCGGCTGGCGGGCGCAGGGAGGGTTGCTGGTGTGTGTGGGGCCCGGCGGGTGCCTTACCTCCCTTGGACTGGGCCAGCTGGTGGCCTAGCTGGTGGTCGCTCTACGCCGTCGCTGCCCCTTGCCAGCTACGCCTCAGTCGGCGCAGGGGGCAGCACCACCACATGCGCGGCGCTCCCAGGTAGGGACTTGCAGCTCACTCTTGGACTTGGGGCTTGGGGCCTGCTGAATAGCTTGTAGTTTAGCTTCAGCAGGGTGAATGTCTTGGGCATCAATCCTGAAACCTAAGAAGTCAGTAGAAGTGACTCCTATCTTGCATTTATCCTGCTTTAGCTTAAGGCCTGCTTTTCAAAAACGAAGTAAGAAGCCCTTAACCTTTCTGCTAAGTTTTGAGATGACTCCCCAGCAATGAGGACGTCATCGAAGTAGGGACAGACCCCAGGAATACCTCGAAGTGTGCTTTCCATGACACTTTGGAATATGCCAGGGGCTACATTTACCCCAAATTGCAGTCTCTTTACCTTGAAGGCCCCCCCTGTGAGTTACAATAGTCTGGGCTTCTGCAGCTGCCTCATCAACAGGTAGCTGTTGATAGGCCTGTGCCAGGTCAAGTTTCGCAAAAATGTACGCCCCCCTTGAGGGAGGCCAGGATGTGGCTTACAACAGGGATTGGATAAGCATGCTGTTTCAATGCCTTATTCAGTGTACACTTGTAGTCTGCACATGTACGTATTTCCCCATTAGCCTTTAGAGGTGTTACTATGGGAGTTTCCCATGGACTAGAATCCACAGATTCTAAAATGCCCTGCTGGAGCAATTTGTCCAGTTCAGCATCTATCTTACCTTTGAGGGCAAAAGGTACCCTCCTAGGCTTAACCCTGATGGGCGTGATGGTTGGGTCTAACCGTAGCGAAATGGGAGGCCCCTTGTAGGATCCCAGCTCTGAACTAAACACATCTGCAAACTCCTTGCAAACCTCTGCAAGGCCCAGCATTTGCAAGCTGTGCAGCCCAGTTACCTGGATTCCCAGGGCCTCGAACCAATTGAGTACAATAAGACTCATATGATCATCCCCAACAACCACCACATCTAGGGGACCTTCAAAATCCTTATACTGTACCCTAAGGGTGGCCTCCCGACCTTAACACACACCATAGAATTTTGAAAATCAGTGAGTATTAGATTTGATGGCCTGAGTTTAATTCGAAGGCTACTACTGCTGCAAATCCTTTTAAAGGTATTAATTGAAATAATGGAAACAGCGGACCCTGTGTCCAACTCCATCAGTAAGGGAACCCCTTGCAATCTTACGTTAATGGAAAGTTTCTTCTTAAGGGGCTTGTGTGTCCCTGGTTTTAGAATGCTCCTGCGTGATGCGCAGAAACCCACCCTGTTTTGGCTGGGGACCCTGGTACTTTTCTGAAGCAACTCTTCCCGAGGTTGAACCTTCTGGCAACCCAAACAGACGGATGCAATGTGGCCCTTCCTGCCACACACCCTGCAGATGGCGGAGTGAAACCTGCAGTCAGCTCGCTTGTGGCGTCCTCTGCACCCAAAGCATTGAAAAGATGCTGGGGCCTTGACCGGATGTCCCTTCTGCCTCCTCTCAGCTGGCTGGTGAAGTCTGTCGACCTCCTCTTCAGGATCCACTTCTGATCCTTCTCGAGCATCCTCTTGATGGATGGTAGCTGTTTCTGGAGGATTCCTGGCGAGGCGCAAGGCCTTCACAGCCCCGCCTGCTGCTTCCTCAGCTGCCACCTCTCACAACGCATCTTGGAAGGAGACATCTTCTTTTGCAAAAATCTTTTGTTGTAAGTCCTTAAGCCGCAGACAAAGCGATCTCGCAGCCTCTCTTCCAGATCCTTGAACTCACAAGGTCTGGCTGCTTGCAATAAAGTCCGCAGCAGATTCACCCACCTCTTGTCTCTCTGCTCGAATGCATGCCTCGAAGCAATGACAGATAACTTCAGCTAGAAATGTTCCTTCAACATTTTCTTCAAGTCAGCATATGTTACTGACTCCAGAGGTGCAGGGGCCACCAGATTTTCTGCGATGTCACATAAAAGAGTTGCTGCCTTCAGGCCATCTTCTCTAATCTGATTTACTCTGAAATAATTCTCCACCCGTGCTACGTAGGAATTCCATCTCTCTGGGTGGGAGACATCGAAATTAGTCAAGCAGCCAATCTTCGACATCGTACCTTTACGACCTTCACCACTCGCTTCCTCTACAAGCTGCTGTTTGGGGAAAGGGTCCTTTAGCCGAGCTCACCCTCCAGCGACGCTGTACTGGCAGGCTGGGACGCTGATTCAGACGCTGTCTTCCCCTCTTCAGAACTTCCTGGGTAAGTCCTTAAATCTTTTTCTTCAGCTTGCAAAGGATCCCATCCTCGTCGCCGGTGTTGAGTTCTCCGTTTGCGTGCGAACGATGAAGACACATTGTGACAACTAATCAATGCTTTATTCTCCTACTCCAACTCCAAGCAAAAAGCAAAAGGCACGCAGGCCTTTTATAGGGCTTGAACCCCGGACAGAGTGAACCAACAAGAGTTCTTCTTTCTTCGCGCCTTGCGCATGCGCACAAGGCTGGCGCCGCTCTGTCTGGTCCTGGGCAGCTTTTAGAATGCCCGGGACCATTTGCAACAATTCTGGGCCTGGTGAGTTTCCTCATCAGGCCCAGGACACAACAACTCCAGTGACAGAATTCTAAGGAATGCTGCTCTTATGCAGTATTGAAAGTATGCAGTATTTGTTCCAGAAAAGGTTAAACTATTTAAAAAGTTTAAATAAAAGAAAGCCTCTCTAACCATGCACATGATGTGGGTTTTTTCCCCCAATTATATTTCAAAAAGTAAGATTTTTAAAAACAATAACCAAAAAACATTCTGTTAAGTCCCCAAACATATTGAACTGTCACAATCATCTGCTGCTATTTAGGTGGTTGCTTGGTGGCTATTGAGCTGTAGGCTGGAACACAGAAGTCAAGATATGTTTGTTTTGTTTCAGTAAGTATACAGTATTTCTTTTCCTGCTCTATACAACCATATCTCGACTCAATTTCCAGACTAAACAGACACTAAAATTCTTCTAAATTTCTGGAGCTGAAGGTCAAATGTTGGTTATGGGCTATAATGCATACTAGGAGGTATAGTCAATCTGTGATCAATCCATTTTTTCTAAAATTCCCCAACAAATATTCGAAGAAAGCAACAGGAATGATAAAAGAGTTCTGAGTGAGACAAAGGAGAGAGATTTGAATCAAATAAATGTTAAATGCATGTGATTAATTGTCATCCACTGCTGAAAAATTTTTCATAGTATTACTGAATATTTGTTGGTCAAGCATTTAGCAAGCTCCTGGAGTGTGGTCTTGAGACAAACTGTAACACAGAACAAGCAAAACCACATTTTACAACACAAAATGATTTTTGTGCACCAGTCAGAAAGTGATTTTGCAGCTCTAAAAAATACATGGAAAAATAAGTTTTAGAAATGACAAGTCACTTCTGAAGTGATTGTGATGTAGTACTAATAAATCCAATCTTCTCAAGACAAGTTGATGAGTGATCTTCTATTCCAGCATTCATGCCACCCAAATGCTCTTGATAAGAAATATTTGATTGAAAAATATTTTCCTGTTCCCTGTTCTCAGTATCTATTAATCAGAGGTATTCTGCCACAGACATATAGATTTCATCTCAGTGATTGATCACACATGAGTTTCTTCCCAAATGAGCATCTCCAGGAGCATGCAAGGCCGTTTTGGGGCTGATTATACTTACATGACTTTACATACATAGTCTGTAAACAAATACTTCCAAGAGGATTATGTATGTGCTGTAACCACCCTTTCCCCAAATAATCACATGTATCTTATGAGTCAGGGATAGGAAAACTGCATCTCCCCCATCTCTTTCTTTACATCTTTATTCTATCTTAATATTGCTGCCTTTAATGCTGTTCATCTAATTATTACTGCTTATTTCATTAGAGTGCTAATTTCCCTTGTTGAAAGAAAAATCTTCAGGTCCAGTTTAAGCAGGGAATAAACAAAATGGAGACAGCTTAGGAAAGAAGGTTCTGTTTATTGAAGAACAGAAGCAACAGCATGTATTTCTGGGAAAGCTGACACAATGGAGTTGGGATAGATGGGCCTTTATACCTTCTTTGGGCTTTGTATTTGAGTTTTTTCCTGTTCCTGTGGCTTTGTATTTGAGTTTTTTCCTGTTTCTGTGGCTTTGTATTTGAGGTTCTTCCTGTTCCTGTCCTTGGGAGTCTTTGTTTTTCTAATCCTATCATCTTGAACCTTCTCTGGGATTGTGGCTGAAGGCATTTTGCTTATGAATAGGTGGCCCAGTCTTTTTGAATGGGATTATCAAATCTGCATTTCTATAGAACTGGCCTGCTGAATTTCTGCTTGAGGGAGACTGGGGCTGGCTTCTGCCTAAGATTTCTCTATTATTCGTTTGGGGAAGTATAATATTCTGCCTCTTTTATATCTCCCAAAATATTTCCTTTTCGGGGGGGGTGCTGACTTCCTACACCCTGTTCTGGTGATCTTCTACTGTAATTCTAAATGAATTTCTTATAATGTTATTAAGTAAAAGCACAATTGCCCAATTCTATGCTTTCTCTCTAACTGGATAGGGTGGGTACATGTGTTAAAAATAAAAAAACAGTGCTAAGAGCACAGGGGAGATACAAACAGAAGACAGCATTAGTGCATTGTAAATTTCTCTATGAAGAAGTCAGGAAAGTTGCAAAATAAGAGGCTCATCTAAAAGCCCTTCTGTTTCTTTGTATGATCTTCTTCCACAGTTCCAAGTTTATATTGTTGTTTGTTGCCAAATCACACCTCTCCTTTTCTCATACTCCACCTAGAACATAAGAACATAAGAAGAGCCATGCTGAATCAGGCCAAAGCCCATCGAGTCCAGCATTCTGTGTCACACAGTAGCCCACCAATTGTACATGGGGATCTTGAGCAGAAAGAGAAGGCAAAACCCTCCTTTTCCCTTGACTCCCAACAAATGGTACTCAAGGGAATCCTGCCTGCCTCAACCAACATAGAGGTGGCACATGGACATCCGTTTTAGAGGCGGCACATGGACATCCGTTTTAATAACCACCGATACACTTGGCATCCATGAATCTGTCTAAACCTGCCTTGAAGCTATCAAGGCTGACAGCTGTCACAACCTCTTCTGGAAGTGAATTCCATAAACCAACGATCCTCTGGGTGAAGAAATATTTCCCTTTATTTGTCCTCACTTTCTTACCTATGAGCTTTAGGGAGTGCCCCCTTGTCCTAGTATTGTGTGATAGAGAAAAGAATTTTTCTCTATCCACCTTTTCTATCCCATGCATGATTTTATACACTTCGATCAAGTCACCCCTTAAACGCCGTCTTTCAAGGCTGAAGAGACCAAGGCGTTGCAATCTGGTTTCATAAGGGAGGTGCTCCATTTCCTTGATCATTCTTGTTGCCTTTTTTTGCACCTCTTCCAGAGATATTCACTGATATTCCAGAGCTATCAGTGAATCATTGAGGCTCAGAGGTGCCAGTTTGAATAAGAGCATATAAAAGGCACAAAGCATATTGTTTACATTCTGTAATCCTTGAGCAAAATGGTCATCACATTTTTCAGCATACTGTAATACCTGATGTTTCATTCATTCCAATAGTTTGCCTTGCCTTGGCCTTGCCTTTCTGTCTTTCCCCAATTCTACAGCAGTCTTCCCAATCTGGTAGTTGCATGGCTACCTAGGAAATTCAGAGAGGTGCAACTTTCAAGGATCCACCCTGCAAAGGTTATTTTACAGGCACTAGAACAGTGGAGATATCCACTTGCTAAACTGTGTAAGCAATTTCCTGTTGCTTTATTCACCAGTTCTGTGAGGAAGTACTTAGAAGGATCTGATGTTCTTTTCTGGCTACTGTGGAGGAAGGATTTTCAAGGGTCAGTTGCTCTTGGGAAGGTAGAACCTTGAGACTCAAATTTGTATATTGGTAAAAGGACTCTCCAGAGCAGGCAGGTAAGTAAAGAACATACTCTTGCTCATTTTACATAAAAGTGGAATGAATAAGCAGGAAACTGGAGAACCTAAGAGTGGAATTGAGGGTGAGCAGGAATTATTTGGTTAAATGAATTCTGTGGACAGAGTTTTGGACACTAAGGCTATTAAAACTCAAGCTTTGCCCCCAAATGCAATTATTACAAAGCTAGAGTACCTTTCCCCAATCTAGTGCTCTCCAGGTGAGTTGGACTACAGTTCTCTTCATATGCAGTCAAAATATTTATGGGATTCTGGAAGACATTTGTTGAATGAATCTGGAGGTTATCAAGCTGGGAAAGGCTATTGTAGAAGATGAAACATTTTGATGAAAAGACGGTTAGTGGACATAGAGACTATTGCTCTAGCGTATCTGTAATTAAGTGTCAAATATTTCATAAGGTGGATTCCCTTTATATGGTTATGTATTTTGCTTATGCAATCAATCTTACCAATAGAGTAACCGAAGCAGCAGCAGGGGTATCCTTTCATGGAAAAGGAGACAGGAAAGCTACTGGACTTGTAATGACCAGGGCAGAAAATAAAGGTAATTCTTGACTTACAACAAGTCATTCAGTGACCGTTCAAAGTTACAAAGACACTGAAAAAAAGTGACCTATGACTGTTTTTCACAAATTGTGAACAAAATTCAGACTCTTGGCAAGTGACTCATATTTATGATGGTTTACAGTGTCCCGGGATCAAGTGATCATCTTTTTGTGACCTCCCAATAAGCAACGTCAATCTGGTAGCCAGTTTTCACTTAACAACCATGTTACTAACTTACCAAAATGGAGCAATTCACTTAGCAACTGTGGCAAGAAAAGTCACAAAAGGGGCATACATGACTTAATGACTGTGTTGCTTAGCAACAAAAATTAGGGCTCCATTGTGATTGTAAGTTGAAGACTACCTGTGTGCATGTTTTTGTTTTTTTAATTAAAAATTCCTTTATTAAAACATTCAGCATTGTACATAAAATCTTTGTATGCATCAAACATCATAGCATCTGGTATACAACCCTACGTATTATTCTTTGGAAACGTCTGGTTTGGTAAACATTTTTCACTCCTCACTTCAATCCTCTATTATACACCCGTTACATTTTTTATTCTCTATGATCCCTGATAATAGGTCTTGAGGTAGTAGTTAAACATTAAATATAAGATCATATTAATAATCAATCCTCAGAGAACACAGCATATAACACTAGGTATTAATCTTTGTAAACGCTTGGTTTGGTACATATTCTTTACTCTTCACTTCCAGTCTCAACTATATGTCTGTTGTATTTTATCTTTTCTTTTATGATCCCTAGCAAAACCTGTGTGCATGTTTATGTTGAACTTAAAAGCCTTGATCTATTAAATCCTATGATTTATAGTGATTGGTCATATTGTCTGGCTCCAATATCTGGTTGGAGAAGGCTAGATAACCTGAGTGCTACCTCTCGTGTATTTCTCCCAATTCTACTTCTCCTGTTTTCCCCAATCCACACAACCCCTCTTGTGCACGTTGCCTACACAGCCACTCTGACCCTTTCCATCCCCTAAGTCCTTTTCCTGATCAATGCAGCACCTGTTGCGTACCCCCGTGTATTCTTCCTCTATGAATCTATTATTATATAATGAATATAATGAAAACTTCATAGACAGAGGAAATGAGAGGGGGAAAAACACATGCACAAACTAACAACTATGCTTTGTAATTGTTATATTCTTTATATGTCAGAACCAACAAGGGCAAAATTGACGGTCCTTCTGTAGGCAGTGTCTCTGATCAATATTTACATGTCATTAAAAATCTCCAATATCTGTCAGATTGAAATGAAGAATACCTTGATGTTAAAAGCATCTATTTTTGGATATCGATAATTTGGGCCATTTTCTGGTGAGGTCCTTGCACCACTCTAAAATCAGTCCCAGATCTATGGGATCCCATGTTGTTTTGTTTGTTTAGCCGCTGAGCAGATTTATTTTTAACTCAACCACAAGGTATACAAAATTGGAGTTGGATGGGGGAAAATAAGTTTTTTTTTTCATTTGCAAGTTTGAGTTTCTGCAGAGGTTGTACATATTTTTCTATTGGAAGGAACCTACTTCAATCCCCATCCTTAGTCAGCTTCTCCATACATCTGTTCAGAAGTCAGCTACCTTTATGTTTTAGAGTGATCTTTTACTTTGACCATATGAGGACAGAATAAAACCTGCAAAAACTGCAATGCTTCTCTTCTGCCTCCATTTATGATGCTATAAATGAACTTGGGCTCCTATAGTCATCTGTGTGTTCCACTGGATCTTGGTCATGTAGACGTCATCATCCACACGTGTACATTCCTTCTGCACATATTTAGGCTAGATGCCTAGAAGCTGCAAGGAACCTACAGTGACTAGGCATCATTAGCAGGGAGGCAGGGCTTGCTTCACGAGATAAGCGTTCTGGAATTTAGCAACTGTATGGAACTCTGTATACCCGGTGCCCATGCTCAAAGTCTATTAGCTTATCTTTCTTTTGAACAATTATGAACTCTGGTAGGAGCCCTAAAGAATCACTTTATGATTAGGATGTTGCCTTTTGCCTAGAAAAAAGTTATTGACTTATCTTTGCTTCATGTTCTACACAGGCCTACAGCAAGTTATCCAAGATGGAAGACATCCAAGGCGATCAGGAGGATTTGATGTTTTCAGGCATCCTAGATAACTATAGTGAATACGCAAATGATAGTTTAGATTTCCTAGGTGCACTTACAGAAGTTTGCAATTTACGAGATAAAACAGTTACAGTAAAATATGTTGTACCAGTTATCTATACATTGGTTTGCATTTTGAGCCTCCTGGGCAACTCCTTGGTGATTCTGGTGGTGAGCTACAGCAAAGAAAACCGTTCTGTTACTGATGTTTATATCCTGAACCTGGCTATTGCTGACCTTCTCTTTGCAGTCACCTTGCCCATCTGGGCTGTTTATCGAGCTCATGAATGGATCTTTGGCACTTTCATGTGCAAAATCACCTCGGTTCTGAAAGAAGTCAACTTCTATAGTGGTGTCCTCTTATTGGCCTTTATCAGTTTTGATCGTTATTTGGCAATAGTTTATGCTACTCGGGCAGCCACTCAGAAGAGGCACTGGGTCAAATTTGTCTGCATCGGCATCTGGCTATTCGCCTTCTTCTTCTCGCTCCCTGTGATCCGCTTCCGGGAAGTTTTTAAACTCTCAAATTCCTCTAGCAGGGTTTGTTATGAGAACATTGGTGAGAATCAGACAACTAAATGGAGGGTAATATTGAGAATTTTACCACAGGTGTTTGGTTTCCTCCTCCCCTTGACAATCATGATGATTTGCTACGGAATAACAGTGCACAGACTCTACCAGACGAAGAACAAGCAAAAGAAAAAGGCAATGAAAGTAATCTTGGCTGTAGTGCTGGTCTTTGTGATCTGTTGGCTACCCTACAACATTGCCCTGCTTTTTGATACTTTGCTGAGGATTGAAGTCATTACCGAGACCTGCTCAGTTCAAGAAAGTATTGACAATGCCCTGTTAGGTACTGAGATTTTGGGAGTTGCTCACAGCTGTATCAACCCCATCATATACGCCTTTATAGGACAGAAATTCCGGAACAACTTCCTCAAGATCTTGGTCTCACGAGGTATCATCAGCAAAGAGATCCTGATTCGATATAGGAAGGGATCCAGCTTTTCAACTTCCTCTGTTAAAACTTCAACTACCTTGTAATAAACTTCCCTGCCAGAAGAAAAGGCAACTGAATACATTCTCTGGCTGGGCAACCTGGCATCTTCCATGGTGATTCATCAAAAACTGTAGAGATCACTCTTTGCTTTGATTTGAGAATGCTATTAATGTCGTTTAAAAAAGCTCTGTTTATTTGTCTGAAAATACATTTCTCTTTCCTATAATTGTTATCACTTTTCTTATTTTAATATAATATCTGTTTCATTTTTAAAAAACCCAGTAAGGAAGCCAGACAGATAGAGTTAACCCAGGCTGTCCTTCATCGACAGAATCTGAATAAAATATACCATATTCTGAACATTTGAAAATAGTATTGTCTAAGAATAGGATATTGCCTTTTCGAACTAAGTCTGCCAGTTTGTTTCTATATGTTTTGTAAATGGGACACAAAATCTGTTTTTCCCACAGCTCATCTGTCCAAAATGAAAATCTAGCATGTATTTTGGTAGATGAAACCACCATTTTCATTTGAGCTTTACTAAACAAAAACATTAGAGAAGTTGAAGTAGCAAAAATGTTGATTTCCCCCCTTTTACCTCTATCTGTCATTTTTTATATTGTACACTCTGTATGCTTGTTCATCTGAATAAAAATAATTTTGCCTGTGCAATTATAATTAGATTAATGCAGGTGGTTTTTTTTAAAAAAAATAATACAAATCCCAGTCTGAAGAAAATATGGTATATGTCCTGTGAAGAGATGGGGGAGGGGGGCATTCATTCAGCACTGCTGAGTCTCCCACTTAATCAATATCAAAGCCCTGCTGAGCCATATATCTGTTGGGTAACCAGGGATATTTGTGGTCCTAGCATGAGCTCTCTAGATTGAATACCATTATTGCTACCATTTGTTGGAGGTAATGGTGGGGAGAAAGTTTCTCTCCTTTTCTTCCCAGGGAATTTGTCATTTGTGTGTAGGTATTTCAAAGTTGAAAAACTGGCAGATATTAATGCACTTTGATTTTCTGTTGTTTTTTTTTTTTGTTAGCCTTATCTAGACCAGATATGTCTTATCAGATAAAATGCTGAATTAATAAAGATTCTTTATTGGACTACTTCTATTTTTTCCAATAAATGCAGTTCAGTTATGAACTATGTCAGGTTCTGCACTTAGGTGGAAAACCCAGATGCACAATTACAAGCCTGTGTCTGGCTGAACAATACTACTTTTGGTTAGGAGCTGGCCAGAGTTGGTTGAAAGATGGGTGGCTATATAAATCAGGGGTCCCAAGCCCTGGGCTGTGGCCCACTACTGGGCCACAACCTATTAGGAACTGGACCCCGTGAACAGCTTTCTGGTGTGGACGCATGCAAGCAGCTCAAGTTGAGCTATGGGTGCGGGCGCGCCAGCCCACTGCTTGTGCAGTCCGGTTCCCCTCTCCTCCCCCTTCCAGACCACCAAGCTGCAAAGTCTGGGGACTGATGATATAAAATGTTTTAAATACATAAAATAAATATTTGTGAGAAAGGTTTGGGTGTCTTGCTCACAACAGATTAAGTCTTTTTTTTTTAACAGATTAAGTCTTAGCTAATGGTATGTTTCAGTTCCCAAAGAGGTAATGCAATGTTGAAATACATCAGCATAGGTACAGTGTTCCTATCATGGGAACTAATAGTTTCATTCTATGCTGCACTGGTCAGACCATACCAGCCATTATTGTATCTGATTCTGATCACCACAATACAGGGGCTATAGTCCTTGACGTATCATTACAATTGGGACTGGAATCTTGGTTGTTGCGCAAAGTGGTTGCTAAGCAAGACACCTATGTGGCTGCTTTGTTCAACAACCGCAATCCCGGCATTTCCAGTTGCAGTCATTAAGCGATCTCCCAGGTCATTAAGCGGTTGGAGCAAAAGGGCTGTTGAGTGAAGCTCTACTCCATGTGTGGAGGGGAACTCCTCTAAAGGGCTGCAGGAACAGAGCTCAGATCCTTGGTATTTGACTTTCATTTCTGCATTTTGCGTTCTGCTGGAGGAGTTCCCCTGCCCTCATCAAGCAGTCCTTTTGTTCTTGAAGGGCTGCGTTCTGGGGTGGCAGAATCACAGCTCCACACAAAGCTGGAGATTCCTTCTCAGCTGAGATTCTTTCTTAGCAAACAGCCATTCTGCTCTCAAAGAGCTCCCTGCTGGGAGGGAATCGCAACCTTCCCTGCCAGCTTCTACAATGACTTTCTGGAAACCAGCAGAAAAAATTGCAAATGGTGATCATATGATTGCGAGGTACTCTGGCAAGCAGTCATAAGCGTGAACAGATTGCCAAGCACCCAGATCATGATCATGTGATTATGGGGTGATGATACCTTATTTTGTGATAGCAAGAAGTGCTTTATAGGCTATAAAGCAGTGGTTCTCAACCTGTGGGTCGCGACCCCATTTGGGGTCGAACGACCGTTTCACGGGGGTCGCCAACCACCGCAATCCGCCATTTTTCCCCCCCATTTCCCCTCGGCCGTCGTGCGCGCGCCGCGCATGCGCGATTCAGCCCGTCGCGCCGCGCATGCGCAATTCGGCCCATCGCGCCGTGCATGCACGGTTCGGCCCATTGCACCGCGCATGCACGATTTGGCCCATCACGCGCGCGCCACGCATGCACGGTTTGGCCCGTTGTGCCACGCATGCGCGATTCAGGCTGTCATGTGCGCGCCGCGCATGCGCGGTTTGGCCCATCGCGCCGCACATGCGTGGTTCGGCCTGCTGCGCGTGCGCCACGCACGCGCGGTTCACCCGCCGTGGCACGCATGCACGGTTCGGGGCGTCGCGGCGCACATGCGCGGCGCAGGTCGGGGTCACGCCGCGCATGGGCGGCGCAGGTGGGGTCTCGGCCTGAAAAAGGTTGAGAACCGCTGCTATAAAGCATTCCTTCTATGACTGCTGTAATTCTGGACTAATATTAAATGAACAGTCATAAGTTGAGGCCAACCTGACCAAGGGGACACAGAAGAATTAAAGAGAATGCAGACAAGAGTGAGAAAGTTGGTAAGAGGCTTGGAGATTAAATCCAATGAAGAACAATGGAAGGAACAGGGAGCGCATAGCCTAAAGAAGAAAAGGCTGAGGGGAGTATTGACAACAGTCTTCCAACACTTCAAGGGTTCTTTTACAAGGATTGGAGGTGGAGGGGGTGGATTGAATCTTCATAGATACCAAAGGTAATTACCACAACGTTGCTTCCATTACTCCCAACATCTGCTGCCCTGATGTCAGTCCTGTGAGATAGACCATACCAGGACACCAACTTCAGATTGATGACTTTAAAAAACAACAACACCAAGATACTGACTTGGATAATTCTTTTATATTGGATTTACAAATGAGGTTTGTTAAAGCTTGGATGAATCTTGTGAGAAGGAGTAAAAAAAATGAAATCAACATTACTTGAATGATCTAAAGATTAAGATTGTTAGAGGAAAGGAAGAAATATAAAGTTGGCTTATTTAATGAAGACTAAAATAGATAGGTAGGTAGGTAGGTAGGTAGGTAGGGAGAGAGAGAGAGAGAGAGAGAGAGAGAGAGAGAGAGAGAGAGAGAGAGAGAGAGAGAGAGAGAGAGAGAGAGAGAGAGAGAGAGAGAGAGAGAGAGAGAGAGAGAGAGAGAGAGAGAGAGAGAGAGAGAGAGAGAGATGATAGATAAAATAGATTTCTGGAAATCCTTAATGAACCTTTGCTGACACCAGGACTGAAATGACAATGCTTTATGAATTTATTTATAAATAAGAGCTAGGACATGGAATGAAGAGATCATTGGCTGAAAATTAAGAGGAGGTGAAAAATTGTTGAGATGAAGATTAGAAGTAATTGAATCCTTTTCCTTCCTTCCTTCCTTCCTTCCTTCCTTCCTTCCTTCCTTCCTTCCTTCCTTCCTTCCTTCCTTCCTTCCCTCCCTCCCTCCCTCCCTCCTTTCCTCCTCTACATTTTTTCTTTTCCTTTGCATTTTTACTCTTTTTTCAATTTATGATAGTTTTAACTATTGCAATTATAATCTTTAATTAGTTTTTTTAAAAAGGAAATAAACTCCAGAGAAAGATTAAGCTATAATCTTTATTGAGATAGGCTATAGTAACAGAATCTTACAAACTTGACTGTGCTTTACCTCCCTTCCCTCTTACATCCCACTGAATCAGGAGGACCTTATATGAGTCTCTTCCAAATATCATCTTGCTTTTCAGGACTTAAAGGAAGTTTCAGCCCTCCTTCTTACAGAACAATTCTTGCCTCTTTCCCTCAAGGGCATCTCCCCGACTCTCTATATCAGGGTTTCCAAAACGGTGAGGTGTACTTCCCTTGTGGAAATGCAGACCGAGTCCAGGGGAGATTAAAGAAGCTTTTAGTTACGTTACTAAACTAAATCCACCTTTCCTAGAGTTTCATTACATTGTTTCCATTGTTCATTTTGATGTTTGGATTTTTAGGATACGTGTGTACATTAAGCGAGCTGTGATAGCAAATGTTTAGGAACCTCTGCTCTACAACCAGCCAACTGATTCACTTTGCCTAATGGTAAAGCCAGTCCTACCGTAATAGCGATATTTGCGTTCTGTACTCTAGTTATTACAATTGGACCTGGATCAGGGCCAACCATTTCCAAGCCCCACATCCCCCTTTAGTCCCGGAGCAAATTGAGTCATTTTTTCCTTAAGTACAACTGATTTCATAGTACTGTGATTGCAAGGATAAAATTATGGCAGTTCCACATAGTTGTTTTGAATTTTAGAGAACAGGTGGATTCTAAATGCAATGAATACATTATATTTGTAGTATATAAATATAAATTATGTTATATAGGATTGTATTTGTACTGGAACCCTGAATTTTAGTATAGGCCAATAATTTAAGGTTAGTTAAGGAGAAGGGAAGGTTGTGAGACTTTGTCTTAAATTATTTTCAAAAGAGTGACACCTATAGCAGTTCTAAGAGGTAGATTTGCTTTCTTTCAATTTTACCCCTCAGTTTGTCAATAGAATTTGTGGGAAGTGTAAGCATGAAATACTTTTCTTCTTCCCAGCTACTAACCTTGTTGTTATGTTCTGTTGAAAAATATGTGTCCTCATTGCCTGCCTTCTGAAACCAGTCATGTTGCCACACTAATTTCAAAATTTGTGACACAGGACAATGTTGCCATTGTTATCCCCTCTGTAAAGATATGCATCTACTCTACAACCTACTAAAAATGAACTACAATCCTACTCAGAGTGTATGCTACAGTTTCAAATATTTACTGTAGATCAAAGTAACAGCCATCTTAATTTGTACCTATCACCAAAGCCCGAGTTGAAGAGAACATCTGAATCAAAATGAAAATTCTATACCTTTTGGTAAATAATTAAATGAGATTATACTTTTCCCAATCAATTACAATTGATGAACTCACTAATTATCCCATTTAGGATTTTAAAGGAATATTATAGTGGCAAATAATTTCCCCAAAACTGGGAGAATGAATATTTTAATTTGTTTCAGGTGCTTTAAATGGAGGACCCAGGATTTTAATTCATAATAATAGTAGCAAAGGAATACCAAATGTCAGACTAATTTATTTTAAGAAAGATTTGGAAATGTAGATACAATGCATCCTTTTGTAAAATAGGCTATGTGATTGAAAACATTAAAATTCTAAAACTCCACATTCAGAGTTCACACATTGCATAAATGTATTAGCTCAATTTGTGAAGATAATCATTGTCATTTGTAAACCATAATTTAGGACTCATAATTACTTATAACCAGATCATTCTGACTTGTTCAGTAGTGAATAAAACATACCATTTGAATTTGCCCCAAAGTGTAATTCAACTGAATGAAGAAACCTGCTTTAGAAAGTACCATGAAGAGGTAGGTAGGAAAGATGTAAATAGTCATTTGAACTCTGCTGCAAGATTTTCAAAGTGTTGATTCTAATATACTTGGCAGCAAAATGTATTGAACGTGTTCTGTTCACATTATACAATATCAAGAATATATTTAATGCAAAGTGAACTGAGCACTGGCACACAAATTAATCTAGAATAAGGTTAGGATTAGGCAAAGAGATGGAGCTTGTCTATTTGGAGAGAACTGTAAAAATGAGTTGTAGAGTAATTACAGAATGAGAGAATAATATCTACTGGCTTAAAGCTAGTTTAACTCTCATACATTACAAAATCATTTTCTTATACATTCTCCATAATGTATACTATAGCAACAATGATTAGTTAAGAAATATTAATAATTTGCTTTATAAATCCTATCACTATAATCTTTTGAACATGAAGATTCTGAGTAACAGTTTTATCAATCCAGTAATTCTAGATGTCTGGTATCTAGCTGTTTCAACAGTTTTTTAAAAAAATCTTTCTCACTTGATTCATTACTCTAAGCCATACTTTAAAACTCATGACTTACTGAGAGGACGGCGGCGGCCGGCCTGAAGACCCGACGAGCTGGAGCTGGCGCGAGCAATGGAGGTGAAAGGTACAGAAACAAAGAAGCAGTAAGGAGGGAGGAGGAGGTGGAAGGCCAGGAAGAGAAACACCCCGGACGGCAGAGAGACTTGGGGAGAGAAGCCCTCCTCGCTGCACCCCTGAGTTAAGGGAATCGGAGCCCCAGGGGTAGCGCAGCGGCCAGAACTTTCAAGGGAGGAAGGAGGGTGAAGGAGAGAAAGGAGAGCGTCGGAGGGGAGACGGAAGGCTGGAGATCGACCTGGGACGCTTTAAAGGCAAGGCTGGATGGATAGGGTTTAAAAAAAAAAAGCTGACAGAACACATTAGAACTTGATCTGGGAGAGTAAAAAACAGAAGGGCAAGAAGGACCCTGAAAAGAGCAAAGAGAAGGGAAAGGCTGACAGGCTACAGCTTGGAGGGAGCCAAAGCACAGCTAGGGTGAGATTCAATTTGAACTGGCTCTCTGATCTTAGATGACGCCTATCTTGGAACTGCCTGAACACTGATTCTTATCCCTGAGCTATTTGAATTTTGAATTTTGAGCCTTATCCCTGAAAGGTCAGAATACAGGATCTTCACCTGAATACTGCCTTGTGATTAATTTGGTTCATTTTAAAAATCAAAAGAAAAGCCTGGCCAACAGCAGGCTGAACTCAGGATGGCCACCAAGCAGACCAAAACTAATACCCCCAAAGCTAGCTGTACCCTCCCCAGCTCAGCTTCCTAAAACACCAGGGAATAATCTATCTGCCCTCCCATCCTCCCACTTACCTACAGGCTCCCAGACCCCCCCGTCAACCCAGGCCTCTCCAGTAACGCACATGATGAAAGAACTAAAAGAGATGATAGAGGCATTGGGAAAAAGGATGGAGGAAATGGATAAAAAGTTGGAGGAAGTGGGCACAAGGATGGAGAGACAGTGCAAAGATATAGAACAGAAGCTGGAGAAACAAGGCAGAGATTTAGAGAGAAAGTGGGAAGAACAAAGCAGAGCGGTGACTGCAGACCTGGATCAAATCAAGGAAACAATGCAAACACACAACAAGAGAATGAGAGATGAAATGGGAAAAATTTTTAAGGAGATCTGGGAGAGGGTTGAAAAAAGGATGGAAGAGGTGGAGAGTCACATGGAGGGACAAATAGCAGAGATGAAAAGTGTGGCTCAGGACCAATCCACTATGATGCAATATTGGCAGATGGCGACAGCAATCAGATTTAGGGGATTGAGAGAGACAGCAAATGAAGACCAAAAGGACCTGAAAAGAATCTTTGTAAAAGCCCTGGCAAAATTTCTGGGAGAGAAAGCCGAAACTATTTCGTGGCAAGTCGACAGAATCCACAGAGTCAACTCATGGATGGCAGCAAACAGAAACCTACCAAGGGACGTGGTTATCCATTTTGCAACAAAAGGGTTCCGGGACTTTATCTCTACAACGTCCTATAACAAGAAATTATATGTAGAGGAGCAAGAGGTGGCGATACTGAAAGAGATGCCCCCGAAGATGTTAAGAGACAGAAAAGACTACAAGTTCCTGGTCAATGAACTGAAAGCACGCGCTCTACAATTTCGATGGGAAGCCCCAACTGGCATATCACTACTCTATAAAAGCAAAAGATACCATCTGAACTCAATCCAGAAAGCCAAAGAATTTCTTGAAAAGGAACTGAAGGCGGAAGGACCTCAACCCACAACGAGGGACAACGTAGACTGGCTACATGAAAGAGGAAGGGACTTAGAACAACGATCAAACTCCTCAGAAGCACAGACCACCGCAGCAGCAGGAGAAGTGAAAGGACCTCCTTGGGATGCGACTGCACAGAGAACAGATGGCAATTAAAACATGGAAGCAGGGCAGATTACAGAGTCAAGGCAATTAAGGTCTACTACCAAACGCACAGACCAGCAAGAAAAGATCCCACAAAACAATATGAGCACCAACCCGGATACCATGGGAACGAGACCAAAGAAGAAAGCAGGGGGAAAAGCAGAAGCGGTCTGGCAGGAGTATCCTGAAGCCGACCATGACAAGTAAATATTTGACCTGGAACGTTAACGGGTTAAACTCCCCACAGAAAAGGAAGAAAATATTTCATTACCTGAACCAAGGTAAAAATGATATAATTTGCCTACAAGAAACGCACATCAGAGCGGCGGACCAGAAATATTTAACCAACAACAAACTAGGCACACAATTTGTTGCAGCGGCAGCAGGAAAGAAGAATGGAATTGTTATATATGTGAAGAAACATATAAGAACTAAGCTAATAGAGTCAGACTCCCAAGGTAGATACCTAGCAATCGAAATAGTACAGGAAGATAAGAAAGTTCTGGTGATGGGCATATATGCACCAAATCAACAACAAGGAAAATTCTACAAATTGATACACAAGAAGTTAACACAACTCAACTACAGATCATGTATTATAATGGGAGACTGGAACGGTGTCATAGAGGTCGTCCTGGATAAAAAGAAGACAGCACTTAACCCGCAAAAACACTCCAAGTTGCCTAAATCCTTCTTCGACATAAAGGACGACCTCGAACTGATAGACATTTGGAGGGAAAGACACGGCAAAGAGCAAGAATTCACATTTTTTTCAGACAGACATCAATCATTCTCCAGAATTGACTTTATATTAACAACTAGCGACTTGCTGGTTAGCCTAAAAACAGTGAAAATCCTACCCAAAGTTCTATCAGACCATAACCCGGTATGGATGGAATTAAGACATGGTCAGAAACCTAAGAGATCCTGGAGAATTAATGAAAACCTGTTTAAATATGAAGAAAAGGTGGCTGAATGCAAAAATGCGATGAAGGAATTCTTTAGCATAAATATGAAAAATGAGACACCTATAGAAATGATATGGGATGCCAGCAAGGCATATATGCGTGGGATTCTCATGGACATGAATAAAAGGCACCGTTGTAAACAAGAACAAAAAAGAAAGGAGTTAGAAGATGAGATAAGTAAGAAAGAGCAGCTATTAATAAAAAGACCGGATGACAAAGTCACTAAAGAAGGAATCAAGATCCTAAGGAAACAATTTGACTTGTTGTTGGCAGACCAAGTGGCAAGGAATATACAATACGCAAAACATAAGACATTCTGTAATTCCAATAAACCTGGTCGATGGCTGGCTTATATCTTAAGGAAGAAGCAGAAATCCCGCATAATTGAAAAGATAGAGTACAAAGGCAAGGAAGACTTTCAACAGGAAGTAATCAAGAAAGCTTTTACCGAGTTCTACTCAAAGTTATACGCCGAGGAGAAGACACAAGACAAGGAGATAGATAAGTTTCTACAAAACGAAAAGTTATTGATAATCACCGATGAACAAAGAGATGCCCTGAATGCATTGATCACAAAAGAGGAAATACACTCAGTGATCAAACAATTGAAAAAGGGAAAATCGCCCGGGACGGATGGGATAACAGCGACCTACTACAAGCATCTACTAGAGGAAATAATAGAACCCCTCAGAAAGTTATTTGTCAACATACAAGAAGGAGGCCAAGTCCCACCGTCATGGAAAACAGCTTACATCTCCCTAATCCCCAAAGAGGGAAAAGATAACGCACAACCTGAAAATTACAGACCCATCTCACTACTGAACACAGATTACAAAATCTTTGCAAAAATTTTGGCTAACAGATTAATGACTGTGTTACAAAAAAAATTCACCCGGATCAAACTGGATTTATACAAGGACGTCAGATGAAAACTAATGTAAGACAACTGCTGAACATAATAGAGTATTTGGAAAGGCACAACCAGGTGCCCGCTACCCTCATGTTTGTGGATGCAGAAAAAGCCTTCGACAGACTGAATTGGCCGTTTCTGACAAAACTGGTCGGGGGGGATGAAAATGGGAAAACAGTTTCTTAACTCCATAGTGGCAATTTACCAGAAACAAACAGGCCAGATCATTGTGAATGGAGACCTAACAGACTCATTTAACATAGAAAAGGGCACGAGACAGGGATGCCCGCTATCCCCCTTGCTATTTGTTTTAACGCTGGAGATTCTACTGAACAAGATAAGAGCGGCAGAGGACATAAAGGGCATACGGATTAGACAACAAGACTGCAGACTATGTGCCTTCGCGGACGACCTGCTGGTGACAATGGCGCAACCAGCACAATCAGCTAGGAGATTGATGGAGATAATGAAAGACTATGGTAGGGTATCAGGCTTCAAAGTAAATATAGCTAAGACAAAGATGCTAGTTAAAAATCTAGATAACAAAGCAAAACAGGACTTGGAAAGAATAACGGGTTGTGAAATAGTTAAGAAAGTTAAATACTTAGGAGTGGAGATAGAAGCAACGAATGCGAAATTATACAAGAATAACTATGAGGTGCTGTGGAACAAGATACAAACAGATCTGGACAGGTGGAAAACACTACAATTGTCCCTGCTGGGCAGGATAGCGGCAGTAAAAATGAACGTATTGCCAAAATTTCTATTTCTCTTTCAAATGCTACCCATACTCAAAAAGGATGTGGACTTGGACGAATTGCAGAAGGGCATCAACGGATTTATTTGGGATGGCAAGAAACCGAGGGTTAAATTAAAAATCATCCAGGATACAAGGAAGAGAGGGGGTTTAAAAATGCCCAATCTGAAGTTATATTACTACGCTGCGGCGCTGGTGGCACTGAGTAACTGGATCAACATGACGAACGACAGAATATTGAATGTTGAAGGGCATGGTCTACTATATGGCTGGCACGCATACCTGGTGTATGACAAAAAGGCTGACAAGAACTTCAGGGAGAATCCACTACGAACCCCGTTGTTGTGGGTCTGGAAGAAATATAAGTATCTACTACACGATAAGATTCCCATCTGGACGATCCCCGGGCACGCAATAGGGGACATAAATATATCACAAGGACAGGAAGTGGTGCCCTATAGTAAATTTGTATTGGAAGAAGAAAATGTGTTTTCATTAAAGCCACCAAATACGCTAGCAGATGAAGGAATAGGGGGTACCTGGCTTTCATATTTGCAACTGCAGTCTAGGTGGCAAAAAGACCTGAAGAAGGGCTTATCCCTTACAGATGAGAATTTAATTGAGCAGGTTAGAGAGCAGGGGATCATGCATATCAAACGTGTGTACACTGTACTGATAGAAATTGACTCTGAAACTGTACTAGTCAAGAACTGTATGGTAAAGTGGGAACAAGATTTTGGGCAACCTATCACAATGGAAACGTGGGAGGAAATCTGGGTGAGAAATGTAGAATTTACGAAAGCGCAACATTTAAGGGAAAACTTCTACAAGATGTTCTATAGGTGGCTTCTAGATCCGAAAAAATTATCATATATTTATCCAGACACCCAACCTAAATGTTGGAGGTGTGGTAGTATGGAGGCTACATATTTTCATGTTTGGTGGACATGTAGAAAAATTAAAGCCTTCTGGAGAAAAATATGGTGGACACTCCAAACCATTTTGAAAAAGCGTATTGAATTTCTACATCAGGTGTTTCTGTTAGGGATCATAAAAGATTGCACTACCACGGAGATGAACTTAATTCTGAACTTGATCACAGCAGCAAGACTGCTGGTGGGACAATACTGGAAGAAGCCAGAAATACCACCTATTGAAGAATGGACTTTGAAAGTAATAAATTTGGCAGAAATGGCGAAAATATCGGCATATTTGAAGGATTGCTCAAATGAACAATATATGATAGACTGGAAACAGTGGATAGAATATATACAAGAGAAACACCAATCAAATAAAATGTATCTGGCGTATAGTTGAAAAAAAACAAACTCATGACTTACTGAATTAACCATATTACATATGTTACATACTGTGCTGTGAACCATGGATTGCAAACTACTAGTTCACAAAATATTCTAAGTGTAAATTTAAAAAATCATATTATTTGGCCAAATATGTAAAATAATAATAATAATAATAATAATAATGTTGGAAGGGACCTTCAAGGTCATCTAGTCCAACCCCCTGCTCAGGCAGGAAGCTCTTTACCATTTCAGACAAATGGCTGTCCAGTCTCTTCTTAAAAACTTCCAGTGTTGGAGCATTCACAGCTTCTGGAGGCAGGTTGTTCCACTGGTTAATTGTTGTAACTGTCAGAAAATTTCTCCTTAGTTCTAGGTTGCTTCTCTCCTTGATTAGTTTCCATCCGTTGCTTCTTGTCCTGCCTTCAGGCGCTTTGGAGAATAGCTTGACTCCCTCTTCTTTGTGGCAGCCCCTGAGATATTGGAACACTGCTATCATGTCCCCCCTCGTCCTTCTCTTCATTAGACTAGACATTCCCAATTCCAGCAACTGTTTCTTATATGTTTTAGCCTCCAGTCCCCTGATCATCTTTGTTGCTCTTCTCTGTACTCTTTCTAGAGCCTCAACTTTTTTTACATCATAGTGGCCAAAACTGGATGCAGTATTCCAACTGTGGCCTTACCAAGGCACTGTTAAGTGGTATTAACACTTCATGTGATCTTGATTGATATGAGTTAAGTCTTATCTCCATTTGGTTTCTTTGGATAGAACAGGATTATTTCTGAATCCTGACCAATATCTGATTTTTCTCCTGATAATGCTATTAGGGTAGTGTATATATAAGTCCACATTCTCTTTTACATGACTTCCACATACTTTTCTTGGAGGGTGGGTGAAATTTCTCAATTTTTACACAGTCTATATTCTGTGTGGTATTTTGGTTAAAGTTACTTAATTGGGCTATGAAAATTCACTAGATGGCAGGAAATAATTTGTTTGGATGACCATTAGTTGGCAGTTTAGAGGTTCGTCTTTATTGCCAACTAATGGTCACCCAGTCCTTTTCAATCCAGACATGAGTTATCTGAGCTGGGAGTGATTCTTTTCCAAGCATGATTCTTGGAGTTCTCTTTAACAAGATTTATTGAAAAGGGTACAAAATCCCAGCAATTAAACTAATTTTCCACTTAGAACCAGACAGTATCTCTGGTGTTTTTTAGGACAATTGAATTGAATTGAATACTTTATTTGACCAAATGTGATTAGACACAAAAGGAATTTGTCTCCGGTGCAGGAGTTCTCAGGGTACATCATCATCATCATCATCATCATCCATCATCATCATCATCATCATCATCATCATCATCATCATCATCATCCCAATAAGAGGGGAGAATGAAGAAGATAATAAGAAGGATAAATAATAATACTACAGCCATACCACATGGGTAAATACATATCTCTTTCTCACATCATCATATGGACCAGAAGGAAAGGGACTTATGGACTTATGGTGGTAACAAGGTTGTCTACAGCTGGCCAAGGGCATTTGCAGCTGTAGCTGATTTAATCAAATAATAGAAACAGCATCATTTTGTTGTACTTACTGGGGAAGAAAGCTATGGCAAATCTAGACAGCATACTAAAAAGCAGAGACATCACCCTGCCAACAAAAGTATGTATAGTCAAGGCCATGGTTTTCCCAGTTGAAATGTATAGCTGTGAAAGTTGGACCATAAGAAAGGCCGAGTGCAAAAGAATTGAGGTCTTTGAACTATGGTGCTGGAGAAGAGTCCTGTGAGTCCCCTGGACTGCAAGGTGATCAAACTGGTCAGTCCTAGAGGAGACCAACCCTGACTGCTCTTTAGAAGGCCAGATCCTGAAGTTGAAACTCAAGTACTTTGGCCACCTAATGAGAAGGAAGGATTCACTGGAGAAGAGCCTAATGCTGGGAAAGATTGAGGGCAATAGAAGAAGGGGAGGACAGAGAATGAGGTGGCTGGATGGAGTCACTGAAGCAGTAGGTGTGAGCTTAAATGGATTCCAGAAGATGGCAGAAGACAGGAAGGCCTGGAGGAATGTTGTCCATGGGGTCGCGATGGGTCGGACACGACTTTGCAACTAACAACAATGATGTCATGTTACACATCCAAAAAATATGGGTCTTGCATCACAATGGTGGGATGCTGTTTTCATCAGATTGACTGGTTTGATCCCTTTTGTTGACATCATTGCAGCTGGTTATTTATGTAATAGTACCTTGAGTCTTTACTGGACTGAGAACCAATTCTTACAACAGATAGAATAGCTTGCCACAATCAAGGACTGTAATTCCCATCCCCCATCCCACAAGCACTGAAGACTGGGACTCATAAGACTAGTCATTTTCAAGATACCCAGTCAACTGTTACCCAACAGGATTTTCTTTTTTGCAAACAAACCCTCACATCCTTCTCATATACTGTAAATGTTGATGTCACCTTTACAGCACAGATTGAAACACACATCTTGGAAGAGTAAAGTGCTGTGATTAGTAGGATAATTTTCAAAAGAAAAAAAATCTTCCCAAGGTTTCTCCATCAATTCTGATGACAGGTGTAGTCTGCATTCATACAGCCAAATTTACAAATTGGTGACCACTTACAGGAGCTGTAGAATTAGAGCCACCATATTTCTCAGCTGGAGTCCCAAGGACCACAAGGGGAAGGTGCTATTGCCTTTATGGCCTGAATGTCACTTCCCTAGTTTCTTGTGAAATATTGCTTAATTGCAGTGTTAAAAAGTGCAGAACAATTAATTAAAAACAACTTACCATAACTTAAAAGCAATTTAGTAATAATTAATAATACATACAAATAATACCT
The DNA here is from genome assembly GCA_034064705.1 of Bothrops alternatus. Taxonomy (NCBI): domain Eukaryota; kingdom Metazoa; phylum Chordata; class Lepidosauria; order Squamata; family Viperidae; genus Bothrops; species Bothrops alternatus. The sequence continues at coordinate 1,064,130 of JARGCV010000116.1, forward strand.
AAAACCACAGAATAGGCAAAACTTCATGGAATATGGAGCAAATGCAATTGCGCAGGAGAACATCTGATTTCCACAAATGAGATCTCAATTTTTTTTCTGATATATCCATTGAGACTGGAAAACATCTAGTTAAAATATCTGAAACCTTGGAAAGTGGAGATTAGTCACTACAGATGATGATGGGTTCAGTGGAGCAATAGGTTGCTATGCCCCTCTGACAATACAGGATTTTATTATACCAAGCTATGTAGCTGTGCACCAGACTGCACTTTAAGGCATAGTTGTAGGAATGGTTTCCATTTTTAAAAAATAAAGCTTTAAAAAGTATGCTGAGTATAACTTCTGGAATTCTTTCCAATCCCTTTACCAGCAACAAACAAACCTATTTACAGTGGCGGGAGGATTTAAGAAGCATTCTTAAAGGGGAGGGCTGCACTTTTATTTATCATACTTATATTGCCACCCATCTCACAACTGAGCGGTGTACAATAAAAACTATAAAATAGCAGTATAAAAACAAGTTAAAAAGATGATTAAAAGGCAAGGAGGCAGCATTAGATATTACAAAAAATGGAGTCCTCTCATCAATTCATCATTCCCTTGAGGTTCTAGGCTTGTTGACACAGCCAGGTTTTGACGGACTTAGAGAAGGTTGATCCTACTCTGGGTTATGTAACGTGGAGGCAGGAGGAACAGAGGTTTATAACTAGTCACTATCATCCAAGCCATTGCCTACCTATCTGTACCATAAGGGGGGATGTTTTTCCATTTACAGACCAAGTCTGATCCAGTCCATGTTTGGACTCAGTCTTTCTTTATCCCCTACCCTGAATTTGATGTTGTTCTGTCCAATTTTTGGAGAGATGTTCAGTATTGTGTTGATAGATGAACAGACTCTTGCCCCCACCCTCTTTCCAACATTCTATTAGGTTGGAAAGCATAAAAAGAGGCATAGTTAGAACAGTTTTAGCAACCTCCCTAATTTGGCACTTCCTGTTCTGCTGGGTCTATAACAGTCCAAATTGTACTCCTAGTGTATTTGGGAGAACACAGTTGGAAAATTCAAATGTGGAGGGCTTAAAATTATCCCCAATTTTTCTGACATATTTTACTACACTAAAGGAATAGAATTGGGCTGCAACAGTCCATATAACTATGGCACCAAAGAATTAAAGTTAGAATTGCGCTTCCGTCTATTAGTTGTCCAGAGTTTTGTAGCCGTGATCTGGAATTCACATTCAGACTTGCAAGATTCTGTTACTAGAACTGTTACAGAAACAAAAACAACAACAAAAACCAAAACCAAAAAGAACTGATCTATCTTGTAAGGATGTTGTGTGACAAAGGAATGGCTTTGAGGGACAAGAGGTAGAGCTGCTACCAAAAGAAAAATCAGATAAAAGAAACCTGAGTCTGGGGCTGTCAGCCCTCTCAGGTAAACCAGACAGGAAACACAATTAAATGAACCGATTTTACTTTATTGTAAGATGACAATATCAGAATCTTGCAAGTCTGAAGTCACAAACTTCCCATTTCCACTTGATAAATTACATAATTGATTAGGACAGGTCTTTCCTAAGTTTCTTTCTCTGACTATTAAATGACTGCAAGCACCTTCCTCTGTTATCTGACCGTTTCCTAGGCAGCGTCTCCTCCTCTTTCCCAAGGTCACTCATACATTCCATTACATTGGAAAAAGAGTCACCTTAGAAAAATTCCTTGTTAGATCACACAAAGATAAAGTGAGGGAGGGGGATGCAGATTTAGACATCCAAGATTCTGTTACTACAACTTTACAATAAAAGAATTCCCGGCTTATATAATATCTGGTCTCTCTTGCAGCATTGATAGCAATCTTTGAAGTCTGAATGTGCTCCCCCTCTTCACTTTATCTTTTTAGAGTGGCCTATCTGAGATATTTTCTCATTATTTTCTTGGCTCAGACTCAAACCCTGCTAATCTGATCATTGCTTTGGCAGTGTTTGTTCCTTTAAGGGCATTCCCTTTGCCCTCTATATTATTTTCCATTTATTGGCTTAGCTAATCACTTGATGCTAACTCAGACTCAGGGGGATTTCCTTCTAAGAAGACAATACATCTTCCACTTGTCTGATAGGCACCCGATGGATTGGAGTGCAACTTTCCGTATCTCCCAGGGTATTTGCAACACATAAATGCAGTTGCCTCATATTTATCTAATTTAGCAACTAAGATTTTTCCAGTGACCTCCTTGGTATGTTTACTCACGTAACCCTTCTTGGATTCAGACATTGTGCTTCCCTTCCAGTAGCTGTTGGTAGCCTCTTACTTAAGAGACTAAGAAGCTTCTGCAATGACACTAGGAACCTGCAGAGGGAACAAACAGTTGGCTAAGAACTTAACACTATTGCACTTAGTTGCTTAACTGCCCAGTTAGACAAGAAAAAGCTAGATAAAGGGTGCAATGGATGCATATTTTCTTTCTTGCAGAAACTGTTGAGTAACAATTACAATCTGTTTGAGGACTGATTTCCACCTTGTTTTATACAGCTCTATTTCTTCCTCTGATGACTTTCAAAGGGAGAATACAGAAACTGTGGCCTTTAGGTATTGATGGATTCTAACCTCCATCAGTCCTAATCACTAGACAGATAATTTGAGATTTAGTAGGTGTTGGAATCAAACTCCAGCAGCATCTATTTTTTTATTAGTTTTATTCATTTATAAAATAAAATGTGAAAATACAAAAGCAAATAGTAGGGGATAACAATAGAAAAAGGGAAAACAAAAAAGGTGTGAAGAAAGTGAAGGGAAGAAACAAAAGGCATTGACTTCTGACTCTCTCTGTTGTGGTAAAATCAAACATTAAAATAAAACTTCAACTTCTTACATTTCTATAGTGATATGCACTAGCCCAGTGATGGCAAACCTTTTAGAGACCGAGTGCCCAAACTGCAACCCAAAACCCACTTATTTATTACCGAGTGCTAGGTGGGCATGGCTGTGGTGGTCATAGCAGACTGGGTGGGTGTGGCCAAGGTAGGCGTGATCACCTTGATGTTGCTCGTGGGGAGGGACGCCTGTGGGGGCCGGGCAGGGTTGGGGAGAGATCCAGGGGGTCTCTGGCAGGTGGGGCGGTGGGCAAGAGGCTTGTCCTGCTGGGTGAGGCGAGGCAAGGCAAGGGTGCCATTGTCACAGGGCAAGGTGAGGCAGGGGCCAGGGCAGCTGCTGCCTGACACCATCAGCCGCTGCATACAGAGGCCAGTGAGTGCATGGGTGCTGGGATGTATCTGGACATGTGGGACCTTGGCGAGTTGGCAGGCGGCTGGTTGAAGAGGGACGGTTGCCATCTCCGGGGCATGGTGCGCGTGCCCACAGAGAGTGCTCTGAGTGCTGCCTCTGGCACGCGTGCCATAGGTTTGCCACCACTGCACTAGCCATTTCTATATCAGCAAATCAACCTAATCAGTAAAACCCAAAATCATAGTATCATTTTTTTTCCACCTCAAGCACAAAGTGCAGAAGTGGTTTCCAGGCAGAAACAAAAGTACTTATGTTCTTTTCTTTTATCAGCACAGTCAATTTGGCCATCTCTGCTAATTCCATCAGCTTTTGTAACTATTCGTCCATGGTAGGAATCAACTCCAGCAACATCTAGAGCACAGGTGTCAAACTCGCCACGTCACGTGATGTGTCGCGATGTATTGCAACATTTTTGCTAGGGTGGGCATGGCCTCTGTATGATGCAAACGGCCCATGGGTCGGCAGTTTGATATCCCTGATCTAGAGTCTTAGATTCCAGATCCCAATCCTTATGGCAGTTGGATCTTCACCAATGGAAATCTTTAGCTGATGATTTCTGCACATCCATCCATTATTAAAAGGCAGAAGGCTGATGTTTCTCTTCTAGAAGTTTCAGCAATGGGTACAAGGCAAAATTCATAACTGAAATTGTAAACAATAAATCAGGGAATAATGTCACATTCCATCAAGAGGGCAGAGGGGGTCAGTTTTAGGGCAGCTGTTCCAGCAAGGTGTGACAAAGGGAAAACAAACTGGAGGGACTGGTTTTGTTACTAAAAGATCCAATATCTTGTATTTTCTTTTTCTCTCATTTATCACATGGCAATGTTAAGTTCCATCAGGCTCCCTAAAGTATTTTGATGTGAACACTACGAGAACTGCACTGTACTTTGGACAGCTAAGGAATTTGATTTTTGCAATCTCTCTCTTCACATCTTTTCTTTTGTATCATTCTGTTTTAACGTAAATCTAGAGACAGGGATTGACGGTTTTTAAAAGAACACAAGCTACTTTGGAAGGAGGTTTGTGAAGATTTCTTCTTCTGGAGGAGGAGGACCATTTTTAAACAGGTGTGGGAAGTCAGCCCCCCAGAGAAGGAAATATTAAAAGGGCAGAAAATATATTTCCTCAAAAGGATTTTAAAAGCAGAAACCAACCCTGCCCACAAGCCTCTGTCCCAAGCAGAAGCCAGCTCTCTACAAATGCAGATGTAAACCATCAGGAAAGTTGGAGCTAGAAACTTAGGAAGACAAAGACACCTAAAATCTGCATACCCCACCCAAACTCTAGGAATCATTAGCCCCAGCACCAGGGAAGCAGGATATATAATAGGATTAAGCCACCACCAGCAAGAATACCAGAAAGGCACATCCAGACTCAGGTCAGAATACGTGACATAGGAAATACAAAGCCTGAAACAGGAATAGGAAACTATTTCAAACAAAAGGCTCGAGAGGGGTATAAAAACCTACTATCCACATGTGCTCAGTCCTTTTTTCTCTCCTCTTTCCTGCCAGAACCATCTTGCTGCCTGACTCTTCAATAAACTGCAGCCCTCTTTCTAAAGCAGTCGCCATGTTGTTTATTTATCCCCAGCTTGGATGAACCAGGATGAAGACTTTTCCTTCAACACAGGGAATGAAAGATTTTGCCTTTCAAAAAAGGCAAACATTCATACAAAAAATACCTAACTAGTTTTAACAGGAAGCAAATAAACACAAGGCTAAAAAGGTGGTGGGGGCATCTGAAATAGCTCAACTTTGCCAAACAATACATCATGTGTACCCATATATACCAAGCAAGTTCTCAAGCATATCCACTCACAAGCAGGAGAAATAGGGTTGTGTTCTTGACCCTTTCAGATGGCTGTCTAAACAGACAATAATATCAAAAGACAAATTTGCTGTCAACCCCAGGAACAAGTCCTCCTTTCACTATTCTGTTTTATTTCTGAGAAAGAAGACATCTTTTGCCCTTTGACAATAGAATTTTTTAAATTTTTCAAATCCATATATATATGTGTGTGTATATATATATATAAATCAAATCCATATACATATGCATAGATATGTGTGTGTGTGTATAAATCAAATCCATATACATATGCATAGATGTGTGTGTGTTTGTGTATGTGTATACACACACACACACATACACACAGTGTATAGACAGATAAATATGACACAGTATTATAATTTGGAAAATGTACCATTTTTGTTACTTTCATTTTTCTTAGTCTTTCTGTACCAAGGAATTGCACAGCTGGTGTCCAAATGGAGTCAGAGACTCTGACACGAACTTGTAGTTTTATATAAATAAATATATTTTACATTTATATTTACAAGATATTCAGGCATATCACTACATCATGAGGTAATCATCAGGTAAATCACAGAATTTAGCCCACACGGCATACAGAGCATACAGAAGAAAAAGGGCGGGGAAAAAGGGAAACTCCCCCTTTATACCCAGCAACCAATCATAATGTAGATTGCCTCATTCAGGAGCACAGACTCTTCAACCAATCAACTACAACTGTGTGTTCTGATTAATTATACACTTTATTGTTCCAGCTATTAAATTTAAATATCCTAACATTCTCTAATTATTTTGATGTCGGATATGTGTGTCTTGGCTCTTCAAGAAAAATATACCCTCACTTTTTTTTAACAGCAGTCTAAAATTAGATCCCACCCAAGTTGGTTTTTAGGAAAGCCACTAAAACATGGCTTTTCCAGAGCCTTGGAAATGTGTGTTACTCTCGCTATGGGTGATTTTTGTCTGATATTTTGGTTGTTCCTTTAGCATCCTGGGAATTATTGTAATTGTAATTTAGCCATCATTTTTAAAAACTGTTTTTACTCTTCTTACTATAAGCCGTTAGACTTTTCTTAGGACACAAGTGGAATATAAGCTTTTGTAAGCAACTAAAATATAATAAATATTAATCAGCATGAAATAAACTGTGTTTCTCTAACAATTTTCATTTTGTTATCATTTTCCATACAAGCCAACGGCCACACTCTATAAAACTAAAGACCTAATGTAATCCCATTTAATATACTTCCAACATTGGATTATAATTTGTCTTGTAATTATTAATAAAAAATAATTTCTATTTTGCTTCTTAAAGATTTATTATCTACCCTATTCTTTATGCTAAGGAATTGCAGTTGCAGTATTTGAATAATTACTCGATAGGTGGATAAAAATGGTAAATCCACTCTAACATCTAGCTGACTGTACCTCTAACTTCATAAAACATCCACATCTGCCTCTCCTAGGTCCTTGGGAAAGACTCGATAGATAAAAATACTAAATGCAGTCTGAATATAGATAGTCCTCGACTTACAACCTCAATTAAGCCCAAAATTTCTGTTGTTAAGTGAGACATTTGCTAAGTGAATTTTGCTCCATTTTACAACCTTTCTTGCCTCAGTTGTTAAGTGAATCACTGCAGCTGATACGTTAGTAACCCGATTGTTAAGTGAATCTGGCTTCCCTATTGATTTTGCTTGTGAGAAGGTCGCAAAAGGGGATCGATTGCAAGAAAATTCCCTTTTCCTTATGTTCTTTCCAATATAAAAATGAATAATGACATATCATGTAAGAACACAATGTGAAGGTTCCAGTTATGAGAGCTTTAAGATGTATTTCTTATACTTTTCATAGGTGAAAACAAAGTTTCCCTTTGTCTACTCGGAAGTATAGTATTAGTCTGTGTAATTTTGGTATGGTATCGATAAATACTATTAAATAAAAATTGGCTGCTGGTTCAAAAAATCAAAGAACTTGGATTTTAACTTCAGGACATTGTAAAAAAAGAGAATTCAATTGTACCCAGTTAGCCTCAACTGTATCTTACCTGGGCTATTAGATTTGGGAGTAGATTCTACTGTACAAAAACATCTTTTGAATCTAAATGTTTTTTTAATGTCCAATTAAATGTTCACTCTTTAGTGCAGTTTTATGTGGGGGCTAGCTGATTGCAATTTGGTTGGTGTTGCTTATTACTGCCTTTTAAATGTCCTATCATGGGAAAAACTGATTTTTTTTTAAACTGCCTGATCTCCCAGTCATTAATCCCAGGCCAGAAAACAGAAGCTAGAGGCAAATCATGTTTCATCTCCCTCTTTCTCACTTCTCACTTCCAAATTATTTAACCAACTGTGCCTGAAGTCCTAGATTAATGTATTGCTTGTCATAGAAGGGCAATGGGCTGGTAAACAAGGCTCTATGGTCTACAAAGTCACATTTGTCCAATAGAAAGCAATACATGAACAATGGGCCACCTTATGAGAATATGCAGAGCAGGATTATCATTAATCTTTTTCAGTGCTGTTGAAATAACTTTCCCACTATTTCTAAAATGGCTCATATGAAACAACCTAAAATATAAATGCTATGTGAATTTACAACACACTGGCCAAGTGATTTTCATTAAATTTTATTTCTTAAATACATAGCCTATTTCATAGCAAATACATAATTAGTGATACAATTGTATACAGGTTTCTCCTGAGCAAGACTCTTTCAACCTGTATTCCAGTGTAGTAAGCCCAGGAATGCAGCCAAATTATGGTTCCCAGAGCTCATGGTAATATCTCCCCCTCCACCAAAATAAACATTACGTACCAATTGGTAACACAATAATTATTCATAGAGTGGGACTCTTCCCTAGCCACAATTCCCCTAGTTCATTTTCCCAGTCATGCAAGCATTCTAACTCTGAACTAACAATTTAAATGTCTGCTAAATTTACATCCAGTTCCCATAAGCTGATGTCTTCCAGGTCATGCATTAGATATATATATCCCACAATACTAGGCCAATATGGTCCTTGCTGATGAAGATTTGTAATCCAGCTAAATCTTAATAGTACCAAGAATTGGAGACTGAAGCAAAACTTTTTCATAGGCTATTTGAGAATCTGAGTGTTTTTTCCTAAACAGATTTGTTCTGGAATGATGACGGAGGACAACTTGGGAAGATTGGAAGTGTATGTCAGCATCATTTGAATGGTCCCTGAATGGGGCAGGGCAAAAAGTAGGGATTGGAAGAAACTCTGCAGTGGCTAAAACATTCATTTGTATTCTCTCTTCTGTCTTTTCATCTTAGCACTACTGTTTTGAAGTGAGGATAGATTAGTGCTTTCCATGAGATCATTCCCTTCCACATTCCCTTTTTTTTTCTTTCTACATATGCAGAGTGCTGATTCTATACTGGAAGAAATTAATTCAGTCTCCTCCATGCCTCTATTGTATTTCTCCAAGTAACTGAATCAAAGTACATACTGGCCAACATCTCTCTCCATTACTTACGGGTAGTCCGGATTAAATGCCTTGTGGTTTCTAAATGGTTTGATATTTTATTGCTTATGTGAGCAGGTTGGGGGAATATATACCACTGCAAGGGCTGAAGGCAGGTTGGCTTCATATCTCATTGGCACACCAATTAAAGCAAACAAGTAATAGCGTTGCATCATTTAAAAAATAGGGGATGCTCCACACCACTTCAGTGTTTTTTTGTTCAGGGTCAGTTTCAATCCCAACAGAGATAGGCAGTTCTCTTTTATCACCTCAAGAGTTCCTTTGCTTTTTTTCCTTCTGGATCTGATATCTCAAATCCACTCATAGCCAGGATGCAAGCAGGTAACTGAGCTTGCAATGAGGCTGGATAGTATGGGATAACTGGATGAGAGCAAGGGTCATGTGCTCTGACCGTTTCTCTTCTGGTAGCATGCTATGCAGTAGCGCTCCTTGTGCCCCCTGCTCACTGAACAAGCATGACACACAGTGCTCTGGCACCACCTATGGGAGTGGGAGAGAAAGACAACAGGAGATCACTTTTGAATCACGCCCAAATTTAATGACCTGATTCCTAGCCCATCTCTGTCTGATCTGAAGGGAATTATACAATCACGGCTGAATGTTCAGCTTCATCAGTAATGCTGCCTAATTATTCCAACTCACACAGTAGCAATGAGAAGCACAATTTAATCTTGTTTTTTGGTTCACACTATTCCCAATGAAATTTATATGCCAATGCAGAAGGCAGCCATTATCTCCCTGGGAAGCAGGCCATAACCAAGAAAAGCCTAATGCGATGGATTGCCTTAGCTTACCTCAAAAAAGACGAACCTCTGTAAATATCAAATATATAAACATTGAAGAGTCCTGCTAGATCATACAAAGTTTAGTCCAGTATTCCAGATACCAATTGAGGCCCACGAGCCAGGTTTGTGTTCCTAGTAACTAACATCCTGCCAATAATAATACCAAATATACCAATAATCAAGGTATAAAGTATAGTTATTATAACCACAAGCTACTGAGAAACCTATCTTATTAGTCTGTCTAATTCTCTTTTAAAACCCATGCACATCACAACTACTGATAGCAAAGTAGACAATTTAACTGGTATGTGAAAAAATTGTTCCTTTCCTGTGTCCTAAATCTTGTGTCAATCATCTTAATTGAGTAACTGTAGGACTTAGTTATTATGAGAGGGGATGAATGTCTACTTTTATGCCATTTCACATCTCTACATCATGTAATCTTCCTTCACAGGTGAGCAACTTAACCTCTTCTTTTTAGTTGACCCGTAGCTGCATCTTCTCCAAAGCAAAAATACAGTATTCTTTGGAGATGCAGAGAACAGAACTGGATATCACACTGCAAGCATGGATGCACCACAGATTTGTGCAGAAGCTGTACAATATCAGCACTTTCCTTTTTTTTAATCCCTTCCCCAGGGATCCTCAGTACAGAATTTACAATTTTATAGTAGCCAAACACTGAGCAAATGTTTTATTTGAACTACCCAAGCACAGGTCTACTATCAGACAGCCATGGACCTGGGCTGATTAGCACAGCTGGCAATGGAACAATAAAGTGTATTGTAAAAGTACATCACAGATGAGATGGAAAAGTCTGTGGGACCATCATTAAACAAATATGATGGCACCACAGCGGTCCCAGTTTCTGAGAGCCTCTGCAAAAGAGGTGGTATGCAAATAATATTGTGGTATGGGAAAGCCCAGCTGTTTAAAGGTTAACCCTTTCTGTTTTTATCTCATGAGATAGTTCTTATCGCACTTGTTTTCTCTGCTTCTGAAAATGGCCTCATCATATTTAAGGTTTAGACTTCCTTTTTCTGCTGCTTACTGGAAAAGGATGGGCAACCTCCGGAACTGTAGGAAAATACCAAATGCAGCAGTAGCTGAGCAAAGCAAATAAGAGCCAGAAACCCCAGAGTGGAGTTTCTGTCTCTTTTACCAAGTAAATTCAGACCAATACTATTCCCCTCACCTCCTAAACTGGATCACGGCACCAGAGATAGTTGCATCAACACTTTCCATAGTGCACTTTCCTCATCTGTCATTTCTCTCTCTCCAAGTGCTGTAACCCATTAGTGACCTTCCCTAAACTGATGCCCTTAAAATGTTTTGCTTCAAACCTAATAGTAGTGAAGCAGGAGAGGGGCAGTTTTAATCCAGAAAATATACTGGGCAATTCTGAGGAAAGCTACTTTCCCCGGTCAACTGTACTGCGCAAATCTGAAAACCAAGAAAAACAAACAACCCCCCCCCCCGTTCATCCAGTCCTACCAAGAGGGAAAAAAAAAAAGATGAACTCTCTATTAAGGCTTGGCACTTTAGGACATACTTCTCAAGCATTGATCAACTGCAATAAGCAAATCACATTCGCTGGGTCTGTCAGTCCAGGGCAGAAGGAATCTTTCTCTGAAAACCTGTTTTTCTCCCCCTCCCTTAAGCTCTGGGACAGATTGTGGGATGCTCACTTAGAGATCAATATCTGTTTTGATCATGGTATGCTTGTTCCCCTGTTATATTTACTTTACAGCCATTTGTAGGTATTTTATCTGGGTAACATCTCCAATAATCAGAACTGGGCATAAATACATCACCTGCACTGGTATCGGCGTGACATAAGCTTGAACTCTTTTTTGCACTGAGAGCATAACCCTGTGTTCTGAGGAACTACATTCGCAACTGGCAAAGCGATACCTTCTGTCTTCTGCCACAAAGCATCCTTCTCCCTAAAATACAGAAAGCAAATACTCTTGAGTTACTTCAAAATATTTCTTGGCAGTTTTTGTCCCTCTTAGGCATTTGTATTTGGCTTATTTGGTCCCAGTGCTGTTACTCTTTCTGAAATCCCATAGCGGTTGGAGGTTTTAGAAGAATTAACCGTAACTTCCTTTTTAGAGGAAGTTGACGAAATTCATTTAGATGATCTCTGGCATAAGAAACCTGAATATCCTGTTATGGTAAACCAAAGGAAGGTAATTTTATACAGCAGCAAATTTGTTTTTTATAATCTTAAAATGATTACAACGAAAGGTTTGTGTCATGGTTCCGATGAATGAGACCAAATAAATCAGAACTCTGAGGCAGGAAAGTTCCTCAAAGAACATGTTTATTGGATATACCGCATCAGCACGGTCAAAAGTGAAACCACATCTAAACTTTCCCTCCTAGAATCAAAGTAATACAATGTAACAATTCCCACGATCCTCCTCTTCCACTACGGTGTGGAATGACCTTGGTTCCTACAAGATTTGCTTGTGTTTAGACTACCAGAAATGGGTTTTCCCCCTCCCTTTCTTGTGGCAACCTAGAACAACGAAAATGGCTGCAGCCAGGTTCGTTGTAGAGCTGACAGTTTGCTTTGTGTATATTGAATGCCTCAGAAAATGTTTAACAGAAATCAGCTACGACAACCTTCCTGTTGGAAGTGCAGTTCAAATGGTTTGGTCTTGTACTTTTATCCTCATATTTTGGGCCAACTCCAAAAGGATTGTTAATACAATTTTGGATTGCAGGCTAAAATGATTATGTTTTTCTTCCCAATAGATGAAATTTATCATAAATTGTAGATCTTTTGGAGATGAGGGCTGATTAAAAGAACTACCATTCAACACTAGAATAAGGAATGTACATTTAATCTGTAGTGAGGGCATTTTGAAATGTGTTGTCTGTCAACATCTGAATTAGCTTTTTTTGACAAAGGGCCAAGGAAGAAGACTTTCAAGCAATATAACCAAGGTTTTTGGAATTGTTCTATATATTACATACATATAAGCACTTTGGGGGGGGGTCTTTTTCTTAACCATCATCTGAGGAAATAGGTTCCATTGTCCAGCAGTTTGGTACTGTTGAAAAACCATCTATCATTTACTCAAAACCCTTTGCTTATAATCCATAATTTTTGGGTTGCTTATTACCTTTTGGAGCAACAGAAAATTTTTGCTCTATTACCTATTTAACAGTTCTTCAATTATTTATCATCACTTAACTTAGGTTAGACTAAAATGAGTTTTCCTAGATTAAATAATGAGGATCTAGTCAGGTTGTATGCATTGATCCAGTATCTGCTAAGTTTTTGATTTACATTTTCCCCAGTGACTAACTAGGAAGGTTGCATAGTAATCAAACTAATGATATCTCTTCCCCCCCCCTCCCTTTTACCTCTGTTAATTCTCTATCACCAATATATCAAGTTGCATAAGATACTCAGGGACAGTGAATATGTCACCAGCTGGGACCTTGAAATCTGAACTGGTTTGGCAAAATTAGTCATTCATTATTATAGAGCACCTGGTTGAAAACAGCTTCATACAATACAACTGGCCTGTCAGTGGATATTGTCCTCTGTCAGTACAAAATGACATCAGTTTGATCTTCACAGGTCAAAACACAGGTTGGACTATGAATGTATCTGTGCAAGGAAAGCACTGATTGCTATATATCAAGCTTCAAAAGACAGTTCTCATGGGCCTCCATTTCAGAGAGACTAATAGGAAAGGCAATACAATCTCTCTTAACAGACCAAAAAGAAAATTACCATAAAAACTGCTTGGAAGTAATTAACAGCAGCTACAAGATCAAATGACTCTGCCACCTTCTGGAGAGCAGTTACAGTGAGAACATAGTCTGCAGTCTTTCAAAATGAATGCTACATTTCAGTGGCCCCAGGGAGTCACACTTTCATGGCCTTTACTAAAGGAAAACATCTCTCTGTCTCTTTTCTTTTTAAATGGATACTGATCATCTCGCCCTTATCATCTCCTCCTAACTTGGTTCAGAAATACATTAAATTTAAGCATCCAAAATCTGGAAGGCACCAAGAGCTAAATCTATTCCCCAGAGCTGATTAAAAACAATTCTGTTTAAAGGGTGCCAAGTTTACCCTCACTTTTTCCCCCTTTTTTGAATTAGCTCAGATTCCTAATTATTGGCTATCATTTTTCTCATCTTCAAGAACACAATAGTAGCAAAGATGAGCTGGCTAATTAGCATCTAACTGGGATCTGAATTGCTATTTGTAAAACCAATGCCAGGTACAGTGGAGGCCTACCTCTGTGATAGTGCAGGGAAAGAGCAGAGAAAAAAGGATAGCTAACTACAAGGTGGCTGGACTCAGTTATAGAGGCAATGAGTACACCATTAGAAAGTTTGAAGGATCAGTTCAGGGGCAGATTGTCATGGAGAAAAATCTATCCATGTGTTTATAAAAGTCAATGCTGACCTGATGGCATATAATCAGTTATGATCAGTGTCATATATCTAAACCTATAATCAAGGTATTTGTAATGGAAACAATTACATTCATTGTCTGGATGACAAAGAAGCAAGCCATCTGCTCTATAGTGGATAAAGGCCTTGTACTGTGTCATATTATGGGAAAACATGCCACACGATCTAAATGGGCTCTATTTGTTGTTTTCATTGGTTTCCATCAGGTTTCTTACTCTATATCTAGGGTAAAATTATGGTGCAAGTATTCGGGTTCATCAATAGAGAATGTATAGGAAAAATTTAAATCTGACCCTAAGGAAATGAAGGTTCAAGACACACTTGGAAATAAGGCAGTATGAAAGCATTGAAGACAAAGGGGGTAAGCTGACTGAATTGTCTTCCCTTGCATTACTCACCAGATTTGCCCATATACATATGGAGTAGAGAAATAAGGAGTTAATATATGCTGCAAAATGGAAGAAAGTTTGCCTGCAGAAGTAAGTTAAATTGGATGCTAAGAATCTGACTGCACAGGTCTGTAAGGGGAAGAAGTCAGAAGGAAGGCCCCAAGATCTATAGGGCAATGTTTCTCAACCTTGGCAATTTTAAGATATGTGGACTTCAATTTCTAGAATTCCTTAGCCAGTAAGGCTTGCTACGGAATTCTGGGAGTTGAAGTCCACAGGTCTTAAAGTTGCCAAAGTTAAGAAATGCTGCTATAGATAGATAGGTAGATAGGTAGGTAGATGATAGATAGATAGATAGGTAGGGAGGTAGGGAGGTAGATGATAGATAGATAGATAGGTAGGTAGGTAGATAGGTAGATGATAGATAGATAGATAGATAGATAGATAGATAGATAGATAGATAGATAGATAGATAGATAGATAGATAGATAACCTTTATTGTTATTTTTTTTACTGTGGGCATAATGGCACACATTAAAAATGAAATTTAGTTGCTTGTTCTCAAAGTGTACACATACAAAATAGTAAATGAAAGGAGAGATTGTATAAGAAATCACATACTGCTTGTTGGGCAGTGGAGAGTAAGTAAGGGAATTAGACTTAAACCACTCTAGAAAACAGGGATTCTATCCCAAAAAATTAAAAAGGCAAAAAAAATCAAAATTTTGATGAGTAAAGAAAGATGTAAAAATTGGGGAACTATAGACGCAAGACAGACTTGGACAGATGCACACAGAATAGGTGCACAGGGGAGGAAAGGAGAAGAGCTGAAGAAACTTAGCTTGGAAGTGTGGCTAGGAAAAAAGAAAGGAAACAGTTAGCCAATAGGAGGAGGCTTAATGTAGCAGCACTTCTGAGTTAAGGGAGAGGGGGCTTACTTCTTACTGATGAGTAAGAAGTAAAAGAGAGAAATCACCAACTGGATTCCACTGCCTGTAGCTTGCAAGTCAAGAAATTTAACTGAGGTATACAAATAGAGAGGAAGAAAAGTAGGCTGGATTCAGATAAGCCAGATGGAAGGATGAGATCCAGTAGACAGTATAAAGAAGAGAGTGAAGGAATCTGTTATACGAAACATGTTCTGTGGTCATTTTTACTAGGGAAGGAGTACAGTTAGTTTCAATATGTCCTGTACTTTTGTGATATGAGGCATCTCTAAGGGAAAAAAAGTCTCCTTTTGTCTCTGAACAAACCAGCACGCAGGGAGAGTCATTCCACTGAATTCAATTGTTTCCTATTATTGAAATGTTTTTCTTGTTCTGGGTTAACGCTTCCTGTATATTGTTTTCTTAACACAAGTAGTAAAGTAAAGCTGGTCATGTGTCTGATCATACCTAGAGATTTATTTTTTTTTTTTTTAATTGGAGCTCCAGGACAAATGGAGAAAATTGCCTCTTGGTGCCATCCTTCAACCCCTTGGTTACAGGAAGACTTGGCAGCAAGCTTATTTAAATTGAATTAGCTAAAAGCTGGAGGAACCACCTTGGGACCTTCTTGCAAAACCAATTCTAAAAGAGGACCTACCTACTTTTAGAGCAGTGGTTCTCAACCTTCCTAATGCCGCGACCCTTTAATACAGTTCCTCATGTTGTTGGTGACCCCCAACGATAAAATTATTTTCGTTGCTACTTTGTAACTGTAATTTTGCTACTGTTATGAATCATAATGTAAATATCTGATATGCAGGATGTATTTTCATTGTTACAAATGAAAAAAAGTGATATACAGGTAGTCCTTGACGTATGACCATTTTTCACACTTATGACCATTGTAGCATCCCCAGGGTCATGTGATTTACATTTCGATGTTTGGCAACTGATTCATATTTATAATGGTCACATTGTTCCAGGGTCATGTGATCGCCTTTTGCAACCTTCTGACAAGCAACGTTAATGGGGGAAACCAGATTCACTTAACAACCATGTTACTAATTTAATCTCTCTCTCCCTCTCCCCCTATTTTTCTCTCTCTCCCTTTCTCTCTCCCTCTCTCCCTCTTTCTCTTTCCCCCTTTCTTTCTCCCTTTCTCTCTCTCTCCCTCCCTCTTTCTTTCTCTCTCCCTTTCTCTCTCCCTCCCCCTTTCTTTCTCTCTCCCTCTATTTCTCTCCCTCTATTTCTCTCCCTTTTTCTCTTCCACTCTTCTCCCTTTCTCTCTCTCTCTCCCTCTATTTCTCTCTCCCTCCCTCCCTCTCCCTTCCTTTCTCCCTCTCCCTCTTTCTCTCCCTGTCTCCCTTTCTCTTTCTCTCTCTCCCTGTCACTCTCTTTCTCTCTCTCCCTCTTTCTATTTCTCTCTCCCTCTCTTCCTCTCAAAGATTCTTAAAATCCTTAAAAGTTATGCTTGGGTGGAAGACTTTTTCTTTTACAGATGGGGTGGGTTGGCAGACAAGTACTCAAAAAAAAAAAAGGAAAAAAATAGGCATCCAGTAGTTTGAACGACTTCTTGAAGTTTGAACGACTTCTTCCTCTTGCCACCGGCTTCTAGGAGGAGCAAAAGACATCCAGCACTGCAACCAGGCGCCCTGGACTGGCCATTCCAGGGCTTCCTGCACCGGCTGACTTAGTTGTCTGCAACCTCTTGTTGCAGGTGGGGGGAAGGGACACGGGCGGGAGAGATTCCTTCTCCACGCCAGCTGGCTCCGTCGCCAGACCTCCCAGCTGACAAGCACACATTCAGGGGGTCGCCAGCTGACGGGCGCAGAAGATCAGTGCCACGGCGGCCTCCCAGCCATCCGCTTCTTCAGCTGGAGCAATTGCCAGGGCTTGCATGGTCGCCGGTGGCGGGGAGCGTATCAGCGGCCATTGGGGACCACGCCAGCGGTTCTGTGCCATGGAGGCTTGAGGACGCGGAGCGGCATGGTGCCGTGGGAGGCGGCAGGACAGGGGGGAGGGGTTACCTGCATTCTGCCGGCCAAACTCTGGAAACCTGCCTGAATGAAGAATTTTAGGGGGAGTTGAAAGCAAGGCAGGTTCCTAAGACCATCGGAAATATGTGTTTGCCGATGGTCTTAGGCGACCCGTGAAAAGGTTGTTCGACCCCCAAAGGGGTCGTGACCTACAGGTTGAGAACCGCTGTTTTAGAGTTTCATTGATTACCTTGGATACACTGGAAGTGTCCTTGGACAGCATTTGAGCTTTCCTGGTCTGTAACTTATGCAGTATGCTCCCACCCCACCCCACCCTCACCCCAAATCTAAAATCAACGTGGAAGAAAACCATTATCTATTCCTGATAGGCTTCCTTTACTCACTGCAGTAATTCCAGAAGTTTGATTTTCATATTGCTGATGACCATTCCCTGCTCCGACAGCTCCTCTTTCAATTTCTTCTCCTTCTCCTTAGACTCCTGGCAGTTTTTCTCCAGCAAAAGTTGTAATTGTTCCTTTTCTTGCTTAGAGCTAAGCGGGAAAAGAAAGGCTCGTGTAAGTCAGGGTCTACTATGCACATTGGAGCTACGGAGTGCTTCATAGTTCCTTCCAAAAATGTGCTTTGAAACTTTTTTCCAGTAAAGAGAGGAAACCTATGGATCTTCCATATGGCACTCCCCACTGATCCCGATTTTAATTCTGTAGGTAATCTTAAGTGATATCTAGCAGAGGTGGTGGTTCCCAGCATCTCTCATTATTAGACATGCTGGCCAGCTACCAGAGGTTGTAGTTCAATCATATTTGATGGATCATATAGGTTCCTTGCTCTAGTTTAGAAGCAAGAAGAAATGCTACTAGAGCAGTTTAAACCTTGATTTAGAGCAGAGGTCCCCAACCTTTTGGGCACCAGGCCTCGGTTCCATGGACAGAGGTTTTTCCATGGACTGGAGGGTGTGTGGTTTTCTGTGCTGCCTGCATCCTGCGGATGGGGCTTTGCTTGTTTGTGCGGACTGGTTGCTGGCATGCCGCAGCCCAGTACCGGTCCACAGACTGGGGGTTGGGGACCCCTGCCTTAGAATCTATTCAAGTATTTTAGACTGCTGATTGCCTATTGCTGTGATCTCTGAGCATGGTATCTTTAGAAGGGCCCAGCCCATTACAAGAATCAAACAACATACAGATATGCCATGACATATAATTTAATTTAGTCTACATTGATAATTGCAGATGGCCTTCTTTTCACTGGTAGCAGCCCACTATCCAATGAAATTGTGCCTCAATTTCAGGTTCACGAATACCGGAAGTTGTGTTTGTGTCCTTACCATTTGAAGCAAATGAAATGCATTATTAGAAAGCTTTATAAAACATCAACACAGAGATTTTAAATTTCTTTTGCAAAATATAAGTGGGATGAAAATGAGAAGTACCTGATTGGTGAGAAAGCTCCCTGCTCTTTATGTTTCAAAATGATTAGGAATATAAGGGAGTTCCTCACACCGAGGTCACACCTTTGACCTACAGTCCCTTGGTAGTGTTTGCAGGGACTAGTAATACATCTCTGATATTTTAGACAAAGTCGTTTGTTCTTCAAGCATCACTTGAGCTCTGAATGCAAGACACAGGCTCTGGCCAGTTCCCTAAATACAGCTTTAAATATAATGGGGTTCATGCCCTCACCGGTTCAGCTGCTCCATGAGACGACCTGTTGTTTTTTCCTTGGCTATTAACATTTTTATTGCCTGCCGGACATCTTCTGTCATTTTATCCAAATGGCCAGCTAGATTCTGGGAAATCAAAGACGACAAGAAGGCACAGCAGAAGATCAGTGACTATCAGGCAGACAGCATACATACCTGTCTCCCAGGAGTCAGAATTATTGTCAAGACATAGGTTCTAGCAGTACTAGTAGCTCAAGGGTGTTTTTTTTTTGCCAATTAAGGCTTGATTTTGAACCCTCAAATCCTTCAATCATGTAACTGCTACATGCTGACTTTCATTCCACCAAAATTCAGAGAACTGTGGCTATCACCTCTATTATTCCATTTCTGAGTCAGCTTCATCCCTCCTAAACTCTCCTAAAACTCTTCCATTCTGGTAACGTCTGTGATCTCTATGCATACCAAAAAGAGCTAATTTACCAGAAAACTAGAAAAAAAATCTCTTTAATTTCCTAAAAAATAAACAAATGGCATCCCCCACTGAGCCCTGTTTTCATTCTATAGGTAATTCTAGTGATATCTAACAGAGTTGGTATCCTTAACAATGCATTACATCTAGGAACATTTTAGTAAAGATGTGCCAGTTCCTTACAGTTTTTTAATATATGGCTCGCCGTTGGTCATATCCTATTTAAAAAGATAAATATTAATTACATGTGGAACTATCCTCAAGGCTGGTGATACCCTATTCCTTGGCTGTCATAGAATAATAGGCACCTACCTTCTCATGCACTTCAGTTCTCTGTGTGGCACTGTCGTCTTTCTTGACAGGTCCTTCCAAATCCTGAAGCACCCCAGTCTGAATCTCTTTCATTGTCAAAGGTGATCTTGCTATTCCATGATTCTTTCCCTCTGTGACAAGGCCTCTTTCCTTCACAGGAGCCCTGGTTTCCTTGCTGTTGCTCTCACGTGCTAGATGTGTCATTGTCATGGAAGAAACTGGTGTTATCTGCAGAACCTCATCTTCTGTGGGCCATTTCCAGCATTGCCCCAGTTCCTCACTCAGCTGTTTTGCTACATTGGTGGCTTGCATTTTCTCCAGCTGCAGCTGTTCTATTTGATTCTTCAGCTTCAAGCACTCCTCTCTTAGCGTGGAAGCTATGCTCTCACTTTTCTCCTGTTGGGTTTTCTGTAGAGTTTGGCTGGAGGTCTTCAATGTCTCCAGCTCACTTCTCAGCCATGTAATCTCCTGAATCTGAACTTCCAGACTAGCAGTAGTACTTTCTGTCTGTTTTACCAAGACTTCTCTTTCTCCAAGGGCTTGTTGCAGAGTGGCTTGGAGCTGTTGCTTATCCTCTTGAAGTCTGACTATTTCTTTTTCAAAAGTATTTAGCTGGCCCGTGAGTGTCTGTAAAGTTCTTTCCCATCTCCTCTGTTCCTCGAGAGTTTCTGCTTCCAGCTGGAACTTTTTGCTGGCCATTTCCTCTAACTGGCCTTCCAGTGTTGTGTTTTTCTCCAAGCTTTCCTTTAGGCAGGCAGATTGGTTATTTAGCTCTCTTTGCAAACTCAGGGCTGCTTTCTCATGGTCCCTCAGGGCCTTTTCCTGCTTCTCCAGAGACACCTGGAGGGTGACAAGTTGCTCTTGACATACCAGCAGCTCTTTCTGAAGGTCTTTCATTTCAAGCTTGGAAAGCACCAGACTTTGTTCCTGAGACACAACAGTTTCCAGAAGAGTCTCCTTCTCCTTTTCTAAATGCTTTATTTCAGCCAAACTCCTCTCTAGTTTCTTCTTAAGTGGATCCATTTCTTGTATGGTTGAATAGTCTTCTCTTTTTACCGTCCTGCAACATTTCTCTTCTGTCAGCTCCTTGACTGTTTCCAGTTGGCCATGTTGGCTCTTCATGGCTGCCACATATTCTTCCCACCTCTCCAGGCTCTTTTCAGATACTTTCAACTTCTCCTGCAGTCCCTGACATTGAGAAATCAGTTGCTGTTGCCTCAAATCTTGGGCCTCCATACGTGCCAGATGCTCTCTCCTCTCTGCCTCCTGAGTACTCAGTCTCTGTTCTGCCTCTTTGAGAGCTATCTCAGCACCTTCCTTTTTGGCCCATACCTCTTGACATTCCCCAGTCAAACTGGCAATCTTACATTCTGCTTCTCTGAGTGCTTTTACTACCTTGGCCAATTCCTGCTGTTGTTTTTCCTGCTCACCTATTTTCTCTTTCAGTTGTTCTTCGCATTTTGTCAGTTCTTCTTTTACAGAGTGGTTTTCTTTAGAAAGAGCTTGCTTTAGAGATGCTTTTTCCTCTTGTTGCAAGGCCAACTTTTGCTGTAGAATGCTCATCTCCCCTATCAATGTTCTCAAGCATTCTTGTTTCAGCAAGGTGTCACCTTCCACTATCCCACCTACCTTCCTACAGGGGCAGTGTTTGGGTTGAGGATAACATAATCCTTGGATAGAAGACATGCTGCCTGGCTGCTCCTTTTCCAAATGGACCTGCAAATCACCATCCACCCTCTTCTGCTCCTTGTCAGAAGGTGGACACTGGACATACTTTTCCATAAAAGGATTCAGTTTCAGAAGGGAACCCATCTGCAAGAGACTGTTTTTTCTGCTTCGCCAGACTCCAATCCATTTCTCCAATGGCTGTTCCAGCCCAGGCCTCAACTGATCATCTACCCTTGAATCTGTAACATCCATTGTTCTGGGCATGCTCCTGTGTACTAAGGTGCTTCCTTGACGAAGCCCATGATCTTGGTTTGAGTTTTCAACCTATAATGAATAAATAAATAATTGATACAAGATGGTTCTACCTAATAGAAATACTAAAAGATTTCAAGTTACAGTCACCAAAACATTGTACGTTCTCATAAACAAAGTGGGATGGGATTCTCTTAGCCTGGAGCCAAAAAGGGATGTTTCCAAAATGTTGCAGATCAAAAACAGATGGGCATATTTTGTAGTGTAAGCTGCCTAGAGTGCGATTTGGGCAGCCCGTATAAAATGTGTTTAATAAGTAAATAAAAATAATATCAAGTAAACAATTACCACCTTCCCCATTAAACCAAGACCAGTAAGGAAGAGGATCAATTTCCATGGGTAACAGACATATTGATAAATGAGGGCCGAGGTACACACAGCCAAGATTTTGCAACCTATCCCCCTTTTTACTTGCAATAAACCTGTCTACTCAAAACTCTGTAACAATTTTGCTTCACTGGCTCTTTGTCTGAGCAGAAATAAAGTCTGACTGTCTGCTTCCTTGGTTAAGAATTACTGTAAGGAAGTACATAGCATTGGCAGAGCAATTTGCAAGCACAGGTAGTTCTCGACTTACAACAGTTTGTTTAGTTCAAAGTTACAACGGCACTGGAAAAAGTCACTTATGACCGCTTTTTTTCACACAACTGTTGTCGCATCCCGATGGTCAGGTGATCTAAATGCTGATGCTTGGCAACTGGTTCGTATTTATCAGGGTTGCAGTGTCCCAGAGTCATGTGATCAACTTTTGTGACCACCTGACAAGTAAAGACAACGGGGAAGCCAGACTCACTTAACAACCAGGTTGCCAACTTAACAACTGCAATGATTCACTTAATAACTGTGGCAAGAAAAATTGTGAAATGGGCAAAACTCACTTAAGAAATGTCTCGCTTAGCCACCTAAATTTTGGGCTCAGTTGTGGTCACACATCGAGGATTGCCTGTACCCTCACTGAGCTTGAACTTTCAT
Organism: Bothrops alternatus; assembly: GCA_034064705.1. Taxonomy (NCBI): domain Eukaryota; kingdom Metazoa; phylum Chordata; class Lepidosauria; order Squamata; family Viperidae; genus Bothrops; species Bothrops alternatus. The sequence goes on from JARGCV010000116.1 coordinate 1,086,675, forward strand.
TTTCCTCTCTCGGGATGAACTCTGCAAAGCTGGTGTTGCAAAACGGAATGGGAAAGAAGATGGCGGGAGGAGATGCTGATTACAGAAGGCATAGTATCTCCACTACTTCCTCCCTTAATTACAAAAATTGAATTTGCAACTTTTTCTAAAACATTCGCCTTTATTCGCATAAGAAAACGGATTGCCTGGAATTGTGGGAATTGTTCCAGACATGTCTGCAGGATACCAGATTGGGAAAAATGGCTGTTAAGTTATCTTTTAAGGGAAATGGAAGAAGTGACCTAATTTCAACTTCTGAAAGCCCAGCCCTGCAATTCTAAGTTTGAATACGATATACATTATACATATTATTTGTTCATTGTGAAAAGTACATAGGTAGCATCTCAGCCAGATTTACAAAGCAGTTTATGAATTTTGTTCCTGGGTCCATAATCACTTTTGTGGAGAGTTATGCAGGAAGTTCTATATTTTTTCCTTTTAATAGTATGACAAAAATCTTGGGATGAACCAAGAATCCAAATCATTGCTGATATCTTCTGGCAGGAAAATCTTTTGCACGTATAAAGGAGGCAGAGGAAAAACTGGTGTGGCCTCAAGGCACATACTGTACAGCTGATTACTGAAGGTAAGGAGGTGAGGTTTGGTCATTGGTTACACTTGGAGCCTATGATAGAAGAAAGGTTAAATAAACAAATTGCGTACCTTAGACAATCCATCCTCTGATGGGGCATACATTATAGCTCTGGTGGAAAATCGTGGCAAAACTCTAGGAAAAATAACAATAATAGATCAAGGAGGAAACTACTGACTTCTGTGTCTAATCTCTTATTCAGGCTCTGTTTCATAACATTTCTAGAGGAGATAAGCTACTTGAAGTCAGTTTGAATCATGATCCTCCAGAAATTAGTAAACTACAATTTCTAGTATTTCCTATCATTAGCAGCCACAGATTCTTCATCACTACCCTCGAGAGACCATTCCAGATTATGACGTGGCCTAAATCTATGAGAAGAGTAGAAAGGGTGCATACCTAAGCATTATAGACTATTGTATAAAGGGACAGCAAACAGTCCATAAGAGCTTGTTTCACTGTATTCGGAGTATACTTGAAGATGCAAGGGAGGAGGGAAGAACGTTTACTAAAACAGATGTTTACAAAGATTAATACCTAATGTTGTATGCTATGTTCTAGGATGATTGCTTAGCAATAGGATCTTATGTTTAATGTTGATCACATTAATATTGAACCAGATAAGAGAAACACCAATCAAATAAAATGTAACAGGAGTATAGTTGAGGCTAGACGCGAGGAGTGGGGAAAAAGGCTTACTAATTCAGACGTTTTCAAAGACTAATACTTAGTACTGTATACCAGGTGTCATGATGATTGCTGCATAATATGTTTTTATGTTCAATGTTGATTGTTTTAATAAAAGAATTTTTATAATAAAAAAAGGAAAAAAAAGAGTTTGTTTCACAGAGTCTGAGGGTTCACGAGCAGAAAAAGTAAATGAATTTGAACGTGAAAGGTACATAAACAACTAACCTTGTAAAGATGTGAACAACGCCCAAGAGGAAAGAAAAGAAGAACATATATTTTAAAATTCTAGAGAAGCATATTTGTAAATAAATAACACAATAACTAAAGCCTGATTATAATTTCCAGTGCAGCTGTCCTATCAAAAACATACGCTTCTTATGGCCAGCATTTTGAACATTGGAGGAATATACATTCCATAGCACACAGGTACCTGAACGGTAAGCCTTATATTGCTCCAAGATGCCTTATTCAGAAATATCAGTGTGAGGTGGCTATATGTGAATCCCTAGTTCCTCACATTTGGGAAGGCTTGCGTCTTGTTACTCACTCTGAGACTATGGGCCAGGCAGCATCCAAATCTTCTCTGCGGAGGGCCAGATGGAAGGCCATGCCATTCAACTCATAGAGGGAACTCAAAATGTCCATCCGTAGCTTTTCCTCCAAGAAAGGGCTATGTGCATAGTACCACTCACTGTAAAGAACAAACCACAAAGCATACTAACTCGCAGCTGCCCATGTTACCGCCATTCCGTTTCCACTATGGACCAGAGCCAAACAAATGTAATTGGCTTAGAAGGTGGGAGACCACCTATGTATCACGAACCTTGAAAATGCAAAAATAACTAATACAGTTAACCTACATCTACCACCCCCTTAACTCTGCCAATTGAGGATTATCCTACTAAATTGAGGTTAGGGTTGTATCGAGGCCCAGGGCAAAAAGAGCCCTAAAATCTTTAGTGAGATTCTCAAAGCCTATCTAAAAATTAACTTCATTCATTCATTCATTCATTCATTCTTGATTGTATTTAAATAACAGCATTTAAGTACAATTCGCTTCATTCATTCTTGATTGTACTTAAATAATTGCATTTAAGTATAATTCGTTTAATTCAAAAGTAATTATTATCTTGGCACGAGCTGTTTCTTTGTTTTGATCCCACCTCTTAGTTTTAAAGAAAGTTTACCCTGTGAAGATAGCTAGGGAATTCTCTAGGAACATTTCCACTCTGCCATGCTTTTCATCCCACAAAACCTCAGAAGCAATTTGGAAGCAACTGGTCTCTAACTCCACTTGAGTTGACTTGAAATGCTGAGGCGAAGGGGTGAGTTAACAATGGCCTCAGGTACCACACTCTCTGCCACAACAAAAATCTCAACACCCGCACTCCATGCCAAAGGAAAGAAAACAAGAGCAGCAAAAATAAATAAATTATCAATGATTAAATCTTGTCAATTTTGCACCGTTTAATTTTTTTTAATTGTATAGAAGGGGATTTATGACAAGTCTTGTGAAATCTCCGCATTAGCACTTTCTTATGGGTCTTAATGTTCAGAAATCTGGAGAACAGGGAAGAAAGTGCTCTTGTCAATGTGGAAGCACACAGATAGCCAAATTTTATGGTAGCTTTCCCAGGTCTGTACCTGAACCAGAAATCAATCAGCCTAACTCTCCAACAGGGTTGATGTAATGCGATAAAGCAGGGGTTCTCAACCTTGGCAACTTTAAGACTTGTGGACTTCAACTCCCAGAATTCCTCAGCCAGCAAAGCTGGCTGAGGAATTCTGGGAATTGAAGTCCACAAGTCTTAAAGTTGCCAAGGTTGAGAACCCCTGCGATAAAGAGATCCAGCTGCTTCCAAATGGGTATTGGATACTTGCAAGAAAAGGCTCTCACCTGGTGGTTTCTGGTTCCATGAAACAGAGCTGCAAGGTCTCAGCTAACTGTTGATGGACCAGGCAGTAGCGGATGAAAGCACGGCCCTTCCCCACAGCAGTTTTCAGCTATCAAAGAAACAAATTTATGTTCCAATGAAAGATCAAAGTAATAAAGAACTCCTTAAATTGCCCTATTTGCTAAAGGTATTTATTTATACATTGTCTCTAGACCAGGGGCCTTCAAACTTGGCCTTTTTATGGCTTGTGGACTTCAACTCCCAGAATTCCTCAGCCAGCATGCCTGGCTGAGGAATTCTGGGAGTTGAAGTCCACAAGTCATAAAAGGGCCAAGTTTGAAGACCCCTGCTCTAGACTATCCAACTTGGCTTACATCTTCTTCTAAGTTCCCTGTAATTTGTCTTTCCCACTTGCTTCCACGGCAATGATCCATTGTGCCAATGTCCTAGTCTTGATGCAAATCAATCCATATTGATATTCTTCACCAGAGACTAAATAAAGAACGAACTATCACTAAATTTCCTTGGGAACTGCACTACCTTGCTATAGAACTATGACTGAAAGGTTCTAAACAGATGTTCCAATGAAAGACCAAAGTAGTAAAGAACTCCTTAAATTGCCCTATTTGCTAAAGGTATTTCTTTATACATTCTCTCTAGACCAGGGTCTTCAAACCTGGCCTTTTTATGACTTGTGGACTTCAACTCCCAGAATTCCACAGCCAGCATGTATATATTTTTGTAGGTACGTGTGTGAACGCATATGTGTATGTGCACACACATATATGGGTATATATACATACAGCACATAGATAGGTAGTCCTTAGATAATGACTGCCCTGTTTAATGACCGTTTGAACTTAAAATGGCACTGAAATTTATGACCTATCCTCAAATTTATGATGTTTACAGTGTCCCTGCTATCATGTGATAACATTTAGCCGGCTTCTGACAAACAAAGTCAAAGGGGAAGCTGGCAAGAAGTTGCAAGTTGTGTTCGCATGATTTTTAATTTAATGCCTGCATCTATGAGTGATGAGGTCGTTGGTTCCAATTGTGGTTGTTAAGCGAGGACTACTTGAATAAAAAAAAGCAATGTAATCAAGCAACCAATGTACATTATAATCGTTAGATGGAAATTTTCAATTTTTTTTCTTCTTAAAGGAAGAAATTAAAGTGAAAAAGTTTATTTAAAAATATTAGATACCATGGGTCTTTGAAGTATTTAACCCTAACCCTCACCCTATGTTACCATAGAAACATTATTTCCGTTTCTTATCGGGTTCCCTTTGTCAAACACAAAGGCTAATTCCTATTTAAAACATGGAGCACAATTCTAGGACACCTTCCCATTATTTCAGTGGAAAAGAATGATTTATGAAGAATACAGTATGAACTCCTGGGCATATGCATGTTGTCCTCAAGGGAGGTAGAATTATTCAGTAATTCCATTCAACCAATCTCACAACGATACACTGACCTAAGAAATAATGTAGTATATTCAGTTTTGTTTATCACAATGCGCAAAACCAATTGTTTCAGTCTTATAAACTTTAGTTTAGTTTATATGTACATGTGATCAGTAACAGAACGCTCTTGACATGAAAGGCTGAAATGGAGTTCGAAGGGATGAAAAAATTTGTTCAAATTAAGGAAATTGCAATGAGGTTATCTTGGTCCCAGACATTAAAAAAAAAACACTGTGTATCTGGGTAGATCTTTAAAAGCTTAAAAATGGAGCTGTAGAAAGAGATAAATCTGAAGAGCTAATCTTGGAATGTATTTCTGGCAAATCGTTTTGACTAAGCAGATTGCTATAGTAACTACATTTCCTTTTGTGAGATGTTTAGTGTTTTTTATGATATACACTTCCAGAAATTTTCAAAAATGAAAGAATTAATTACCTCAATCTTCTCAAACCTAACAACCTCCAGATAGATGAATTGGGACTACAGTTCCCAGAAACCTCATCCAGCATGCTGGATTTGTAACATATCATATCTGGAAGGTACCAGGTTGACATAGAACTGTAGAAACATAAAAGCATTTGTTGTCATCTTCGTGAATATCATCTTAATGTCTTGCTTCTTGAATGGTGAGTTATTTAAGCCACCATTGGATGACTCACAGATGTTGAATAGCCCAGCTAGCAGTGATGAATGATCCTTTATCATTAGCCTTGCAGTTTAAGATATTAGAAACTGTAACTCATCAATATCTGGAACATTCCAGATGAGAATTTCCCATACTCCTCTATGTTTTCCCATGGCAAAGAGAAATGCAGCATAGTTGATCTGTTCTCACCAATCCACATTGCCCCCATGTTCTACAATAAACTCACATAAAAATATAAGTTAATCTTACTTTATCTAAAGAAATGACATGTTGAACCCCTGCATGTGGGTTGCTGTTTAGCCGGGTGAGGTTTTGGCTCAGAAAATCCCAATAACCTTTTCTCTGTCCAAATAAATTTTTCTTCTCTTTCAAATCATACTAGAACATGGAAGAATGGAAAGAAATAATATTAATGTTTATATGCTCTTCGCTGACGTTCTCATTAATGATTCAGTAGCTGATTGTAAGCTGACTGATGACAGAACTGAAAAATAGATTTTCTAAATAAGTGTGTTTTAGGGAATACTATAAAGATACTGGAGATTCAGATAGGAATGCTGGGGGGAAATAACTCTATACTCCTCCTGTTTATCACATAGCAAAAAGTAAAAATCTTTTGAGGCAACACAAAGATGAGACTTTGCCTAAGGCAGGGTTGCCAAACTGCCGGCCCACAGGCGGGATGTGTCATGGTGAAACTACGCACACCCCAGCTCCAGCAATGGAAAAAAAATCACGCTATGTTGCAACATATCACAACATGACATTGTGAGTTTGATACCCCTGGCCTAAGGAGTAAGGAGCGACTTCAAAAGCTGGGAGTGCATCATGTTACAACATTAGTAACTAGAACCAATTTAAATTGTATTTCTTGTGATGTACTCTATAATCCAGTAATAGAAAACAATTCTTTACTTGGGGGCTCTATAGTATTTTTTTGGTGTTATCAATAAGGATTTTTCGTAGTGGCAGCTACCAATGCATGCAATGGGCAGAAATTAGCTAGAACAATTCTCTCTCTCTCTCTCTCTCTCTCTCTCTCTTTCTCTCTCTCTCTCTCTCTCTCTCTCTCTCTCTCTCTCTCTCTCTCTCTCTCTCTCTCTCTCTCTCTCTCCCTCCCTCCCTCCCTCCCTCTCTCTCTCCTTCTCTCCCTCTCTCCTTCCCCCCCTCTCCCTTTCCCCCTCTCTCACACACATTCTTTCTCCTCCCTTTCTCCTCTCTCCAAGAGTCTGTTGCCAAGCAAAGTCCTGGAATTGATGACTGAGTCTCATACCTGCAGTAGAAATTCCAGTTGGGAACAGAACGGCTGCAGTTCCTGGCTACCATCTGTCACTGGGAGACCCCGCTCCTGGTACTTTTTTTTTAAATCAACCAGTGTATCTACCAGTAGGAGGAAAAGAGGGAAGTCATAAAAAATTGGAGTCCTGCTGTAGCATTTCTCCTCCTCAAGTTAAAATCAGGTGAAGAGGGTGTGTCAAACATACCCATTACAGCAGGGGTCTTCAAACTTGGCCTTTTTATGACTTGTGGACTTCAACTCCCAAAATTCCTCAGCCAGCATGCCTGACTGAGGAATTCTAGGAGTTGAAGTCCACAAATCATAAAAAAGCCAAGTTTGAAGACCCCTGCATTACATTCCAGCCAAAATGTCAGAACAAAGAACAAAGAGGAGATATATCTAGGATGACCCCATAGAGGGACTTAATAGTCCAGCCAAAAAAAAAAAAAGGCTGACTTCCATGAAACCTTTTTAAAGGCTGCACACAGTTCTCATGTATAGAAAGGAAGAAGATGGAAAGAGCATAAAAGAAAAGCTCATTTGGCAAGGTTATTTATGCCAAATGAGCTTTATTCCTTCTTCCAAAGGAACAGATTTAAAAAAAGGCTGATCTGTTCTGGGCAGAGATGCAGTCAATCAATCAATCAATCAATAAAAGGCAGGTTGACTCACACAGTAAAATATGTTAATTGATGGGATGCCCTACTCATTGTTTTATTATTCATACCTTCAACCAGAAAGCTCAACTTTCAGGTGTATCACTGCCTCCATGTAGGATAAATTGACTGGGAGGGTCTGTACTTTTTATTGCTGAACTTCTAACAACCCAAGTCCACTCTGAATTTAATTTTATTACTCTGGCCCTTTTAATCTGTTTGTCAAGAACCCATCCACAACTAGATTAGGATCTTACCCAGGGATTCCCATCTTTGATGCCAATCTGTTCAAGGCATATATATGACAGTGTCATAGTTACAACACAGTCAACACAGACAGTACTGCAGTCAACATTCATAACCTCCTATGTGTAAAGGGTATCAGGGAAGGATGTCAGGGAAGCATCAGAATAATTTCTTCAGATTATGGCATCCTTGCTAGATACTGTAGATGTGGTGAGTAGGCCTTAGAATAATCTGCCTTTTATTCTTGCAGACATCTTTCAAATTGCAGGAAGGTGTGTGGTGGGCAACTCCAAATACATGCAGTGAAGATACATGAGGTTTGCCACAGAAGCATAACTCATGCCACTATAAGCTCCTGCTAAACTCGGATGGGCACACATGATTCCACTGGGTTAATTATCCCATTCTGAGCGGTTTCTTTTCTAGCCTGTGGCACGATAGGCACTTGTCTGTGGTTTTCCGGCTAGTTCTTTCTAGCTAGAGATTTGCCTAGAGATTATGTTAATCTCCCAGACAGCAAAACTGAAAAACTGCTTCAATTTTAACAGGCTACCTTCAGTGACTAGAATCTGGTCACTCTTTCTAATTCTGGCTGGGTTCTAAGTGATTCTCCAGAGGGGAAGGTCAGCAGAACTGCCTATTCCACAGCCATCAACTGTGCTTTGTTCAGACACCAGGTATGAAACATAATATAAACACAATACAAAAGAATACCATTCCAAGGGATATGTGAGAAATATACCCAACGCCCAAGCAGAACCCAGATAATGCCCATCCTTTTAGAGAGCAGCCACATATACTTACTCTTTAAATCCTTAATCACATGGAGTATTTCTCTGTCAGCAGCCATAGTTTCACATCACCAATCCTTCAAAGGAAACAGCTATTAGTTTTAAGGAAATTCCATGCTGGGTCTACAGTCAGCAAGAACAGCAAGATTATTTAAAGGAAGCAGATCTGGGTGTCTATAAACAAATATAAATTATTTAAATATGTATTGTTATTTAAATATTTACTGTTAGGGGTCTCTTATTCTGGGGATCTCATCTTAATGGCTGCATAGACATGCATAACACTCATTTTAAAAACATCAGTATAAAAATAGGTTGAATCTAATGCACAATATATAATCTACTCTATTATAGAGACAGTCGCTGAATTTTTCTTTGTGTGCTCGTAATAGTTTGTCGATTATTGATATTCAGTGATTACTAATCCCGATAAAGCAAAACCTTTTTTTCACCAGAAAGTATAGAAAACTCTAAGCAATAATTTCTTCTCTAAAACGTATGAGGAACTAAACTAATTAATATCACATGGCCAACATTGCTTAGGATGAGTGTTTCACAGCAGTGTCTTCTGAAAACATGGACCCATCTGTCCTTTCTTCCTAAGTCACAAGAAGGAAACCAGGAGGCTGAAAAGACAGGCAGGAAACTAGTTAGTTGGTTCTCCTGCTCCTCCTTCATCTGCTGTTCTAGGTGCTCCTTCAATTGATAACCCCAAAAGTTTGCTATCTGATGGATTCAGATGGACAATCCCCTTGCAAGGGTCATCAAGCAGTGAAAATATGCCTCTCCATGGAGATCAACCTTGGAAACATCCATACTGTGGTGTTGGAAACTTTTGCCATCATCTTTTCTCCTGGCAGAAGGTGAGTCTCTCTTACAATGAATTTAGCTCCTGGGGACTTCTCAGATAGATCTATGCAGCAGTGCATAGATTTCTTGGCAGCAGTGCTGATGTTGTTTGCCAATATCTTCTGGGAAGGTTTTTCAACTTCTCAATCTAATCCACTATCCTAGTACTTTTTAGAAGTTTCCCATCCAAGTCCTAATCAGGACTAATTCTGCTTATTTTACCTAAGTTTAGGAGTCAAGTTTTCAATTCCTAAGAGTCCTCCGTTAGTACTGTTATTTTAATATTTTTCAAAGAGGTAAATATGATAGCCTTGGAAATGACACATTTTTCTTCCATCTGTTAGATAGCTCCTTTCTGTCCCGACCGATGTTTCTCACTTCAAAGGGCTTTTCAGCCTCAGTTTCTATGCCATCCATACCTCTATTCCTGCCTTCATATATTCCTTTATCCCACCCTATTTTCCATCCTGTCCTGTTCTTCTGAAAGGAACGGCGGAGGGGGAGAGAACACCCCTCCCTAATTTGGACAAAGATTGTGCTAGAAAACAGAAACAACGATTATAAAATCAAACTTCATTTCCCTTCAGCTTCCCCCCTGATACTTTCTAGCTATTTTTGGAACTACACAAAATATCCCAGTGACCAAGCCAGCCTTCTCTTATATTTGCCTAATAATTCAAAAGGTCTTAATTCACAATCAAAGTGCCTTGCATCTTTGGCCTATTTAAGGAACTTTTACAAACCACTTCAGGCCTTGTGAGAAGTCAAGAGAGACCTTGGCAACTCCCACCTTTTGCAGCCCATGGGTAGAACAACAAATGATGACCTACTGGCACACAATCAGACATCCAAAAATCATAACCATCATTTCAATGCTGTTTTTTAAATGCAAATCTGTAAATTTAAGCAATTTCTCAGCTTAAGGTCCAGGCCAAATGACGTCCTCTCCTTCCCCACCCTTGACCCTGTGCCTCTCAAACCTTCTTTATTTAGAAGATTTCGCTCTCTCAGTTCTGCTCCATAGCTCTGTAGAGACCTTTCAGATGTTTTCTTATAAGCAAGTCCAAATGTGGACCTCATGGAGTCTGAGAATTAGCTGCCCTGCCTGTGGGCAGTTTTCAACCAGCCTGACAGAGATAGCTACCTGTTTGCAGTTACTTCCTTCATGTGCCCCCCCTCCCCCAGGGCAGCTGCTGCTGGCAATCCTGGCATTTGCTCCCAATGTCTGAGCAACCCAGGCTACACATACCTGATTTGAGAGGCTGGATCCTAGCTGAGGACTGGAAAAACAAGCCCTAACACTCGGGACAGCCAGACAAGAGCACCTTCCTCTTTCCATTGGAAGTCACCCTTCCCCAAAGGGAAAATGTGATGTTAGAATTTCCCTAGGATTCCAGAAAAGGGAGCACTAATGTAGGCCTGATCTAACCCTTTTTAAATTCAGACCTTGCAACAGGAAGAGCAGCTGCACCACTTCTTTGCTATTTTCTGTACTGTGATTTGGTGGGCAGTTTGCAATGTGGAAAAAACAAAAGCCAGTATCACTGAGATTTCATATGATACTGTGAACCCACTAGGCTGCCTAGTAGTGTTTTGGGAAGGCTGGTTCAGTGTCTGAATTAAATGCAACCCATAACTAATCCTTAAAAAGCTGCCTGGCAGATAAAGGGAAGAATGAAAAGGAGCACTGCAGACCTTGCCCTCCGGGCATGTATGTGAGGGATGATATATTCCTTTTCCTCTCTTTTTTTTTTCTGAGGGCGATTTCTACACCAGTTCCTCTGAAGGAAAGTACTTAACCACGTGGGAATCTTCCTGAACCTTGAGATATTTAATGGAAATCCAACTCCGGGTGGGAGGACGAGCTGGCTGGAAGATGGTGTTGTTCAGTTTCATCTCAAGCCCGGCCAGTTCGCTTCCGGCTGGGGCAGGTCAGATTAGAGGCAGGGAACCGATAAGGGCTTCTGGACGTCCTGCGGGTTGAATTGAGCGGTGGCCGCTGGACTTTGGGGCACGATCGAAAGACTGATGAATTTCGGGGCGCGATCAGGAGACAGCGCAGTGTTTCTCTCTGCCCGTCCGCCAGACAGACGCAAAGCTCTTGCAGCTGCGAGACTCACCGCCATTTCGGCCTCTCTTGACCCAGCGGTTCCTCTGCGACCTCCCGATCTCCACCGGCAAATCGAAAGTTTCTCGACGGAAAACCTCTTTCCGGGTTCGAGCGTCTGCTGCCCTTCCTCCTCCTTCTGAGGGGAAGGGCGACATCGAGAGTCGCGCACCAAGAGCCTGTGAACAAGGGATAGCAAGGCTGGTGAAACAAGGGTCCACATTTGCCATCTTAGACCAGGCGCCAGGGTTGCCGAAAGTAGGCACCTCCACATCTAAAAAGACGCGATAATTGTGCGACCTGAAGAGCTGTGCCTGTTAGTTTTCAAATTGTGAAATGTTTATGTGAAATATATACCTTCCTCTTACGGATGCCCATGCCTGAAACAACAACAACAACAACAACAACAATAGTAATAATAGTAATAATAATAATAAAGTTGGAAAGGACCTTGGAGGTCATTTAGTCCAACCCCCTGCTCAGGCAGGAAACCCTACACCATTTTGGACAAATGGCTGTCCAGTCTCTTCTTAAAAACTTCCAGTGTTGGAGCATTCACCGCTTCTGGAGGCAGGGTGTTCCACTGGTTAATTGTTCTAACTGTCAGGAAGTTTATCCTTAGTTCTAGGTTGCTTCTCTCCTTGATCAGTTTCCATCCATAGATATTGAGTGGCTAACAAACACATAAATGGCTAAAGAACCCATAAACACATTTTTATGCACTTACGGTCTCACAGTTTTATTACCTCAGCTACAAGTGTGAAAGCTCTAGTTCTCAAGCTCAGAATCTGTAAACAACAAACTCAGAAGCAGATGTTTGATTTACACGTCATGCTAAACCACTGTTCATTTAATAAACCACAAATGGCTCAGTGAACAGTAATAAATTATGAGTACTGGCCAAACTACGCAACAGCAAACAAACTACTTTATAGTTTGCATGCTTGTGAACCCAATCCTGCCCTGGCCCTAGAAATAAAAAGCTAATTCTTTGTGCTCCAAAAGCAATCTTAATGCACACATCTGAGAACCATTCTTTTGAAAATAAACAGGATATGAATGTATACTAGGTTGAGTTCAATGTTTATGTGATCTAAACACATACTAAAGAAAGCATATTAATCTCACCGACCTGTTACAAGGAAAGAAAGACCATGCTTCTATGTACACATCTTACGAAAATCATGGTTTGTATTATGTGTTATGCTCAAAAATATATTCCAAGTGTAAAAAAGGAAACTTAAAAGAAGCCTCCTAGACAGTCTTCCTTGGAATTTCAAGCCTTAAATCCGTCTAAGCATTTATATCACAACAGTGTAAGCATACTAATATTTTCATATATGAATTTCTGTAAAAGTCATTATTACCTAAACTGTTAATAGCTAATACTGTATCGCTCAAAATGATGCCCTTTTAGCTTCCCTCAATAGACATAGAGCTTGAAATATATCAGATCTATAAATTTCCTCTTCATAATGTGCATAATACATACCCGAGATTCATTTCTGCATACAGCACCAGCACCACCTAAAGTCTGGAATCCATAGTTCCTTTAAAACTAATGGTGAAAAGGTGGAAGCAACAGTAAGAATAAAATGAAGACATTCAGTGAAGACTTAGCCTGAGGTTATGAAGGCACTTTATGCCTCACACTGACTATTAGAAAAAATCAGTGTGGTATAAGAGAACCAGTTTGGTAAAATGGTTAAGCCTTAAGGCATCAGGCAAGAAATCAGGAGAACTTGAGTTCGAATTCTGTCTTAGGCAGGAAGCCAGCTCTGGGGCCTTGGGCCAGTCACTCATTCTCAACCTTGGGCAAGCCACTTCCAAAATCTTGCCAAGGGAACTGCAGGGACTGGTCCGGGGAAGTTGCCAGAAATCAACACTCACCTGAAAGCATGCACACATACAATGTGGTATAAAGAGTAGAATAGGGGTGGGCAGACCACAGGTTGGGTGCAACACTTATGTCAGATCTGCCATTTGTGGACACTGGGGAACCTTGCTTGCTTGCCCTATCTGTCAGCTAATTGGCTGAGAGTTCATGGCAGCAGATAATGATCAGTTGTGACCAGGATCCCTTAGTGGGCTTGCAAAGAGATCCTCCCAGTGGCCTTACATAAAATAGCTGATTGCCTGCAGTGGTAACCAGGCAGTCTGGTGAAGGGAAGGAAGTGAGAATCCTTTACTGTTTCTATCTTCTCAGCAAGATCTCTAGCAAGGAAGGAGGGCAATATGTGTGTGTGTGTGTGGTACACTTCATCCATTGCAACTGTTATCCTCCAAATAGCAACAGTGCAGATCTCTAGGCAAAGAAAGCTACTCAGCCTTGGGCTAAACTGTTGCATGAAGAACAAAAGATGTGAGGTTCATCTTGCCAACAGCCACTAAGTAATGCTGACTTTTGGTCATTTTTTCCGCCTACCTCACTGGGTTAGGAATACTGTAATAAGGTGACCAACTGTCCTCCTTTAGGGAGGACAGTCCTCCCTTGAAAAGTGTCCTCCTACATGTCTTCCTTTTCGATATTTGGAGACTAATCTGCAGGGCTTTTTTTTTCTCATAGAACGCTCAGAACGGTGTTCTGGCACCTTTTTTTGATGGTTTTTTTTTTTAACTTTTGCATGACCTGTGCTACTCCCCCTATTAGCTTTTGAAAGCCAGTAGGAATTGCTGCTGAGCATGCCAAAACACCCGACTGGCAAACTTTGCACATGCAAGTTGTCTGTATTATTGTTGCAATGAATAAAATGTTTCTTTTATTTACAGTATTTTTTTTCTTCAATTTACTTGTGTCCTCCTTTTCATTGTAAAAAAAGTTGGTCACCTTAGAATACAGTGCATGAAATATATGAGGGTTGCCTTGTAGACATTTCTGTGTAGGTGGGGCTGAAATTTGAAGGAGCTGCACTGTGTCAGAGTACCTAAACAAATAATTCAGGGTGCTTTTAAATGGCTCGCTTCATTTGTATAAATAAGCAGGCCCTGTGCACTTTTCTTCCTTAATGTTTTTTTTTCCAATAAGAAAAAATAAACAGCAGAAGCAGTGCCAAATTGAGGACGATTACTAATGGAAAACAGCTATCATCTCACATCTGATTCCATGAATGAAGCAAGATTTCTTTCATAAGGAAAATGCCTCAGTGGACCATCTTTGGTGCTTTTATTTTTCACTGTGTTAGGTGCCTATTTGGACATGTTTTTATTATGCAGTAGGATATTTGGGCAAACTAGATGCTTTGGACTTCCTTTCCCATCCTCCCTATTGTCATAGCACACACTGGCTGGAGCTGGAAATCAAAACAATTATAGAGCGCCAAGTTGTTTCCAGGCTTGTATGTAAAAAAAATATGGCCTGTGGGATGATCCTATGACTGTTGCAGCCACTGCGGCGCATTGCAGAAATCCACTGAGGACAGGATTACACACAGCCCCGAAAAGCTGCCACCTTTCTTTTGACCAAAACTTTTCAGTCTTTGACAGCTGTGTGAGAAACAGGAAGCGTGGAGAGGCAAGAATATAGGAAGTTTTACTAATATGCAAATTGCCATTTTCACACCTTTCAGTTTTTAAACTTGTTATAATATTAACACCCTTAGTCTTGGAGGACTAGCCCGAGAATAATACTGCATGTAACTAGCAATGCCTATACTTCACTAGTTGAATTTCTACCTATCTTGTAAGCTACCGGTAGTTTGGACACATTCATTGTCACTTTGCCTTTGAAGTCATCTATCCCTGTCTTAGTACTTATTTATTTCAAAAAGCCTTTAAAAACCTTGCAAACTATTATGTTTTATTTTTTCTCTAAAGCAAATTTCGGTTTCTACTTTGTACTCGCATATTTTTTTTGGATGTCAACAGGCTAACATGATTGTTACTTAGGAGATGAAAATATGGGGTGGTGGATGGATGGCACCCATGCATGGAGTTATGAAGATTTATTTATACATATTTCATGTTTTGCCTCAAGGAGGGGCTCTGGGCAGTGTACAGTATAATCAACATATAAAACAGCATATAAAGTTAACATTAGAATATTAAAATTAGTTTAAGATTAAACATTCTAAAATTATGAGATTATAAGATTATAAATTTCAAAGAAAAAATTCCCAGATGGCCATTTAACACTGATTAATAAGGTGGACAGAGGGTTCTCATGGTTATACAGTTTTCAGTAAAATGAAAACAACAGATGGAACAAAAATATTTTTTTAATTGGATGTTGGGATAGCTTGCCCTTAAGGATTTGAAAAAACATTTACAAAATGGAAAAGAAGAGCTGAGAAAATAGTATACTGGCTCAAGAATTCTGGGAGTTGAAGTCCACGAGTCATAAAAGAGCCAAGGTTGCCTACCTTAGCATCTGCTTTGTTCCTTGTCAAATAAAAATACACCACACAACAGAGGCTATCAGAAAATAGGGATGGGAGAAGGTTTGATTGCTGCAACCTGGAGATATTTCACAGAGACAAGACCTGTTTTGAGGCTTTTCCCATCTTAAAATAACAGTTTCTATAGCAAAAGTAAGAATAAAAGAATTAGGGAAGAGCAGCCCGAAGCTGTTGGCCCACTTTTTCCCTATTGTGTTCATCTCACTTCGTTTAATTGCATTTCTAGCTTAATCTAGCTCCAGGCAGGAATTTTTATTAATAATTGACTGGTGTAGCTATTTGTGTAAGTTTCCACTCAGACAAACAGCTTTTGTAAGTTCTCCTGTCACCTCCATGGCAAAACCAGGGAGAGAGGTTGTTTTGCAAATATTTTTCTCCTTGTTTGTCAGCTAGC
Source organism: Bothrops alternatus (assembly GCA_034064705.1). Lineage (NCBI taxonomy): Eukaryota > Metazoa > Chordata > Lepidosauria > Squamata > Viperidae > Bothrops > Bothrops alternatus. Next base: position 1,102,722 of record JARGCV010000116.1, read on the forward strand.
TGACATGAATGACAAGCATGGTGCTTGGAAACATCTGATCTGTGACGAAAATGGGCCTGCTTACCAAGCTGGCTAAATGAGGAATAATGAAGGGAATTCTGGCTCTGTGATAGAATCATGTAAACAGGCTCAGATCCAGCCCCAAGCATCTCCCCTTAAAAAGAGCAGATTGTTACAATAGGAAAAGCCACTTTCCATCCAAAGACCTGAACATCCTCTGTTCAATCAAGGTAGATGATGATGAGCTGGAAGTCTAAAAACTATCTATATCTCTGATGGAATTGCCTCATCCCTAAGTATACTGACTTAGGAGCTTTATAGTCCAACACATCGGGAAGAACCTGGATTGCGAAAGACTGAACTTGGAAGACAACTTTTCCACATATTGACTGTCTCCTTTTCCTTTCCTTTCTCTGGGTGTTTATACTAACCATAAATTGTCTTCTCTCTTTCCCCGCCCACTCTCAATCCAAATTTGCTTAGTTTTCTATCCTGAAAATGTGTGTTGTCCATTACCTTTTACTTGCTTTAGGATAGAAGAATACAAGTAAACTACCATTTCAAAGCAGAACTCAATCGCCACACGCAATGCCACTGTATTTTTCGAAGGAGGAAGAGAAGGAGGACAAGAACTACTAAATAAAACCTCAGTTTTCAATATATTTTTTTAGAAAGCTAACACTGAGTTCTTGGAACACTGTTTTCATGTGGTGGAATAAATTGCCCCGTAAGCCAACATCACTTCATGCAAACTTTATAAAGCATTTAATTTGTGACAAATTCCTTTTAAAAGGTATTGATTTCTTAAGCTCCAGTGCCTTAACAGCTAGCCGTTGGTATCCCATTCAGAAAGCATTGATATTTGACACATGCACAGAGCCTTTCATTTGTAATGCTCTATATGCCTTTATTCACAAAATTTGAAGATGAAATGAATGCTTCTTTGCCTCTCCACCTTAAACACTTATTTTAAATTTGCAGAAAGCCAGAGCTGATGTAGGGGCTGTTCAGAAAGATTTTGTCCTGGTAGATCTGGAAAGTTTTGAATCGGTGATAGCTTTTTCTACCCTGTTTCTGCAGGAGACGTTCCCCCATTTTCCTCTACTTTAAAAAAGACTAAATTAAGATACTCTCTTCATTTGCCATGCAATGTTAGATTATATAATAGATTATATTATTATTTTTTCTCACCATGCACATGTATTCATAATCAGAACTAGACTGTGTTGTTTCTCTGTGTCATATAATATATGTGGGTATATGCATAATTCTGTATTTATTTATTATGTCATATTTATGTAGTGTATATTGGAGGTAGTGACCCTTTGAGAGCTGTATGCAATGAAATTTCATTTTAATGTATGCCGATTAGTGTACATTCAAAGTGACAATAAAGTTATTATTCTTATTCTCTATTCTATAATTTTAAAAACTCATTTAGGATTTCATTTACTTTTTACCTTATTTGTCAGGTATTAAACATGCCTAAACAGTAGAATAATCAGCCAGAAGGGCATTTTTCTAGAGTTCCTAGAATCCTCAGAGAATCCATCCATCTTTGACCAACTACTGCCTCCTTCTTTCTTAATTTTATTTATAAACTGTGAATTTGGTGGGCGGGTTTTTAGTCAGAACCAGAACGGAGGTTTAAGTGCCTTATTTTCATAAGGAGCTGTCTAGGGCAGGAGACAGTCCCGCAAGTATCCTGGCCCGTTGCCATAAAGGGCTTTATAGGTCATAACCAACACTTTGAATTGTGTTCGGAGACCAATTGGTAGCCAGTGCAGCTCACGGAGGGCTGGAGTGATATGAGCATGTCTTGGGAGACCCAAGACGGCTCGCGCGGCCGCATTCTGGACTACTTGCAGTCTCCGGACATTCTTCAAAGGTTGCCCCATGTCTGGGTTCCAATATTTAGCTTACTAATACATGTTAAACTCCTTTCTCTCTACCTCGTTTTTCTAGCCATTGATAAAATGTATCCCATGTTCTAAAGTAGTCTGAATCTTCTTTCCCCTTCATTTTCAAAGTCAGTCTGTCCATTTCTGCACAGTCCAAAATTTTCCTGATTATCTCTTCCTCCGCTGATAATTCTTCATCTTTCCAATGTTGAACAAATATAATTCTCACTGCCGTTAATACATGTAACATGAAATATACGCATTCTTTCTCATAATTTCCTGCAATTATACCCAACAGAAATAATTCTGGCTTAAAATCTATGGGTTTTTTTTTGTTGTAATTTTCTCTAACTATATATGTATTCTTGACCAAAAACCTTTAGGGCATGTCCACCAAAGATGAAAATATGGGCCTGGTTTTTGTCTACATTTCCAACAATTGATAAACATATTTTTAAACATTTTTATTAACCTCACAGGTGGTTAGTGCCCTCTGTAAAACATTTTATATAAGTTTTCTTTGTAAGCCACAGCCTTTGTTATTTTAGAATTTAGAAAGAAACCATTTCATGTGGTGACTTTTTCCATTGATTATCAGGTCTTCTTCAATTACATGTTATTAACTTTCCTAACTTCATATATTCAGATATGTAGGAGTGGGATGGATGAGAAGATTACATTTTAATAGCTTTATGCATATGAACAGGCACAAAACTGTACTAATTCAACACATTCTGCCTCTGCCAACTCCAGCATCTTGCCAGCATTAGGATTAGTGAAGTGTAATGTCAGGTATAATAACTTGCAAGTTTCAATGTTGCATTTAATTAACAGTTCCTGTTAATGTTTAAATGGATTTGCTCCATAGAGTATTTGATTTCTGTGTTAATTCTGCCATCCTTGCTTTTTCCTGTGCATCATTCTTGGGTGATGCACCTGTTTGTGTACGTACAAATTGTGTACACAATCAGTGTGTACAAATTGTACACACAATCAGTGTGGTAATAGATATAAAATATAAATTATGACAAGGATATTGATGCCAAAGTGTTGCTTAGTATCAAGATCTTAAGTGAGAGGGTAGTGATATAGGAGGCTGGATGAAAAGAATATGTGAGGGATGGAGATAAGCTGGAGGAGGAAGAAAGAAAAGGAATTTCCAGAGTATGGTACGGTGTAGAAGAATGATCAGCTTTAAACATTTCTATATGAAAGATCATTGTAATTCCCTACACCATTTAGTCTCCACTGATTCCCTATATTGACAGCCTGCCTTATAGTTAAATCTTGATATACGGAGTGAAGAATGTTTACAAATTTAAATTGATTGTACTAAGTTGAATAGCAGTTAACTTGAATTTTTTCCTGGTTTGCATGTACAAATATATATCTATTAATAAAAAATGTTTTTTAAAAAAAAGGTGGCTTCTTGGCCCTGGTTGCAGAGAGCGAAGGTTCAAATTTCTCCAGAACTTTGAAGTTCTGAAGCAGCAGGCCTCCACCGTGTCCTGTAGCCTGTTATACCTGGAAAGAAAGGGCAAACTTTTGAATTGATCAACTTCAGGCAACCTAACCAGGAACGGTCCCCAATCTCCCATGTCAGAATAGGAAAAAAGGTATTCTTTAATTAATCTGTGTTTTATCTGTTTTCATATTGTTCATTACTTAAATAATATTAATGTCATCATACTGATGTTTGTATTGCAAATTTACTTGATTTCCAAGAGGTGTATATAAATGAAGATATTTGGTACCAATAGAAGAAAATATTGGTAGCTCAGGATTGAACTGTGGGATTCTTGATGCTCTCTGAGCCTGATTGTTTTTTTTTTTGCAGACATTTCATTACCAAACTAGGTAATATCATCAGTGCTAATGATGTTACCTAGTTTGGCAATGAAACATCTGTAAGAAAACAACCAAGCTCAGAAAGCATCAAGGACCCCACACAAAGATATTTAAATAACAACTGGCACATTTATCTGGAATTGGTGTATGATACCAAGGTGTCATTCAGTAGGCTGTTAGTACCTACTGTTCTTAAAGTTGTTAATACCATGCTACTGAATGGCTTGATTAATATAATGTTTTAGATATGGAGTAGTTTGCTTCCTTTAAGATTTGTGTGTTGTGTAAATTATTACTGCATGGGTGATGCTTCTGTGTGACATGTGAACTGTGTGACATGTGGTTTATTCAACAAACTATGATTACAAAACCGTGCTCTTGTGCAGCGTTTGTCCCATTGTCCTCTGTTGCGCCGACACAGATTTCTTATTTAATGGATTCCAAAATGTTGCTATATAATTTCACAGTACATTCATATTTTAAAATCTTATTTCTCTTTCCTATGCCATATTAATAGCTTTATTGATATTAAACCAATCCAGCACAACTGTAAAAAGCCCCAAACATATGAGTCTATTTCCCCATCATAATATTATATTTTTTATCATAGGGAAGTTAACACATAACCCTTGCTAAACATTATCTGTAGTGTCAAACAGTAAAAAAAAAACCTTTTAGTTAAAATAATTGCATCTTATTATTGTATGATACAAGTATTATGTTTTAGCTTGGTAAGGCAATATTCCTTGTCCAGGTTTCATCTTATTAGCACAATTCAAGACTCTTTTCACCATGTCTTTGAACAGGATCTTGCTTTCCTGTTGAAACTGTGCAGTATGGCATAAAGAGAAGATAGAGATTGCCAGAAAGGCATCTGTACTTTCTCAGTGTGGCAACTTGAAGAAACAAAACTGATGACAGTGGACTGAACATTATTTACAAGGTCTTGAACTGTAGCACTTCCTTGTTGGCTGCCCATTAGGCCTTGAGAAAGTGTGATGACTCCATTGTTTGTTAGCTATTTGAAAGAGCTTATATAAATCTCTTGTCATAGAGATGGTATGCAATCCTAGACACAACTCCTTTCTAGGAGTTGAGGCTCCCCTCTCATCCTATTCCCATGCCCTTTGGTGGCTGGTGACTCCTGATTTCAATTAGTTGAAATATAGCAGGAATGTATCCTCCTAGCAGGGGACTGACCTGGGCTTTCACCCTCTGAAGGCAATGGATGGTGTAATGGTAAGTCCTGGAGGTTCAGGAAAAGGCATGAGGTCAGAGTCCACATGAGGTAGACATCCTCCTTCCCCAGCTGCATTCTTGGTCAAAAGGGGACGGCTTAAATCACTTAATTAGTTGTCTGTCTGGAACTTTCTCCCAATTTTATGTCTACTGGAATAATTGCCAATAAAGACACAACTGAGTTCTGTCCTAGCAATGTGATGAAAGGGGGATTGGGAGTGGGATTGGATCCCATTGCTTTGGCCCTTCACTTTACTCAACACATATGTATTTAGAGGCTCTTTCTACATATAGCAATGCCAATGAGCTAAAGTCCTAAACTGTGCCCTCAGAAAAATCTTTGACATGAATCATAATAATATATCCATAATAACATATGAGAACTATGGAAGGCATGAGGATTTAGTATAAAAAGGATAGCAGCAATTCTGTCCTCTTTCCTGTTTTTTATAACATGCTAATATTCCATGGTAGCATTTTTCATGTTAGCAATCAGGGCTAACTTCAGTATCGTTTATCTAGGCAGAAGAACTTCTAGAGCAGTGTTTCTCAACCTTGACAATTTTAAGGCATGTGGAGTTCAACTCCCAGAATTCCACAGCCAGCAATGCTGGCTGTAGAATTCTGGGAGTTGAAGTCCACATGCCTTAAAATTGTCAAGGTTGAGAAACACTGTTCTAGAGAAAAAGAACTCCAGGTTTCAGTCATGATTCCACGTATATACTGTATTTGTAGTTGTGTGTTACACCATGGGAATAACTCAAGTTAGGCTCCAAAGTTAACATAGCTCTAGAATGTTAAGATCCTGCTAATCAAAGCTGTTAGAGGAAAAGCTGGAGAACGCGTCTATCATGTTCCAGATGTTGTCATTTCTTCTATACCTAGTCAAAGAACTTATAGTTATATATGTGTCTGTATCTACTTTTCTTATTGAATTTTAAAGCATTTAAAGCATTTAAAATCTCCCGGATCTAAAATAGTAAGAATGGAAGTCCTTGACATCAAACTTGCTCATAGAAAATATGTTGCAGAAGGAAGGAGTTATGGGAACTGAAAGTTCAACATGTTTGGAAGCCAAAAAATTGCAGAAGCTGGAAAGACAGATCCTGTGAAAATAACCTTCTTTGTTTAAAGAACATGCCAGTTCTGAAATGTTGAATATGGTAGGATATGAAGAATGGAAGCTGTAGGCGATGTAATGTTGATTTCTATGTTGGCTAGACAAATTGGGTAACACATCTGGACAGCAATAATTGGACAGCTACTTCATAAAGGAGTCATTTCTGAATGATGAGGTTTCCATTGTTATTGTCCCAGTCTTTTGTTCTCTCAGCTTCAGGTCTTCCAGTGACTCAAAAATAATTCATAAGAGTGAAAGGCCCTGGATAATCATTTGATATTCAAGAGCTGGTTTTTTTTTAAAAAAAAGAAAAGAAATCTAACAGTCAGTATAGGCCCTGACCAGGGAGGAAAGTGAATCTATTTCCCTGATCAGGGATGGACAACTGTGCCTTCCAGATGTTCTTGTTAGTATAACCTATAATCAGAGTTGATGGTTAAAGTTGTAACAGCAATATTTGGAAGGTGGGCTGCTTAAATTTCCACTCTGTAATGAAAAATTAGAATGGGCAAGATCTGTTTCTTTAGTTGGATTTAAGTCTGAAATAATTAGATACAAAACTGCATTTTTTCATTTTTAAATCAAGTGTACATCAATTTTCCCTTTTCTACTTCATTTCTTTTAAGTCATGTTTTTGCCCATCTTGTATATTTCTTCAAGAATATATGTAAAGGTCAGAAAATCTTTGAAGAATAATATCTCAACAGGAGGCAAAAAAAATCTCCTTGGGAAAGACCACCCAGAGGTTTCTTGCCAAGGAAGAGGAGAAGCTTTTGAGATTGGGTCCATGTGGACTGGAGGAGGGTTGAATTAAGGCAATGGACTGGAGAACTCCCATCCTTGCTTTCATCACTTGATCTAAAGTTACTACTTGTAAAAAGGGGCTCCTCCTGAGTCTTGGTGCTCCAGACTACAGCTAGAGATTACTACAGGATGGAAAGCTTCCTTCCACTAAGTTCATTCACAAGTAGGTGCTGAAAGCTGTTGGTTCAACAGCACATGTAAATGCATTTAGCAAGGAGTTAGAACATTACACTTATGCTTGAAATGGCAAGTTAAAAAGACTCATTACAACTTCCTAAATGAGTTATACTCTCCTGCCTGTAATATAACAAGAGGCACTTTTCAAAAAAGCTAGACTTTCTTTAACTGAAGCATCAATCTTTTGCCAATGCAAAACTGGAGTCCTATTTAAACAACATGGAGGCCAACCAATTATTTCCTGTACTGTATGTCTTAAGCTGGGACTTATTTTGAATGAAAGAGCTTAAATGTGTTTTTAACTTTTTTCTTTTCTTTTCCTGAAGTTGTAATAAAGGTGTCTCTATTCATTTTACCTTTTTTGAAGAATGGCAAATCATTACACATCCAGGCAAGAAGAGATTAACTCTCGCTGAACACTTTTTGTTGCTGTTTTTTATTCTGGAGGTTATAGGGGGTTGGTAAATGAAGTGATATGACTGCAGAAAATGATGCTTATCTCCATCCATCCATCCATCCATCCATTTCCAATTGCCAATATAGAAAAAAGGAAGAGAGGTAAATAAAATGAATATTTGTTTACCATTTTCAAATATAAACATCTCAGGCTTAGGTTCACTGAGCAAATGTTCTAAACGATCACACAAAAGATTAAAAAAAATCTGTAATTGTAGTTCTGCACGTTTACAGTATTTCAATGCAGAATACACTTTTGGTTATTCTCTATTACAGCTTTGCTTTCTTTGACATATTTCAACTGACAAAAGTAAAAATTAATTGAAGTTAGTTAATAAAATTAAGACACTTCTCTTCAAAAGTAATAGTATTCTTAGTTAGCTTATTGTGAACATATGAAGTTGCTTTGTTCTGGGGTGGCTCCCTAGTGTTTCCAGCTCTGATAATGATTCCTAGCATATTAGATAGACTCGTCAATCCTAATAACACAAGAAAGAATTCCAAGATTCTTTAAATACTTATTTTGGTTGAAGCTGTTGTGGTCTGCAGTTCATTTCATTAAATCGATGAACTGTCATATTGAATTAAACATTTATGCAGCATGGCTATAAGCCAGCACTGCTTTCCACACAAAAGGCTTTCTAAGTCCAGACATCTCCAGGTTGAGCTTGGAAAGGATTTTGCCTGAAATTATGGAGAATTACTGACAGGTAGGTTAGACTAGGAAGTTAAAAAAAAGACAAGACCCAAAAGAAAGCAATATCAAGCCACTTCTCTAACACTGCTAAGAAAACTGCATTGGTATAGTTATCAGGAGTTGAGCTTGGTTCAGAGACATCTTTATTGATCAGTTAACTGGTTAACCAGTTGTCTGTAAGGTAAAGCCGTATGTTTTTTTTTGCATCTGTCAACTGCTCTTGAAGTTTTAATCCAGCAGAACCATTCGCATTCAAATTAAAAAATGTAGCAAAGTACTGACTGACTGATTTTATTTAAAGGATTTATATAGCCGCCCATCTTAAGGAACTCTGGGCAGCTTACAATTCAAACTAACACTACATCAATATCAATGAAAATGCTGTAAGATGCACATCAACAGCTCTCACAAAGCAGTGGGTGATGCTCACAGTAGTTTATCTGCTCTGCAAAGGACAGGCAACAATTTCAGTTTTCACTGGAGAGGAAAACGAAGCATAGTTTGTACACATGAAGTGTCTGCAGATATTACTATAGTCCAGTGATGGCGAACCTTTAAGAAACTGAGTGCCCAAACTGCAACCCAAAACCCACTTATGCATCGTTGAGTGCCGGGTGGGTGTGGCCCATTGGCTGGGTGTGGCCCATTGGGTCGGCAAGGCCAATTGGGTGGGCGTGGCTGCAGTGGTAACGGCAGACCGGGTGGGACTATAAAGTTCAATCAGTCAATTCCAACTTTGCAAGAACTTCCCCCCTCCCCAGAAGTTGAAATTGACTGATTGAACCTTTTTTTTTTTTTTTTGCACATGGCGGAGGAGGCCTAAAGAGAAAAGGTTTTATAAAACCCAGCTGAAGGCCTAGGACTGGAGCGACGACGCGCGTGCCCACAGGGAGGGCTCTGAGTGCCACCTCTGGCACCCATGCCATAGGTTCGCCACCACTGCTATAGTCTGTTCCTATGAAGACTGCCCACGATTCACCTTGGGAGGTGGCAGTTGTATATCCCCACCATCCCCACAGCCTGGCATGGAGACTCCTGAGGTATTGAAGCAGACAATCCTTCACTTCATTACAGAAATTGCTTTTCCGCCCCCACCAATATCATGTGCCCATGTGTCCTTCCTCTCCTCTCTCCTCTCTCTCAATCAGGGACAATTTCTCTTTGTTGCTCTGAGCCAGGAGCTGTAACATGTGCCAGTTTCCTGGACTCTTTCCTTCCCCCCAGCCCCTTCTTCTGGGATACTGTCAGAAAATAGATCCTCTTCATCTCAGTATCTCCCAGGCTGGTGCATGGGCTCTCTCTAGGCACCGTGCCACCTAGGTTGGGAGCAATGGCCTTCCCTCCCTGAGGTGTAATGTTGCGGGTAATGGTGTGTGTGTGAGAGAGAGAGAAAGAGAAAGGGGGAGAGGGAGAGGGAGGGGGAGAGAGAGAGAGGGAGGGGGAGAGAGAGTCACCCACACGAAGAAAGGTACTTCAGGCAGGCCTAGAGGAGGGAGGGAGGAAGGGAGGAGCAGCGGCAGCCGAGAGGGTGAGCCAACCAGGCAGTCTCTTCCACTCTCCGTGGTGCCCGCTGTGGAGCTTGCAGTTGGGCACGGGGAGGATGGCTTGAACCTCGCTGCCCGGTTGGTGTCCAGGGCAGAGACTGGGGGTCGGAATCACCCATCCTCACCGCGAGAGCCTGGTTGGATGGGATGTACGGTGAATCTCGGGTGCTGTGAGGGAACCCCTCGCCCCCTGCTATCTTTTGCGCCCCTGAGGCGGGAAGCGCAAGCCCCAAAGCAGCCGGGCAAAAGGAAGAGGACACCGCTGCCAAGGGTAAGTAGAGAGAGCCGTCCGGCAGCGCTCCGGAGGACGTGGAGGACCGCTCCAAACCACGAGAGGCGGCGCCTGTGGAGCCGCCGAGGGAAGCAGCTGGGGGCGGGCGGAGGGCTAGGTCGGCAGAGGGAGAGCTCTCTGGCGGCGGCGCAACAGGGAAACTAAACGGGAAGTTTCTCCCAGCCTGGAAAGAGGCCTGAGCAGAGAGGAGGCGGAGAGTCGGCATCTGGATCGCCTTCGGTCATCCTCGGGGCGTCCTTTTGTTGCGTCGGCATAGTGGCCAGTTCGATGGTGCTCAGTCTAGTCCAGGGGTTCTCAACCTTGGCAACTTTAAGACTTGTCCACAAGTCTTAAAGTTGCCAAGGTTGAGAACCCCTGGTCTAGTCTAAAACGCTGCGCGTCCCTAGCGAGGAGCAGGAGCTGAATTATCCGAGGTAGCGCAGGAGGTACGGAGGAAGAGGAAAACAAGAGTAGCGGGATTGAAAGTGAAGGGGGCGGGTGGGGGCTGTTTCATATGTCCGGAGGGAAAAAAAAAAAAAAAGAAACTACAGGGAGTCTTCAACTTACCACGACAACAACTGAGCTCAAAACTGATGTTGTTAAGTGAGAAATTTGTTAATTTGTATGAATGTGTTTTGGATTGAATGAATGTGTTTTGGATTGGATGGTTGATTGATATTGGTACATTAAATTTTATTGTATTATTGTTGTAAGCCGCCCTGGGTCTCAGGAGAAGGGCGGCATAGAAATTTAAATAAAGTTAAAGTTAAGTGAGTTTTGCCCCGTTTTACAGCTTTTCTGGCCACGTTTCTTAAGCAGTTCTTAAATTAGTAACACGGTTGTTTAAGTGAATCTAGTTTCCCCATGGACTTTGCTTATCAGAAGGTCCCAAAAGGGGATCACATGACACTGGGATATGGCAACTGTCATAAATGTGAGTCAGTTGTCAAAGCAATCCCAATATAACGCACGTGACCATGGGGATGCTGCAATGGTCACAAGTGTGAAAAATGGTCATAAGTGTGAAAAATGGTCATAAGTGTGAAAAGGGTCATAAGTCACTTTTTAAAGTGCCATTCTAATGTTGAATGGTCACTAAATGAACTGTTGTAAGTCGAGGACAACCTGTAAAAGAAGGGCGAGACAAGAATCACTTACATAGAGACTGGACAGCCATTTGTCTGAAATGGTACTATATAGGGTCTCAGCTCCAGCAGGGGGTTGGACTAGAAGATCTCCAAGACCCCTTCCAACTCTTTTGTTCTGTTATAAGCATCCTTCTCAAGTACTATTGGTTTGTTTGGCAGTGGGCCCCATCGGCACATTTCTCCTTCTCTGTGTTAATGGCATGCAAGGTAGTTTGAACTGGGGGGGAGGGAAGTATTCTGTTGGCTACTTCAGAAACAGCAGTCAGTGTTTCTCAACCTTGACAATTTTAAGGCATGTGGACTTCAACTCCCAGAATTCCACAGCCAGCAACGCTGGCTGTGGAATTCTGGGAGTTGAAGTCCACATGCCTTAAAATTGTCAAGGTTGAGAAACACTGAGTAATTACAGGATTCCCTACTTTCTGCAATAGAATGGCATGCTTATCTGTGCCATATGTTTAAATGAATAAAAATAGATGGGCAGGTAGAGGAAGTCTGGAAAGAATTAAAATATAATTGGGAGCAAGTTTCTCAGCCAATTCTAAATTTGGGGTTATTTTGTAGTTTACACAACTTTGGACATTTTGGGAATACATCATCATAACTATTGTATAGTCCTCAATATAATTGTTCAGAACATCTAGTGATGGTTTTAGATACTAGAAAAGTTTGGTCTATTATTGGTTAAGGCACTAGACTAGAAACCAGGAGATAGTGAGTTCTAGTTCTGCTTTAGGCAGGAAAGCCAGTTGAGTGACTTTGGGTCTGTCACTCTCTCTCAGCCAAACCCATCACACAGGGTTGTTATTATGTAGACAGGGGTCCCCAACCCCCCCGATCTGTGGATCAATACCAGGCCGCGGCATGCCAGCAACCAGTCCACACAAACAAGCAAAGCCCCATCCGTGAGATGCAGGCAGCACACAAAACCATGTACTCCCCGGTCCGTGGAAAAACCTCTCTCATCACGGAACTGGTCCCTGGTGCCCAAAAGGTTGGGGACCTCTGGTGTAGAAAATAAGAGGAGGAAGAAGTATTAGATATGTTTGCTGCCTTGAGTTATTTATAAAAATAAATAAAAATGGGATTAAAAAAATCTGTCCCCCTCCCCAGGTAATTTCCCTTTTGGAAGTTTATGGGCATTCCTCAATTAAACAATCTGTTTGATAAATAGGCTAATTGGACCAGGAGACTTACGGGACCGTCTTCTGCCACATACTTCCCTTCGACCGGTGAGAGCGCACAGGGTCGGCCTCCTCCGGGTCCCGTCAGCGAAACAATGCCGTCTGGCGGGTCCTAGGGGGAGGGCCTTCTCTGTTGTGGCGCCCACCCTCTGGAACCAACTGCCCCCTGAAGTCCGCGTTTCCCCCACTCTCCCGGCCTTCCGGAAGAATCTAAAAACTTATCTATGCCGGCAGGCCTGGGGATGACTGTGATTGTGTGTGAATGATGAATGTGTTTGGGGGTCTATTTAAATGCTTTTTAGATTTGGTTTAGATTTTTGAAATGCTGAGATGTTGTTTTTGTTTATGTTGTTAGCCGCTCCGAGTCCTTGGAGAAGAGCGGTATAAAAATTTAATAAATCAATCAATAAACAAATAAATAAATAAATAATGTGAAAGATAGCTTGCCTACAACCACTGGGGAAAGAAGATCCCAGGAGGTTTTAATTTTCCTGTGGTCTTAGGTGCCCTGTCAATGTATGCCATATCATAATGAGAGATCTAATGGACAGTGACCTTGTGATAATGAATGAACTATGTGGGCCTTAAAATCTACCTCAGAATACTTCATGGTGTGCCACAAGTCCAGCAGCTATCACTGTTAAAAGGACTCCAGTCTAGGCAGAGCAGTTAAAAAAAATATTGCAAGAGGTTGATAACTGCTGAAATATTTCAAAGAAGTTCTTTTTTTCCTTGACTAAATATCATCAAAATATTGGAAGTAAGTAGAAAGGCATTATGGTATATTTGCCGTTACCTGGGGAGGTCCAGATTCAAAACCAGATCATATGAGCAAGTTGTCTCTCTCTTCCTTTTTAAAAAATCCTATCTCTCAAGGCTCTTTGAGAATAACCTGGTCTTTATTTAGGTATGCAGCTGTGAAGAACATTGGGGTGAAGCCAAGATAAATAAAACCTACAAAGGGAGCAGCTGTTGAACCCTCTGAAATGCTCATAAAGTATCTATAAGGCTTTTAGTTTAATCCAGCGTAAAGCTGTGGAGATCCTATGTAGAGCTATTTATGCACACACACATATACACAGACAAAGCACACACTTCAAATATGTTAAGAAGTGTTGTTGCAGAATGTCCTTCAGCAATGCCTAGAAAATGAAAGGTGTGGGGTTCTTTTTGATGGGATCAAGGAAAACATTTGAGAAGATTCTTGGCAGCCTCTGGCTACCTTGTCCTTTCTCCTGATTAAGCCATCCATGATTGTTGGGGAGTGTCAGGGAATACGATCCCCCAGGGAAACCGCCTCTGAGTCATTAGCAGACAAATATGATCCTCCACACTCATCACCTCGCTTATCACCACATATTATGCAGCATTTCTGTGTGCAAACGGAAACCTACAGGCAATTGGCCTGTTGCCCTCTCAGGTACTTGCAGCCAATGCAGACATTTCCCAGATTTCTTCTCCGTGATTTGCTGACCAACATGCTAACCCACCTAAAAAACTCACACCATAAGTAGAATACCACCAGCAGTCCCTGCTGAGCCACTTAATGTATAGTTCAGTGATTGGTTTCATGTGTTGCATGCCAAAGGTTTCAAATTCAAGCCTTGGTTTCCCCAGGTGCAGATGGAACAAAATGTGCACCTGAAAGGTGGAGAGCTATTGCCATCCTGTGCCAGCAATACTGAGCTAGGCTCTGATGAGGTCCAGTATTATTACATTGTCTCTGCCAAGGTTCTTCTAGTGCTGGTCTGGCTCTCTTCTTCAGAAGATTAGGGGGAAATGGTTGGCTTTATAGATGCCCAAAGTTTGACCACCAAAAAATCCCTCTTAGTTAACTCTGATTTGTTACACGTTGCCGTGTTTAATTTTCAAAAGCAAGCATGAAGTAGCATCTTCTGTGCCAATTTATAGTCTGTTTAGCTCAATCTGCTGTTGTTTCTGAATGATTTTTCTTAATAAAGAATACAGTAAGCAGAAATCAAGGAATGTTTCCCCTGGGTGGCACAATGCAGTTGGGCTAATTTCCTGCAATTATGCTATTAGCTTGAGCAGTCTTAGTAGATGTATGGGATATTTAACTCTTTACTTGCCTATCCAGCGTTGCCCCATACCGGTAGAAGGGATTCTGAAGACTTGCTCAAGGCTGACAAATTGTTGATTAGAGTGCTTATATAGAGACACTTACAAGCCATACACTTACAGACTGTGTATCCCAAAAGGCAAGAGCTAAATAATTTGAATAAAGAAATAATAGTCCTGGTGCTCCGGTCCGGCCATGAGAGTATTCTGTTCTTTTGAGAATTTAGATTCTTCTTGCTGCAGTGAGATTTCTTCTCTTTGGCACAAGAACAATCTCTTTTCAAAGTATAAGGGAGCTTTTGTGTTCAACCAGATTAGCCGAGATATTTATATTGGGGTTGAAAGCCTTAACTGATAGAACTCTCCTTCTTACTCAGAGCACTATGGTCAAGAACAACCTTGGATATTTATTCTGCGCCAGGAAAGAACAGAATGGGAGAAAGATAACCTTAATTTGCACCAGGCCAAGAATCTGCTTTGAACTTCAAAGCTGATTCTGTGTTAATGCCAAGTTAACCTTTGAATGTGTGCAGAATGCTTTGTCCCCTTGCCAAGGAACATCCTTGGCCTGTCCACACAATTAAAGTATCAAGAAGCCAGGTGGTGCCACACTTCTGGCACCAGATGGCATACTTTGGGGGCAACCTTGATTTCTACTTATTCTTCCCTCCTTTCTACGGTATCCTCTTGATTTAGCATTAGGCAGTTGACATCCTAGCAAAGAATGCTGGTTTGTCTGTCTGCACACAGGCTGGACACATTTTTCCCTGAGGCTTCATGGGTTTGTTCTGAAATTAATTTCACTGCTTTCTGAATAATCTCAGCCTGACTTTCCTTTTTGCTTTGAGACACCCCATTTGCTGTAGGAATCATTAGGATCCCCTTCGCTTATGGGAGGGGTATGTGAGAAGAGAAAGAAGGAGAGACACAATCAGTGTACCAGAACTGCTTTGTCTTCAATATTGGGCCTGTGGGATAAAATAAAACATAGGAAAACCATTTCTTTTCAGAAGATGTCAGTTATAAAGCCTAATGCCCTCCCCCCGTGTCATTTTTTAAAAAATTATGTCCAGTTGATCAGATTATCCAATTTCAGATACCTCTTCTTTCTTTTGAGTTCTATTCGATAATGTCCTATATTGATGGATTCACAATTGACCAACCACAGTCAGCGGGTAGCCCTCAATGGAACTATATCAACATGGAGGGAAGCGTGCTGTGGGGTATCTCAAGATTCGTTCTAGGGCCCAATATTCATCAACATCTTCATAAATAATCTATATGAGGGGATGGGAGCAGAACGCATCAAATTTGCAGATAATAATAATGATAGTAATAGTAATAGGAGTAATAATAATAATAATAATAATAATAATAATAATAATAATAATAATAATAATAATAATAATGTTGGAAGGGATCTTGGAGGTCATCTACTCCAACCCCCTGCTCAGGCAGGAAATCCTGGCCTATACCATTTCAGACAAATGGCTGTCCAATCTCTTCTTAAAAACTTCCAGTGTTGGAGCATTCACAGCTTCTGGAGGCAGGTTGTTCCACTGGTTAATTGTTCTAACTGTCAGGAAGTTTATCCTTAGTTCTAGGTTACTTCTCTCCGTGATTAGTTTCCATCCGTTGCTTCTTGTCCTGCCTTCAGGTGCTTTGGAGAATAGCTTGACTCCCTCTTCTTTGTGGCAGCCCCTGAGATATTGGAAGACTGCTATCATGTCTCCCCTCATCCTTCTCTTCATTAGACTAAACATACTCAATTCCAGCAACCATTCCTTATATGTTTTCGTGCCCTGATCGTCTTTGTTGCTCTTCTCTGTACTCTTTCTAGAGTCTGAACATCTTTTTTACATCGTGGTGACCAAAATTGGATGCAGTATTCCAAGTGTGGCCTTACCAAGGCATTGTAAAGTGGTATTAACACTTCACGTGATCTTGATTTCATCCCTCTATTAATGCAGTCTGTGTTGGCTTTTTTGGCAGCTGCAGCACACTGCTGGCTCATATTTAAATGATTGTCCACTAGGACTCCAAGATCCCTCTCACAGTTGCTACTATTGAAGAAAGTACCACCTATACTATACCTGTGCATTTGGTTTTTGTTGCCTAAATGTAGAACCTTACTTTTTTCACCATTGAATTTCATTTTGTTAGATAGCGCCCAATGTTCAAATCTGTCAAGATCCTTCTCTATCTTAAGCCTGTCTTCTGGAGTGTTGGCTATTCCTGCCAGCTTGGTGTCGTCTGCAAATTTGATGAGTTCCCCATCTATCCCCTCATCCAAATCATTGATGAAGATGTTGAAGAGCTTTGGCCCCAGAACAGAGCCCTGGGGTACCCCACTACACACTTCCCTCCATGTAGATGCAGTTCCATTGAGGATCACACACTGAGTACAGACGGTCAGCCAGCTACGAATTCATCTGGTGGTGATGCTGTCTATCTTATCAAGTAGTAGGTTGTGGTCTACTTTATCAAATGCCTTACTGAAGTCCAAGTAAATTATATCTACAGCATTCCTCTGATCCACTAATTTTGTCACCTGGTCAAAGAATTCAGTAAGATTTGTCTGGCATGATCTGTTTTTGACAAACTCATGTTGGCTTTTGGTAATGACTTTGTTTGCCTCTAGGTGTTTGCTGATTCCTTGCTTTATTATCTTTTCCAGGATCTTCCCAGGTATTGAGGTCAGGCTGATAGGTCTGTAGTTTCCTTGATCCATTTTTTCCCTTTTTTGAAGATGGGAACTACATCAGCTCTTTTCCAGTCCTCTGGTAGTTCCCCAGTGCTCTGGGATCTTTGAAAGATATAGTTCAGTGGTTCTGAGATCACATCTCTTATAGAGAGAGCAACTCCATCTCCTCTTTTATTTGGTCTGTTTCTTTTAAATAATTTAAATCCCTCTAGCTGTGTGTTCCATTTGTGGGTTTCATTCCACCAAGTTTCCATAATGGCAACAAGATGACACCAAGCTGCTGGTGGTGGGGGGGTTGCTAAACTAAACTAAAGATAGGCTCAAGATCCAGAAGGGTCTTGACAGAGTTGAACACTGGATATTAGTTTTTCCATTTAGCCAGGAAAAACTAAAGATATCAGTACAGAAGAGATAGTACCTGGCTCAAAAGTAGTAATTGTGAGAGTAATCTAGAAGTCCTAGTGGACCAAGATATTGATACCCTGAAAAGTGTGCAGAGAAAAGCAACAAAAATCATAAATGGTCTGGAAGCTAAATCGTATGATCAATGGTTGAGAGAGCTAGGTATGTCTAGCCCAGTGATGGCGAACCTTTTAGAGACTGAGTGCCCAAACTGCAACCCAAATTTATCATCGGGTGCCAGGTGGGCATGGCTGTGGTGGTCATGGCAAACTGGGTGGGTGTGGCCAAGGTGGGCGTGGTCACCTCGATGTTGCTCATGGGGAGTGATGCCTGTGGGGGCCAGGCAGGGTTCGGGGAGATCCAGGGGGTCTCTGGCAGGTGGGGCAGTGGGCAGGAGGCTCGTCCTGTAGGGTGAGGTGCAGCAGGGCTGGGGTGCCATTGTCTCAGGGCAAGGCGAGGCCCTGCCTGACACCATTGGCCCCCGCACATTGAGGCCAGCGAGCACATGGGGGCCAACAGTGTCTGTCGGCATCCACAGCCTGCTGGCCCCTCGACTGGCGCACTCTGGGGCTCTGCAGCCTGCCACCAGAAGTTCAGAGAAGCCGCCTCTGAGCTGGACAGATGGCCGACAGCTGAGGAGGCGATGCAGGGGGTCGTGCCCGGGAAAAGGAGAGCATGCGAGGCCAGGAGGGATGGGACAGGGGGGAGGGAAACCAGCTGTGCTGGGATGCATCCAGCCACGTGGGACATCGGTGAATTAGCACGTGGCTGGTTGAAGAGGGATGGTTGCCATCTCTGGGGCATGGCGCGCGTGCCCACAGAGAGAGCTCCGAGTGCCGCCTCTGGCACACGTACCATAGGTTCACCACCACTGGTCTAGCCTATCAAAGAGAAGGGGGGCATGATAACTGTCTTCCAGTACTTGAGGGATTGTCACAAAAAAAGGGCAGGATCAGAGGGCAGGACAAGAAGTAGTGGGTGGAAGCATGTTAAAGAGAGATCCAATCTCGAAGTGAGGATAAATTTTCTGACAGTGAGAAGAATTTATCAATGGGGATATGGGTGTTCCGTCACTGGAGGTTTGCAAAAAATAGACTGGATGGTCATTTGACTGGGATGGTACAAGGCTTCTGCCTTGAGCAAGGCGTTGGACCACGGAGATCTCCAAAGTTCCTTCCTATTCTGTTATTCTGGCAATGACTTAAAACTGGAACATTAAAAGTAAATAAAATGAAGGTTTGATTTTGGTTGCTTAGGAGCAAGCTATGTGAATGAATGCAAACAAGGCCGGAATTGAAAAATCATTCAAAGTGCTGATTGTGCAAAGAAGCAGAAGGAACAGTAAATCATATACTTAGCTCATTCAGGATCATACAAACTGACTATAAATGACATTAACATAGTCGCCAAAATGATTCACTGGAGCATCTGTAAAATGTATCATGTGCAGTAAGTAATGAAAATTTGGTGGAAACAGAATTGAAAAAGGTAATCAAAAATGAGCAGATTAAAATATTGTGGGACTTTCGAATACAAACCAGATTTAAATGTGATTGAAAAAAGAAAGTATGGATAGTTGATGTGGAAATATCAGGTGATAGAATAGGAGACAAAGAATTTGAGAAGATCACAAATATCAAAATCTGAAAAATTGAAGTTGAAATTATGGCATCCACCGGCCATGATGGTCCCAGCATTATCTGCACACCGGTTGCCATACCCAAAAATCTTGGGCAGCATTTAGGAAATCTGGGCATTGACAAACTTTCTATCTGTCAATTACAACAGTCCACACTGCTTGGATCTGCACATCTACTATGTTGATATATTACAACCTCCTATGTTCTTGGGAAGATCTTGAAGTGTATTGAAGGCCAATACTGTTATAAAGAATTGGCAGCTGTGATTTTACATTATTGTGTACATAATATCATCATAATAATCTAGGTAAAGAGGAGGCGATGCTCAAATTAGGAATAGGATTCACAAGCACACACTTTCTCTACTTTCTGGTTTTACCTTATGATTTTGTTTTGTTTTTAAACATTTTTCATTTTTAATGGCTATTTTATAATGAGATTGTTAACTGCCTAGAACCCCTGTAATTGGATGGCATATTAATGAAGTAAGTATGTAAATAAAGATTTTGATAAACATTATTCCTGAGGAAGCTTCTCTTTTCTGTTTTGACTAAAACCCACCAATCTGTTTTGCAAAGCTATTTGCAAGATCTATTACCGGTATGTCAGAGAAAACTATTCCACCTTTATGTTCTTGTTATTGCTTTGTTCCTTTTCAAGTAAATTTCTTTCAGTTTATGTGTGGGAAAATTTAAAAAAAAAGCAGCTACAATTTTCATCAAGATTTCTTTGCACTCTTTTCTTTTTTCTGATTTCTCTTTCGTATTGCTTTTTCATCACTTGTCTGCCATAACATTGTCATTCTATTTGCTCCCTCCATCCCTCAGGATTAAATAATTTCCTTTTGATAATGCAGAACTTTTTGTGTTTAGTGAATTGCTTTACTTTTTAAACAACCTTAGAGAATAATTAAAAATTTGTTTGGGAAAATAAATGATGCCAAAGATTATGCTTGCAATAGAAAGCAGTCCTTAAAAGAATTATCACTTGACTGTGACTTGCGATTTTACTGCTGGCTTCCCCATTAACTCTGCTTGTTGGAAGCCAGTCTGTGAAGTGCACAAATGGTGATCATGTGATTGCAAGATACTGTGAAGGTCATAAATGCTCACTGGTTATGTGAAGCACCAGGACCACAATCACATGACCTTGGGGATGCTGCACCGACATCATTGTTATAAAGTTACTTTTTTAGCATCGTCATAATTTCAAACAGTTGTTAAACAGGGCAATTATTGCGAATTATACTTGTGAATTATACTATCTACAAATATATTCTGGGGTTTGAAGCTTTGGACAGAATTACATTAGCAGCCCCGAGAACTAAAAACCTGTAGGGTTTTTCATTGGAAGAGCTAAATCTTTATTATAAAAACTAAATCTCAGCATCATCTTTAACAGTTTGGATTTGTTTCTAGAAATCCTGTTCCATACGTTGCAGCCAGGTTAAGCATCTCCTGGTACACCTCCAAACTATTTGAGTACAGTATTTGGTAGTACTTGAGAAACAAAGTATTAAGGAAAGAGAAATCTCCCATTAGGGGTGTGGCCTCATATTTTAACCAGGCAGAGGATTAACCTTAGAGGATGAACCACTGTCTATGCCAGCCTGCTTACAGTCACAAATTAATAATCCCTCTTCCAAGAGTCTATTTTCTGCAACAGATCTCAGATAGGTAGGATTTTGCATTACCTTGCCTCCTCCACTATTTTTTAAAATGTGTTCTTTTCCTTTTCTTTTCCGTTTCTCAGTGAAAATCAACGTGGCTCTATGTGCTACAATTATAAGAAAAAGAAAGAAAGAAAGAAAGAAAGAAAGAAAGAAAGAAAGAAAGAAAAAGAAAGAAAGGGAGAGATGTTATAGTGGCGAGAGTAATGTGTGAAGGTGTTCATGATTAGCAGCACTTATGACCTCAGTTGAGCCCAAAATATATGTTGCTAAGTTTCCTGCCTGAGCAAGGGGTTGGACTAGATGACTTGCAAGGTCCCTTCCAACATTATTATTATTATTATTATTATTATTATTATTATTATTATTATTATTATTATTATGTGAGAAATTTGTTAAGTGAGTTTTTGCCCCATTTTGCGACTTTTCTAGCCACATTTGTTAAGTGAATCACTGCAGTTGTTAAATTAGTAACCTGGTTGTCAAGTGAATCTGGCTTCCCCATTGACTTTCTTGTCAGAAGGTTGCAAAAGAGGATCACATGACCCCAGGACACTGCAACCGTCATAAATGTGAGTCACTTGTCAAGCATCTGAATGTAAATCACGTGACTATGAGGATGCTGCAGTAGTCATAAGTGTGAAAAATGGCCATAAGTCGCTTTTTTTCAGTGCCGTTATAACTTTGAACGGTCATTAAGCGAGCTGTTGTAAGTCGAGGACTACCTATAATCTCTACCCATCCATAGATTGGTTCCCTGCTTTGGTAGACTCTGAGTATTTGCATCAAACGGATGCATGGACCACCACTGCATAGCAAGAGAATCTACTTGCACTCATTCTGTGCAGTGTTTGCCTTGCAGCATGAAGGCTCTTCTTCCTTGCTACAGTGGCTCAGCTGCTTTCGATGCACTTCTGTAACATGATGTGCTGGAGTAGAGACACATCCCCTTCATTGCATGTATTTTTTTTTTAAAAAAAGGAGCCGTTTGAGCAGCAACCAGTGAGATGTTGATGTTTCCATTGGCCTTCATGATATCTTTTATCTTTCTTAAATCTGGAAGTGGAAAAAATAAAGCTGTGCCAAATGAAGTGACCCAGGTGTTAAAACCAGTGAAAAAAAATGGGATAGGGAACTCTGAATGACGGCACAGTTACACTGTTAATTTAATAAAGCATTCAGATCAAAAGTTCATTGTGATGGTGCCTTGAATTTAACTCTTGAGTTTGCCACAGATTTCCCATGTGATTTTTTGTTCCCTTTTTAAAGCTTCAACAAAAGGAAAATGAAAGGAGTCTTTTGCTGTTACACTGGAGGACACTGCTACTCTTCTGATCCTACTAAATCATTATGCTGTATTGGCCCCTAATGACTAATCAACAATTGGGGATTTGCTTTGCTGTGCAGTCCACTCACATACCGGTAGGTGTTGTTCACACAGTCAAGTTTATTTCACTGAGGTATGTGCATAGACCTTATCCCACATCTGACTTAAAATGCTACCTACCCATCCTTGAGTAGATAACCATACCAATGAATTTGCTACCACCACTACTGAGCCTATCCTGCCTCTGTTCTAACTCACAACCAATATAGTTTTGTCCTACGACAGGCAAAGTAAATGACTGGGCCCTCCACTTATGCTGTCCTTCCTCTTCAGCATCACAGCAGCTGGCAGGTAGGACATCTACCAATCCTTCTGCTACAGCAAGAATAAGGCATCTATAGAAGAGAATATTTGTAGCTGAACTCTGCTAGCACTGAGGATGTTATCTAGTTGGGTAATGAAACATCTACAGGAAAACAACCAAGCTTAGAGAGCACCAAAGACTCCACAGAAAAGATGGCAAGACTTTATCCAACATAACTTGACTTCATTCTCCCTCATAGGTTTTATTCTGCTATAACCCATGAAAGGTGTTTGGAAAAACAAACTCAAAGCAAAAATGGGAGCCATGTCACAAGGAATACTTGTGTTCAGAAATTATTTTCCTTCCTTCCTTTTCTTTACATTGGCAACAAATTGCAAGTTTCAGATTCTTCTAGGTTTTGTTCAGAAGTCAGTGAAGATCAGTTCCCTTCATCCCTTTTTTACGTTAGGCTAGTTCAGCTTTGCCCTAAAGTAATGAAGTTTTTCCAATGGTGTTCTGAATGCCCTCTGAGCATTCAGCTGTTTGCTTGAAGACTGATGAGATAACATCATCCGTGTAAGTGAGTGTGAGGTTTGCTGCCTGTTTAAATGCAGCAGCTTGCCCTGCCAATTTTGATAGTGGTATAGTTTCCTCCTTGGTGACTTGTTGATTAGAAAATTGCTTTCTGCCTGATCATTTGTCTGGTGCTGATCCTTCCTTATCTGAATATAAACTGCTGGAGGGGATATATTCTAGTCTTTTTTGTTCTTTCCTAGGATTATTATTATTATTTGAATGGTGTGTTAATGTGGTTTATTTCTATGTGTACACAGTTCTTACAATACTACTAGGTGAGCAGTTCTCTTTAATCAAAACAATGATGTACTTTTGCAATGTAGCCTAAGGGGACCAGTAAACAGGACTGTGAAATGCATAGCTGACATACTTCCTCTCTTTTCAACAAGTTCGTTTAAGGCAGAAGCAGGCAACTCTTGTAATTGATTCTGTACTTCAATTGTTTTCAAATTGACCTCTGAGGAACAAAGGGCATAATTGCTGATGTGATAGTATTTCTGGAGAGCGTTTGGGGCTATTTTAGGAATGCTACAGGAAGAAACTATTTATTAGCCCTCTGTCACAATTATATTTCCAGAAATTTGCAATTTGCTACTGAATATTAACAGCATAATCCTGAGGGACTTTGGGTCCTACATTAATGGGATTCAGGGCCTCATATAGCTAACTAGGAGATGCTAGGTGTGATTAATTGATTAATTCATTCATTCATTAAGCGCCATCAAGCTGTTTTTGACTCAGAGTGACCCTACAGATAGTCAATGCTAACCAGATTACGAAAAGGTGGCATTACAGAGGAAGCAACAGGGATGGATTCTTCAGTAATGGGCCTTCTTGATAGTTTCTGCACATTTTGTCCTCCTACCGCACCACATCAGGTGTGACCTGATATATCTGAATGCATAAGAGCCTAAGTAAGTGATGGATTAGAGCAGTGGTGGGATTCAAATATGTGAACAACCAGTTCTCTGTGTGGATGCCGCTTCTGGAAGTCCATTCTGGGCCTGGGCAACAAAAAAGCAGTTACCGGTTCTGTCGAAATGGTGCGAACTAACTGAATCCCACTACTGGATTAGAGGGATTCCCTGCCCTGGGTAATATCAGTGAACAGAAAAGTAAATCTTATAAATGGTTTAATATAAACTGGGTTATACCACAACCTTGAAGAAAATAGAGATTCAAGCATAGTTGTTCCATTGTTAGCTTAGTGGCTTTGTTTGGATTCTTCTTGCCTGATAATATACAAATCTTAGCATTGTAAAAAGGTACAACATATCTTAACAAAATAATTGCCAACATAACATATCTAAGGAAATGGTAATTAACAAAATCATACCCTAAATGTATGGCCCAACATTTTGCAAGATTTTCCTTAGGTGTTGCACTTTAATTCCCATCATCCCCAGCCACTTAGTTATACTGTATCACTTTAGAAAAAAAATGACTTACTGGAATAATATACATACATTTTGATAATGGCTGCTCCCAGATCCATCCAAAATGGAAAGGAATGCTATAAAACCCTGTATCAGTCTACATTTTTAGTGTAAACATGACCCATTCTAGTGCTTCATGGCTGAAAGAGAGTTCAGAGGAGTAAAACCATTTCAATTATTTCTCTAGTAGTTCAATCTTAGCTTGCCCTCTTGAGGCTTCAAGCTCCAGGCTACCGTTTCACAAGTCAGCATTTTCTCCTTGCACCAAACATGTTAGCCATGATGAGGAATGATGTAAATCAAGATGATTTCTTCCTTTCTCTCTTTTTTATATTAAATAAGTTGCTATTGACAAGAGAGTTGGCTTGTAGCCAAGCCTGCTGCATTTTACAGCTTCTATGGCTTTCTCCTTCTCTCTGACTTCAGATATAAAGGGAATTGCGTGTTTCCCTTCCTGTTCCCATTTTCCAGGAAAGATTGTGGACTGCCTTAGACTGTCTGTTAGTCCAACTTATAACTTGCATGATCTGGATTCTTCATATAATTTCAACTGTACATTTTTAAAGGCCAACACTCCCCTTCCTCTGTAATTCCAGAAAACTCAGTTTTAGTAAGCATTCTAAGATACTTATTTCATAATACAGTGGTTCTCAGAGTTAGCACCCCTGAGAGTCCCTGAGAACCTTTCAGGGAGTCCACAAAGTCATATGTGCTATTTCAATTCCACAGAGAAACATTGATGTTCTATGCCAGTGTTCCAATGGAGTCCAAAGGTGTGTTGGACATTTTGGGGAAGATATACAATGGAGCAGAATGGTGCCTCACATAATAATAATAATAATAATAATAATAATAATAATAATAATAATAATAATAATAATAATAATAATAATAATAATAATGATGAGGATGAGGATGAGGATGATGATGATGATGATGATGATGATGATGATGATGATGATGGAAGGGAACTTGGAGGTCATCTAGTCCAACTCCCTGCTCAGGCAGGAAACCCTATACCATTTCAGACAAATGGCTGTCCAGTCTCTTCTTAAAAACTTCCAGTGTTGGAGCATTCACCGCTTCTGGAGGCAGGTTGTTCCACTGGCCCTTTGCAAGCTACCAATGGCTTTTCTTCGGGAGGCATTTTCCAGAACCTGGGCTCAGAACATGTGTTGAAATAAGCACACCCAGGAACGCTCTCTTGTCATGAGACCTCCTTCTGTATACTTTCCCCAATTAGGCCTTCTCAAAAGAGGTGATGTGAAAAGCCTGCACGGTCCAGCAGTGCTTTACAAATTGCAACTATTGCACACAAAAATGGCAGTTTTTCTTTCTATAGGGCTGTTTAGTTCTTCTTGGACTTGCAAGGAAGACCCTCTTAAGCGGAAATACTTGTTTAATGAGAATGCATTCAGTGACAAGAAGAATTAAGAAAACAGCAAATGTGAGTTATGAAGCAGGGGACCCTTGCTTCATCACTTTAATTACACGGGATTATACCTGTGTTCTCACAATAAATAACAGAAGCCTATTTTTCAATCAAACCCCCATGTGCCATTTCTTCAATAGAGCAGATGATTAATGGCCCTGACATCACAAGGATGCCCACCCAGAATTTTTATGTCAGAAATCCTGCCTCAAGAAGTGATCTCTGGGATTACAAGGACAAATCATGTTTTTAGTAGCAGATATAATTTTTCTTCTGCACACCTGCACTGGAATATTTCCAGCTACAGCATCTGTCACCGTGTTATTGGGCATATTGTCTGTACGCTAATTTCCTCAGGCTTTTCAGGATCCTGTGCATCGGGCCCATTCACAGCTGATTTCCTAGAAAATTTCACGTCTCATTTACTGAGACTTCCAGCCATATTTTGGGAGCGTTTCCAAGCTGAAGATATCACAGATCGAGACACTGTTTTTCGCCTGCATTACAGGTGAGAATCGCTTGGTGTCCAAATGGAAGATCTTGATGGGGATGGGGGGCGTGTGTTTGACAAGAATGATGCATCCTAACTACTTAGAGTCCCCAAGGTAGGCTTGGACTACAAACATTCTTTTGTGTCAGCTTTTCCAATCCAAAGTGGAAAATTATATAGACAGACCTAATTTAGAGGGATGTGTTGAGGACCCTTTTGATCTGTTCAACAACTGCTGCTGCTTGCTACCAAATCAGGAAAAGATTTTTAACCTTCTTCATTGGAGGGCAGTCATAACTTAATGCTTCTCTCCTTTCATCTTGAGGAAGAAGCAGAGTAATATCACAGATTGGTCTGATGGCCAAACTTTATATAACGAAGCTTTGTACACTCTGAAAGGAGCTGTGTAATACAGATAGAGGCAGATCTTTTCTTCAAATCTCCAGCACTTGCTCCTTACGAACATGTTTTAATGTCTCATCAACTGGCTTGTGCTACATTTTGGTTAACATCACTAATAATAGAACATTCTGAGATGGATGCATGAACTACTTAGATCCCAAATCCCTGTGCTCCGAAAGAAGAAGGGCTATTTCAGATCACCCAAGTGGCTACAGTTATGAGATATAAAGAAATGGTCTCAGCGAATTCATTTTCAGTTTCATGATAAATATGCTAAAGAGTGAGAAATTATACTTGGCCAATGAAACATTTTCACGTCAGACAAATCTTATAAAACAAAGAAAGCACTTCAATTTGCAGGTAGAGCTACCAATTTTGAGGTTGGCCAATCCAACTCTGCTTTTAATAGTAGACTGATGCATGTAGATCTTTACGGAAGATGATTTTTATACGCTGGTTCTTTAGCCCTTTCTTATTTCTGAACATCAGATTTAAAGGTTAGGCATATTCTTATCTGGTCCGTTGGTCAGAACTATAACGAGCAGTTGATTTATTTCCAAGAACATTTTCTCCTTCAAATTAGTGCAGGATAAATGCATTAACAAAAAAATTTGTGAAGGAAATTCCTGGTCTGTACATAGAATTTCAGTGAGATTATTATTGTGAGCAATTTTTTGGATCTTGTGGGAATTTTTTTTTCTTTTTAAATAACTCATACCTAAGATGAAAATGCTGGTCGTAATGGATTGAATAGGATTGCATGGAAGGAAATTGTACAAGTGCCTTATTTACAATGACTGCCTTTCCTTTGGGAAAAAAATACATCTGATTCATGGCCTGAGTGGTTCACAATCATCATATCCAGGAAAACAGCAGAATTCATTCCAAAATATCAATTAATTCCAGATTATGTGCCTCTCATTAGAATTAAATAAGCATATCATATCAAGGCTGCAAAAAAAAAAATCTTTTGGATAACCAAACGGTTCCAGCAAAGGGATGGGGAAAACTCTTATTCTCTGAGGTCATGTACTATAGTACTAATCTGGGTCACTGCAGCTTGGATGTGGAAGGTCTTAACTAAATAACATAAATATTTTGAGAATAATCTCCCACACCTTGCAGCCAAGTATACCTATCAGCATCAACACTATTTACTTTGCTTTGGACGATTCCACCTCCTTGTGACAGAAAGAAATGTGGCAAGTTAAGCACTGACCATCCGTCTTAATTTTTTTTAAAATTTTTTTATTAAAGCAGTCAACATTAAACATAAGATCATATTAAGAAGCAATCATCATAGAACATAAAATACAACAGTAAGTATTAGTCTTTGTAAGCGTCTGATTTGGTAAACATTCCTCACTCCTCACGTCAAGCTTCAACTATACGCCAGATACATTTTATTTGATTGGTGTTTCTCTTGTTTATAGTCTATCCAGTTTCCAGTCTATCATATATCCGTCTTAATTTTAAACCCAGAAAGAACACATATTAAAAATTCAGGTTGCCAAGCCAGGTATTAAAGTCCAAGGGTCTTGACCAAGAAAAGTAATCAGTTGCTGGTAGGATCTGTTACTCTCTTGGATGCAGGAGCTTCCTTTTGGCTGGTTGTTTTTTTTTTTTTCATCTTTAATCCTTGCATTCTGCCCTCTGCCCCACCCACCCCTTGCCTTGGCAAAGCCCTTCCATAATGTTCCTGATACATTCTTTAGTTCTAAGTGAGTCGGAGTCATCATATTATTAAAAGGACCATTCTGATCTCCCAGTTAGATATCCAGTTGTTCTTGTTTCTCTCCTTATTGCCTTATCTCCTGTCGCTGGCGGAATTTTTTATGTCCTGGCCAAGAGCTCTTGTTCCACTCATTCCCAGGGATGCGCCTTCTTGCAGTTTTGTTCCCAGTTCTTTTTGAATGGGGCTGTTGCCGCTGGACACCATCCAAGAATGAGGCAAACAGGTCTGATGCCTGCTTCCCTTGTGCTCTGCAGAGAGAAGCAGTGACAAGCCTAGGGCTAAAGGGGATCGGTAGCCTGAATTGGAGGCCTGTTTGGCAAGGCAGGCACTTTTTTTTCCCTCTTTCCCAGGCCCTAGAGGTGACCCACTCCCATTGTTCAACTCTGTCTATCTCTCTCCCAATATTTACAGGTGATTTACTCCCCAACCCTCTCGGCTTTTAAATGGATCGTGACAAGGCAATTGCGCTAGGATTTGTCAGATTAACATTACGGTATCTGAGAGATTTGTTAGTGGAACAGAGGGAACAAAAAGTTCGGGTTGTGTAATAACTGTACGAGTTGCCACTTCCTTCCCAACAAAGGCTCTGAGCCTTAGCAGCTGCAGGACAGAAAGGAATGCAAACTGCAGCCTTTCCCAATGCTTACATCTGCATACCAGAGAAAGCGGCTCTTTGAAAGTCTGTGTGGCAGCTGTTAAAATCTCAGGACTTCTGTGCTGCATAGTGCGCTTTCTGAGATAGATATGTTTATGATATTATTCCTTGATGGACTGATTTCTATTTTAGAGAGAACGTTCTAATTGTTGTACGTTGTACAAGTAGTCCCTGACTTACAACAAAGTGTGTTTAGTGATTGTTCGAGGTTACAATGGCACTGAAAAAAGTGACTTATGACCATTTCTCACACGATTGTCCCCAGGGATTCAGCTGGCTCATATTTAAGACAGTTGCAGTGTCCCGGGGTCACATGACCCCCCCATTTTGCAACCTTCTGACAAGCTAGATTCACTTAACAGCCCTGTTACTAATGTAACAACTGCAGTGATTCAATTAACAAATGTGGCAAGAAAAGTCATAAAATTGGGGTAAAACTCACTTAAGAGATTTCTCACTTGGCAACTTAAATTTTAGGCTCAATTGTGGTTATAAGTCAAGGACTACTTGTATTTATCGTTATCTGCCCCTGGTCACAAGGTCTGGGGGCAGTGGTGGGATTCAAATATGTGAACAACCGGTTCTCTGTATGGATGCCGCTTCCGGAAGTCCATTCTGGGCCTGGGCAGCAAAAAATTAGCTATTGGTTCCGCCAAAGTGGTGCAAACCAGCTGAATCCCACCACTGCCTGGGAGGTGACTATAAATGTAATAAATAAATCCATACATAAACATGGACATTTGTACAGCAAATGTAGTTTATTTAATAGATTTAGAAGCCACTTTACTCCAGAATGACTCAGGGTGGCTTATACTTAAAACAGGATAAAAAGGAAAAAGCGACCAAGCAGACTAAATAACAATCAATCATGTTCCACAAATGTAATCTCCTAAGGCCTGGGAAAACAGCCTGATTTTTAATGACCTGCAGAGCATCATCCGGGAGGGGACTAAGTGAACCCCTGGGCTCCCATATTACTGATCTTTGATGATAGCAATACATTTCATTTTATTTGGTTTGCAAATGGCACCTATTCTGCTTAAGGCAATGATACTTTATTTTTCTTCCTTAGAAAGCTTTTTGCCCTTCTTGTCTCCTCCTTGCAGGATGGAAAAACCTGTGGCTGTTAGAAATGACATAATTCCAATAACATTTGAGGTTGCAGTTTCCCCACCTCTGCCGAGAGAAGCTAGCCCTGATCTCAGACCCATTTGCCTTTCACAGTGTGATTTGAGCATCTATTGTAGGTAGCTGTGGATATTTGGGTTATATCTGTAGGGCGTCTTCCCCCAGCTGGGTCTACAACTTCCATTACTCTGGGCCATTGGATGATGTTGGGTGATGTCCAGGGGAGGCCAGGCCAGAAAGCTAACATTTCCCCATGAAAATGGGCTTCTTGGCTGTGGAAATCCAATCATTTTGTAAGAAAAGGTCTGCTGTTCCCTATCAACAGCACCTTGACTCTGATACCGCCAGGATCTCCTCCACCACCCCACTGTCTGGTGGTCATCCAGAGAAGAGATAAAAAGCCTCACAAGGCTTTTGGAAAAACAGCTCTGTCTACCCTGCCAACACATCTCGCCTTTTCACACTTCACGTCACAGTCTTTAAAGAGGTTTTATGTGTATATTTTTGTTCTGGAACTGTTTCAGCTGAAATTCTTTTCTGTTTCATTCTCACATCTATTCTATGTGTGGAAAAAAGAAGACTGAGGAAGGGAGGAAAAAAAGAGCTTTTTTCTTCTTCTTGAAGGAATCAGTGCGGATAAGAACTTTGCTGTTGCCAGACTAAATGAGGCCACATTGCCCAATTTTCAGAAATGAGCAGTAAGAATCTATTTCCCTTTTATAGAAGCAGATTATAAGCGAACGTATGCTTAAAATTGCACAGTGACAAAAAATAGAAGGACATATAATGGTGATCCTATACCCCTATCATTGATTGGAACTTGCTATCCTCTTAACGTGTTCCCATCAGCCCGATAGTTCTAACACTTTTGTGTACTCTTGGCTGATATGTTTTTGCTGCCACCATGAAGACGACAGGGAAGAGATGTTACCAAATGTTTCTGGATAGAAGATGCCTAGTATGACCTATCAAAAGCGATGTGGAGCCATCTTTTTCCTCTTTGGGTTTTCCCTGAGAAGATGAGAAAACATGGGAGGGCTGCAAATAGAATATGATATTCTTAGGTCTCTTCATTAACACTGTTACAAATGAGAGAAAGTACAATATTTAATTTTACCGGGAAGCATCTCCTCTCTCTTACATTACCATAGACTTCAAAATCCAGCTTTAAAATGAATTTGAAACTCAGCAATCAACAGTATATAAACATGCCATGGCCTTGCACAAAGCTAAAGGTGTTTTGATATCTTTCAGTAAAGATGGATAAATACTTTTGATAATGTCCATGGCACAGGGGCCAACAAGGCACACCAAAGTCTTTTCCGTCCTTCTAACTTACAGCTTCTTCATACCATCACATAGCTATTGTTGAACAACAAGTGAAGTTGTACCTGTTTCTATTGGTGTAATCAGTGGTGGGATTCAGCCAGTTTGCACTACTTTGGCAGAACCGGTAGTTACTTTTCTGTTGCCCAGGCCCAGAATGGACTTCCGGAAGTTGCATCCACACAGAGAACCGGTTGTTCACATATTTGAATCCCACCACTGGGTGCAGTGATGTTTGGATGACTACAGAAGACACTATAGTGCCCTGGTGGCTTGAAATTCTGTGCAGCCCTAAAGTTCCTCAGTTTAAAAACACAGATGTGAAACTAATGGTTCAGCTCCCACACTTTACTAAGACATAATTGTGGCCTGATTTTGACTTAGCACATTGTATGAATCCAACTGATGAGATGGTCATTCTGTTTACTAAAGGTTATAGGATTTTATTAAACTTATTGAACTTACAAGTGGGCTTAAAACATTTCTGTCCCTACTTTTCTCCCAATAATAGAACTACAGTTTGCTGAATGAATATCAATTATTATAATTTAATGATGAGATATTTTGAGTGAACTGTCAAAGCATTGTGTATGGAATCTCACGATGGGAAGGATAATGATGAAAAAAGCCAACTCCACATTTCTGGGATTTTTTGCTGCTCATACTAAAAGCGTTCCAATTGTTGCTCTTTATGTTTTTATGCCAACTTGCCTCAATCTAGTGACCTCCCAGTTAACCTAGTGTAGGGGTCTTCAAACTTGGCCCTTTTATGACTTGTGGACTTCAACTCCCAGAATTCCTCAGCCAGGCACGCTGGCTGAGGCATTCTGGGAGTTGAAGTCCACAAGTCATAAAAGGGCCAAGTTTGAAGACCCCTGACCTAGTGTCCTGAATGCCAGTCAGACTGGCTGAGAATTTGGTAAATTGTTGTCTTACCATGTCTGGAAAGTTTTGGGGAAAGAAGTTGCATGCCATGATAATTAAAGTTAAGGGTTCCCAATACCCAGATGGTTTTTTAACAACCAAGCAGATGCCCCAGATGTTTTAGTCTAGGGCAGTATAGCATCCCTTAACTGGGCTCCTGGAGTTGTTCTCCAAGGGGGTAGCCCTCTTAGTAAGGTTCTGTGGATCATCTTCCCCACCCCACCTCATTAGTATTCCTGCAGCTTTATTCCTGCTGGGATGGCTTGATCTTCTATCAGTGAGAAAGAAATCTTTATCTAGATGGAATTTTGGCTGTTTATCATTTTAGCAAGAGCTTTGCATTTTGCCATTTTCTTTTGCCATTTCTTTTAAAGCGATGTTGCGCTTATGAAGGGGTTTTATCAGGGGAATAGGTGAAACGCTTTTACTTTTTATCCATACTATTTTAAATTAGGGTTTTGTTTTTTTTGTCGAAAGGCAAAATAATTTGACAGGACTTGAGATAAAAGAGAGAACAACTGCAGGAATATGAAGCTGGACGTGGAAACAATAGAGAGGTTACTGCTGCCCTCTAGCGGTTGCTTAGATAGTGAACATAAGCATTCTTGCACCCACATAAAACACAGATTGGATATGATGTACATATTCCAAGCCCCTTTGAAAACATTCAGCCTTTTGGTAGTCTTTCAACATGAATCTCTTTTTTCCATCAAGATTATGTAATTTTTTGACCTCATGGAACAGATGGTGAAGAGGGAAAGACTCCATATACAATAGTGTTCGGAGGGGTATCAGATGCAGAACAGCATCTTGACACTTTATGGGAAAAATAACAGCTAAAAAAAAGAAAAAGAAAAGAAAGAAAAACAGAAAATACACACTCTTCTCACTCTGAACTTGACAAATTGCATTTGCAAAAATCCCCTCTGGGGCCTTACTCTTAAAAATATCAAAAGAGTCGTTTAAAATTTTGTAAGATAATACATGTGAGGTAAAGAGGTGAGCTACTTAAAAAGTAGTCACTTCACACATGCAGAAATCAAATTGCTTCATGCATTATGCTAAATCAGAATGTGGCTAGTTTGATTATGGTGTAGGTGTCCTGAAACACTTTGGACAAGTGGGGTCATCGGACATTTGAGACCATTTTTTTATTGCTCAAGAAAATAGTTGTCATGGGAGAATAAGCATTCACAAATGCCTACCCCAGTGGAAAGGAACACCCAGGAAATGCCCATTTGCAGGAAAGCAAATTGTTGAAGTTGCTTCCTGTAATTCATGACACCTAGTACCAATTTCTGATTTATTTGCTCTAGATAGGCAGAGTCCAGCTACTCAACACTTCTAGTTTCTATGTGGAATCCAAGGGAATCTTTGAAAATAAAGACAATTCTTTGCCTTGCAATATACCAGCTTCTTTTGTGACTCTGTTTAAAATAAAACAATTTCAAAAGCAGAATGGAGAAAAGAGACTGATAGGTAGCAAGGTTGGTATCTTCAGGCCTTCTGTTGCTCACAGATAAGCCCAAGCTTAGAGTTATATGTTTTGGTTTGATGTATAGCTTAGACTAGGTATGTGAACCATATAAGTCATGGCTTATTCAGGAATTCCTTGAAAAAGTTATTCGGCACTGAAAGAAAAAAAAATTAGCCCAAGCACTTTAAATGAGAATGATAATTAATTTTTACACAATACATTGATTCTGTTGGAACGTCTTCCTATAAAAAGACACCTTGAAAAATGCAGTTAGGTTATAAATGTGAATAAGAGTCCCTGGAAACAAATGGAAGTTGCATATACTGTAGGTAAGAATGGATGGGTTCAAATTTCATGCTAAATTATAAACGATTTATCAACTTCAGTTCTAAGTTGACACATTGTGTTAAGCCCAAACCATCTATTAAGACAGGGGTCCCCAAACTCCAGTCCGTGGACCGGTACCGGGCCGTGGCATGCCAGCAACCGGTCTGCACAAACAAACAGAGCCCCATCCGTGGGATGCAAGTAGCACACAAAACCACACTCCCTCGGTCCATGGAAAAACCTCTCTCCATGGAACCGGTCCCTGGTGCCCAAAAGGTTGGGGACCTCTGCATTAGAGCTTAGAGCAATGTTTCTCAACCTTGACAGAGACTGAGAAACACTGCTCCAAGCCATAATGGACGGTTTCGGCTTAACACAAATTGTCAACTTAGAAATGAAGTTGGTAAATGTGGATTTGTAGAAGATTGCTGCACATGAAAAGGGAAGTTGCAAGAGGATCCATACTGTCTCCTCTCAGTTTTAGGAAGGTTTCTCCTCACGCACAACTTGCACATTCAGTCTGGATATCAGAACCAGGAGATGCAGCCGGACTGACCATCACTGCGGTTACTCTCCTATCTTCTGATCCAGGTTGTTCTAGAACAGGGGTTCTCAACCTTGGCAACTTTAAGACTTGTGGACTTCAACTCCCAGAATTCCTCAGCCAGCTTTGCTGGCTGAGGAATTCTGGGAGTTGAAGTCCAGAAGTCTTAAAGTTGCCAAGGTTGAGAACCCCTGTTCTAGAAGGTGGCTAATTTCTAGGGAAAGGGGTAAGTTCTCTTCTGTAGTGCTTATGAAGAGCAAAGGTCCAGTGGGAAATGCATTGCCAACAGGGGTTACAGAAGTGAGTATAGGTACATATTCAGCTTATTTGTTGCATCCCATTGCATAAAGAAGAGTGTTTTGCAATTTAGATGTAAAATCGACAAATATCTCCTCTGCTTCATTACAAAGGTGAAACAGGTTTTGTGAATTCAGAACCAAGAATTCTTGCTGTTGCTTAAATGCCCCAATTATTCCTTTGCATTCCTGCTTAAAGCATTTGCCTCTCTTGTGCAAACCTCATAGTGATATTAGATTTCCCCCAATTGAAATCACAATGGGAAAATGCAGTGACCCTCCTATCCTTTTTTGTTCCACACTAAATATGAAAGCTGCGTAGCCATCCCGAACTTTCTTTCCAGCTATGACTTCCCCCAGCCTTCCTTATAATTATGTCTTCCCCCACCCCACCTTAGATCACTGTGTGAGTTAATTAGTTAAATTACAAAATTGTTGGGTGCCCAGTCAGGAAAGCTCTTGGAATTGTTGCCAATAGCCAGTCTGAAAGCTCATCTGCAAAACAGTTTTTCTGCTGTGTCAGGACCAGAATCCAAAATGAGAGTGATGACAATCTAAAGCGAAGGATTAGGACTCACGATTCCCTAAGCATTCAGAGCAACGGAGAAGCTATGGGAGCAAAAGAGGAGATGCTGCGTATGTAATTACAGCAATGGAATTAAAAAAAAAAAATTAAAATAAATAAATAAATAAAGCGGGTTTAATTTAATTTATCCCATTTTATATTTGAAACGCTCCCTGTCATATAGATATTAATGGTAGAAGTGAACGCAGAACAATTAAGCATCGCCAATACAGGTAGTCCTCAACTTACATCAGTTCATTTAGTGACTGTTCGAAGTTGCAATGGCACTGAAAAAAGTGACTTACAACCGTTTTACGACATTTATAACTGTTGCAGCATCTCCATGGTCACGTGATAAAAATTCAGACTCGGCAACTGACTCGTATTTATGACGGTTGCAGTGTTCCTTCCAGGGTCACGTGACCCCCTTTTGCGACCTTCTGATAAACAAAGTCAACGGGGAAGCCAGATTGATTTAACAACCCTGTTAAATCACTTAACAACTTAACAACTGCAGCGATTCACTTAACAACCGCGGCAAGAAAGTTTGTAAAATTCACTTAACAACTGTCTGGCTTAGCAACAGAAATTTGGGGCTCTATTGTGGTCATAAGTAGAGGACTTACCTGTATACCCTGAAGAGCTGTGCCAATCTATGATTAGAAAAAGCAAAGACACAAACATCATTTGGCATATTATAAAGGAAGCATTATTTTGCTCCTCTGTCTACCCAACAGACACTTCCTACTACAGGTAGTCCTTGATTATGGCCACAACCGAGCCCAAAATTTCTGTTGCTAAGCCAGACAGTTGTTAAGTGAGTTTTTGCCCCATTTTATGGCCTTTTTTGCCACAGTTGTTAAGCAAATCACTGCAGCTGTCAAGCGAACCATGCAGTCATTAAGTGAGTCTGACTTCCCCCATTGACTTTGCTTGTTGGAAGCTGGCAGGGAAGGTTACAAGTGGTGATCACGTGACCCTGGGGACAGGGCAGCCGTCACCAATAGGTGCCAGTTGCCAAGTGCCCAAATTTGATCACATGACTAGGGGGATGCTGCAATAGTCGTGAGCGTGAAAACTGGTTATAAGTCGCTTTTTTCAATCCCATTGTAACTTCAAACAGCCACTAAACATATGGCCGTAAGTCAGTGATGGCGAATCTATGGCACGCGTGCCAGAGGCGGCACTCGGTGACCTCTCTGTGGGCACGCGCGCCGTTGCCCCAGCCCCGCCTCCCCCTATGACCCTCTCCTCACCAGTGGCCCCCTGGAGGAGAGTCATCCCCAGGTGCGGTCTGTGTGGAGCAGTGCAGCCAAGGACATGGCAGCCGGGCAGCAGGGACAAGACTCTGCCCTCATGCCCTGACGCACACAGATGATGCTCTGGGACACGGGCAGAGGGCATGGCCGCCATGGCGTTGCAGGGCTGCCTGGGCGATCTGCGGTGGGCCGTGGAGGCAGTGGGTGGCCCTGTGGGTAGGCACGGATGGGGCGGAGCGGGGGTGGAGTGGGCGGGGCAGGGGGTGGAGTGGGCCAGAGTCGGGACAGTTTTTGGGCACTCGGTCTCTAAAAGGTTTGCCATCACTGCTGTAAGTCAAGGATCACCTGCATTCCCCTGCGAGAATATATAGCTCCTAAACCTCCCTGGTCTCCCATACTTGGGACTGGACTGGGTTTCTCAGAACCCCAACAAGCTGCATGACTTGTGCACTTCCAATATGGGAAGACAGAAGCTCCTTTATCAGGGAATTCAGCCTTTAGGAGAAAGAATTTGGGGGTATCTAACGAAGGCAAGCCAGGTGAGTTCCAAAAGCGAGATGTTTAAATGTCCTTAAGATCCCTTCAGCAGAGGGATGAGAGGGAAGAAAGGAGAGGAGAGAGAAAAGAGTAAAGGAGGGGAGAAGGAAGTAGGAAGGTTGGAGGAGAAAAGGAGAAGTGGGGAGAAAGGGGAGGAGAGTGGTGAAGAAAAGAGAAGAGGAGAGGAAGAAGAGGGAAGTAGGGAAGAGAAGAAAGAGAGAAAGAAGGTAGAGAAGGAGGAGTGTAGATACAGTGAAAGGGGAAATGGGCGAGCAACACCAAAAGTCATGTGTATGTATTTATTTCATTTTATTAAAAGTATCTTATATATGAATGTAAAAAGAATGTATGTTACCACGGTATATGTATGGGGGAGAGTTTGGAAAAATAAAAAAGAAAAAGTTATTTAAAAAAAAAAAAAGATCCCTTCAGCGACTTCAAAAAGATACCTTAAAAGGTAGAAAGAAGACTACAGAACACTTCTCTGCCACAGTTCTTAAGTGAATCACTGCAGTTGTTAAATTGGCAAGACAGTTGTTAAGTGAATCTGGCTTCCCCACTGACTTCACTTGTCAGAAGGTCACAACGATCACAGCCCCCCCCCAGGACAATGCAACCATCATAAATACAAGCAGTCCTCGACTTACAACAGTTCATTTAGTGCAGGGGTTCTCAACCTTGGCAACTTTAAGACTTGTGGACTTCAACTCCCAGAATTCCTCAGCCAGCATGCCTGGATGAGAAATTCTTGGAGTTGAAGTCCACAAGTCATAAAAGGGCCAAGTTTGAAGACCTCTGCTCTAAAGCAGTGGTTCTCAACCTTTTTAATGCTGCGACCCCCAACTGGTCGTAAGTCGAGGACTACCCAACCGATTGTAAAGTCGAGGACTACCCAACCGGTCATAAGTCGAGGACCCCAACTGGTCGTAAGTTGAGGACTTTCCCTGCCCGGGAGCACCGCGAATGCATGGTGCCGCCCCCTGCGCCGGCCGAGGCGTAGCTGGCAAGGGGCAGCGATGGCGCAGGGCGACCACCGGCTGGGCCACTAGCTGGCCCAGCCCAAGGGAGGTAAGGCACCCGCTGGGCCCCACACGCACCAGCAACCCTCCCTGCACCCGCCGGCCTCCCACCTCCCACCCCTGGCCCTCTTTTACTTACATTTTTAGTAGTTGCTCAGCAGGGAGGGGTGCAAACTTCTAGACAGCTCGCCTTCGCTGCAGACAACTTGCAGCACCGTTTGCAGACTGGGACTTTTGGCGGGCTCAGCAGGGCAGAGACAGCCTGGACAATTCCTATTGGCTTTTGAAAGCCAATAGAATTAGACTCTATTCAAGAGAGTCTATTCTATTGGCTTTCAAAAGCCAATAGAATAAGAGGGAGTAGCACAGCTAAGGAAAAGGGGGGGGAAATGGCGGACTGTGTTGTTTGGCGACCCCCGTGAAATGGTCATTCGACCCCAAATGGGGTCGTGACCCACAGGTTGAGAACCACTGCTCTAAAGGAATGCAAATAACCATCTGTCTGCAAGCAATATAAATCCTTCCACTCCCCACCATCTAGTCCAGGGGTGTCAAACTCAATTTCATTGAGGGCCGCATCAGCATTGTGGTTGTCCTTGGAGGGGTGGGGGTGTGTGGCCAGGGTGGGTGCAGCCTACTGGGTGGGTGTGGATGGAGTGGGTGTGGCCTACTTGGTAGGTGTGACCAGCTCTACATCATTTGTATCAAGGGTGCCTGTGGGGGCCTGGGCAGGACTGGGACAGATCTGAGGGTCTCTGGAAGAAAGGGGTGGGACCAGGGGAAGTGCCAAGGCATGGTCCACTGGAGGAGCCGCACTGTTCCTCTCAGACCATGCAGGGGGAGGCTGGATGGTGGTACGGGCTGCCCAGAACCCTGGGCAGCAGAGGTCAAACGCCCAGCCTGGCCCTCGAGCACCTGCAGCACCAAGCCCAGCCCCACTTCCCCAAGGGGGCGTGCAGCTGCACTTACCTCCTCCTCAAGGCTGCTGCGGTTGTGCTTGCTCTCCTTAGCCAGATTGCTCATGATGGGTACGAGGGCAAATTCAGAGGGAGGCCCGTTCCCTCTCCATGGGAGGGCCAAGGCAGCAGGGGCCGTTCCCTCACTGTTTCCAGGGTGGCTTTGCGGGCCACATGAAACCACTTTGCGGGCTGCATCCGGCCCCTGGGCCTTGTGTTTGACATGTCTAATCTAGTCAGAGGTGAAGAAGCTTCTTGGATGAGAAGCGAAACATCTTCAAAAGAAACACAAGAAAGTCCATTTGCCTCCTGGAAAAAAAAAAAACACCTTTGGGACAACCATGACCTGGATGACTGAGAATCTCCATAGACCTTAAGACATTCAACACCTAATCCACAATGGTGGCTTAAGACATTAAAACACTATGACATGGTTTTTTTCATCATCTCTATTTGTAACACAGGGTTTGCAGTTGATACATGTGAACAAGATTACTACGGTCTGTTCAATCGGTAGAGTGAAACAAGGCATGTTTTGATGCAGTACGGACATATATTTAGTTTAGTGTCTTGAGAATGTACTCAGTTAGGTATATTTTTAGCCCCAGATTTTTTTCAAAAATCCTTATCTTCCTTTTATTTCATCAAACTGAAATAATTTCAGAAGAAAGACCTGAATTACTTTTTAAAGTTTCTTCTGTTGCTACTATTGTTAAGCCACTGAGAATTAGAATGTCTTGTTTTTTTTAAAGAATGTTTTTATTAATTTTTACAAATTTTTTACAAAAAGAAAAAATAATAATAACTCAACTGAAAACAATCATTTAAAGCATTTACCAAACAATCAAAGTTAGTGCTCGGTACCCCCACCACCACATCCTCCTAAACCTGCACTATCCCCCTCATCTTTCCATCTAACTACCGTACCTACTTTCTCCTTTCTCTACTTACCCATCCCCTCCACCAACCTCTATCCCCTATCTTCTCCCTCTTACCCTCTTCCTACTTGCCTCACCTTCACACCTCCTTCCTCTTTCCATCCAATGTGGTGCCCAGAGGCCACCCGAGCAACCCCTTAATAGCTATAAATAAATACATACTCTCATATAAACCCCAATTACAGTTGAGAAAACATAATATAACAATTATTAGCACCCTCCCACCTCCCCCCCGGCTTCCCAGAGTGTATACAGGGTAAAAACGCAAGAAACCCCACTAAACTACTTATTATATAACTGTTTAACTATATACCAAATGTAATTCCTTCAATTGATATTTCTTTTGTATATAATCTATCCATTTTTTCCAGTCCATCATAAATTCTTCACTTGAGTGATTCTTCAGGTATGCAGATATCTTAGCCATTTCTGCCAAATTAACCACTTTTAATGTCCATTCTTCAATAGATGGTAACTCAGATGTCTTCCAGTATTGTCCCACCAATAATCTTGCTGCAGTAGTCAAGTTCAAATGTCTTGTTGATTTATAGCAAAACATTCAGAAATCTAACAATGGATTCCCACTTGTTTTTTTCTGCCAGTTCCATTCTAAAGTTATACTTCTCAGGTTCTAGAAGTAAATATGTAACAAATTACCTCTTTTTCTCGTGCACATCCAGTAGCAACTTGAATATGTTTCCATCAAGTTGGTGTGGACGCTAACAAACAGAAACTCGGAAAGTAAAAAAAAAAGGGCTAGCTTGGATATTTGCATTGTGCTATCCTTCTGCTTGCCATATTAGATAAAAACTGTAGGAAATAAAATATGTGAGTAGTTAAGACAGACCTGGCACATATGAGGTTCTGCACTAGGGACAGAAAGCTTATGATTCTCCAGAATGGCTGACCCAGAGGTTCCAGCATTCCTGATCAATGGCCATATATTGGGTGAACTGCTGAGAGTTGTGATCTAGCTTTGAAGTTCTGGAAGGTCAAAGGTCCTCCATTCCTGCTGTAGAAAGAAAAAATGCCATCTTGTTCTTTGCCTACTTGGCCACAAAGCCCCATGTGGGCCTGCCACAAATCCATTCCTTGCCTTACTTCACAGAAAACCCAGGGTATTAAAATTTCCTATGTGACTACCGTAGTAATTTCCCTCAAGGCTCTAGGCCAGGGGTGTCAAACTCAATTTCACTGAGGGCCGCATCAGCATTGCGGTTGCCCTTGGGGGGCCGGGTGGCTGTGGCCAGAGTGGGTGTAGCCCACTGGCTGGGCGTGGATGGAGTGGGTGTGGCCTACTGGGTGGGCATGGCCAGTTGTACATCATTCGCATCAAGGGTGCCTATGGGGGCCTGGGCAGGAGTGGGACAGATCTGAGGGTCTCTGGCAGAAGGGGATGGGACCGGGGCAAGCGTCAAGGCATGGTCCACTGGGGCAAGTGCCAAGATGGCCACCACAAAATTGTACATTGGCTCCCGGCTGGCCTGGGCCAGGGCCAAGGCAGTGGAGGCTGTTCCCTCACTGTTTCCAGGATGGCTTCGCAGGCCACATGAAACCACTTCGCAGGCCGCAACCAGCCCCTGAGCCTTGTGTTTGACATGTCTGCTCTAGGCATAATAAGAAATTCAGATGACAGCTAGACCTTGCTGCTTGATAGTATTTGGAAATCTGTTAGAAGTGCCATGAGTCAGTGTCTAATAAGCAGGTAGTTGCCTTAACAGTCCCAAGGATCCTGTCTACTTCCTCAGATCCAACAGGATTAAACTGTTCCCAGACAATCTGGCAAGTCCATAACCCAGGCATCTCTAATGGGCCTGCTCTATCCACACATGGGACTCACATTGAGAACGGATCCGAGCGATTTTATCGGTCAGGTCTTCAACAGATTTCTCTGCACAGCCCTGTGAACGATTGTCCAAGACTTCCTTCTTCCCATAGAGCGACCAGGTGACCTTGAACAGGGCCATCAGGCATCCTTTCTGCTCATCTGGTTTCTGCTCATTACCCACAAGAAATGTGGGCCTTTTCCTTGGGATGAACCTCAATAACATTTCTTTGCTCACCTAGCAGCCATGTTCAGTTTATTCATTTAGCGAAAGGGGGAACTCAGCTCCTGAAAGCCTTACGCAGCAACCCCAGGGATAAGCAAGAAGGATATCAACTTAAAGGAGCTCTTTCTTTCTTCTACCCCCTCCTCCCCCCCCATGGCCCCACTGAAGCCAGAGGACCGCTGTGTGTCCTTGGTCAGAGTGCAAAATTAAATTAGTTGGGCCTGAGCTCTCTGGAGACAATAAAGCAAATGGGCCAGGGCTGACTAGGAAGGAGGGGACTATCCGATGAATTCTTGAGCAATGGCTGTGTGAACTCTCAATGGCATTTTCCTGATTAAAGTGCCTGGCAGTGTAATTAGCCAAGTGTTTCTGGAGGTGAAGCCAGGCTGAAGCTGTGACTCCGCTCTGTCAAAAACACTATTAGCTAAGCACTTTTATGGCTGCTGTTGTTGTTATTGTTATTATCTCAAACAGTTATTGCTACTGTAAATAGCTGTTTTATTTTAGTACATAGCAAACACGGTTCTCGGGGTATTTTTTGGCACTGAGGCCAAGTTCCTTCTTGACTTGTCGTATTTTAAATCACAGAAGCACTTTTTCTTTCCTCGTCGGTAAATTTTACTGACGTGTTCGTCAATTAGCTGCGTTACATTTTGATGTCCGCCTGCATAATACCAAGGGGGAGGTGGTTACAGTGCACGGCAGTTAGGTTGTGTGATTTTGCAGAAGATGCACAGAAGGGGTTAGTAGAAGTTTGATTGTCAGGGGCTCAATCTGAATGGGACTGGTCCATTGAGCTCTCCCCTATCCTGGTTGAGTGAGATGATTTATTTCTGATACGAGAGTAACTTCCTAGGACTATCATTCAGTAGGAGATACTTAATGGTCCTCGGCTGAAGATGG
This sequence comes from Bothrops alternatus, assembly GCA_034064705.1. Taxonomy (NCBI): domain Eukaryota; kingdom Metazoa; phylum Chordata; class Lepidosauria; order Squamata; family Viperidae; genus Bothrops; species Bothrops alternatus. The sequence continues at coordinate 1,146,212 of JARGCV010000116.1, forward strand.
TGCTGAGTTTCCTTTACTCAAGATCTGGATGACCACCTCTCAGAAAAGTTGTACTGAACCATACATTGAACAAGATTGAACTGGATGGACTTCTAATATCCTTCCCATTTGTAATATTCTATAAGGGAGTCCTTGTTTAGCAACTGCCTTGTTTAGTGACCTTTCATAGTTACAACAGTGATGAAAAAATACCTTCACGGACAATCCTCACATTTACCTCATTTGTAGTTGTTTAAAGCAAAGGAAAGATGGGGAAAAATAGAAGGAGGAAGATGTGTTGGTTTGCCGCCTTGAGTTATTTGTAAAAATAATAAAGGTGGGGAATAAATAAATAGATAAATAAATAAATTCTCACTCAGTTTCATTTAGTGGCTATTTTGCTTAATTACTAAATTGTTGGTCCAAGCTGTGGTCACTAAATGAGGATGATCTGCATAAGTATTTTAGGGTGCCTGTTTTCCTGTTGACGCATGCAATTTGTTGGTTTTGCTCACATAAAGTAGCCTGCTTCACGTACGATTGATCTTTTTTTCCCCCTAAGTACAGTGAATGAACCTATCTTTATAGACTGAAATATTCATCATGTGACTAATATCAAGGTGCCGAGGCATGTTCAATAATGTTGTTGTTGTTTTTTTTAAAAAAAAAATCTGGCTTAATTCAGGTTACCAGATCTGACCTGCAAAAATCTGGACAACCACTAGATGACACCAAAGAGATACAAGAATTTCTTGAGTGCCATCTAGTGGTTCTTCAGATTTTTGTAGTCCAGCTCTATGGTAGTAGCCATTAATTTAAGACACATAGAATGAGGGGATGTAAATAGGACCCATAGGTATTGTTTGAAGGATAGGGTCCTGCTTAGCATAACTTTTTATACAATGCTGAAGCCAGTGCAAGCATGGCAGTCCAACACTGAATACCTTTCTACTGCTGGAAGTTATCTAGTAAGGCAGTCACTAGTTTAGTATTCTGCCTGTACTGGCTTAGCAGGGAATGAGAGAGAAAGATTGAAGTCAGATCTAGCAGTAATGCAGTGCTGAAGCCAGTAGGTGGCTTTTCCCCCCACTAAGCCAGCATTTTCTGGCAATATAATCAGTAGAATTGATCCCAGCAGCTCAACTTAATTCCTAGTGATGGATTTCTTAAAAGATTGGCTCAGTACAATCCTGCTTGGGCCATTCAGATGAATGCAGACCTCTGACTTTTCCATTGTAAGAATCAACCTTTTGACAGAACAAGATCAGGCAAGATGCCAAACCAGAATCCTCACGTCGAAGATGAATCGTGGTTAGTCTATTCTCTCTAGGGCAGGGATCTTCAAACTTGGCCCTTTTAATCACTTGTGGACTTCAACTCCCAGAATGCCTGGCTGAGGAATTCAGGGAGTTGAAGTCCACAAGTCATAAAAGTGCCAAGTTTGAAGACCCCCTGCTCTAGGGACTGAAATAAATATAGAGGCCAGGGAATGAAACTGTGATCCAGGAAATATCTCCGATTGCATGAACTCACCAAGATCTTGATGTATTTCTTCACTGACCTCCGAATCTGTCTCTCAATAAGTGGTCAGTAAAAGTAGCTATAAGGAGTATTAAGAAAATCCAGGATAGAGAGAGAGAAATAAAGAGATAAGCGCTCTATAAATACCAAACATTGCAAATATATGCTTTTATCATGAAGGCATTTCAGATCTTCGAATTCCATTTATTGGAGCCTGGTGCCTCACAGATGTGCCAAATTAGCTTTCACTTCTCAACTGCATTATCTGTGGTTTTTATTAAATTGTTTCTGGCAGCCTCAGTATTGTTTAGAGATAGTCCTCTATCTAATCTGAATTTAAGGCTCCCTGTGTTTCCAACTGCACATGTTAAGCTGGTCTTTTGTCTCATGGGTTCTACCCCTTAGCAGAAATGGGATTATACCGAGCACTGCAGCCACGCTGACCTTACTGTTAACAAGGTGCAAAAAGGATGAAGAGCAAAGCCAAAAGTGTAGCCCAGCCAACCTAATGAATCAAATCAGGCTGAATATTCAGCACTGGGTGAGATGACTCACACAACCCAGGACAAAAATCTCTTCTCCCCAGCTAGGGAAAAACAGTTGATTGCACAAACAGTAATGATGACCCCTCTTTGGTGTTGGGTGAGGCTCTGATGAACCGGTATTACAGTGTATATAGTCTGGTCCCCATAGAATGCTCACATTCCTTCAGCTCATGTTCAGCTTTGCCTCTAAGGGAAGAAAGACAAATGGAAAGAACAAAATAGTTCTTCATTATTTATATTTGTATAATTTGTCATACAACTATTTCTAAGCTGTAGGAATTCCCCCCCCCATCCATCTATCTATCTCTAGCTGTACCAAGGTTAAGCAACTCTTTTAATGAAAGCCAGGATCAAAAATTAGACAGCTCTAAGTTAATGGTAAATGATCCATCCATCCATCCACCCATCCATCCATCCATCCATCCATCCATCCATCCATCCATCCATCCATCCATCTATCTATCTATCTATCTATCTAGCTATCTATCTATCTATCTATCTATCTATCTATCTATCTATCTATCTATCTATCTATCTATCTATCAGGTTTAAATATAACCTCTTTTTAAAATGCTACTGTTGGATACAGCCTAAAACAATAGAAAAGTGGGCTGCCAAATTTCTGCAGCAACAAAGAAACTCCAGAATCTGAATTTGCTCTCAGTAATCCAGAATCTCGTAGTGCTGCCAATTGGCCACTAACTTCTAAGAAAGAGGTTAAAACTTCTTTATGTCCAGAATAAAAAAAATAATGTAGGAAATTTTTAGTAAAAGAGATGTGAACTTGTTCATTTGCTAACTCAGTCTCAGATCTAACTGTCACAGCTAAATGATGACTGCAGGTGTAGGCACAAAATGCATGCTTAGAGTTGTGTTACAAACATAAGCCAAGTTTAAAACATGTTAATGCATTTGGATCAAAGTAATCCAAATAGAAGTCTGAGGAACATTCCCATTTTAAAGCAAATCCTGAGAAAGCTTCTTGAATAGAAATTTGTTACAGCATAGGATAAATAACCTTTGTGGATTATAGGCCGTCAGATACATAAAATGTTATCTTCAGCTAACCAAGAGAGAGAACATTGCAACCAATGACATCAGACGAGCTGAACTTCTTTCATTTAAAAAATTACATCTTAATACATTTCTTGGTCATTAAAATGCCAGGAGCCTCTGGAGTTTTTTTTTTTGTTGTTGTTGTTCGTTTGTTTTTGCAACAGCAGACTGTTATGGCTAACTATCCATTTGGAAATAGTTTCTATTTTTTAATGGAAACATGCAGGGAATACTGTACAAATACCGCCAATGTCATTGTTTACTAAGGCTTGTATTGATTGATTTACCAGAACTAGGTAGTTTTCTAACTTAATTTACCAGAGACAGATTCTCACACTAAAGGAATGACAGCATCTGCAGTACCACCTAAGGCAAGAGAATACCCAGGGCCTTTTCCCAGTGCTGAGCTAAAGAACTACCTCATATCCTTAAACTGGCAGAAATTATGCCACATGAAAGCTGTGTCTCTTTTGCATCACTTCTAACTCGCTCTTGAATAGTCCTGCTCTGAACATAAGAACATAAGAAGAGCCATGCTGAATCAGGCCAAAGCCCATCGAGTCCAGCATTCTGTGTCACACAGTGGCCCACCAATTGTACATGGGGATCTTGAGCAGAAAGAGAAGGCAAAACCCTCCCTTTCCCTTGACCCCCAACAAATGGTACTCAAGGGAATCCTGCCTGCCTCAACCAACATAGAGGCGGCACATGGACATCCGTTTTAATAACCACCGATACACTTGGCATCCATGAATCTATCTAGCCCTGCCTTGAAGCTGTCAAGGCTGACAGCTGTCACGACCCCTTCTGGAAGTGAATTCCATAAACCAACGACCCTCTGGGTGAAGAAATATTTCCCTTTATTTGTCCTCACTTTCTTAGCTATGAGCTTTAGGGAGTGCCCCCTTGTCCTGGTATTGTGTGATAGAGAAAAGAATTTTTCTCTATCCACCTTTTCTATCCCATGCATGATTTTATACACTTCGATCAAGTCACCCCTTAAACGCCGTCTTTCAAGGCTGAAGAGACCAAGGCGTTGCAATCTGGTTTCATAAGGGAGGCGCTCCATTTCCTTGATCATTCTTGTTGCCCTTTTTTGCACCTTTTCCAGTTCCATTATATCCTTCTTGAGGTGCGGTGACCAGAACTGTACACAGTACTCCAAGTGTGGTCTCACCATCTGATCTTACATGTGCAGCATACAATAAGTAAAATAATTAGCTGATTATCACCCTGGCTTGGTTGTTCTCCCTCTGTTGCACACCACTGGCTGATGGGAAAAACATGGGCGAGCCTAATGCAACACTGTAAGTTTTGTACTCTTTTCTGTGTTCTTCTTCCTACACCCCTTTTCTGTAAAACAAAAAATCAGTCAGAAAATCAGACTAACAAAGGTCGCCAAGTCTTCAACAATATATTGATTTAGGATTTCTGTCTCCTTCCCTTTATTTAAACAAAGGCTGACTTCTAGAAGCCAATAGACTTCATCTGGGAGGACTTGGGGATAGGAGAAAGACTGATCACTTTATCCTTTCAGCCTTGTACTAAACTTGTGAAGGCAAAGATTTAAAGCAGTCACATTCACAGCCAGCCAAATAGCCTACCACCACTGCCCCATGTCATCCTGATAGACTGCTGGTCCAGTGTTTGGCTCTTTGGACAGGTAACAGGAGAAAGGGGAGCTGATGAAGCCGTCAAAGGACTGGAGAAGAGGAGATACACCAGCATCACCCAGACTCAACTAGGAAGCCCCACTATGATGTCACCTGCCTTTATATAAATTGTGGATTTTATACACCTTGCAGCTGCTGTTGCACATTCTCAGCTTAAGGGGGGAAAGCAATTCTTTAATACCAGCCCAGCTAAGGAGGACTTAAAGCTGTCTCAATCATGAACTGGGAAGGAGGAGATGAAGGCAGTGTTGTGGGACGTGGCAGAAACACGTTGCTGCCAGGCCTCTTTGTGCAAGCCTGATACTGTGTGTCCACCAAGGCTCATGTGATTATAAGGAAAGCTGTTTGATGGGAAGAAACAGTACATTAATTAGGTAATTGCTTTCTTTGGCCTGGAAGAAATTATAACCCCAGCAGGCCTTTTTATTGCAGAGATGGGACTACGCAGAAAACAAATGTAGGGGGGAAAAATGCTTCTGAAGAATATAAATCTCCGCATAACTGCAGAGGCGGCTTGTGGGGTCCATCTAGTATGGATGTTCTTAAGACAAGAGGGAATCGGGAAGAAAATACACATTCTCTCATTATACAGGGTTCAGGAAAATACAACATTTGGTTTAATGAAATTGACTACAGATATTGTGTTAATACATTGCACCAAGCCACTGTCTAATTAAATTATTGGTGGCTTAGCAACTTGTGAGCATTCAACCTCAATGGTTTGCAAAGATGGTTTGTGGCTAAATTTAGGTGTTTGCGATAGTGGCAAGTATCTGTAGCTTTGGTGTAGGATGAGGATGGAGGTTCGTTCTCTGAGCTTGTGAGTTGGTTTCCGAACGTTTCATTACTGGGCTTGGTAACATCTTCAGTGGAACTTAGGAGGTGTCAGGGCCGGTGTTCTGTTTATAAGAGCTTCATGTGGTCTCGTAGGTCTTGTCACGTTAGGTGAGGGTTTGGTGGTGGGTCTGGTGATGGGTCAGGTGTGGGTCATGTCAAGTGAGGGTCTTGTGTTGGAGAACGAACTTCCACCCTAGGTATACATCTACATCCTTTCCTGATTGCACTAACAGCAGGAAGTTTTGAGTTCAAATCTACTCTCAACCATGGACATTTGCTGGATGACTGAGCCAGTCATTCTTTCTCAGTTCAGACCTCCTCAGAGCTGTTGTGGAAATAATTCTGGAGGAAACAGTGCTTTAGCTCCTGAACAAAAAGCACAACATAATAGGTGGAGAGGCCTCCAATTTAAAACCATGTAATTTTAAAGATAATTTGTCCAAAATGGGGTTGGACTCGATGACCTCCAAAGTCCCTTCCAACTTTACCCTATTATTATTATTATTATTATATTATTATTATTATTATTATTATTATTATTATAATCTGAAAAAGTGATTGGTGCTTCTCATCCTAGAACAGGGGTCCCCAACCACCGGTCCATGGACCGGTACCGGGCCGCGGCATGCCAGCAACCGGTCCGCACAAACAAGCAAAGCCCCATCCATGGGATGCAGTCAGCACACAAAACCACGCACTCTCTCCACTGGTCCCTGGTGCCCAAAAGATTGGGGACCTCTGTCCTAGAGAGCTTCTCCCAAGTCTTTCAACACTGTGCTTGAAGTTACCTATACATTTTGACTTCTGGGAAAATAAAGAGGTGAGGAGGAGGAGGAGGAGGAGGAGGTGGTGGTGGTGGTCAGGAAGGAGCTGCTGCATCTGTCCTGTGGAAATCTGCATGAACGACCAGTTTGGGGCAGTTTTCCCGGGTGACATAGGAGATGATCAGGGTTGAGCCCAAGGACGGAGTCATGTGTGTCATCAGTTTGGACTTGTTGCATTCCCACCAGACCCAAGTCCAGCCCCCCCCCCGTGAATTCCACTGACCCTTACTTAGTGCCACTTTGGCTTGACCATTAGTAAATCAGATTCTTCTGTATAGGTAGCATGTAATAAACCTTTAGTGCTTTGAACTCAACTCCTGTTCCTGGTTACTTGTGCCTGATATGTGAAGACCCTATAATTTGCAGCATTCTGTAGTTTGGGACCTGGAGGCTTTAGCAAACGAGGTCCTTGTTTTTAGGATTCATGGCCGCCTGTTAATCTCAAAGGAGTTTCTCCCCTTGGGTTTTCAGAAAGGAGAGAACATTCACCAAGGACTCCTGCATACTTGTCTGGTTACGTTCTTCTCTAGTAGGGATGCTAGCTGCTGCTGCAGCAGCAATCCTGAGGTAAAAAAAAGAAGCTTGCACTGATGCAGACTGAGAGATGAATGTTGCTGCATTTACCATGAGTCTCAGGTAACTCAGGATTTCTTATAACAACCAGGATGTGGTTCCATTTCCCCCCTCTAAAATCCATTTCCTCAAATTAGGCACCCCACATTCTATTTTATCCAAGAACAAGAAGGAGAAAGGTTTTGACCTTATGGGTTTGGGCCAGTTCCCTTCCTCTTACCTCTTGGTCTTGCCTACCGTTACAAGCGCCAGATTGCAACCTCTTTCCCAGTGCAAAGGCTCCACCTGCTTTGAACCAACGGGAGGACCTTCTTCAGAAACCAAAGCCAAGGATAAGCATTTGTGTGCATGCGGGTTGACAGCGTCCTGTTCAGCCACCCCACTGATATACTCCGCAAGGGTCAAGGCTGCTGTCTTTTTAGAGCAAGCATCCACCTGGCTGGTTCATCAGCCTGTGAAGAGCGGCCATCAGATGAGAAGAGAAAGAAAGGCGACAGGAACCGGGCAGAAAGTTTCCCACACACACCCCTTGACAAGCGGGCTCCTTTAGGAAAACTTTTGGACGGACCGATTGATGGAGGTGATTTGAAAGAGGCCAGAGAAGGCAACGTGCGTTTTATTTGTCTGCCGCCCGAGCACTGGGGGAAGGTGTGCAAAGGGGTGTGGAGCGATCGTGCGCGGCATTATGGAAGTCCAGGCAAGGGAGCTGATGAGGGCTGATATTTATTGATGAGCTCAGCCCCGCGGGACGGGCCAAGCCAGCCTCAGACTCTTATTAGGATTAACGCGAGGTGGGGCGGAGGAGAGATGCTCTCCTCTGCCGAGGCCGATAACGCAGCTGGACTCTGCTGTCCTTCGCGGTCCGGTTGAGCGTCAAGGCAGGTCCAGGTCGCGGCTGCGGCACGTGCTTCTCCGCCTTCCCCTCTTCTCTCTCTCTCTCCCCCCCCCCACTGCCCGGAGTGCAGCCCGGCTGGCTGAAAGGAGCTGATCCAGCCGGCGTCCTCCTGCGTTCACACACACGCACTGCGGGGCTGAAGTGGCCGCGCCATCGGTTGCCGTTGCCGTACGGGCGGGTGGGGGGGTGGGGGTGGGAGCCAGCAAGGAGGAGAAGGAGGGGTCGGTGTCGGCGGCTCCGCCAGCGCTCAGCAGGTCGGGAAGCCGCGCTCGGCGTGTCAAGGCTGCGGGGATCCACCGGGCCAGCCCCGCCGCCGTTGCGTCCAGAGGATCCGCAGAAGCCCTCGCTGCCTTCACCTCCGGCACCGCGGCGCGCAGCGCTCTGCAGAGGCTGGGATCCAGAAAACAAGCGGAACGCTCCGCGGTTTGCAGCAACGGGACCAACAACGGGTTTCCCGCCAGCTTCTTTCTTGGTCCCCCCTCCTTCCCTTCCCCTTCCCAAGCTGGAAAGACACCCCCCCTTCCAGAAGCCACGCAGCCGTGCGCCCGCACACACACACACACACACACACACACACACGCACGCACACAACCTCTGAAGGGACTGGAAGGCGAAAGGGGATTCCCACTTAGGAGCGAAGTGGGATCCTAGCTGTCCAGCTGCTGCTGCTGCTGCAACGATGACGCGCCTGAGCTGGTGTTTTGCTTCCCTGATCCGCTGGGGAAAATACTTCTTCTCCTGCCTCCTGCCCCTGCGTTTCTGCCTGCACCGGGAGGTAAGGGAGCAGGGCCCGGAGCGCGCGGGAGGAGGGGAGGGGAGGGGAGGAAAACCGGGGTGGCCTCAAAAGAGCGGCGCGGAGGGCGAGGGCGGGGGTGGGGGTGGGAGGGGGACACAGCGAGTTCTCTAGCGAGGAAAAGCGGCCAAGCGGTGCGCCTTCGGATGGCTCCGGCTTCTCCACCTCTCCGCCTGGGCTCGCGCCTCTATTGCCCGGTTGACCCGTTTGAGGCTTCACTTGCGCCTCTTTCTCTCCTTCCCCCTCCCTCAAGTTTTCAGCCAGGGTCATCTTTATGGATCTACAAGCTGTCCTTCTCCCCAATTAGCGACCCAAGTGCGGCGCCCGTCTCTCGCTTGGACGCGCCAGCCCCCGGCGCTGACCTGCTGGCGGGCCACACGGACTGCAGAAGCCTCGCGCTCAGCCGCGGATAGAAGCGCGGCACGCACAACGTCCCTCTTCTTCTTCGCGCGGGGCCGCCCCCCCCTCCTGCTGCCTCCTTCCGCATACTCCGAAATGCGCTGTTCCTTCGGCTTCTAGCGTGGACGGCAGCGGGCGCCGGTCCTTCTGCACGCCAGGGAGAAGAAGGTCCCCAAGATAGGGATCCCTCTCTTGCCCTACTGCTCCAAGAGCCACTGGCGTCGCGCAATCTTCCTCCAAGTGCAGTCCAGTTGTGGTGGTTTACAGTTCCCACCACCAGGCTGTAAGGAATTGGTAATACAGGCACAAGTAAGGCCTTTGGGAAAAGACTGGTATACACAATGCCCCGGACTAAGGAGAAATTACCTATATGCCCCTAACGCTGCTCCAAGGGCCCCTGTCATTCATCCCCTACTTGGTTACCAGCTACTACTTTTGGCCTTCCCTGGTTCCCTCTAGAAAGTCACCAGTAAGGGGTGGAGAAGGATGGGACTGCTGTAATAAAAGACTGCAAGAACTTGCTGCTGCATTATGGGGCAGGCCCTGTACAAAAGGCAAATGGTTAAATCTGCAAAGGTAGCTTCTATCCCTCAATGGGTGAGGGATTTCTGAATCGGAAGCTCATCTTAAAAGCACTGCAGCCTTGGATCCCTGATCCATGCCATTTCTGCCCTCACGGATGGCTTGCATCCACCCTGGGTCAGCCACAAAAGATCCCTCTCCACTGCACCTTACCTGCTGCTGGAGTGTTTTTTTTTTTTTTTGTTTTTTTTTTTTTTTTGAGGCAGAGGAGAGTTGGCATCTGTGGAAAAAAGTCATTGTTTGCTTGTTTCAGGTTTTAGAGAACAACTGGATATGATAGTCCCAAAGTTAAGCCCACTTGGGAAGAATGGTCAGGCTTCGTACAAGATATCTGATCTGGGGAAAGAATGGCCAGGCTCAGAGGCTCATACAGCTCTTGGGATGAAATGATATTGAGAAAGCCTGGAGGGGAAAGAATTTCTTTGGGATATTCATTCCCCCAAAGCTTGGTAAAATACAGGGGGGAAAAAAGCTCAGTCAGCAAACTATGTCATTATTTCTTTGTGTTTCTTCTATCTTCCTGACATGTCCTTCTTTGATACCCTGCCATGAAGGAGGGAGAAATTTATTTCCCACTTTCTCACTGACGTCAGTATCTGGACCATGGGATGGTTAGATGATGATAATGATAATAATAATTGGAAGGGAGGTCATCTAGTCCAACTCCCTGCTCAGGCAGAAACTCTATATCACGGGTGTCAAACTTGCTGCATCACGTGACACGTCATGACGTATTGTGACTTTTTTTTTTGCATTGCCAGAGCTGGGGTGGGCGTGGCCTCCATATGATGCAATTGGCCCGCCAGCCGGTAGTTTGACACCCCTGCCCTATATCAGGGGTAGGCAGGCAACCTTGGCTCTTTTATGGCTCTGTGGACTTCAACTCCCAGAATTTCTGAGCCAGCCATGCCCCTACCCTATACCATTTCAGACAAATGGCAGTCCAGTCTCTTCTTAAAAACTTCCCGTGTTGGAGCATTCACAGCTTCTGGAGGCAAGTTAGATAAAGTGATCGCCTTCCTGGTTCCATTGAGATCCTTCATCCTGCAGCCTCTGTCAGTGGACAAAGAAAATAAGTGTTCTGTTGTCTTCTTTATATCTTTTAAGGCATCTTTTTGAAGTCACTGACGGGATCTTAAGGACATTTAAACATCTTGCTTTTGGAACTCACCAGCTTGCCTTTGCTAGATACCCCCAAATTCTCTCCTCTAAAGGCTGAATTCCCTGATAAAAGAGCTCCTTTCTTCCCATATTGGAAGTGCACAAGTCATGCAGCTTGTTGGGGCTCTGAGAAATCCAGTGCCTGATCCGTCCATTCCCGAGTACGGGAGACCGGGGAGATTTAAAAGCTCTTATTCTTGCAGGGGAATGTAGGTGGTCCTTGACTTAGAGCCATAGGTTTAGTGGCTGTTTAAAGTTACAACGGGATTGAAAAAAGCGACTTATAACCAGTTTTCACGCTCATGACTATTGCAGCATCCCCCTAGTCATGTGATCAAATTTGGGCGCTTGGCAACTGGCACCTATTGGTGACGGCTGCCCTGTCACGTGATCACCACTTGTAATCTTCCCTGCCAGCTTCCAACAAGCAAAGTCAATGGGGGAAATCAGACTCGCTTAATGACTGCATGGTTCCCTTGACAGCTGCAGTGATTTGCTTAACAACTGTGGCAAAAAAGGCCATACAATGGGGCAAAAACTCACTTAACAACTGTCTTGCTTAGCAACAGAAATTTTGGGCTCAATTGTGGCCATACGTTGAGCATTCAACTGCTAAATTTGATTAAGTTACTGAGTTGTAAGTGTAAAACCTACTACGTCATAAATCTATACTCTGCACTGAAAGAAACCAGAGTCCTGTAAAAGTGGAGCAGGAATTCTGAATCCTGTGAGCCGAATAAATTAATAAATTAATCAAATCCTTGCTTTGCACAATTTCTATATCTAAGCAGGCAGAATGAAGGTTCCCCCTTCTTCAGAAGCCCTTTGAACCCTATTCAGCTCCTGCACTATGTTTGAGAGAGCAAAAGCTAACTTTGGGGGTCTTGCATCCTTTCCTAGCAGTCTTCTCTCTGAAGACTTAAAATATACCTGGCCATGTTAACTGTAGCTGAATTGGGCTTTAGATTCCAGTCCTAGCTAACATCTGTAACGAACACTGAGGTATGATTCTGTGGTGTGAGTTGGCATGCAAACCTGCTGGCTATTAATCATTTAACCAGTTATATGGGAATCGTTTTGAATCTGTCCCAGGCTTCAGATTCCTGATTGCCCGTGCATTTTGGGGCCTGTCTTTGCCACCTTAACCCCTAGAAATTCTCATGAATAAAATCTGAGAATTAATTCAAAACATTAACAACAGTCTATTCATTTGCTCAATGAGCAGCAGTTCTGAAACATCAGATTTTGTGTGGGTTTCCAAATTATTCCTTTAAAGTGCAGTGCCATTATAAAATTACATAAAACCATGCTGGTTGCAAAAGGCCATTTGCTGTGCAATAAACAGGCTGTTATTATTGTGTTTAGGGAATTAAAATCTCAGCTAGCACAGCTGTTATTGGGAAAACATATGTTCCCAGCAGTCAGGATGCAATACGTTGTTCTTTAGATGCAATTTTCCTTCTTTTCCTAATGGCTATGCCTTTTGCATTAGTAAATGCCCGGTGGAAGTCATTGGGTAAACATCACAAATACTATTGGATAATGCCTGTGACATCACTGCTGATGTAAAATACACTTCTCTATCTTCCTCCTCCTCCTCCTCCTCCTCCTCAGATTTTATGGTGCTAAGAAATACAGAAAATCCAAATAATTAAATTCCTTAGGAAAAATATTTCATTTTAAAGAACAAAAAGCCCCAGAGCTCAGGGAAAAGCTACTTCCCCTGCAGCATTAGACATGAGCAGAATTTTATTTGAACTTTTCTTAAACTTATTTTCTGCAAACCGTACCTCTGGTTTTGGCAACACATCCGCAGGAGTTTGATCAGATTAAGAATAGCTTTATTTATCCTCTTTTGAAACCCCCTGAACGGTGGCGTGGGCATGGATTAACCAGTGGAACAACCTGCCTCCAGAAACGGTGAATGCTCCAACACTGGAAGTTTTTAAGAAGAGACTGGACAGCCATTTGTCTGAAATGGTATAGGGTTTCCTGCCTGAGCAGGAGGTTGGACTAGATGACCTCCAAGCTCCCTTCCAACTTTTTTTATTATTATTATGGAATTAGGAAACATTTTTATTCTGAGGAGAGGCAGGTTAGATTAAGATAAGAGAGAATGACTGCCTCAAGATCAACCAGTGAGTGCTGAGCTTGAGCTAACACTGTATATGCACACTAGTAGGAGATTCTATCCCACGGGTCTTTAAACTTGGCCCTTTTATGACTTGTGGACTTCAACTCCCAGAAGTTGGCTGAGGAATTCTGGGAGTTGAAGTCCACAAGTCATAAAAGGGCCAAGTTGGAAGACCTCTGCTCTATCCAATACAATATAGTGCAGGTTCTTAGCCTACCACTTTCTGAAAAGTAAGAACTGCTGAGAACAGAGGACTCTGAAGTAAATATACTTAGGAATGGCCTGGGAAAATAGAATTTGGGGGATTTGGGGGAGGGGTACGTATGAACATGTGCAAAAACTAATTTGCTACACTCTTGGAAAAGCAGAGAGCTCCACAGTTTTTGAACCATTCTGTTTCAGAAGATTTGGTTTAGTAGAACCCTTCTTGGTAGAGGTTGAGAGGGATCTGTAAATGCTAAAAAGTTGAGCAGAGCTTCAGAAGTCATTTGGATTCATGTAAAGGACAGCTATGGTGCCTTAAAATGGGGGACTGAGAATCTAACATACAATGATAGCATCAGCATCCTATCTGACCACTTTGGGAGACAAAATATTAGCCTGCATTGATTATTGGCCTGATCTAGTAGGTTGGGTCTAGTAGGCGGTGGGCTAAAAGCGAGGAACATGATGGAAACTGTTGTGTCCTGAGCCTGCAAAAGGAGGCTCGGGACGTTGCATTGGTCCCGGGCATTCCAAAAGCTGCCTGGGACCAGACAGAGCGGCGCCGGCCTTGTGCGCATGCGCAAGGTGCGAAAACGCTTTGTTCCTATTGGTTGACACTGTCCATGCTTCTGGCCATATAAAAAGGCCTGTGTGCCTTTTGCTTTTGCTTGGTTGTTGTAGAAGGAGAATAACGTGTTTGTTCAGCATTGCCATGTGTCTTCATCATTCGCACACGAATGAAGTATACAACACTGACGACGAAGGTGGGATCCTTTGCAAGCTGAAACAAAAGATTTAAGGACTTACCCAGGAAGTCCTGAAGAGGGGAAGACGGCATCTGAATCAGCAACCCAGCCTGCCAGTACAGCATCGCTGGAGGGTGAGCTCAGCTAAAGGACCCTTTCCCCAAACAGCAGCTTGCAGAGGAATTGAGTGGTGAAGGTCGTAAAGTTTACGATGTTGAAGATTGGCCGCTTGACTGATTTCGATGTCTCCCACCCAGAGAGATGGAATTCCTACATAGCATGGGTGGAGAACTCCTTCAGAGTAAATCAGATTAGAGAAGATGGCCTGAAGGCAGCAACTCTTTTGTGTGCCTGTGGACAAGAAGCTTTTGACATCGCAGAAAATCTGATGGCCCCTGCACCTCTGGAGTCAGTAACATATGCTGACTTGAAGAAAATGTTGAAGGAACATTTCTAGCTGAAGTTATCCATCATTGCTTGGAGGCATGCATTCGAGCAGAGAGACAAGAGGCCGGGTGAATCTGCTGCGGACTTTATTGCAGCCTTAAGGCAAGCAGCCAGACCTTGCAAGTTCAAGGATCTGGAAGAGAGGCTGCGAGATCGTTTTGTCTGTGGCTTAAGGAGCAGAGACTTACAACAAAAGATTTTTGCAAAAGAAGATGTCTCCTTCCAAGATGCGTTGCGAGAGGTGGCACCTGAGGAAGCAGCAGGCGGGGCTGTGAAGGAATCCTCCAGACACAGCTACTGTCCATCAAGAGGACGCTCGAGGAAGATCAGAAGTGGATCCTGAAGAGGAGGTCGACAGACTTCACCAGCAGCTGAGAGGAGGCAGAAGGGACATCCGGTCAAGGCCCCAGCATCTCTTCAATGCTTCGGGTGCGGAGGACACCACAAGCGAGCTGACTGCAGGTTTCGCTCCACCATTTGCAGGGCGTGTGGCACGCAGGGCCACATTGTATCCGTCTGTTTGGGTCGCCAGAAGGTTCAACCTTGGGAAGAATTGCTTCAGAAAGTTACCAGAGTCCCCAGCCAAAACAGGGTGGGTTTGTGCACATCACGCAGGAGCATTCTAAAAACAGAGACACACAAGCCCCTTAAGAAGAAACTTTCCATTAACGTAAGGTTGCAAGGGTTCCCTTACCGATGGAGGTGGACACAGGGTCCGCTCTTTCCATTATTTCAATTAATACCTTTAAAAGGATTTGCAGCAGTAGTGGCCTTTGAGTTAAACTCAGGCCATCGAATCTAATACTCACTGATTTTCAAAATTCTATGGTGGGTGTTAAGGGGGAGGCCACCCTTAGAGTATAACATAAGGATTTTGAAGGTTCCCTAGATGTGGTGGTTGTTGGGGGTGAATGTACGAGTCTTATTGGACTCAATTGGTTCGAGGCTCTGGGAATCCAGGTAACTGGGCTGCACAGCTTGCAAATGCTGGGCCTTGCAGAGGTTTGCAAGGAGTTTGCAGATGTGTTAGTTCAGAGCTTGGATCCTACAAGGGGCCTCCCATTTTGCTACGGTTAGACCCAACCATCACACCCATCAGGGTTAAGCCTAGGAGGCTACCTTTTGCCCTCAAAGGTAAGATTGATGCTGAGCTGGACAAATTGCTCCAGCAGGGCATTCTAGAACCTGTGGATTCTAGTCCATGGGAAACCCCCATAGTAACGCCTCTAAAGGCTAATGGGGACATACGTATATGTGCAGACTATAAGTGCACAATGAATAAGGCGCTGCAACAGCACGCTTATCCAGTGCCTGTGGTAAGTCACATTCTGGCCTCCCTCAAGGGGGGGCACATTTTTGCGAAGCTTGACCTGGCACAGGCCTATCAACAGCTACCTGTTGATGAGGCAGCTGCAGAGGCCCAGACTATTGTAACTCACAGGGGGGCCTTCAAGGTGAAGAGACTGCAATTTGGGGTAAATGTAGCCCCTGGCATATTGCAAAGTGTCATGGAGAGCACACTTCGAGGTATTCCTGGGGTCTGTCCCTACTTCGATGACATCCTCATTGCTGGGGAGTCATCTCAAAATTTAGCAGAAAGATTAAGGGCTGTCTTGCTTCGTTTTCGAAAAGCAGGCCTTAAGCTAAAGCAGGATAAATGCAAGATAGGAGTCACTTCTACTGACTTCTTAGGTTTCAGGATTGATGCTCAAGGTATTCACCCTGCTGAAACTAAATTGCAAGCTATCCAGCAGGCCCCAAGCCCTAAGTCTAAGAGTGAGCTGCAAGCCTTCTTGGGGCTATTAAATTTTTACCATGCATTTCTCCCACATAAAGCTGCAGTGGCAGAGCCATTACACAGGCTCTTAGACAAGCAGGCTCTGTGGCAGTGGACTAAAGTCCATGACAAGAGCTTCAATGAGGGTAAGGCCTTGCTCACTTCTAATGCTGTTTTAGCGCATTTCAATGAGCAACTTCCTGTTTGCATTGCATGTGATGCATCTCCTTATGGGGTGGGAGCTGTACTTAGCCATTTGAAGGCTGATGGGACACAGGTCCCTGTGGCCTATTACTCAAGGACTCTGTCTTCTGCAGAGCGAAATTATGCTCAGATTGACAGAGAAGCCTTGGCCATAGTGGCTGGCATAAAGAAATTTCATGATTTCTTATATGGCTGCCATTTCACGGTCTATACTGACCATAAGCCTCTGCTGGGTTTGTTTACCACTACCAAACAGACCCCACATATCATTTCTCCTCGTATGCTGAGATGGTCCATTTTCCTGTCAGCATATGACTACACATTAGTTCACAAACCAGGAAAAGAAATGGGTCATGCAGATGGCCTGAGCAGATTACCCCTGAACCAATTAGAGCCAGATCCTGCTCCAGCCATTAAATTCTTTCCATTCAGGAGTTGCCTGAGTCTCCCCTCAATGCTAGGGATATGGCTGCAGAAACTGCCACTGATCACACGCTTACACGCATGCTGTCAGGATGGCCTGACAAGTGCCCAGATACTGAGTTCCAAAGCTTCTGGCACAAGAAGCATGAGTTTTCCACTTTCAAGGGTTGCCTGTTATAGGGTAGCAGGGTAGTGATCCCAACCTCATTGAGGTCTAGAATCTTGATCTCTCTGCATGAGGGACATCCTGGTATAGTCAGGATGAAATTGCTTGTGCTCAGCCATCTTTGGTGGCCTGGGCTTGATAAAGCCATCAAGGCCCAGGTGCACGGGTTCCAAGTGTGCCAACAGTCTTAGCCTGAAATGCCTCAGGCCCCAGTACATAGGTGGGAGGAAACTCAAACCCCATGGTTTAGGGTGCATATAGATTATGCTGGGCCCTTTCAAGGGCAATTCTTCCTGGTTGTTGTTGATAGCCATTCCAAGTGGCTAGAGGTTGTTCCTGTTTCTTCCACTACTACTGCCAGGACCATCCAGGTGTTGAGAGGAATTTTTGCATCACACGGTCTTCCAAATGTTCAGGTTTCAGATAATGGCCCTCAATTTACATATTCTGAGTTCCAGGTTTTTCTTCAGGCCAAACTGATCTGGCATGCAACATTGGCTCTGTTCCATCCATCCTCCAACGGACTGGAAGAGAGAATGGTGCGCACCACCAAAGATGCTCTCAAGAAACTGACTTACGGTAACTGGCATCACAGGTTAGCTGATTTCCTTCTTGCACACCGCACCACACCATGCACAGCCAGAGGGAAGAGCCCTGCTGAACTCCGCTGGGGTGGCCGCCTCATCACTAAACTGGACAGGCTGCACCCTGTGGCTTCACAGGTGTCACAACCGTGGGCACCTAGGAGACTCCAGGTGGGCGATCCAGTTTGGGCAAGAAACTATGGGCCTGGTCATCTCTGGGTCACAGCTGTGGTCTGCAAGGTCTCTGGGCCGTTGTCATACGAAGTTGCCTTGGGTTATGGCCGCGTTCTTCGCAGACACATAAACCAACTGCATTGGAGACTGGACTCTCACCCTTCTGCTCCTGGCTCTGCTCTGGGGGGGGGGGGAAGAGGACCATAATATGCATTCTGGGTCACAGTTTCCTAGGCCTAACACACCCTCACTAGCTGCTACTGAGGCTGTTTGGGATTCATCCCAAGGTTCCGCAAGTGCTCCAAACAGGAATTCACTGGATAGGGGGTCATCCCACACATCCATAATTACTCCAGACAGGGAGTCACACCGGGGGTATCCACAGTATTCACATATGTCAGATAGTGCTCCAGACAGGGAGACTGACCGGGGGTATCCACACAAATCACAAACAGCAAGAGAAAAGGAATTCCATCAGGGGTGCTTGCCTAATTCAGCAATTGCTCCCAAAAGGAAGTCACCAGCAAAGGGGGTTGCCATGGAGGCGACTCCTGACTCTGGCACCTCTGGCACGTGCTTGGGGGCCACAGAGTACTGGGGCACTTCCGCTACCCAGCCCTCTCCATCTGCTGGCCTTGGGCTCGAGGGACAGTGTTCCCAAGAGGAGTCCATTGTGGACTTCGGGACTTCCACCCCTCCAAGGTATGCTGGCTTGGACTTAGAGGGTCCAGCCAGCCAGCAGCTGGATGGGTCAACCGGGTATTTGGGGCAGCAAAGTCCTGGCCTGCCTAGCCTGGTAGGTGAGCAGGTAGGCCAGACACCCTCACCAGGGTCACCTGGGGATTTAAGGCAGCAACACCCTGGCCCGCCTAGCCTGGTAGGCGAGCAGGTGGGCCAGGCAATCTCTCCGAGCCTTAGAAGGTCGCAGCGGGCCAAGTGCCCACCCAAACATCTGAGAGACTTTGTGAGGTTGCTGTCAAATCATGAGACCCCTGAATAAGGGGAGTAACTCGTGGGTAGATTATTTTGTATTATTTTTGATTTTGGATACATTTATTTGTATTAATAAATACTGAAGGGGGTTTGCCTGAGGGCAGACTCAAGTATTCCACACTCTTTGCATTTGAATAATGTAACTGTATGCCACTCTTCCCAATGCACGATGTACATGTGTGTACGCGAAGTATGTTCCATCTAGGGGGGAGGGGTGTTGTGTCCTGAGCCTGCAAAAGCAGGCTCGGGACGTTGCATTGGTCCTGGGCATTCCAAAAGCTGCCTGGGACCAGACAGAGCGGCGCCGGCCTTGCGCGCATGCGCATGGTGCGAAAACGCTCTGTTCCTATTGGTTGACACTGTCCAGGCTTCTGGCCATATAAAAAGCCCTGCGTGCCTTTTGCCTTTGTTTTGGTTGTTGTAGAAGGAGAATAATGTGTTTGTTCAGCATCGCCATGTGTCTTCATCATTCGCACGCGAATGAAGTATACAACAGAAACGAAGTGGGAGACTTGTGCCCGAAGAGGAGAGTTCAGAACAAACCATTGTTGCACAGCAGTCCTGGGACCAGCTTTGCCCTCATTCTTTTTGCCCTTGCAGGATCCTTTAATAAAATGGCTTGTCTTTTAACTGAACGAAGCTGCCTTGCTTTGCATCTCTTGTCACTTCATATCCTGGTTTCCCTGCATTGGCCCTTTCATCGTGACGATTAGCTCTTTCCTTTCCTTTGCTTGCCTAGCACGGAGTCCACATCAGGGACTGCACTGTATTTTTGCTACAAATCTTCTGCTCCCCACAGCTGCTAATATTCCAGAAGGCCAGAGGGTTGGGGGAGAATGGGTGTTTGCATAGGAAGGGGATATCATAAGTACCAGCATTTGGAAAAGGATATTCTGCAACTACCGTACTGTAGAATCACAGAGTTTTAGTTGCAAATTGTGTAAAGAAGGGAAAGGCATCAGCTCTGGCCCTCTCCCCCTGCGGCCCCCTTTGCTGCACTGAGGCCTTGGAGAGGATGTTAGACACCAACATTTATTTCACAGCAAAGTTAGGAAGTGGCTGGCAGGATATATGCAGCTACCCTGTAAATTTGCTGCAATGGCTCCGGTGTAGTAGTGCTGACAGTGGCAGCTATAGTAGTGTGACAAGTAAGAATGACAGTTTCCTCAGACCATGCTCTCTTCGGCGCTCTTCCGAGTGTTGCTGCTGCCAATTAGATCTGCTAAGGACCCACTTATGTAAGTGGTTGAAGGTCGAAAGCACTCTCGCTGATGAAGGGATTAAAGATTGAAGGCACTCTCGAATCCAGGATGCCTTACCCATCATGTCCCACCCATTACGCATTTGTGGCTTTTTTTTTTCATCCTTTTTTAAAACAATAACTAAAAAATACATTTATTTTAAAAGGAATGTCATTTTTTTTCCAGCATTGCCTGGACCATCCCCTTCCACCTTTTCCAGCCCAAAGGTTGGAAATGATAGTTTAGCTAATATCCAGAAGGCCACAGGCTTCTCTTGACTTACCTTAGAATACATATGTAGAAAATATGTTGCTTTTCAGATTAAACCCTTTTCCAGAGGCTGACAATGTATAAGCTGCTTGAGTGGCTGATTTAGCTTGGATATATATCTCACAGGCAACATTTGCTGCAACCAGAAGGATTCCTTTCTGCACGGGTTGTTTTCAGAGAGGAGATGGTTCATGTGAACCCATTTATGGATTTGTATTTTCATTATTTCTTCTCAAATTCTACATTATCATACACATCCCCTCAAAGTTGCAGAGGGTTATTTATTTATTTATTATTTCAGTGGCTGCCCATTTCAGACAAGTAACTCTGGGTGACTGAGCAGCTGTGTTAACTTGCTTCTTGGAAAGCATTTAGATTTGCAAGCAGGACTTTAGATCAACTCATTGTAAGTAATATCCAGCATCTAGTTATAAGAACAGTTATAAGGAGGAGTTGGCATCGGAACTGGAGGTATCTTGAATTGAAATGGTCTGATCTGGAAAAATCCAGGGATCATCTGAATCAAAGTGTTGCCCCTTTGAAATCAGCCTTCATTTGAACCATCGTAAAACTCCAAAAATTTGGTAGAGCACAAAGATGCAGGCAGGGTTTCTGCAAAAAGTGACACTTTTCTTCCCAGGATTTCCATGTAAGAAAAGCTGTAGGAGGAGAAATGAGGCCAAGCAATGTTTGAATAGGAGGAGTTTTGTGACTATCAGCTCTAGCTTCTAATCACAATGAGTGATTTTACTGGATTCCCTAATTACAGTGCTTAATGGGAAAGATGTCAATGTATTGTTTATTTTTAGTTAGAGTTAATAGGAGAGGACAAGATGCAGATTTCTGCATCAAGATTCAGAACTCAAGTCAAATATGTATGTACTGGGAAGGCTTGAATCTAAGACAAATTGAGCTATTTTTTTTAATCACTCCGTGTGGTCCAAACCAACCTTTTCTATGCCTAGTCGCAACTGATGGGCCCAGAGACATAATGGAATTTATAGATGATTAACACAGTGCATCTTTGTAGTCCAGCACGGAGAGGATTATAGGCCAATTTGGTAAAACCAATATGATAATCTTTTTTGCCTGTTTGGTTTGGAGACTGAATTGAAGAACTATCCATAGTCTGGCCATTATTCATGGAATTAATGATCTTTTACAGATAGTCCTCTACTTACCACCATTTGCTTAGCAACGGTTCAAAGCTGTTATAATAGCAAAAGCACTTAGACATATACTGCTTCATAGTGCTTTACAGCACTCTCTAAGCCAGGGGTGTCAAACTGGCAGTCCGTGGGTCGAATGCGTCGTGCGCAGGCCATGCCCGCCCCAGCTCCACAAAGGCAAAAAAATGTCGTAACACGTCACGTGACGTGCTTGAGTTTGACACCTCTGCTCTCAGCTGTTTATAGAGTGAGCATATTGCCCCCAACAGTGCTGGGAAAAGTGACTACAATCATTACAGCCTCTGCATGATCACATAATCATAATTTGGGTGCTTGGCAACTGGCATATATTTGCAATGGTTGCAAGTTGCGAGTTCCAAGCATCACATAATCACTACTGGTGATTTTCCCAGATGGCTTCTGACAAGCAAAGTCAATGGGGGAAGATGGATTTGCTTAATGATTGGGTGATTCACTTAACAACCCCGGTGATTTGCTTAACGACTGTGGCCAAAAATATCATAAAAGTGGGCCTGACTCAATGATGGAAGTACGGGTCCCAACTGTTGTCATAATGTAGGACTACCTGTAGTTCAAAAGATGGGAAGGATTCCAGTGGCTTAATGTCTTATACGCAGCCCCTTTGATTTTGGCTATCTGTCTTTCCTGTCCTTTAATTATCTACTTTGTGTTCCTTTGTGGATCCACTGCCAAGCAGGATTAGCATCAGAACTTGGCTTCAGCACCTTGCTTGGAACAGGTATTTTTGCTTACGTGATTCCCCTGAATGGATGACAGTCGATAATTGCTCACTTATTTGGCTGTGTGCCTGGGATCCCCTGAAGGGAAGGAAGGTGGAGGGGGAAAGGACCTGTGTTTATCTTGTTACTGTCACTGGCTTTTAATTCAAAATCACAGCAGAGTGCATTTGCATACATGACATTGTTGATTTGTACTCCTGTGGCAACATCTGGTCTCAGGGCTAGTTAATGCTTCTCTACAGCAGATCCCCAACTGCATTGCCATCTCTGGGGTGTCATTTTCCTTCATTTTGCTTTATTCTCCGATATATTCCACTTCTTTCCGTAAACCCAAGTTTCTCCTGTTTCCCTCCCCTCCCCCAAAGTCATGCTCTGTGCAGGAAATTAAAAACATCACCACCATCCACCACAACGTCCATGCTTCCTCAAGGGGACCCTACATTAACCTGGAGCTCCTGCTTGCAGTCTGCTTGAATTTTAAAACTTGAGCAATTTGCAATGAAACTCTTCTTCATATGGAGTGACTAATGTTGTTATTAGGTGACAAAGTAATCAAGTGAAGAGAACTTCCTAAGTCATGCCATAGAGAAAAAAGAGTATCAGAACCAGGAAGGGGGGGGGAAGGTAATGCACAATCATTCCGTGCAGATTAGAGAACATTATTGTGAACAATGAACATCCAATTTTGGAAAAGGTGCTTACTTTGCCATTATCTTGATTCCTTCTGCCTCTTTTATAGAACGTGGCTTGGCATGCTTGCTTGACTTACCTAGGAACTCTTTGCTTGGCTGGTGCCTTTATGTGTACCTGTCTTAATTACGGTCCAAATTCTCTCAGCTGAGGTGCAATAGACCAAAGCATGAATGAGCCTCTTTAGTGAAAAGGATAGGATTAGATAACCGTTCTATGTCTTTTAAGCCCACAAACATTAGAAGGATGAACGAGCTTGTAAAGACTAGAGTTGTGTTTAAAAGCAAAAACTAAATAAGATAGATATCCTGGTTTAGATGCCATGAACATGCAGTAGTTTGGGAATAGGGAAGCTCCTGTCTACTTTATAAGAAAGTGGACAGGAACTGATGGCATGAGCAATAGATATAGAAAGATGCTGACATTTCTTCTTCATCCTCAATAGCCAGGGAGGCTGAAAAGCTGGCTAGGACACGGATGCAGATGAAATATCTGTGATCCAATCTATTGGATGCCCTTATTAGGGCACAGGATGAATAAAACCAGGCTGAGGATGATTCCTTGTAAAGGAGCTTGCATATCTTATAATAATTTTCACCAGTAAGTTCAATCTTAAATTATGCTGGGCAGTGTTGGGTTCAATGGCAAAATCATACAGGGGACTCACTCCCCAAAAAGATGCTTTTGATTTAAGCTGTTGCATACTAGTGCTCATACAATACTTGTATGCAATTCCTTAAACCAAGAACATATTTCCCTGGGATTCCCCATATGATAAAAGGCTCAATTAATTCTATCCTCCACTAATCACGCTAGCCCCGGTGTAAGGCTGTGCCTTGGATTGAGGCCCATGATACTGGTGCATAGAGATTTTTCTCTGCCTTTTACCCTTTGGTATCTTTTGCATAGAAGAGGAGAATTCATGGACAGAGTGCGCAATGGAATATATCAGCTTTCTCAGCACCATATTGTCATATAAGGGTCATTAGCCAATATTTCATAGAAGTAGAAAGTATATAATCTGCCCCTTCAGTAAATCATTTCCATCTCTGTGCCTTTTGATGTTCTTGGACAATTTGAGAAGGTAAGTAAAGCAGGGTTCACCTTTATTTATTTGTTTGTTTGTATCCCACCTTTTATTATTTTTACATATGAACATACCTAACACACTTTCCTCCTCCTCCTGTTTTCCTCTAAACAACAACCTTGTGTGGTGGGTTGGGTTGAGAAAGTGCGACTGGCTCAAAGTCACCCAGCTGGCTTTCATGTCTAAGGTGGGACTTGAACTCATGATCTCCCACTTTTTAGCCTGGTGCCTTAACCACTAGGCCAGGGGTAGGCAACCATGGCCCTTTTATGACTCGTGGACTTCAACTCCCAGCATTCCTGAGTCAGCTATGCTGACTCAGGAATTCTGGGAGCTGAAGTCCACGAGTCATAAAAGAGCCAAGGTTGCCTACCCCTGCACTGGGCCAATCTGGCTCTTTGTGCTAATTCTCTTTCAGCAAGACTTATTCCTCAGTGAATTTAGTTTTTTTTTTCCTTTGATTTCTACAAATTTGATCAAAACAGACATTAGAACGACTAGCCTACAATTTTCCAGATTTTCTAAAAACTGGGTAGCATTGGCTACCTTCCAGTGAACCTGATTTGAGTGGCAAGTTACATATTTTTGCTAGGAGATTGATAATTTAACCCTTAGTTATTTAAGAACTTTCAGGCAGGTGTTGTTAGGCTGGAAAAATATTAAAGCACAAATAAATCAGTTGAACAAAAGGAGTTTTAAACAAACTAAATTTGACCTTTCGTTAGTCAGATAGTTGCATAATGAAAGGTGGAAGTAGGATATCCTAAGCAGAAAAGAAAGGAAAGTCTATGGAAAAGCATATAATCTTATGAATATATACAAAGTCAGTCCCATCCATCTATGACTGTACTTCTCGGGAGCCATGCTGAGATTCATTATCTTTCAAACAAGGAAAATAGAAACATAAGATAAATTGTCTTCTGGGAGGGCTCATGTAACTTAATAGTCCTCCAAGTAAATTACACCTCTCCATACAGACAGAAGAACTCAAACTGAAATGCTCATATTGGTATTCTAGGGAGAGAGTTTATTTTATGAAAAAAAAAAACATTCAGTCATGTGTATCCCAGACCAAAGAGATACTGCTGAAGCTCAAGGTGATTTTCATGTTCTCATGGCAAATGTGAAATAAATTGGGTGGATCATCTACTCCTAAATTTCGGACTTTCCAGATTACACTTTGATCATTTTATCAAGATACTTTGAACCTTTTAACTTCTCTTTACTTGAGCACAGTTCCCAGATATCAATCCTGAACAGTGATGGCTGCTTATTTGGTGTTATATCTGAATTGATGACTCCCAGCTCTCACGTGCCAGTTGCTTTTCTGTGCAACTGCATATCCATATTAAATAATGTGAACTACTGTATAATATAGCTATATAGAAAAAAAAAGGCTGAGGCTAACTTAATGCATCCCTATTAAATGTTGTAAGCAGGGTTCTGCTCCCCCCTTTAATTAAAAAGGTACATTAAAATGGCTCACAACAGAACATAATTTGAATGGATTTACAGTGATGGTAGTTGCAACCATCGGGAGACCTGAGAGAACAGATTGGGGACAGATTTTTGGGGAAGAAATCTATGTGGTCGCTAAGAGCTGACACCAACTTCATGGCACATAATCAGTCAATTAATCAAAAACTTCTGAAAGGAAGAAAATTCATAGAGTCAGGGAGAAGGAAGCCCTGCTGCATGTACATATATTTGCGGAATCTGAACTGAGAGTTTCATTTGGTAACAACAACACCAACTTTATTGTCACAGTTTCATTTGGTAACTGGAGGTGAGCAAGGCAGATACAGAGATTCCTACTGAGAAAGACAGTCCCATGTCCAGATGTTGATATTCTGTAGTATCATGTGCCACATAGAGATCAACAGAAATCAGCATGGAAGCAAATTTGGATGGTCTGCAGATGAAGGCTATTTATGAGAGCCATAAATATTGTCTTGGTTCTAAGTTCAGATCCAAGCCAGCCTCAAGAGGTTGCATCACCAAGAAAACCCTACAGTAGAGTTGCTTTACCAGACAGAAGCTACTTTCTTTTCTCACCAAAAATATTTTTTACAATCTGGCAATAATCCCAATCAATGAAATACACAAAATCATGTCTCTTCTCTCATAGTGGAAAGTGTAAAATATGAATATGAATATTAATGCAGATGTATTGGGGAAATATTTGGAACTGCTTAGAAACAGCTGCAGCTCTCAGCAGTGGTGTGAGGCTGGGAAGGTGATTGAGTCAGTTCCTTTCAACAATTCATTTAGTTATATAGGCAATTAGGATGTTGGCTTCCTTCCATAATAGATGCCATTTTTTCTCCCCTTCACTGCCCCCCACCCCCAGGTCATATGTCTAAAAACTGCATGAGAAGAAGCAGAATGAGCATTATTTTTTTTACTGACTTGATAGTCCATTGATCTGCAGAACATCACATGTTAAATTTGTCCCCCTCACAGAATGGCTATCAATCCTAACAGAATAAATAGATATCAGTGGTATATTGGAAAAACCCAAGATTGGCCTCTTTCAGTCTGAAGATATTTCATAGCAATATAAGTTTGCTATTTATTTTTAGCAATTTCTAGAATTCATAGACTTTTCAAATTGGCAAGGGAACTTAGTGATCACTTAGTCCAGTGGTTCTCAACCTTTCTCAGGTTGAGACCCCACTTGCCCCGCCCATGCACGCCGCGACCCCGACCCGGGCGCGCGCATGCGTGCCCCCCAAAAAATTTAAAAAAAAATAAAAAAAATAAAAAAAATGGCTGCCGCAACGGACGGATCCGCGCATGCGCGGATCGGCCCATCGCACGCACCACGCATGCACGCATCTGCCTGTCGCGGGCCGCCATTTTGTTTTTTTTATTTTTTTTTAAATTTTATTTTAAAAATCCCCCCCAAAAAATGGTGGCCGCGATGGGCAGATCTGCACATGTGCAGATCAGCCCATCGCACGCACCACGCATGCGCGCATTCGCCTGTCACGGGCCGCCATTTTGTTTTTTTATTTTTATTTTTTTAAATTTAAAAAAAAATAATAAAAAAAACCAAAATGGTGGCCGTGATGGGCGGATCAGCGCCTGCGCAGATCGGCCCGTCGCACGCGCCACGCATGCGCGGATCCGCCCGTCGCGGTCCGCCATTTTTTTTTATTTTTTTTTAAAAATTTTTTAAATTTTTTTAAATTTTTTTTTTCCGGCGCGACAGGCGGATCTGAGCGTGCGCAGCGTGCGCGTGCCCAAAAAAATAAAAATAAAAAAATAAAAAAAATAAAAATAAAAAAAACAAAATGGCGGCCGGCGGTGCCCGACGACCCCCGTGAAATGGTCGCGCGACCCCAAATGGGGTCGCGACCCCAAGGTTGAAAACCACTGACTTAGTCCAACCCACTACTCATTACAGACATGACCAGTGGAATTCATTATTCCTAGAACCATCTGCTTCTTTATAAGACTAGCTTTTAGCAATTAAAGCCTTTCACTAATATTTAGCTGAAATCCGCATACTGTATTTGCAATTTCCACTCATTAATTCTAGTTCTGCTTTCTGAGAATGTCTGATAGATGAAGTCAATTAACATGGCTTTCGACTTTTCTTTCATTCTAACTAAATATATCCACTCCTTTAAATTGTCACTTTCAGAATGCATTTTCCAGACCCCTCTTTTCTCTGCTGTCTGGTTATGCTCTAATCTATCAATACTCTTCGTAACATGTGGCTTCCAGATATGGCCAAAGTTGCTTCAGATAGAACCAAATTTGTATGTAATCAAGTGGAACAATTATGTTCCATGATTTGGATGCAGCCTTTCTGTCAACATTACATTTATTTTTTTATTAGCAAATCACTGTGAGTATTTCCCAGGTTGAATTAATGTTCAACATGGACACGAACATGGAATTTAGATATATTGCTTCCAAGTCTTAACCTTCCTTCCTCCCTCCCTTCCTTCTGACAGCCCTCTGGTCCAAGATGGGGTGACTTCATACACTTTGAGTACCACTCAAAGGCTCTGTAAGAGTAAATTATAGAATCAGGAGGTTAGATATTTCAGATGAAATTCCTGCCTTAAAAAAGGAACACAGTAATACCAATTTTTTAAAGATTACTCCTTGAGGTAAAATATAGATTATAGGTTTATTTATAGTGCCTACTTATCCCCAGATGAAATTTTCTGCTGCAGTTTTAAAGTTTTCTCCTTATGTTACCTCAAGCACTTATTTCTGTTTTGGCTGGCACATTTTGTTTTCTTATAAGCTAGCCCCACCAGTTCATTGGTACTTTGAAGAGAAAGGAATTTCAAAAGTGTTTTTAAGAAAATCTTTTTCAACCTGAGTTACAATAGTATTTCAATAGTACACTACTGTAGTTAGAACTCTTGTTTCACATGCAAAATTGTGCAGGTTCCTGAAGCAAAAAACACATTTATTTTGTTTTAACTACTATTTTTCTTTCTCTCAGCAACCTATTTTCTTCTGGGCTTTTTAAAAGTAAGTCCAGGGATGCACTGGTACACCCCTTCAAAACTCCCAATTTTGTACTGGGTTTAAAGACGGAGATATTCTATACATGAAACAAGTGTTCCAACTGCCATACCAGTGACATAACATTGTGACAACATGAGCAAACAACCTACTTGAAGAAATGCCTTGAAAATGCAAGAAATTTAATTTTAAAACTGATTGTTTTGCTTGCATATTATGCTTCAATTTTACGTATACTACATTCTCTCTCTCTCTCTCTCTCTCTCTCTCTCTCTCTCTCTCTCTCTCTCTCTCTCTCTCTCTCTCTCTCTCTCTCTCTCTCTCTCTCTCTCTCTGTGTGTGTGTGTGTGTGTGTGTCTGTGTGTCTGTGTGTCTGTGTATCTGTGCATGCCTGTATCTATATAGGACGGGTAGGCAACCTTGGTTCTTTTATGATTCTTTTATGGCTGGCTCAGGAATTCTGGGAGTTGATTGGTTCTTTTATGATTCTTTTATGGCTGGCTCAGGAATTCTGGGAGTTGAAGTCCACGAGTCATAAAAGAGCCAAGGTTGCCTACCCCTGAATGATAAGACTGAGCTCAAGGGAGGGGATAAATGCATCATAGTTTCGAGTCCCTTCATGCCCACAGGAGATCTAAGTCCAGCCCATCTCATATTACATTAACTCTTTTTTTTAAATTTTTTATTATTAGATATCCATTTGTACATACAAACAAAGAAAAAATTCAAGTTAAAGCCATTCAACTTAATACAATCATTTTAAATTTGTAGACCTTCTTCACTCCGTATATCAAAGTTTAACTATAAGCCAACTACATTTTAAAAATTTTAAGTTTCACTTCTTTTCAGATCTATCCATTGTACATCAAACAAACCAGTCTTCTTATTAAAGTTAATAATTTTCATGTTGATACACCCCTCCCTTCAACGCGTACATTCTTAGTCTATTTAATATATATCTTCCATTAATCACCCTCTCATGTCTCTTGCTCCTACACTTAGTCCTTAAATCAGTCCATAATTCTTTGCCTTTAATTCCTTGCATAAAATATTAAGTTTCTCTTCTTTTCAGTCGAATTCTGGGTTTCTTCCTCTGCCAGGTGGATTTCCATAACACAGCTTCCCTTCCAAGTAATAAGTCTCTCTTTATTGCTTGCAATGTCCCTTGGTTCCATATAAGCCATACTCTATGGATTCTGTCAGTTTGCCAAGAGAAACTTTTAGCCTCCTCTCCTAGATATTTTTCCAATGCTTTTATAACAATTCTTTTCAAATCTTCTTGTTTCTCATTTGGGGATTTTTCCAGTCTCTTGCCCCTAATTGCTGTCATCATCTGGCGATGGTACATCATAGTTGAGCGGTTTTGCACCTCACTTTTCATTTCAGTAAGTTGTCTCTCTTCTTGTCTCTCCACCTCTTCCATCTTTTCTTCAATCCCTTCCCAGACCCTCTTCAAATTTCTCCCAGTATCTTCTCTCATTTTCCCACTGTGCGTTTGTACTGTTTCTCCGGTTTGGTCCAAGTCCTCAATAACTGCTTTGCTTTGATCTTCCACCATCTTCTCCACTTCTCTGCTTTGTTCCACTGCCTCCAACGTCCTCATCCTTTCTTCCCACCTTTTCTCATATATGTCTATTATCATGTCCATCTTTCTCCTTATTTTTTCAAAAGTTGTTGACGTTGCATCTTTTAATTCTTTCATCGTCATTTCTGGAGAGCTTATATACATCCTTAGGTTTATTTTGCAAAGTTTTTTAAGTTATGCATCTCTGCTGCCCTCTAGATGTCTCTTTTGCATTACAGTTTCTCTTTCGCCTTTCTCTTCCGGTAGCTATCACTTTAAATTAAAAGCGGTCGCCATCTTGGGTGCATTTTGTTTATTGTGAACGTATTTTATCCGAGGTAAAATATAAGAAATACTTGCTTTTTTTTTTTTTTTTTTTTTTTTTTTTTTTTTTTAGGGTTTTCAAAAACATTTATTGGTTCAGTTGAAAACAAATCAGAATCTGAGCTTCTGGAAAAACCACTTGTTCTTGCCTGTCTTGTATCTTTCTTCAAATTTCACTTTGGCCTCTCGCCGTGCCTTACGTTTCAGGGCAGGATCTCTAAATACATCCTTGTTGACAATGGTTTTGTCCAGGGGAATATCAACAGAATACCTGGTTGGCATCAAGTGGTTGTAATTGTAAACTTTAACAAAGGACTTGATTTTGGACCTCTTAGCAATTTTCTTCTTGCCCATACTGGCTGTTACTTTGCGTGGGTAACGATCGATACCTGCCACCAAGGCATGGCTGTATGGGCGGTCTGAAGTACCATCATCAATGTTCTTAACAATAACAGCTTTGCGTCCAGAATAGCGTCCAGCCAAAACAAGAACGACCTTACCAGGTTTCATAAACTTGCCCATCTCTGACTTTCCAAACGGTTTGAGAGGATTACAACCGATTGTACCACAGCCGCTACGCCAACCTTACCGAATACACCGAAATACTTGCTTTTTAAGCTCCTGCGTTCAGTCTGTCAATCTCTGTGCTTCTTTGAAATGTTTTCCTCGAGTGGTGGCTGGTCTCAGTATCTTGGTCTGTCAGCTGACAGATGCTGCGCCGGGCTGGAGCTATTGTGAGCTCACGGGGAGTCCTCTTTCTCCCCCCTGAACGTTTTTTCGGGGGGTTTTCAGAGGATCTCAACCCCCACCCACAGCTCTTCACCCCTTCTCCTACCGAGGAGGGTTTTTTTCCGCTGCGAAAAACAGCTGTTTTGCGCTGTTTTGGCGGCTTTACAGGTCCCGTGTCGCAGAGCCTCCGAACAAGGCTATTTCGACCCTGAGGTAGCCACGCCCCTTCTTATTACATTAACTCTTATCTACCACCATTTTACTTTGACCATTAGAAGTTCAGATTCTTGTAGAGAGTATTAGCATGTAATAAACCTGTAGTCATTTGAACCACCTTGCTTCCTGATTTCTTGCGCCTGACCGTATATGTGTATATGTGTAATTATATTACATTATAATATGATATTTGTGTTTTACATGCATGTAAAATTCTTCCCAATTTCTCATGATGTGTACCATTAGATCATAAATTTCAGATTGGTTAAGACTTCAACTCTCAGTCACCAAGAGACATGCTCAATTGGTCTTTAAGAAGGCCACCATGGTAGGGAACACGTGTAAATCACAACACTAACTATTCTCTTGAGTAACAGGATTTCCTCTGAAGTTTATATGGCTTTTGTTTATAGTTTTGTTATTAAAGACACAAAGGAATAGAATCAGCTAGAGGACTATTTTTAAAAAATACACAAAGGAATGTCCGCCAGTATGAGCAGACAGATATGTGCATGTAAGTTTTGTGTTTTTTTCTTGATGGAAGGACTTTTATGTTAAAAGATTGTTTGATTACGGAGAGTGGGTGGGAAAAAGATACTCTCTTGTTTTAAAAAAAAACACTCATTCTTGACAGTGAGAGAACAGAGACAAATGGGTTAGAAATTCCTGTCACATGAGTTGCTTGTGCAAAAAGCGTGAAGGTGAACAATGTTAGTATTTGGGATTCCTGTTTCTGACTCACTCTCCCGAATGCCTGTCTTGGATTCATCTGGAAGAAATCTACAGCTCCCAAAAACACAGGCACAAAGAGAGCTTGCTGGGGAATAGAATATGTGTATGTGCATTGAGTTACCCAAAGATGTAAAACATTGGGGGGATGTTCCGGCAATACTGTGTGAAACAAGCTTTCTCTGCAAAGCAGCATTTATGCCAGCTGCCTGCAAAGAGGCCTCCTTTATATGTTGTGCTGCAAGCCAGCAGGAGGTGTACATGGTATAAATTACTGAGCTCTGTTGAAAAAAAAAAACACGGAAGGAGCATAAATTAAAGCAACCTGGACACAGTCACCATCTGAGTGGAAGAGGCCAAGGAACTGAAATAATCTGTTGTTTTTTTTTAATGGATGTCTTGCAGAAATGAGACTCAGCATAAGAAAACAGCACCGGATGGGAAAGGGGAAAGGTTATTGGCAAAGGGGGGCTGGAATCCTATATTGGATGTGATTATTCTGTACCAGGCAGAACAAGAATCACATCTACTTGGATGAACTGAACATTCTCAGACTGTTTTTTTTTCTTTTCTCAAGAAGAGAAAGCTCCCATGTTTTCTAGTCCTCATGATTGTAGCTGACAGCTGGATGGATGGTAGGCAGAAAATGTTCTGTTTATGGTTTAGAGAACCAGAACAGATGCAAGGGGATCTTCTGTGTTGCTTTTGGGTCTGATTTCCTCAGGCTTATACCAGTACCCCTATTCTCATCAGATTTGTATTCAAAGAACTTGGTTCATATACATGCCTATGAAATCAGTACTGATTGCTAAGTGAAAAATATGGAAAAACCTATAAGGTTGTTGCTTAGTGGTGGAGTAGTAGGACTGCAGGCAGAGTTCAATCCCTGACTTCTCCAGTTTAAAAGGATCAGGTAGCAGAGGTTGAGGCCTTTGCTTGGAGCCCTGCTGTTACAAAATAGAAAACATTACAGTTTGTAGCCATCTGATTTGGCACAAGGTAGCTGCCAATATTCCTAGGAGTTTGGGATGGAACTACTTCTGAAAACCAAACAACATTCTATACACAGGTTTGTTTTAGGGGTCCTTGGTGCTCTCTGAGCTTGGTTGCTTTCTTGCAGACATTTCATTATCCAAACTAGGTAATATCATCAGTGCTAAAATGGAGTGGGGTTTGCTCAACCAGGAGAATAGTCCACTCCTTACTATTACCTAATTTGGATAATGAAATATCTGCAAGAAAATAACCAAGCTCAGAAACTACCAGGGACCCCTCATTTCAACCCTGAGGTTTGTTATAATTCTGTATTGAAATTTCTGCACAAAACTTTGAGCTCAGTTTTGAGGACAAAACTGGTGCTTTTTGCTATAAAACACGTTGGCTATTCTCATCTGGGTTGATTATTTTTTATTACATATAGTGTCTGTAGACTCTGAACTTTCTCACTTTTGGTATGGCTCCATAACATGGGAAAATCTCTCTATGTAAATAAATAGGCAAAAATCCTCACATGCCACATTGAAAAGAAATGACAAAAACTTCATTATAGTTATCTTGTTAATTTATATTTGCAATATGTAGAGTATATTACTCTTACTATTATATACTATGTTGTTACAAAGGAGGAGTAGCTGTTATAAAAAAGAGGGTATAACTAACTAATTTTAAGTTTAAGGATAGTTTTCATGTGAACCTGTCAAATGTACCGGTTTTGAAGAATGGCATGGACATTTTAAAAAAAAATAATCTGGATTTTGGCTTTAAGAGGGAATAATGGCTAGCTATTCACTAGATCTGGCAAACATGCTGAGCCTTATTTACCCATCATCTTATGTAAGCAATAATGCTGAGATTCCCAGAGTGGTACTCGTGGTACCTGTATTTCTGCAGACACCTGCCTTAGACTTTGGCACCATAAAAATAAAACTTTGGAGTTCCGGTTCCGGTCACGAGGACCGGAGCCATCCGCGGAAAGCTCCGGAACGGGGCTTACCTTTTTCAAAAAAAATATCAGACTACCGAGAGAGGGAAGCGCCGGAGACGAAGGTGAACCCGAAGAGGACCCTCGGCTCGCTCCGACGAAGCAGAAATCGCCGCCGAGGGACCCGTGACGATAGCTGACGGGGCCGCGGAAGCCGGTGGCGTCCGGCCGGCCGGCAGGCCCAAAGAGGCCGCGAGGCCGCACAGTCGGAGGGGGCCGGCGGGAGTGGAGAGAAGACGGCGAAAGACATCGGCGAGGCTAGCGGAGGCCGCCGGGAGGGTCTGCCGAACCGGAGAAGACCCACAGACGAGCCACAGGAGGAGAGGAAAACCGGGAGAGCGGAGGTGAGATCCGGGCGCGGAGAACGGAGGGAGAGACGACCGGAGCTGCCGGACAGCAGGAAGCAGCCGTTGGCGGCAGAGGAAGGGCGGGAGCGAAGCCACAGAAGAGAGGGAAGCCGGCAAGAGTAGCGAGGGCCGCTGGGGGGGACTGCTAACCCAAAGAAGACCCCCAGACGAGCCGAAGAAAGCGAAAAACACCGGGAGAGTGGCGGAGAGGTCTGGAGCGGCAGACAGAGGTGGAGACAAACAAACGGAGCTGAAAAGAGGAGAGAGGACTCAAGAAGGAAGAGGCAAGGAAACAGACGGCGGGGGAAGACACAGGAAAAGAGCACCCTGGTCGGCAGAGGGACTGCTTCCTTAAAATATATTCACTGGCCGAGAGGCTCCGAAATTGGAGGAAGCCGGCGGGAGCGCAGAAGGAGAGCCGACGGGAGCAGGGAGAAGACGGCCAACGACCGTGGTAAGATCAACGGGGGCCGATTAGAGCGCAGAGGGACAGCAGACGCAGGGGGAGCCCAGCAGCAGGGGGAGGACCCTCACAAGACCCTCAGAAGACCCCCCCAGACCCCGATAAGGCTAGTTGTACTGCACCTGGGGGGGAAAGGGCCATCTGCGCAGGTCCCAGCTCCTCTCATCCTGCTTCATCCCTGCCAGCACGGCGAAGCTTACTGGAAAGCGGATAACACCCCCTAGTGGACTAAAAAGGAGGGGGGGAAAATTTTTTTTTTTTTTCCTTTCTTCTGCTGTCAAAATATAAACTGGGGGGGGGGGGAAAGAAGAATTTGATCCAACCTATCCTAGCAGCTTGATAATCTTGCACAGGAACAATTCCCCCACAACGCTTGGCATTAAGGGGAGGTTTTAAGGGAAGGCAGGCCATCAGGAGGAGAAGCTCAAAATGACTGCCAGAAAGACAAAACAGTCCAAACTGACAGACCCAAAGGGAGCTGCACCCTCCCCGGCCCACCCCTCCAATCTGCCAGGGAACACCCCACCCAACCACACACAACCCCATCCAACTGCAGGCCCCCAGACCCACACGCCAACCCAGGACTCCACAACAGCACGCATGATCCAAGAACTAAAAGAGACGATTGAGACACTAAATGAGACGATTGCGACGATGGTGGTACGGTTGGATGGCATGGATAGAAAATTGGCGGAAATGGACGCGAAGACGGAGAAAGGACGCCTAGAAACAGAACGGAAGACGGAGGAAAGATACAAAGACATGACGAGGATGCTGGCAGACCAAGGTGGAGACCTGGAGAAAAAGTGGGAAGAACAGCGCAAAGCGACGGCCACTGATTTGGAACAGATGAAGGAGGCATTGCAAACACATTACAAAAACCTCCAAGAAACAAGGGAGAATACGGAAAAGATGATGAAAGAAGTGGAAAACCGCGTAGAAGGTCAGCTTGCAGAGGTGAAAAGAGAGGTTCAAGACCAGTCCACCATGATACAATTCTGGCAAATGGCATTTGCAATCAGGATCAGAGGGTGGAACGAGACAACATACGAACCCCAGGGAAGACTGCGCAGGACCTTTGTAGAGGCCCTGGCAACATTCCTGGGCACGAGCGCCAATGCGATTGAGTGGCATGTCGAAAAAATCCAGAGAGTGGGCGCCTGGAGGGAAGTGAACAAACACCAACCAAGGGATGTGGTCATCCACTTCACAACACAGAGGTTCAGGAACCACGTCTCTGCCACTTCTTATAACAAGGCATTCTACATAGAGGAGCAGGAGGTGAAGGTTCTGAAAGAGATCCCCCAGGCGATGCTGAGAGACAGAAAGAACTACAAATTCCTGACCACAGAGCTGAGATCGCGTGCACTGCGATACCGGTGGGAAACCCCAACAGGAGTGTCACTTTCTTATAAAAACAAGAGACATTACTTGACCTCGGTCCAGGAAGCTAAGGACTTCCTCGAAAAGGAACTGAAGTCGGGAGGCCCTCAACCCACCGCGAGAAAAGAAGCAGATAGACCACTGGAAAGCGGGAGGGATAGAGGCCAACGAGCAAGCCGCGCAGAAGCACAGATCGGGGCAGAGGCAGAGGAAATGAATGGACTACCTCTAGGGGCGAGGGCGCAGAGAGCAGAGAGCAACAAAAACAAGGAGGCAGGACAGTCTACAGAGGGCAGGCTACCAGGCATCACTACCAAACGTACAGACCAGCAAGGCAAGACCTCACAAACCAAAATGAGCACCAATCCGGATATCGTGGGAACGAGACCAAAGGAGACAACAGGAGAAACAACAGAAATGGTCTCGCAAAAATATCCTGCAACATATGATGGCTACTAATTATTTGACTTGGAATGTGAACGGACTGAACTCCCCCCAGAAAAGAAGAAAAATTCTCCACTACCTAAACCAAAGTAAAAGCGATATAATCTGCCTACAAGAAACACACATCAGAGCAGCAGACCAGAAATATCTGATCAACTACAAACTAGGCGCGCACTTTGTGGCAGCAGCGCCAAGAAAAAAGAATGGGATTGTTATATACGTAAAGAAACATGTAATGGCTAAGCTAATAGAGTCCGACCCCCAAGGTAGATACCTGGCAATTGAAATAACACAAGAAGACAAGAAGATCCTAGTACTGGGCATATATGCACCACATCAGCAACAAGGCAAATTCTACAAAAAGCTACACAAGAAAATAACACAACTTAACTACAGATCTCACATCATCATGGGCGACTGGAACGGGGTCATAGAGACTGCTCTAGACAAAAAAAGAACTGCACCGAACCCGCAAAAACACTCCAAGTTGCCTAAATCCTTCTTCGACATGAAGGAAGACCTCGAACTGACAGACGTATGGCGGAAAAGGCACGGCAAAGAACTAGAATTCACCTTCTTCTCCGGCAGACACCAATCATTCTCCAGAATCGACTTTATACTAACCTCTAGTGACTTGCTAACGTGTCTAAACGCGGTGAAAATCCTACCCAAGACACTGACAGACCACAACCCTGTGAGGATGGAATTAAGACATGGCCCGAAACAGAGGAGGTCCTGGAGAATCAATGAAAACTTGTTTAGACATGAAAACAATGTGGCGGAATGCAAAAAAGCTATGAAGGAATACTTCGACACACATATGAACAACGGAACACCGATAGAACAGATCTGGGAAGGCAGCAAGGTGTACATGCGAGGGATCCTCATATCCATGAATAGCTGGCACCGTCGCCAACAAGAACAAAAAAGAAAAGAGTTAGAAAATGAGATAAGCAAAATGGAGCGGCTACTAATAAAAAGACCAGAGGACAAAGCCACCAAAGAAGGACTCAAGATCTTAAGAAAGCAATTCGACATGTTGATGGCTGACCAAGTTGCAAGGAATATACAATATGCAAAACATAAGACATTCTGCAAGGCCAACAAACCGGGCCGCTGGCTAGCCTACACTATAAGAAAGAAACAGA
Organism: Bothrops alternatus; assembly: GCA_034064705.1. NCBI lineage: Eukaryota > Metazoa > Chordata > Lepidosauria > Squamata > Viperidae > Bothrops > Bothrops alternatus. The sequence continues at coordinate 1,183,939 of JARGCV010000116.1, forward strand.
AGTCCCGCATAATTGAAAAGATAGAATACAAAGGCAAGGAAGAATTCCGACAAAAAACCATCAAGAAAGCCTTCACGGAGTTCTACTCGAAACTATATACCGAGGATAAGATACTAGACAAAGAGATAGATGAGTTCCTACAAAACGAAAAGATACAGGCGATTACCGACACACAAAGAGAAGCCCTGAATGCCTTAATCACAAAGGAGGAAATACACTCAGCGATCACACAGCTGAAAGCAGGAAAATCGCCCGGGACGGATGGGATAACAGCGACCTACTACAAACACCTCCAAGAGGAGATGCTAGAACCCCTCAGAAAACTATTTGCCAACATTCAAGAAGGAGGTCAGGTCCCACCATCCTGGAGAACAGCCTACATCTCATTAATCCCAAAGGAGGGGAAAGACAACACACAGCCCGCAAACTACAGGCCCATCTCACTACTAAACACAGACTACAAAATCTTCACAAAAATTTTGGCCAATAGACTAATGACTGTACTACAAAAAACAATACACCCGGACCAAAGGGGATTTATACAAGGACGCCAGATGAAAACCAACGTGAGACAGCTGCTGAACATAATAGAATACCTGCAAAAGCACAACCAGATACCCGCCGCTCTTATGTTCGTGGATGCAGAAAAAGCTTTTGACAGACTGCACTGGCCGTTCCTGACGAACTTGGTCCGGAAGATGAAAATGGGAGTACAGTTTCTCAACTCCATAACGGCAATTTACCAGAAACAAACAGGTCAGATCATTGTCAATGGAGACTTAACGGACTCATTCAATATAGAGAGAGGCACGAGACAGGGCTGCCCGCTGTCCCCCCTGCTATTTGTACTAACGCTGGAAATTTTACTGAACAGAATAAGAGCGGCAGAGGAAGTACAGGGCATACAGATTAAACAGCAAGAATACAAACTATGTGCCTTTGCGGATGACCTGCTGGTGACAATGTCGCAACCAGCACAATCAGCAAGGAAATTGATAGAGATAATGGAGGACTATGGTAGGGTGTCAGGCTTCAAAGTAAATATATCAAAAACAAAGATGCTAGCCAAAAACCTCGACAACAAAGCAAAACGGAACCTGGAAAGAATAACGGGGTGTGAAATAGTCAAGAAAGTCAAATACTTAGGAGTGGAGATAGAATCAACAAATGCGAAATTATACAAGAATAACTACGAGGTCCTGTGGAATAAGATACAAGCAGACCTGGAAAGGTGGAAATCGCTACGTCTGTCCCTGCTCGGCAGGATAGCGACAGTAAAGATGAATGTATTACCCAGATTTTTATTTCTCTTCCAAATGCTACCCATACTCAAAAAGGAAGCGGACTTAGACAATTGGCAGAAAGGCATCAACAGATTTATTTGGGACGACAAGAGACCGAGGGTGAAACTAAAAATCATCCAAGACGCAAGGGAGAGAGGGGGTCTCAAAATGCCTAATCTAAAGCTATATTACTATGCAGCAACGTTGGTGGCGGTTAGCGACTGGATCAATATGACAAATGATAGAATTCTGAATGTTGAGGGGCATGGTCTACGATTTGGCTGGCATGCCTACCTAGTATACGACAAAAAGGCAGATAGGAACTTCAAGGAGAACCCATTACGAATCCCATTGCTATGGGTCTGGAACAAATATAAGCACCTCCTACACGACAAGATTCCCATCTGGACGATCCCTGGACACGCAACAGGGGATATGAACACATCCCAAGGGCAAGGAGTGGTGCCCTACAGTGAACTTGTACTGGGAGAAGAAAACAGGTTCCTCTTGAAACCTCAAGCAATGCTAGCAAACAGAGGAATAGGAAGTAACTGGCTATCATATATACAACTACAGTCAAGGTGGCGTGAAGACAGGAAGAAGGGCTTCTCCCAGAACGGCGAGAACCTAATTAAACAGATCAGAGAACAGGGGATTATGCACATCAAACGAGTGTACAGCTCTCTGATAGAAATGGACTCTGAAACCGAGCTAGTCGAGAACTGTATGATAAAGTGGGCGCAAGACTTCGGACACCCTATCGCCATAGACACGTGGGAGAAAATTTGGGTGAGGAATGTAGAATTCACGAAATCGCAACACTTAAGGGAAAACTTCTACAAGATGTTCTATAGATGGCATCTAGACCCGAAAAAAATATCACTCATCTACCCGGGCACCCAGCCCAAATGCTGGAGGTGCGGAGACGGGGAGGCTACTTACTTTCATATATGGTGGGCATGCAGAAAAATCAAAGCATTCTGGAGGAAGATATGGTGGACACTCCAAACTATTTTCAAAAAGCGTATAGAATTTCTACCTCAGGCTTTTCTGTTAGGGATCACAAAGGATATCACTACCTCAGAGACAAATTTATTTTTGAACTTAATTACAGCAGCAAGATTGTTGGTGGGACAGTACTGGAAGAATCCGGAAATCCCGCCTATTGAAGAATGGACTGTGAAAGTAACAAATTTGGCAGAAATGGCAAAAATATCAGCATACTTGAAAAACCGCTCCAATGAACAATTTGTGAATGACTGGAAACAGTGGATAGACTATATCCAAGAGAGACACCAATCAAACAGAATGCAGCTGGCGTCCAGCTAAGGATCGATGGGAGGAGGGATGAAGGGCTAACAAATCAGATGTTTACAAAAACTAACACCCAACGTTGAATGTATATGTTCTTTAACTAATGCCTCTTAACATAACCTTATGATTAACGTTGTTTGCTTTAATATTGTTAAAGTAGACTGAATCTCTACCTCAGGATATGAAACTTTTACCTCAGGATCTCGGGTTGGGGACCATAAATGATTGCACTAGTAATGGGAGGAAGTCAACTTAGAAACGCAAACGCACAATATGCGATAGACTAGATACCGTAGATAGACCATATATAGGAGAAACACCAATCAAACAAAATGTATTCGGAGTATACTTGAAGAGGTAAGGGAGGAGGGAAGAACGTTTACCAAAACAGATGTTTACAAAGATTAACACCTAATGTTGTATGCTATGTTCCAGGATGATTGCTTAGCAATAGGATCTTATGTTTAATGTTGATCACTTTAATATTGAAACGGATAGGGGAAACACCAATCAAAATAAAATGTAACAGGAGTATAGTTGAGGCTAGACACGGGGAGTGGGGGGGAAAAGGCTTACTAACTCAGACGTTTTCAATGACTAATACTTAGTATTGTATATCAGGAGCCATGATGATTGCTGCATAATATGTTTTTATGTTCAATGTTGATTGTTTTAATAAAAGAATTTATATATAAAAAAAATAAAAAAAAAATAAATAAAACTTTCTTTAAACGGAGGGGGTAGCATGCTGCAAATTAACTCTCTTCTTGTATTTCAGAGAATGCTTTTGGGCCCCAAATGGGCCCCATAAATATTCCTAGGAAATATGCAGTTGAATTGATTTCTTTGGAAGTGTGTCCAGAAACAGAAAGTTAAGTAGAGTTAAAAGGAAATTTTTTAGTTAGAGATGGTGGCCCTTTGGTAAATCAGAGATTTGTTCCTCATTTTAGGAATGGACTGCCCCTCCCCCCCATTTTTTTCCAAGGGTGTCCATGATGGCACACTCTTAACATTCCAGATGTGTCTACCAGCCAGAAAAGCTGGAGGCCAGCTTTCTTTCATTTTTTCTTTCCCTACCCTACCCCACCCCAGCAAAACCAAAACATTTTAATTAAGGCAGGAAACAGTGAGTCTTCATGCATGTTTGACTGGGAAACCTCCCCCCCCCATTCTTTTCTTCACCGAAGGAGATATTTGCAGGCTTTTAAAAATAAAAGCCTGGGCATTAATCTTTTGCCTATTGGCAGCTGAATGGTTTGCCCAAGATGCTATCTGCTGTTGCTCCTGGTGTCACTTTTCTTCTGATTAAATAAGACGTGGGGTGGAGAGACATGCCCTTTGTTAGGGGCGACATTGATTTACTCTGGTTTATTTCATTTTCAAAAGGTTGGAGGGGATAGGTTGCAGAAGATTAAAGACCGGGAAAGAAAAGGAGTGGGTGGGGTGAGGAGTAAACAAATCGCTGAAATCTCAGGGCCTAATAGCCATCTCTGATCTTGGCTCTTTCTGGAAGCAATTTTTTTAGAGGCCCCTACACAGGTGGGTGTCCTTTTCTTGTATAGCATAGAGCTCTTGTTCTCCTGCTCAATAGTTTGCCATGTTTGTGCAATTACGTATGTGTCTGTTACATCGTATGCACAAGCTGCACAGACCACCCTGGATTGACATTCTTCCCCCCCCCCTGAACAAATGGAAGCACCGCAAAGAACTTGGAAAAACCCTGTTTGTTGCCCTTGTGAGCCTTATTTTGGGCCTTGCAAATCCAGAGCAACTAATATCTCTTAACCAAGGAGGGTTTCTTTAGAGTCGTGGTGGCAAACCTATGGCACGCATGCCACAGGTGGCACGCAGAGCCATCTCTGTGGGCACGCGCGCCATTGCCCCAGTCCTAGGCCTTCAGCTGGGTTTTATAAAACCTTTTCACTTTAGGCCTCCACTCTGTGTGCAAAAAAAAAAAGGTTCAATCCATCAATCAATTTCAACTTCTAGCAGAAAAAAAAGATCTCGCAAAGTTGGAACTGATTGATTGAACTTTTTAGTCCCACCCAGTCTGCCATTACCACCGAAGCCATGCCCACTCAATGGGCCACACCCACCCAATGGGCCATACCCACCCGGCACCCTACGATACATAAGTGGGTTTTGGGTTGCTGTTTGGGCACTCGGTCTCTAAAAGGTTTGCCATCACTGCTTTAGAGCAAGAATGAAGCTTTGCTCCATCATTTCCTTTGACCTCTGATGGCAGGGAAAGGGAATTGCATGCTGGTAATCTTGGACTCAAACGTTCTCAAACTTCGCAGGACCCTGTGAAATGATAAATGAATATGTATGACTGTCCATGAATAAGATGTATACCCTTATAGGCTGATCACATTGATTTTATGGTTAGCAAAAAAAATAAATAAAAGAAATTATGCTTCATGATTTAATTTTAATCTCTCTACCACAGAAGTTCGAAAATGTTCCCCACTGTGGGCTTCTGCAGGCAAAACAAGGAGTCAAGTCTCGGGTGATTGTTATATGCCTTGGCAAAGTAGAAACATCGCACAAAATTTCCCTACACTGTTTGGATAAGTCTGCAACTGGCTTATAATGGGCAAAGCAGGGAACAAAGCCCTATAGAGTACAGGTAGTTCTGGACTTATGAGCATTCATTTAAAGATGGTTTGGTTTCTTCTCTTCGCCTTTTGCCGCTCCCTTCCCTTCTCTTTCATGCTCGGTAAATTTTGCAGGCATGAGGATATTTTTAAAAAACCAGGGAGGTAAAGAACGATCTCATCCTCTTTTTCTCTCGTTTTTCCCTTTTGCTGCACGGAGGTCCTGTTTTTAACCACTTTTTTTTTTAAACCCACACGATCAAAACTTGTTCCTGCTGAAGTAGCGGTGGCTGCATTGGCGACGATAGAGCCCATTTCGGAGGCTCCGGACTCCGGGACTTGAAAAGCCGCAAAAACAGCGCAAAACAGCTGTTTTTCACGGTGGAAAAAACCCCTCCTCGGTCGGAGAAGTGGTCAAGAGCTGTGAGTAAGGGTCGAGAGCCTCTGAAAACTCCCTGGAAAAATTTTCGGGAGGAAAGAAAGAAGACTCCCCGGGCGCTCACGATAGCTCCAACCCGGAGCTGTTTCCCTGTCGGCTGACAGACCCAGACGCTAAGACCAGCCTCCGCTTGAGAAAAACTTTTTAAAGAGGCACAGAGACAGACGGACTGAACGCAAGAGCTTAAAAAAGCAAGTATTTCTTATATTATACCGCTGATTAACTACTTTTACAATAAACAAAAAGTATCCAAGATGGCGACTACTTTTACTTTAAAGAGAAAGTAGCCGGAAGAGAGAGAAAGTGGAAAGCGAGATTGCAATGAGAGAGTGAACACTAGAGGGCAGACTAGACGCAAACCTTAAAAGCTTGGCAAAATATACCTAAAAAATAAAAAAAACGTCTACAAGAAGATAAAGAAGAATATAA